>CM040475.1:10518533-10549534 GCA_022758105.1 Pangasianodon gigas
GCAAAAGAATGGGAACCCCAGGAGACTTGAGCTCTCAGATAACTTTGACCAAGGTATCAGACCTTAATTAGCCTGTTAGGGTCATGGCTTGTTCACAGTCATCGTTAGGAAAGGCCAGGTGATGCAAATTTCAAAGCTTTATAAATACCCAGACTCCTCTAACCTTGTCCCAACAATCAGCAGCCATGGGTTCCTCTAAGCAGTTGCCTAGCACTCTGAAAATGAAAATGATTGACGCCCGCAAAGCAGGAGAAGGCTATAAGAAGATAGCAAAGCGTTTTCAGGTACCAGTTTCCTCAGTTCGGAATGTAATTAAGAAATGTCAGTTAACAGGAACAGTGGAGGTCAAGATAAGGAAGGAAGACCAAGAAAAATATTAGAGAGAACTGCTCGTAGGATTGCTAGAAAAGCAAGTCAGAACCCCCGTTTGACTGCAAAAGACCTCCAGGAAGATTTGGCAGACTCTGGAGTTGTGGTACACTGTTCAACTGTTCAGCGACACCTGCACAAATATGGCCTTCATGGAAGAGTCATCAGAAGAAAACCTCTCCTGCGTCCTCACCACAAAATTCAGCGTCTGAATTTTGCAAAAGAACATTTACACAAGCCTGATGCATTTTGGAAAAAAGTTCTGTGGACCGATGAGGTTAAAATAGAACTCTTTGGCCGCAATGAGCAAAGGTATGTTTGGAGAACAAAGGGCACAGAATTTCATGAAAAGAACACCAGTCCAACTGTTAAGCATGGGGGTGGATCGATCATGCTTTGGGGTTGTATTGCAGCCAATGGCACGGGGAACATTTCACGGGTAGAGGGAAGAATGGATTCAATTAAATTCCAACAAATTCTGGAAGCAAACATAACACCATCTGTAAAAAAGCTGAAGTTGAAAAGAGGATGGCTTCTACAAATGGATAATGATCCTAAACACACCTCAAAATCCACGATGGACTACCTCAAGAGGCGCAAGCTGAAGGTTTTGCCATGGCCCTCACAGTCTCCTGACCTAAACATCATTGAAAATCTGTGGATAGACCTCAAAAGAGCAGTGCATGCAAGACGGCCCAGGAATCTCACAGAACTGGAAGACTGTTGTAAGGAAGAATGGGCGAAAATCCCTCAAACAAGAACTGAAAAACTCTTGACTGGCTACAAAAAGCGTTTACAAGCTGTGATACTTGCCAAAGAGGGTGCTACTAGGTACTAACTATGCAGGGTGCCCAAACTTTTGCTCCGGGCCCTTTTCCTTTTCTGTTATTTTGAAAATGTAAAAGATGAAAATAAAAAAAATGATTTTGTTTAAAATATAAAGGGAATGTGTCATCTGTAACTTTATGCCTTTTGGAGATCATTTCATCTTCCACTTGCTTAACTGTTCACATTAACAAATTTTGACCAGGGGTGCCCAAACTTTCGCATGCCACTGTATTATGTATTATGAAAATAGCTTCAAGTATCATAATATAATATTTTTCCAGTTAGCATTTAAAAGAAAAAAAGATTTGTTGCTATTATTATTATTATTATTATTGTTGTTGTTGTTGTTTTGTATATAGCAATACAGTCCTTTACACATAAAAGATTAAAATATCTAAAAAGTATTTGTGATAAAGGCACATTAAAGTACCAATGTACAATCATAGCAAAAAAAAAAAAAAAAGATCATTATTATCAATGGTCATTATTGTTTTAACTGAGAGCTTGAGTTTGAAATCTGCTAACCATTTCGATTTAGACTTTAGAAGCTTGATCCTTAGTCTAGCTTCACTGAAACTCTCAGTGGGTCATAGAGCCATGCTTCTTTGTTCTAAGAAAGCCACTTCCTTCCTCACTCCATAGATAAGGGGCACATATAGTAATGTAATGTCAGAAGAAACCACATGGTTCAGGAGGGTGGCTGAAGTTTCTTTATTGTGCTCTTGAACATTTGCTTGACAAATTCTAATGCTGCTTCAGGCTCCTTATGAACATGCAGTGATATAAATCTTTAGAGGCTGCAAAAAATTTGGTTCAGTGCATGTTGTTTGAAGATGGATAGAAAAGCAGCTGAGCCAGCTTCTAAAACTGTAGGAGGAGTGTGTGCATATAGTACTGTGCAGTCTTAGGCACATGCAAAAAAAAAAAATGCTGTAGAACAAAGATGCCTTCAAAAATAATGAATTTAAATGTTTCTACATTAAAAAAAAATACTATAAAGAGCAGTAAACAGTAATAAATTAAACAAAGTCAATATTTGGTGGGATGACCCTTTGCTTTAAAAAGGTAATTAGTAGTCACTGGTATAATTTGTACAGTTTTATAAGGAAATTAGCTGGTAAGTTTTACTAAGCATCTTTGACTGTCACACTTGCTTCTTATTTTTGCAGCAAACCCAGCAGCCTTCATTATGTTTTTTGTCTGAAAAGTGTCTCTTACGTAATATGCTGCTTTCTTTACTGACATACAAACATTTTTCTGTAACATTTAATTTTATTTGGAAATCTAAAATGTTTTTGTATTGACACGGTAACGTAGAAGTCATAAAAATCTATAACAAAGTTTATGCTAAAAAATAGGGTGCCTAAGACTTTTGCACAGTACTGTATATACATATATAAAGCGTATGTGTGTTGTTATATCAACAAAATTGTGTAGGAAAGGGAAAGGGTTGAAGACAGCTTACACTAACTCGGATCCAGCCCACAGGCCACCATTTGAAAAAAAAATATCTGTGGCAGGATTCACCACATTGTTAGGAAAAAAGAGGGCACTAAACTGTACCATTCATCACTGAGGTGGTACCCTCAAGCATATATGTAGTGTACCTTTAAAGCTTTACTGAAGAGCCATGGGCCAAAGACAGGCCACAGCCATGTTGCAATTAACCCACGTGAACTTGCAAAAAATAATAGTAAAACAGCCTGTAGTACCCACTACTCAACATTTTCATACTACCTAGAATTCACAACAGACCTATATTTAAACTGAGATGTTTACTGAGTGTTTTTCATCCGTTTCTGTTGCCAGCAGTTTTAAGGTTTTTAACAGACTACGCTTTCAGAAAGCAGATATGGAGTACATCTATAGAATATTAAAGTCCTGGATGAGGGAAATTTTATTGTTTACACTTTATTGTTTAGTAGTTTATTGTTTACACTTCAGATGTATTTTGAACAGTATTACTGATTTAAACAATATTAATCTGAATTTGATTAAACCCATGGAAGAAGTGTCACAATATCTCATCAAAATGGACGCACCTCTCCACCAACCAATCGGCATTCGCCTGACTTATAGTATAGCAGGTACGTGCAATGCATAGTTAGCTCGTGGTAGGACTGTGCTCTAACACGTCTCTTCATGCCATGTTTACCCATGATCTGCCTCTCTGCATCGCAGCATAAATAAGCGTTAGCACAGAAGTATAAACTAGGCTTCAAATAAAGCACCCTGTGCTTCAGACAGATCCCCTTGATTCACACCATCAGGTTTTCCAGGTTTTTTTTTTTTTATGCCAAAGTACTTGTTTCCCACAAAAAGACTTTATAAAATAGATCTCCCCTTTTCAATGGCTGAACTTTTTTAGACTAGTTTCCTGTCTTTTTGTGCAATTTTTGAGATGTAGTTGGGGTGGAATTTTGCTAAACCTGGCAACCCTATACACAAATGAAAGCCTGGCCAGAAAGTTTAATTAGCCATGCTTAATTTTGTTAGATTCTAATGCACAACTTTTTTTCATTATATGCTGCTAAAAGTCTGAATGGATCACCCAAATGTGTCATTATTTTTATTTTGAATTATTGTACTTATAATGTTTCATGTTTTAATCAATTTGAAATGGAACCCCAAGGCACATATTCAGGCAATGGTTATTTTTGCTGTATCAAAAATGTAGCGCGACACTACTGTATCATATGGAATTTGAATTTTGTATATTGTTACAACACCTACTGTTATACATTAATAGAATAATAATGAAATATACGCACAGAACCATTGGTGTGATATAAAGACATTTACCTAAAGCAGTGTTTTTATTACCGCAGGTTTCTGCAGAATTAAACATAAAAAGATACAGCTTTTCTTTTTCTTTCAAGGTGCGATGAAGTACACTATATGGCCAAAAGTACAGTCTCCTCCAAAAGTATTGGAACAGCAAGGCTAATCCTTTTGTTTTTGCTATACACTGAAGACATTTGGCTTTGAGATCAAAAGATGAATATGATACGATGGATCAGAATTTCAGCTTTCGTTTCCTCATATTTACATCTGGGGGAATGGGCAATTTGGAATGGGATGTCCAACAAGCTCATATAGGTGTGAAGGTCAGGTGTCCACATACTTTTGGCCATATAGTGTAACTAGTAATAGCAATAGTCAACATGAAATGTATTGTAGATAATTTCTTGCAGCAGTCTAATAAAATTGAGTGACTTAAACTGTATAGAAGTATTTCACTGCTTACAATTATAATCAAACTGTTAAAAACTGCAGACCCTTTTAAAGTACAAGCTCTCATTCAGCTGGTAGTAGCAAAAGTAAACATGAAATAACACACCATGTAAGCGTCTAACAGATTATTTATTTTATCATGAAACCGCCAGGTGCCGTACACATTAATAGTTTTAAGGGTAAGGAGAACACACTTAAGGTGAACTTTCCATGGCATGTTGTTTTCACAGTTTTGAGGTTTTGCTGTGATCGTTGAGATGAACAGTGCAGAGTTCCTGTACATATATTTAACGTAACTGTGGTTTCCAAGGCCATGTTGTAGAGAACAGAGGAAACACTGAGAGAGAAAATCAAGCAGCAAACACCCATATTCGTGTGTGTGTGTGTGTATAAAGCCGGTGGCCTTCTCTTTCCAGCATCTTAGGACTGTACTTCTCACTATGGCTTACCTAAACACACACAGGCAGGGAAAACGCCCTTCACTTTAGGCTCTATAAGCTGCTGTCATTTCAAACCACAAAGCACAACATTGCACTGCTGTTTTGTTAACCCCATATATCTTAAGTGTTAAACTGATTTTGAAAGGTGCTTTATTATTTTATCTGTGATAAAAATTTGTGACAGTCATATACAGTTGGATCCATATGTATTTGGACAGTGACGCAATTTTCATATTTTTGCCTCTGTACACCACCACAATGGACTTGAAAAGCAATGAGAAGCAGTCAAGATGTCACTGAAGTGTAGACTTTCAGCTTTAATTCAAGGGGTTTAACAAAAATATTGCATTAACTGTTTAGGAATTATAGCCATTTATTACATAGTCCCTCCATTTTCACAGGCTCAAAAGTAACATAATTATAAGGATTATATTTAATACATGGTTGCAAATCCTTTGCAGTTAATGACTGCCTGAAGTCTGGAACCCATGGATATCACCAACTGCTGAGTTTCCACCCTTGAGATGCTTTGCCAGGCATTTACTGCAGCTGCCTTCACTTGCTGCTTGTTTGTGGGTCTTTCTGCCTTCAGTTTTGTCTCCAGTAAGTGAAATGCGTGCTCGCTCAATTGAGAACGTTCCATTTCTTTGCCTTAAGAAGCTCTTGGATTGCTTTCACGGTATGTTTTGGGTCATTATCCATCTGTACTGTGAAGTGGTGTCCTATTGGTTTTGCAGCATTTGACTGAATCTCAGCAGGAATTATAGCTCTATACACTTCAGAATTCATCCTGCTACTTCTATCAACAGTCACATCATCAATAAACACCAGTGACCCAGTTCCATTGGCAGCCATACATGCCCATGCCATAACACTTTCTCAACCATGTTTGACAGATGATGTGGTATGCTTTGGATCAGGAGCCTTTTTTTTCTTTCCCTATACTCTTACCATCAGACTGGTACAAGTTAATCTTGGTTTCATCTGTCCAAAGAATCTTGAGGTAAACCCGCTGTATTTACGTGAAGGCGTCTCTTGATTGTAGACTTTGACAATGATATGCCTAGTTCCTTGACTTGACTAGATGTTGTGAAGGGGTTTTTCTTCACCAAGGAATGAATTCTGCAATCATCCACTTTAGTTGTCTTCCGTGGTCTTTCAAGCCTTTTGGTGTTGCTGAGCTTGCCAGTGCATTCCTTCTTTTTAAGATCTCTGATAGGCCTGTTTTGTTTTTTCAGCCTAATGATGGCCTCCTTCACATGCATTGACACCTCTTTGAACCGCTTATTGAGAGTTCCCATGAGCAGCTACCAAATGCAAATTCAACACTTGACATCAACTCCAGACATTTTATCTCCTCTCATGAAGTAACGAGGAAACAGCCCACAGCTGGCCATGAAACTGCACGTCATTTTTCATTTACTTTCATACTATTTTATTCTTACTTTACATTCATTGATTCATATATTGATCATTCCTGCCCCATCGTGATTTCAAAACTCATGCCCTGAAACTTGTGCTTTATGCAATGTGGGGTGAGAAATGCTGTATTCTTTAATTTCTTAGCATACACAATATATATTTTTTTATATACACTATATGGCCAAAAGTTTGTGGATACATGACCATCGCACTCATATGTGGGCCTTCCCCAAACTGTTGCCACAAAGTTGAAAGCACACTATTTTGTAGGATGCCTTTGTATGCTGTAGCATTAATATTTCTCTTCAGTGTAACTAAGGGACCTAGCTCAAACATGTTCCAGCATGAAAATGTGCCTGTGCACAAAGTGAGGTCCATGAAGACATGGTTTGCCAGTGTCGAAGTGGAAAAACTTGAGTGGCCTGACCTCAACCCCACTGAAAACCTTTGAGATGAATTGGAATGCCGACTGCAACCCAGGCCTTCTTGCCCAAAGTCAAAGCCTGACCTTACTAATGCTTTTGTGGCTGAATGGGCAAATCCCAACAGCCATGCTCCAAAATCTAGTGGAAGCCTTCCTAGAAGAGTGCAGGTTATTATAACAGCACATTCCTAAATCTGGAATGAGATGTTTAAAAAACACATATGGGTGTGATGGTCTGGTGTCCACAAACTGTTGTACATATAGTGTGTCTTGTGCATCAAGTGATTAAGTCTCCATCCTGCTTTTGGTTCACATCAAAACAATAATTTTGATTTTAAAATATCAATATGGATACATTTGGATAGCTATATCAATTAAAACCCTTTAAACTGAACACATGCTTATACCATTTTTGTTATTTATTTTTTTGCCCTCAAACTCAACCCAAACCAGTCTAGTTTTATGTTTGTTCTTTTTCATTTTTTGCTTTTAGCCACGATACTCCTGGAAGCAGTTTCTCTTTTTGGTAATGCAGAGAAACATTTTGCATTTGGTACACCTCATGTACGTCTTGCTTTTGCAGCCCTTATTTCTGCATCTTTCTGGATGCTTGATATCCACCATCTCTGGCATGTGTATGGCTCCTAGTCTGTGCACAGATCGCGCTGGTTGTGGGATCCTCATTTTGGTTGGTGGTTCATACTCTACATCACTATCTTCAATTCTTTGATCAAGTTCTGGCCATTCCAACAACTCTTCAGCCAAGTGCAATTTGAAGTCCAGATACTGTTGAGTATTCTTTGCTGGTCGGTTAAGTGCTTTGCTGTCAGACTTGTACTGGATCCAAGCATTTGTGATGGCAACATCAAAAAAGTGAGTAATCACATGTGATATCCATTTTTTTGGTCCTGTTAGACATACAATAAAAGCTCAGCATGCGGTCACATAGGTCTACACCACCCATGTTGTCATTGTACTCTCTGATAATTGCTGGTCTTCTCACCTGGACCTTAAGCTTGTCTTTCTTGGACCATCTGGTGCAGATATCTTCAGGATCTTTCCCATGCACAATGGAAGCCATCAACACCAGTTTGTTATCGTACCATTTTGTGATTGCCAGCTCAGGACTCTTTCTAACCACCGACACTGATGCTCCTCTCCACTCTTTCTGCAACTCCCTGTCTCCTGGCAGATTGCTTGGCTTTGGGACACGATTCTTCATTATAGTTCCTGTTGCTGGAAAGCCCTTTGCCAGCAATGTATCCATGAGATCAGTTGTTGTGAAATATCTGTCTGTCTGCTCATCTGAGCTTCCTGCATCTTATTCCTCTTCTTCACCATCTTCTTGTATTACAGGTTCAAAGTCATCTTCATCTTTCTCATCATCTGACAGGTCCAAATCTGAATCTTTCTCAACTATCTTGTAAAGAAGTCTCTCTGCATCGTTCGTTTCCTACAACAAATATCCCAAAATCTCAAAATTGACCAGGGCATGCAAAAACTATTTTGCCTGCCATGTCTTGCCTTAAAATGGTCTTGATGTCCACTATAATGGACATTAAAACAATGACTATTATCTCACAGCACAAATAATTAAACTGCTTTCAGAGCTAAATATATCATTCCTGGCATTTTATTAAACGAGATAATGTAGGATAATCATAGTAAAAAAACAACAGATAAACAATATTTGACTTACTTCTCCTCTTTCCATAAAATGTGCTTGTTCTTATGCTGGCCATTTTTGATGTAAAGGAAGAAGTAGTTCCCAGCTTCCCACCCTATCACATGACCTATCATTAAAAAGCCCAGGATGTCCTCTTTATAGGACTGCAGAGATTGATTGAGGAGCTCAAAAGAATAAAAGGAGAGGCATGTGGACAAAATGTGTACTACAGAGGACATAAGTCAGTGGGCTGGGTCTCAGGAGGATATAACCAAAATATTAAAAATAAGGGTCAAAGGCACATTTTTGAGCACACAGTCACACACCTTTGTGCCATTCCTGGAAACAGTTCCTGCTTAACTATATATATATATATATATATATATATACACACACACAATGTGTGTGTGTGTATGTATATAATATATACAGTACTGTGCAGAAGTTTTAGGCACATGCAAAGAAATGCTGTAGAGCAAGATGCTTTCAAAAATAATGAAATTAAATATTTCTACATTAAAAAAATACTATAAAGAGCAGTAAACAATAATAAATGAAACAAAGTCAATATTTGGTGTGACGGTCCTTCGCTGTAAAAAAAAAAAAAAAGTAGTCTCAGGTACAATTTGTGCAGTTTTATAAGGAAATTAGCTGTAAGTTTTACTGAGCATCTTGCAGAACCAGCCACAGTTCTTCTGGAGACTTTGACTGTCACACTTGCTTCTTGTTTTTGCAGCAAACCCAGCAGCCTTCATTATGTTTTTTTTTGTCTTATGTAATATGCTGCTTTCTTTACTGACATACAAACATTTTTCTGTAACATTTAATTTTGTGTAATAAATAAAAAGTTTTTGTACTGAATAATGTAGAAGTCAAAATAAAAATCTATAACAAAGTTTGTACTAAAAAAATAGCGTGCCTAAGACTTTTGCGCAGTACTGTATATCATCACTAATATTGCCCACTCATAACAAAAAACAACACGATTTTTGTAGTACCATACATGCACATATACTTTAGAACATTTCACTTGAAATACCAGCTGACAGTCTGGCAATATAGTTGGGAAATAGCCCAACTAGTCAAATATGTACATATTTAAAAATAACACATTAACTAATGTAAGTAAGAACAAATGACTTATTAATCAGAAATTATGATTCGCTGGATCAAGTCACTCTTCAAAATGCAACCAATCAAGTTGCTCGGAGTTAATTTCATGCACATTACATAATCAGAGAATATTTGTTTTGGATTTGTATCAGTTCATTTAAAAGTAGACAATTCAAAGTTCTTATAGACATATTTCTCATGTCTGTGTGACAATTATATTCTTAATAATTAATAATTGTTGCACCAGTTTTGGGCTCTGCCCCTCAATGCCTCTAGTGCCACCACTGGGTCAAAGTTCAAGGTAGATTTATGCTTGTAACTTTTGAACCGTTTGATGTAGGAATGAAATTCCTTTAAAAATCCTTGGTTCAATCCGAGTTTAACAGAGCCTATTATGGCATTTTCCGCCATATTGGATTTTCTGCCATTTTAAGTTTTTTGAAAAACCAAACTTTTTGTCCAATCCTCACCACTTTTGGCTCAGGTCATTTTTAAACCAAGCCACACAAAAGTTATGAGAGAGATTTTTGATATTAGAAGTGTTTGCCCATAGCATGCATAGCATCATTGCTCGACTGGTCCCACCATCTCTCAGGGTACAAGGAAGGCATGCATCGAGACTCTTCTCTGTTCTGGCACCAAGGTGGTGGAATGAACTTCCCCTAGATGTCCGAACAGCTGAGTCACTGGCAGTCTTCAAACAACGTCTAAAGATTTACCTCTTCATAAAGTACTTAAGTTAGCACTTACACAATAAAAAAATTTAAAAAAAACCTCCCCAACAGAGTTTTGGACTGATGGTATTCCTAGTTTGTGACCTAGTTAGCCAATATCAGGAAGTATTTTTGATAGACTTTAAAGCACTATTGTAAGTCGCTCTGGATAAGGGCGTCTGCCAAATGCCATAAATGTAAATGTATATTTAAGCATGCAAACAAATTTGACAGTAAAGGCAAAAAACTGGAAGTGATATCGTGATGAAAACGGATCCAATGGTATGTGGTATGATTGTAAGGGCCTACCGTGTATGCACAGCATACAAAGCTTTTCCTGATAGAATGTTAAAACACAAAAAAGTAAAATTGCAAAAGTAATTAGTCAACAGAATTCCAGTCCTATCAACATTGTACAGTGTTTACAAGCACTACAAACATTCCAGTCAGTTACTATGTTGATAAACAGCATGCAACACGAGTCTAATACTATGTCATACATGTTAGTCCTTTGTTAACTGTGTCTAAAGAAATTCATATTTTTCACAAAGGTGAAAAATACTATATCATACATGTATGATAATGTAACATTTCTCAGGTTCAAGTAGGGAATGAGGAAGTTGGAGGCAGGCTTGGAACAACTCAAATGGTTTTATTCTTTATCTTTTATTTTTGCTTTTCAGCGGTTTTATTTTTTTTAGCGCACACACATGATTAATAATAATCATGTGTTACCTGCCAGTTTGACCCGCCTCCTCTCCGTCCACAGCTGACGCTCGACCACATCCCCGCTGCCACATACCCCCACCGCTCGACTCTGGCCGGGGAGTCACACGGCCTGCAGCTGACCCCCCCCCCCCCACCCCCCCCCCCCAAACCTTCTATAGTAGCCAGCCTGCCCCAGGAACTGCCTCATCCCCTTTTTGGGGGGTGAGGCAGGCCTCAGTGGGTCTTGGCCTGCCGCAATGGGTCTCGGGCAGGCCACAATCAGTGCCGTCTTATCAATTTGGGGACGCACCTGCCCACGACTCAAGTGGAAGCCCAGATACCGTACTTCCACCCACCCAATTGCACACTTTGTTGGGTTCGCCCGTCTCAGTGATCTCAGGACAGCCCTCAGATGTTGTACGTGCTACTGCCAGTCATTACTATAAATGATTATATCATTCAAATACGCATCAGCATATGCATTGTGCGGACGGAGGATTCTGTCCATGAGACGTTGAAACGTTGCTGAGGCTCCAAACAACCCAAAGGGAAGAGTGGCAAACTGGTGTAACCTGAACGGAGTGGAAAAGTGTTGAATAAATGCAAGCCGCACCTAACTGATCGAGCAGTTCATCAATGTGAGGCATCGGATATGCGTCAAATTTGGACACCGCGTTGACTTTTCTAAAGTCCACACAAAAATGGACTGACCCATTTGCCTTGGGCACCAAAACCACCGGGCTCCAGTTCTCCAGTCACTCCTGGACTCCTTGATAACTCCCATATTGAGCATAGCCTTGAGTTCTTCAGGGAGCCAGTATGGGCAGCCCCGTGGAGGCTTGCAGGACCTCTTGTACTGTGAATAACAGGGGCTTGAGCCACTAATCCAAATTATGTGCATCATTGTGAATTAACTTACGAATCATATTTTTAAGCGTTGGATTAAACCATTCGACCAGCCCATCCGTCTGCGGATGGAAAACGCTGGTGCAAATCGATTTAATCCCCAATAATTTGTAAAGTTCACGTAGTGTCCATGACACAAACATCATGTCCTGGCCAGTCAGGATCTCTTTCTGGATCCTGAGTTGGGAGATAACACGAAAGAGTGCCTCTGCAACATTACGCGCTGATATGTTGTGCAGAGGAACTGCTTCCGGATATCGTGTTAATCCCCAATAACTTGTAATAATCTACCAGGACTAACACAAAGCGATATCCTCGCTTGCACCTTTCTAATGGGCCAAGGTCCATAGCAATTCTTTCGAAGGGGACCTTGATTAAAGGTAATGGGCGCAACAGCGCTTTTGGGGTGGCCGGCAGATTCACCAGCTGACATTCGTGACATGCCGCACACCGTCGCCGCGAATGCCCGGCCAATAGGAATGGGCTATGAGACGGTTCACTGTTTTATCCTGCCCCAAATCCCCAGCCATTGGATTATGGTGAGCTACCTTGAATAATAACCCGATAGCTCTTTGGGACCAACAATTGGGTTGTTTCTTCTTTTGTTTGAGTGTCCTGCATCATTCAGTATAACCTATCTTTAATAATCACGAAGTAGGGGAAAGAGACCGCAACGTTGAGCTGAACTCACTGACCATCAATTACTTTCACTTGGTCGAAGGCATGCCTGAGGGTTTTGTCACATGTCTGCTCTAGAGGGAAATTCCCTGGGGGGTGCCCTCCCCACCCTCCGTGTCTTCCTGACGCGGAGCTGACAACAGCCCAAGCAACGCCTTCCCAGCCAACACGGCGCACATCCCACAATGTGAGTCGCTACTGAAGAACCCATCCATAAATATTTCCCTC
The DNA here is from genome assembly GCA_022758105.1 of Pangasianodon gigas. Taxonomy (NCBI): domain Eukaryota; kingdom Metazoa; phylum Chordata; class Actinopteri; order Siluriformes; family Pangasiidae; genus Pangasianodon; species Pangasianodon gigas. Next base: position 10,531,263 of record CM040475.1, read on the forward strand.
ATTAATGTCTGAAAACCTGGCCAATTTGTCCCCAGAATTAGTGGATGGGTGAGGCGAGGACTAACTGCCACCTCCACTCTATGCTTTTCCCCCAGAATCAAATAATGATGGGCACCAGCAGATAATTGTGAACATCCCCATGCACGCACCTCACCGTCAACACTCGTGCATTTCCCAATGCCCCGCATTGAATCAGGCTTTGATGGATGGTGGTCTGGTTACACCCCGAGTCCCCCAAGGCCTGATGTGTACTCCTTTGTATACTCACTGACACTTGGTACGTTCCTGCTCTATCGGGGGAGGCCTGCAGCACGTCAGGGATCCAGATCAGTATGCCTGCTTCCCTGAGGGAGCGCGGCTCCTGGAAATGCCCGGTTTCCCTGCTGCGACGGCAAACCTGCTCGAGCTTTGCCTCAGCTCTAATGGGCACGGACAGTTCTACCTGCGTGGAGAGAGCAGGAGTTAGGGGAGACATCAGAGGACAAAGTGAAGGAGAGGAGGGAGAGGTAGGGAAACCCCAGGACTGGGGGGCTGGTTTCGGGGGAATTGGACCCCATTTCTGTGGTGCAGGGACGGGGGGAGGAGGAGAGTGAGAGAGAGAGAGGGGGAGAGAGAAAGACGGGAGGGGCTGGCCTGCCCCCGGATATACCACCAGGTGGTCCTCTGCCAGCTGAATTGCCTTGTCTAGTGACGCCGGACAGTGACACTGGATCCATTCTGCTGTCCCCTCTGGTAGTTGGATGACGAACACCTCCAGCACCATGAGGTTGACTACTACTTCAGCGCCAAGCTCCTCTGCCAGTAGCCATCTTCGGCAGGTGTCTCAGAGCTTCTGGGAGAAGGCGAATGGATGGCTGAGCTTGCTGAGTGTCAGCAAACAGAAACGCTGATGGTGCCGTTTGGGGGTGTGGCCCTACCCACTTGCTGGGCCAGGCTCCAGAGCACCTGCTGGTCCTCCACCTGGGCTTGGAGAAATGCTTGCGTGCGCTGCTCCTGGTCTTTGCATAGCTCGAGAAGGGCCTGATGCTGTGTCTGGTGGATGCCGGTGAGGGACTTGACTATCTGGACCAGTGCTGAGGACTCCATGATGGCAGTTCTTCCTCACTATCCTGGGTTTCGGCACCAGTGTAACACTTCCCAGGTGGAGGCAGGAAGAAGCTGGAGGCAGGCTTGGAACAGCTCAAAAGGCGATTTATTCTTTTACCTTCGCTTTTCCGCGGTTTTATTTTATAAGCACACGTGCACACACACGGCTCTGTGCTGGTTGGCTTTCTCTCTCACTCTGCTTCTCTGGGAGGTCCCTGAAAGCACAAAGAGACACAAACAAATCACCTTTCACTGATTACACACAGGTTGACAGTGGCTCAGCATAATGATTATTATTATTCTTTTGCTGTACAAGTCTGTAGCAGTCCCTACAGCCGTATGGAATAAAGTTATGACATTTTTCACACTTATTGGGGATAATGCCAATACTTATTTCAACAATTTGGGCTCTGTGTGTCAAGGCCTCTAGCACTTCCATTTGGTCACTGTTCAAGGTACATTTATACTAATAAATTAGTGTAGCAAAGTTTAATTTTTAAATGCATTTGTAATCTAATTAATGACCTAGGAGGAGACTGAAAAAAACATTTTTCAGAAAATTCAAAATGGCTGAAAATACTATACAGTTGAAAATTGTCATTGGATGCAGTGAACTTGGCATGACCCAAGGATTCATGTGGAAAACGAATTTCATCTCTATACCAAAAGGTTCAAAAGGTATTAGCGTAAATGTACCTTGAACACTGGGTCATGCCAAGTTCATTGCACCTTATGACAATTTTCAACTGTGTAGAATTTTCAGCCATTTTGAATTTTTTGAAAATGTACTTTTTTTTTTAATCTCCTCCTAGGCCATTCATTCAATTACAAAACATATGTCAAATAGCATCTACAGACCATTCTGACATAAAACACTATAAAGGACAAACCATTTCACTGTAACACACTAATGGACCTGACAGCAAAGAAGCCAAACAGGATGTAAGGCCATATCTCAGCAACAGTTTAGTGTTCCAACTTGAATTTTTTTGGGCTGCGTCAAGACAGGGTTTGTAACTAAATTCAAGTCATTGCAGCACTAAAGTGGTACTGTCATGAAAAAAATCATGAAGGTGTCATAACTCTTCAACTACTTGACCTAAAATAATCATTCTTTTGTCATGTAATTCCTTGGAGAATGCATGTATGTGGAGAATTGTGCAATGTAATATGGTAGGCATTGACAGCGGAAGGATGTCAGGCCATATCTCTGCCATGCTTCATAGTGTCGACATAAAGCTTGAAAGCTATGTTGTGGACCATGTCTTGAGGAAGGATAAAACATTATTGTTTCACCATAAGGTGGCACTGTGTAGTGCTTGGCCCCATAGTAGCTGCTTGCAGCTATATTTTTGAACTTGTTTGGTTGCAGTTGAGCAAATCAGGGCTTGAAATGCAGGTAAAACATATAGTTACAGAAATACTTTCTATTGTTATATCTGACCATAATGCTGTAGTGTATAGGTCCCAGTTGGGTACTCCTGGACAAATATCGGGTAAGTCACCCAGGTTAGATGGGTTTCCACCTTAACTATTCTGTGAACTTCGGGACCAAGCCATTAATCCTGAATTCAATTAATTATGCCGTAAAAAATAGAGTTTTCTAGAGAACAAAACACATCTTTAATAACAGTCCTCCTTAAAGAAACGTATACCTCTACATTGCCTTAAAAGTTTCAGATCTATAAAGTTGCATTGACAAAACAGGATTTATAAAAAGCTGCCAGGCATCTGTGCTTTTTAGCTTAGTTGCTGAGAACGCCTTTGATAAGCTTGAATGGATATATCTGTGGACAGTACTTCTTTATTTTTCTGATATCCCTTTTCATCAAATTAATAAAACCTTTAGTTACTTTAGTTCATTCTCTGGATATAAAATAAACTGGGAAAAATCTCTGCTGGTTCCTATAAATGAGTTTAGCCAAAAGGAGACCAATGTCTGAGAGTATGCCGTTACAATGGCATTTGTCAGAATTCATATACCTGGGGATATATATTCCTCCTCACATTTCACAGCTCTACCATATAAACTATGCCAAACTTAAGAATGGTTTAAAATGGTTGGCAGAGATGGTCATCATTAAAGTTGTCATTAAGGGGGAGAATAGCCATAATTAAAATGAATATCTTGGGATGTCTAAATTTCTTGTTTTCAATGCTTTTCATTCTGCCCCCAAAACACTACTTCAGGGAATTGTAGACTATGACCTCTAAATTTATTTGAAATTGTAAAACTCCACAAATTCAGTTGAAGACTTTGCAATATCCTAAATCTTTGGGTGGATTGACACTCCCAGATTTCAAATTATGTTATCCTTCCTTTTAAATGAAACCCCTAAGTATATGGATAAATGCCCAGGCTCCACATGTTACGCCTTGGAGATTAATAGAAGAGTTGCTAGTCACCCCTCATTGGTTACACAATATTCTTTTCTCTTTAAACAGCTGCTAAAATATTTGGCTCTATAATTGCTATTTCATTGTACATATGGCATCTGGCAGAAAAACAGTTATCATTCCAAACTCTGCAAACAGTCTCCTATTTGGAACAATTATTTTTTGCTGAAAGGAACTTTCAGCTTTTCAGTTATGCGCCAGGTACAGATAAAGGTATTGGGTGATATACAGTACTGTGGAAAAGTCTTAGACACCCTATTTTTTTAGTACAAACTTTGTTAAAGATTTTTATTTTATGACGCCTACATTATCGAGTCAATACGAAAACATTTTAGAAAATTACATTAAAAACATTAGTTTTCCAGCACAAAATTAAACGTTACAGAAAAGTATTTGTATGTCAGTAAAGAAAGCAGCATATTAAGTAAGTGACCACTTTTCAGATGAAAACATAATGATGGCTGCTGGGTTTTGCATGCAAAAATAAGAAGCAAGTGTGACAGTCACGAGAAGAACTGTGGCTGGTTCTGCAAGAGGCTCAGTAAAACTTATCAGCTAATTTCCTTATAAAACTGCACAAATTGTACCTGAGACTACTATGTTTTTTTTATAGCAAATGGTCGTCTCATCAAATATTGACTTTGTTTTATTTATTACTCTTTACTGCTCTTTATAGTATTTTTTTTTTATGTGGAAACATTTAATTCCATTATTTTTGTGGCATCTTTGCTCTACAGCATTTCTTTTGCATGTGCCTAAGACTTTTGCACAGTACTGTATATCATTATTAGGGGCTTAGGACATTCCAAGATCTTAAAACATTTCTGTGATCTTTGTGGATTTTCATGGTTTTTGTATTTGCAGCCTCGATCCTCACTGAAAGCCTATGGGGTCCCATGGAGTGGGACAGTAAGATCACACTCCATGTTAAATTGGATTGACCGACATATAGAAACCATATCAATTGTTTTTTTTTAAATTAATAACAATAGTAAATAATAATAGTCAATGCTACATACAGTGTTCTCCGAAAGTATTGGAATGGCAAGGCCAATACTTTTGTTTTTGCTACACACCGAAGACATTTGGGTTTGAGATCAAAAAGTGAATATGACCTTCCACTTTTTCCCCTGATGAAGTCCTTTGTTGTGTTGGCAGAGTGTTTTGGGTCATTGTCTTCCTACCGTGATGAGTTACATCATCAGTAAAAATTAGTGAGCCCGTTCCTGAAGCATCCATGCAAGCCCAAGCCACGCTACCTCGACTGTGCTTGACGGATGAGCTGATATGTTTTGGATTATGAGCAAATCCTTTCTTTCTCCACACTTTGGCCTTTCCATCACTTTGGTAGATGTTAATCTTGGTTCCAGAACTTGTGGTTCATCTCTGTATTTTCTGTGAATTCCAATCTGGCCTTCCGTTTCTTACTGATGGGTGGTTTGCATCTTGTGGTATGGCCTCATACAAATGCAGTATTCACAGTGTTAACCCAGGGCTCAAACCAAGAGTAGACATTCAGAGTTATTATTTCTTTAAACAATCAATCGAACACGGCACATCTGGGCAACAAGAAGCACCTGACAGTCACATGTTGCAACATTTTTGATCACTTGAAAAATGGGTGCATTCAAACAAAAGGTGCCATGTTCTAAGTTGTTTAACATATCTAGATGTAAATATTAGGAAATGAAAGCTGACATTCTGATCTATTGTTTCGTATTCATCTTTTCTCAAACGCAAATGTCCTCAGTGTGTAGCAAAAACAAAAGTATTGCCTTCTCCTCAGTGATCACTCTACAATTCCATTACAACTATACCAAAGAAAAGTTCTTTTTCAGGGTTAACAGCAACAAAGAAAGCTGTAGATTGCTCAAGGTTCCCACCTTAAATTTGTCAAAACATCTGTTGATTATCCTATTTCATAGTCATTGCCCATCTTGAATGATCTTGCTTTAATTAGCAAGGCTAAAATCACAATTCAAACAAGATCAGACATGTAAAACCATATTTGATCTTCTTAAAAATTAACCAATATAGATACATAAAATGAATGACTGTATGTGTAGGTAAAGGATTACATTAGCTTTTATTTTGGCATACATGTTCTGTAAGTGTATGAATGTTCTTGATTTTGGTTTATAAAGTCAAATAAAATGTTGACAAAAAATGTTAGTTGTAGCCCTATATGGGATATACAAGTAATAATGTATGAAGTCAAATCTCATTTCCTAAACTCATCTCTTTTCTTCCTTTCTTGACTCACTTTCACCTCTGATCTTCCCTCACTTTTTACCTCCCACAGAGAATTACTGGAACAAGTAGCAGCATTTGAAAAGACTGATTTTAAATCCAACAGCAAGGTTGGTGTTTTTGAGTCCACAATTTCAAATAGAGAGATTTGATTGTGAGCAGTGGGTAGCACTGCCATCTCAGGCTTCACACCTTTGGCAGGTTAAAATGTCACCTGTGACTTCTGGCATCTTTTCACAATTAGATATTGAAATCATGTTCACACTGTGACCATTTTGTTCTGTGAAGACGCATTTTGCGTTCGGTGACATTTGCGACACTATAGCATTCACAGTACAACCAGGAATTAAGCAAGTGGTGATGAAATTTTGGTTAGATCCCATATTTTGTTATCAACACTTATAATCATGAGCACTTTAATTAATTAAATTATTGTCACTATACTTTCATTTATCTTAGAAACAGAAAGTTGATTGAGTATACTAATGACATAAGGTGATGGTAAAGGGGCTCCCATTTGTTCACAAAATATTTCATATTAATTCTTCTATTACCTCCCAAAATCTAGGTAAGACAGTTGTTAGAATGTGCTTCAAGATACAGTAGGGCCATTATGTTAAACTATGTACATAGACAATATCTATGTACATACTCAGTATGTTGAACTCTGGTGTTTTTTAAGGTAAATCAGGAATCCAGCAAACCCAAGTTAGCCCCACTGAATGAGGGAGGAGTGTCAGAACTGCTCAACAAGGTAAAGTGATTTTCCCCATCTTAATACACAAAAATCTTATATTTAATTTTAACACACATGTCCATTAAATTGCTTCTGTATGCTGTTGAATGTCAGATCTAGACATATATGTCTGAGTTGATTATGGTTCCTGTTTTCATTTACCAGGAAATTTCCAGACTACAAGAGGAGAATGATAAACTGAGAGCTAGACTCCAAACATTGGAAAGTCAGGTAAAGAGATTGAAGTGAGCCTTTATGAATCTGTAAGGCAGGGTGTGTAACCTGAGTCTCCTGCATACAGTGCTGCAAAAAAAGTATTTGCCCTGATTTTTTTTGTATTTTTGCATATTTGTCACCCGCAGTTGTTTCAGATCTTCACACAAAGTTTAATATAAGATAAAAATCTGAGTAAACACAAAATATAGTTTTCAAATCAAAATTTCATTCATGGAAAGAAGAACATTTTCCAACATCAACTGGTTCTGTGTCAAAAGGTAATTGCCCCCTTAGTTAGTTTATCAAACAATTAACCAAATTTAATAGATTATTGGGTTCAATTAGACTAGACACACCCAAGCTTAATTACTGCCAGCCCTGTTGAATCTAAACATCACTTAAATAAAGCCTTTTCAGCATTGTGAAGTAGGCTAAAAAGTCCCACCAAGCAGCACACTGTCACTGTCAAAAATAAATTTTGGAAGTGATGAGAGAGAAAGTTCTCCAAATAGAAAAAACTATGAACGGTGGGGAGTCTTACCAGAAGTGGCCAGCCTACCAAAATTCCTCCAAGAGCGCATCGATAACCCCTCCGTAGCAGTAGTCACAAAAGAACCCATATGAATATCAAAGGAACTTCAGGCCTCACTCAACTAAGATAAGGTCAGTGTTCATGATACCACCATTAGAAAGAGACTGGGCAAAAATGGTATCCATGGGAGAGGAGTTGCATGTCGAAAACCACTAACAAAAATTTAACATTAAAATTAAAATTAAAACACCTTAATGACCCCCAAGCCTTTTGGCATACTGTTCTATGGACCGATGTGCCAAAATAGGTTTACTTCTAAGAAGTTCCAAACACAGCATTCCACAATAAGAACGTCATACCAATAGTCAAACAAGGTGATGGTAGTGTGATGGTGCTTTGCTGCTCCTTTAAAAATCTAAAATGTACATAATGTGTGGTCTTAAATTAAAATAACATGGAAAAAACCCATATATTTTCTGGTTGCTCATGGTACTGTGCATGCATTGTTTTCCATAACTAATAGAGCAAAGATCCTTGAAAGAGTCCATAACTAAAGTGGGTTTACAACCAAGTATTAAAAATGACAATTTGATTTATGATTTAATTTATGAACAGCTACCAAATGCAAATTCAACACTGGGAATCAACTCCAGACATTTTTCTCCTTAATACGTCATAAATTAATGAGAAAATAGGCCTGACCTGGCCGTGAAACTGCTTATCAGTCAATTATCCAATTACTTTTGAGCCTGTGAAAATGGAGGGACTATGTAAAAAATGGCTATAATTCCTAAACGGTTAATGCAGTATATTTGTTAAACCCCTTGAATTAAAGCCGAAAGTCTACACTTCAATCACATCTTGATTGCTTCATTTCAAATCTATTGTGGTGGTGTACAGAGGCAAAATTACAAAAATTGTATCACTGTCCAAATACTTATGGAACTGACTGTATAGTTGTGGAATTAGACCTTCCTCAGATAGACATTACACAGAATCCAGTTGCTCAAGCAAATATATTTATTATTAAGCTTAATGTTATGAGCTTAAAAAGTATTCCCCCAGAGTGCATCTCACCGTGGCTCAGGTTACAAGAGTTTTTATAGCATCAAACTTACACATTCATTTGCGTAGAGAACAAAGAACTCAGCTTCTCATTGGTAATAAAACATAGCCACATACGGAATGAAAAGCTACTGCTAGAGCAAGGAGACAAAAACAAGATATGGTTAGCATGGATGGCCTTGGATGTAACTCCTATCTTCACTCCTATCTTCAATTCAATTCAATTTTATTTGTATAGCGCTTTTAACAATGGACATTGTCACAAAGCAGCTTTACAGAAATAAATGGATTAAAAAAAAATATGTGAATTTATCTCTACTGAGCAAGCCAGAGATGACGGTGGCAAGGAAAAACTCCCTGAGACAATATGAGGAAGAAACCTTGAGAGGAACCAGGCTCAAAAGGGGACCCATCCTCATCTGGGTGCAATGGATAGTGCAATTATAAATAAATCCCTTCTATTACTGTGTACTATATGGACAAATAGTGCAATTGTGCAACCAGTAAATTCATCACAGTTTTCGCAGAAAACAGAGTACGAAGGTGCTCGTGGCAACTGCAGCCCCAAAGCCACTACAGCAATCACAGTCCCAAGCCATCACAGTACAGATCCCCATATGTGATCCCCAAGCCATCTCCACAAGCCCCAGATGGCACCATCCACAGCAATCCAAACGGTTCTTCAGTCCGTCCATATGGGGCCACCCCCAGCAGCAGCGAGCGAACTCAACCGATGAGAACTCCAACCAGAAGTAGGGCATCAGGATGGGTCAGGCAGGTCCGGGGAGCAGAAGGGGTCACTAAGCATGTGTAGCATGTGTAGCTCGACAGAGAGTGAGAAAGAGAGAGAGAGGGAGAGATTGTTAGGTAAGCTTTTGTCCTCTAATGGTTAAGGACAATGTACTTTGCATGCAGAGTGCAAGCAGGGACTCCGGCAAGACCTAGCTATGACAGCATAACTAAAAGGGAGAGCCAGAAGCTAACACAGACATGAGGGCACCCTGGGACATAAGGCAGCCAGAAAAAACTATTCACAAAAGGCTTGACTAAACAAATATGTTTTCACCCTAGACTTAAACACTGAGACTTTTGTCTGTGCCCCAAACACTAAGTGGAAGGCTGTTCCATAACTGTGGGGCTTTGTAAGAGAAAGCTCTACCCCCAGCTGTAGCCCGCACTATTTGAGGTACCAACAAATAGCCTGCACCTTTTGATCTAAGTAGGCATGGCGGATCATAAAAGACCAAAAGTTTGCTCAGGTACTGTGGCGCGAGACCATTTAGTGCTTTATAGGTCAATAGTAGTATTTTATAATCAATACGAAATTTGAATGGGAGCCAATGCAGTGTGGATAAGATAGGGGTGATGTGGTCATATCTACTGGTTCTAGTAAGGACTCTCGCTGCTGCATTCTAGACTAACTGGAGCTTGTTTATTCATCTACTGGAACATCCAGACAGTAAGGCCTTACAATAATCCAACCTAGAGGTAACAAAAGCATGAACTAATTTTTCTGCATCGTGTAGTGACAATATATTTCTTATTTTTGCAATATTTCTGAGATGAAAGAAAGCAATCCTAGTGATGATATCTACATGAGCTTCAAATGAAAGACTAGAGTCGATAATCACACCAAGGTCTTTTACTGCTGCACATGATGAAACAGAAAGGCCATCCAGAGTTATTATGTAATCAGAAAGCTTACTTCTAACTGCATGTGGTCCTAGTACAAGTACTTCTGTCTTGTCAGAATTAAGTAAGAGAAAGTTAATAAACATCCAGTTTCTAATGTCCTTTACACATTCCTCAACTTTAAGCTGGTGTCTGTCATCTGACTTTGCTGAAACATACAACTGTGTGTCATCAGCGTAACAGTGGAAGCTAATACCATGTTTACGAATAATTTTGCCCAGAGGTAGCATATATAAAGAAAAGAGCAGTGGCGCTAAAACAGAGCCTTGCGGGACACCAAACTTTACCTTAGTATGCAAAGAGAAGTCACCAGTTACATCTACAAACAGATAACGATCAGTCAAATAAGACCTGAGCCAGGAAAGGGCCGTTACCTTAATGCCTACTATGTTTTCTAGTCTAGCGAGGAGAATAGCATGATCAATGGTATCAAAAGCTGTACTACGGTCAAGCAGCACAAGCAAGGGGACACAACCCTGATCAGAGGCCAGTAGTAAGTCATTTACCACTTTAACCAGTGCTGTCTCTGTGCTATGATGAGGCCTAAATCCTGACTGATACATTTCATGAATGTTATTCCTATGTAAGTATGAGCATAGCTGCTGTGCTACAACCTTTTCTAGGATCTTGGAGATAAAGGGGAGGTTTGATATTGGCCTATAGTTAGACAGCTGACAGGGGTCAAGGTCAGGTTTTTTAATCAAGGGCTTGATAACTGCTAGTTTAAAAGATTTAGGTACATAGCCAATGCTAAGGGAAGAACTGATTATCTTTAAAAGAGGTTTGATTGCTTCAGGAATTATCTGTTTGAAGAAACAAGTAGGTAAAGGCTCTAGTATATAGGTTGATGATTTTGATGAAATTAGTTCGGTCTCTCGAAGGGGAGTAAAACAATGTAATTGTTGATCTGATATTATTATATTATCATCTACTGGGTTAGTTATAAAACTGTTCGGTTTTAAATTAATAGTCTGAATTTTTTGCCTGATATTTTAAATTTTACCATTGAAAAAATTCATGTAGTCATTACTGCTATATAATGATTGTGTGCATGTTTCTAGTGTTGGTCTTATTCCTAGTTAATTTTGCTACAGTATTAAATAAGAATCTAGGATTATTTCTGTTATCTTCAATTAGGGTGGAGAGATACATTGATCTAGCAGTACTAAGAGCTTTCCTATAGCTCAAAAGGCTCTCCTTCCATGCTATTTGAAATACTACAGATTTAGTTTGATGCCATTTACGTTCTAGTTTTCGAGTGGTCTGTTTTAAAGTTTGTTAAACTTTTTCTCCCTAATTATTTTTCTTTTAAGTGGAGCTACCTTATCTAGCGAGTTGCAGAACTTTGATTCTAAGCATTCAGTTGCCTGGTCAAGTTCTTCGGGATCAGACGGTGATCCAGTCATGGTTGATAAATCTGGGAGATTACACTATGGGTGGGTCCTATTACATTCTGTATCCCCTACTGAATCAAGAATGGACACAACTGCTGTTCTTAGATGGTCATCTGGATTATCAAAATGAATATTAAAGTCTCCAACAATTAATGCTTTGTCTACAGAAACCTTAGAGAAAGGTTAGAGATGAAATCCGCAAATTCACATAGGAATTCCGAATATGACCCTGGGGGTCTGTAAATAATAATTATTGGAATCACCTGGGTAGACTTATTTTTAGTGGCTACGTATGTTATGTTAGTATAAAGAACTTCAAATGCGTTAAATTTATGACTAGGTTTTTGTGTGACGCCTAGATTATCATTATAGATGACTGCGACGCCTCCTCCTTTGCCAGTTAGACGGGGCTGATGTATGTAACTGTACCCGGGAGGACTAGCTTCATTTAATGCTACAAACTTGTTTGGTTTAATCCACGTTTCTGTTAAACACAGTACATCAAACTCCTGATCAGTAATGATTTCATTAAGTAAGAGAGACGTAAGAGATCTAATATTCAACAGTCCTAGCTTCAGATCAACGGTGCTGGCTATGCATTCGGTTTGATTTAATTTGTTAATTAGGTTACTAAAACAAACTGTCTGCATATGTCTATAATTTTGTTTAGCTCGGGGAACAGACACAGCCTCAATACGGTGGAACCTAAGTGACGACTCAGTGCAGCTAGCAGACGGTCGGTTTAGCCTGCTTGTCTGCTCCCTGGCCTTGGCCCTGGATTGTCACCGATTAACTAGGCCTGTTCTGAGACTATGTGCTATGCTGCAAGAAATGAGAGCAGCACCTTCCCGAGTGGGATGGACACCGTCCCGCCCTAAAAGGCCAGCCTTACCCTCAAAGATAGTCCAATTATCTATAAAGCCCACATTGTTTCCGGAGCACCACCTGGACATCCAGCAGTTCAGCGACCATAACCTGCTGTAAGCTACATCGCCACGCCGCACTGGGATGGGTCCAGAGCATATTACAGCATTGGACATCGCCTTTGCTAATTTACACACCTCTACAATGTTACTCTTAGTAACCTCAGACTGACGAAGGCGTATATCATTAGCTCCTACATGAATAACTATCTTTGAGAACCTGTGCTTGCCTAAGACCCTAAGATTACCTGCTATGTCCGGCGTCCTGGCTCCCGGTATACACCTAACTAAAGCTGCTGGTGCCCCTAAAGGCCTAGCTAATTTCACGTGCCGCAAGATAGAGTCACCTATAACCAGAGCTCTTTCAGGTTTCTCAGCGGGTGCTTCACTGAGGAGAGCAAACCTGTTAGACACGTGAAGCGGAGAGGAGTGGTGCTCCTAAGGGCGAGCCTTAGCATTAGCTTTGGCTTTGCGATTATGCCGCCGAGTCGTCACCCATTCGCCCCGCTGTGAGGGCTCTAATGCTGGGGTTGGGGGATTACTAACTCCGCCTAAGGCATCCAGACTTTCTTCTACAGAAACTATGCTGCTCTCACTCTCACTAACGCTCTCTAGAGTCTGGATGCGCACCTCTAATGCTGCAATCTTCTCCATCAGAGATCCAGCTAACATGCATTTATCACAAATAAAGCAATTACTAACGACGGAGGAAGAATGACTAAACATCCTGCTTTTCATCCTATCTTCAACTGCAATGTCTATGAGAACCTCTTGTGCTTACTGCCAGTCACATACACTCTCAATGTCAAGTTACGCAAAGAAAAACAAGTTTGTACCCATAGTCAGAATGCATTCATAACTCACATATTTAAGAAATTGTTCATTAAATATGTACATGCATAATAGCATAAAACCCGACCTCCCCCACGATGGTGTTTTAATAACTCCCTGCTGAGAGACTCTGAATTCAATTCCAACAAGAATTGTAATCATTTTCAGAAATCAATAGCACACCTGAAATATCTGCTTGTACACTATGGGAAACTGCAAAAACAGTAATGAGAGGTAAAGTAATAGCATTCTGTAGTCATAAGAAAAAAGAAGAAGCAAAAATGGAATCCAGTCTATAGAAAAAATTAAAAAGATTAGACCAGTTAGCTTCTCAAACACCTACAGATGAAATCGTCAAAGAACTTCAAAATGCTCGTCTCACTTTTCATAACATTTATTAATATTTTTACTTCTTGGATTATTAGAATTTTTACTTCTTAGATTGCACCAGGAACACTTTGAAAAATCCATTATTGCATCAGTCACAGACACCTCTGCAAACATCATCCATGATCCAATGGAAATAAACAATAACTTTTGATCCTATTACTCAAATCTTTATAAACCAGAACATTATACCTCAAAAGAAGAATTCAACATAATTCTGAGGAATGTCACCCTTCCACAACTCACTACAACTCAATCAGAAACACCTGAAAGGCCTGTATTGACAAAGAACTTCATTCAAAGAAACCATTCACCTTATTCAGAGACAAGGATGCCCATTGTCACCAATACCTTTTGCATTATTCATAGAGCCACTTGCTACAGCAGTCAGAGAAAATAAAAACATTACAGGACTACAGAGTAACTCAGACCACCGTAAAATAAGCCTTTATGCAGATGACATATTATATATAACAAATCCATCAAAGTTCCTTCCGCCAGTCCATGATCTGAAAAACAGGTACAACAATGTGTCTGGTCAGGCAATTAACTGGTCCAAATCAGAAATTCTACTGCTGTCTGAGCTGCACTGGAATGCTGAAGCTGGGGATCTATTGTTCAAACCAACTGTCTCATCCATTAAATATCTAGGAATTCAACTATCTTCGAAACTTCAAAATCTCTTTAAACTTAATTTCACATCTCTACTACAATTGATAAAAGAAGCTCTGTTTAAATGGAAAAAATTACCTTTATCCCTAATAGGACAAATCTCCACGATCAAAATGAAGATACTTCCAAAAATTAATTATCTTTCTTCAGTGACTCCTGTTTACCCACCCCAAACCTGGTTCTTCAAATGTCTTCAGTGTATAGCAAAAATAAGTATTGACCTTGCCATTCCAGTACTCTCTCTCTCTTTCTCTCTCTCTCTCTGAAGTGCAGACCTCAACTTTAATTTGAGGGTATTTGCATTCAAATCGGGTGAATCGCCTTTCTATGTGTGGTCTTCACCAGTGGGGACCAATAGTACATTTGCCATCCACTTTATTAGAAACACCTGTATACCTGCACATTCATGCAGTTATCTAATCAGCCAATCATGTGGCAGCAGCGCAAAGGTCACGAGCTTCAGTTAATGTTCATATAAAACATAAGAATGGGGAATGGGGAAAAAGTGATCTTTGTGACTTAGTTGTTGGTGCCAGATTGGCTGTTTTGAGTATTTCAGAAACTGCTGATTTCCTGGGAATTTCACACACAACAGTCTCTAGAGTGTACACACACAATGGTTTGAAAACCAAAAAACGTCCTGTGAGCAGAGGGTCTGCAGGCCGAAACACCATGGTTGTTTAGAGAGATCAGAGGAGAATGACCAGACCAATCTGAGCTGACAGGAAGTCCATAGTGACACAAATAAGCACTCTTTACAACCGTGGTGAGCAGAAAAGCATCTCAGAATCCACAACACATCAGACCTTGAGGTGGATGAGCTACAACAGCAGAAGACCACATCAGGTTCCCCTCCTGTCAGCCAAGAACAAGAATCTGAAACTGGAAAAAGACCAGGTGATTTTTCTCCTAATCTTCAACTGTCCAGTTTGGGTGAACCTGTGGTGCTACCACATGATTGGCTGACTAGATAACTTCATGAAAGTGCAGGTGTTCCTAATAAAGTGGATGGCAAACTATCAATCATAAATTAAATTAACATTTTAATTACTTGGTTGCAAATACACTTAAATTAAGGACTCATGAAAGGTTTTCCATGCTTAATGGTTGGAATCATTGATAAAGTAATGCTCTGTGCCATATTTGCTCTGATAAAACATTCCTTCTGACCAGAAACCAATAGCTTCCAGCTGTTTCAATTTCTCTGCCCTCTCATTCTCTGAGAATGATTTGTTTCATAATGTCTCATGATATTAAATTCATTAATTACCACAATAGTGTCTTGGCATATAAGGCATATGCTTTTGCTATGGCTCTCTATGAAACAAATATTCTTGTTTTCAGGTCTTTTGAAATTGCCCATGATGTTTTTTGCGTCAAGTCCCTGATCTTTTTGCGATTATTCTTTGGGTTAATATTATCTGATCTGTTCTTTAAAATGCCTTTCTTTCCAAGACAGAGCATCAGATTTTATCAGACTTCAGACATAGAGTTAAAACAAAGAGAGAGAGAGCCCAGTGGTCACGTGATCTTTCATGACATGCCCTTCTGTGCCATTACCAAACTGAGAATCGTCTGCACTTATGAAGTGCCTGATTGCTCTGGATCGCATGCACTACGTTATAACCATTACAAAGAGCCTTTCAGTAGCTTTCAAACGACACCAGCCCCGCACTGCTGGGTTGGTTGATAGTTGATGGCAGTCAGGCAAGACAGCAGCTTTCCACAGGTAGTCTACATTTAAAACCAGGTTACAGGTAGATATATGGCCTAAGGAAGGAAGAACAAGTATTTTTCAGATAACGTAGGAAATTGTACCGTTTCAGGTTTATTATAGAAAATAAATTCATTAATGAACCTTTACTCTAGTAACATCAATCTGACAGAAAACAGCAAAGAGAGGGGAGAAATCCAATGAATTCACTATTGTTCTTAGACATCAGCTAATTCTGATTTTCACTCATAAAGGTTTGCCATGATTAAACCAGGAAGACACCAATGTGAAAACATTTTAGGGCATATTAGCCACCCTGAAAAAAATCAAGTGAGGCCTCTGGGGGCTGAGACCCTCATATCGTAAAGCTCTATAAATGCCTCTGTCATGAACATTACGTTCTTGGAAATATATATACGAGGTCGTATATATGGGTCATTGGAAGAGTTTGAGCTTACTGCCTGTAGAAGTAAATTCAATTGTTATATATAAAGTGTTTAGCTGCTGCTGTGTTGTAGGCCATGAGTGCCCTAGATGAGAAGTGCGAGGCTGAGAGGGCCCTGAATGATCTTCAGAAAATCCAGGGAGATCAGCAGGTATGTCTATACCCCAACCTAAGATCTGTTATCCCACCCTCTACAGCCACACTGGCCCAAATAATATTTATTTTGCTTCTTTGATTGAATGATTATAGGTAGTTGAGATGATTAGGGTTTTACTCCAACTGTTGGATTCATCTGCAGTGTGGACAGGGCCAAATTTTACAACTTTTTGCAATTAGCACAACTTTTTTGGTTGCTGAACTGATTTTCTTATTATTTCTTTTTTTTGTCTTTTGTTTGTTCTCTGGATTTTGGTATGTATTGCTGGAGCTTTACACACATCTCATCAAATACAGAACTTGGAGAACTTACAGAACTCAACAAATTTACGAAGGCATATTTTGGTTGTCCTTCAGCACGCCATGCACGCTCAGGAGATCTCTAAACTGGAGGACACTGTGGCAGCCATGCAGATCGATTTTGAGAAGACGCTTAGTGCCAGTACTGCATCACAGAAGGAGCTACAGGACAGCCTAGTGTCAGCTAAACATGAGCTGCTCCGTGTTCAAGATCAGCTCGCCCTTGCTGAGAAGGTATTGATTCTGAGTTTTTTTCACAAAATTATCTTAATGGTATTCTTAGTCCCTGACCTAGTGAAATGAGGATGAGGATGTATTTTTGATAGAGACTACAAAGCATTTCTGTAAGTCACTCTGGATAAGGGTGGCTGTTAAATGCTGTAAGCGTAATAAAAATAAGCCATTTAAACTCAACAGTATATTCCATATTTATAAGTGCAGTAATCCATGTAGATTATATGACTTGGAAGTTGATCAAGCCGACGTGTACATTAGTTGGTCTTTTTAAGGCTGACTTATACTTGCTGTTAACTACGCATATGCAAGATGGCCACCGCGTGTATCCTGCAGTCATTTAACATGTTGCTTGAGCATGTCCTCAGAAATTAATGCAATGTGTTCCCATGGTGCAATACCAACATAAATAGTGGAGGCAGTATAGCACCATATGGCACTGTGTTGTGTCTCAAATCGCATACATATATACTATTTAGACCGTTATTGAGCACTAATGGTTTCCCTATTACAGTTAGTATTTGAATTTACTTAAACCTACCAGAAGGCCTGTTTTGCATAATAGTCTTCTGGATTTTCTAGATTAGTAAACACTTTTGAATGTACAGTGAGGGTTTTCAATTTGAGATATAACAACAATCACAGTATGAATGTAGTATGAAGTTTGAATGAGAAACGGAGCTCATCAGTGTGTTTAATGATGCTGAGCATGAAATTCTAAACATTACATTTCGACTTGGAAACCAGATGGACAGAGATGTTTTGGCTCAGATCTGCCTTCTAATGGATGCTTTTAATCCTCCAGATGTACAGTAGATACGCAAACAAGTATGTGAACAATGCCGCTCATGTCGCAGCTGCATGCATGCATGTACACATGGTGAAAGAAGTATATTTGCACCTCTGTGCGTAAATTTACATACACTCAGGAGCAGGTGTAGGATACCGAATTTCTTATGTAAACGCTCGTGCAAACGATTTATGAATAAATTCATTTGTATGCAGCTTGATAAATGAGGCCCATTGTTAGTGAGTACTTTGAGGAACTGTTATAATTTCTAATACCATCAGTAGCCGAAGTACTTAAAAATTCTTAGAATATGTACATTGTAACACTAGTGACCAGTGTTCCAAATTCTCTACCTCATTAGATAAATACAAAGACCAGGCTTTAACAACTCCAGGTCAACTCCAGCAAATATCATGAAAAATGTAAAAAAAAAAAAAAAAAAAAAAAAAAAA
>CM040475.1:10567912-10581046 GCA_022758105.1 Pangasianodon gigas
AACTGTAAAAAAAGAATTTCAGTAGCTTTCAAACAACACCAGCCCCGTGCCACTGCAATCTACAACGAGGCTGTGGAAATCTGGCATTTTAGCTGACTTTGTACCTCTGTTTCCATCTAAAATGACACCTCAGTTGCTGCTACAGAGCTCAGTATGTTTCACGCGATCATTTTCAGAGTCCCCAGGCCAGAGACTGTGTTTATTAACACGATCAAATTTTTAACTCTATGGTTTCAGATCAGACATTGTAGAACAAAGCTGATTCGTTGTGCACACTGAGGTGGTAAGAAGTGCTCACATACCGTCTTATGGGAATGTGTTATTTATATGTTGTTATGGCTTTATAGCTACAGTAGTATGGTAGATAGCTGTAAAATAGGTAGCATTTTAGACAGGTCAAGCAGTGGGTCTGATGGCAGTCAGGTAAGACAGCAGCTTTCCACAGGTAGTCTACATTTAATAGGTAAATATGTGGCCTGTGGAAGGAAGAACAAGAATTTTTCAGATGATATGTAGGCAAGTGTACCTTTCAGCTTTATTATAGAAAATACATTGATTAATACCTTTACTGTAGTAACATCAATTTGACAGAAACCGGCATAGTTAGGGAAGAAACCCAATGGATTCAATGTTGTTCTTAGACATCAGCTAATCCTGATTTTCATTCATAAGGGCTTGCCATGATTAAACCAGGAACAAATATTAGACAGCCTGTAAAAAATCAAGTGAGGCCTCTGGGGGCTGAACCCCACATACCTTAAAGCTCTAATAACACTACTGGAGCTAACTACTTTGCATTAGAAGGATGCTTTAAACTGAAGTGTACATAAAATATGCAGGACCCCATTCAATTGATGTATAGTATACAGTCATTGGCTACATGAAGAGAAGAGACCTTCAGGATTTATAATGGGTACTTTGAAAGTCTAAATAAAAATGTAAGGAGTAAAAAGTAAGTCTTTTTCTTGAAAATGTAGTTAAGCAAGAGTACAAGTATTCAATTTCATTAACACTCAAGTAAAATATAAACCACACCACTTGTTTAAAAGTAGTATTGACGAATTTCCATGCCAAGCCCAAAATAGTAAACATGCAGACGGGCTACTTGCTTCATAGTTTTTCCATAATTATGGCTTCTTAATGCTTTATACACTAAAATAAACATGACATTCTATTCAATTATATATTTAAGCAATATCTCACAAGCAACTGTGCTGCTGTACTGAATATCTGCAAGGCCTCTGGCCTTGTGCCACAAGAAATAACATCCATGATTGTGAGAAGCATGACTGTGAGAAAACTGAACAGCCACTATCAAGATAAAATCAGGAATGGACTTCTTATGTGGATTGCATATGAAGACTAAATGCTATGTTGCATTTTTTTCCAGATGTGAAAAGCAGTTGCTGGGCAATACTTGGATAAGTAGTGTTGCCATGGCAATACTGGAAATTCTGATGGTGCTGGCCATGGTAAAGAAGTACAGTTACTCTAGTATTTTCCATGCCTGACTGCTGGTGGTAGCTGTAATTTAAAAAAAAAAAAAAACTTTCATGTTTTTATGGTGAACAAATCCTGAAAATGAATGTACATTTTTAATTTTTGAAAAATCTTAAAAAGGCACCAATAAGTTCAATCTGAAAAAATGCAGAATGCAGATAGGCTACTACATTGGCAAAGCTGGAAATCCTGCTTTGTGGTCTTTATTGAAAACATACCCATTTTCTTTATCTGTCTACTTCCAGGTGTGCCGAGGGGGCTGCACCGGCAAGAGTTAAATTTTTTTTTGTGGTTTACTGTGTACCTCTTTTCCTTCTATGTCTATACCACCAGCACATTAATTTCTATACATGTGGTGATCAAACTCTTGACCATTGCTATTCTACACATAAGAACAGTTACAAAGCCCTCCCCCACCCAACATTTGGTAAGACTGATCACACCTCCATTCTCTTCCTGCATACAAACAACAGGATAAACCGGTTTCCCGCACAGTTTATTCTGTTTACAGTTTACCACAGTTTACGAAGTGAGGACGCTATCAGCACACTCCAGGGCTGCTTCCAACCAGAAGCCCTTGATAAATAGTAATGTCCATGCCAAACCTAAAGTACGGACTGCTGCATATAACTCATGGATCCTGGTGGCATTCAATAAGGCCAAATATGACCGGCAGAAAGCCATCAGAACTGCTAAAAGGGATTACAGGGACAAGGTAGAATCCAGCTACCATGGGTCTGACCTGAAGCGTATGTGGAGTGGCCTGCGCTCAATAACAGACTACAAAGGGAGGAAAACCAGTGACGTAGGAATGTCTACCTCACTAGTAGATGCGCTCAACACGTACTATGCTCGCTTTGAGGTGAATAATACCTACCCAGCAGTAAGACTTAGTGTGGACCAGAACAGCTGCACAGAAGGCAGAATACATCTTCGAAAGTTTGAAGAGTACAACACAGGCTACAATAATTTTGCAAGCCCTTGGTGGCTCAACACGCCACTCCATGCTGTGGAGACAGTGAACCCTGCATTTCAGTTATTCAATCATCCTCTCAATTATGCACCTTGTTGTTCCTTTCCTACAGTGGTAAATCAATGACCAACATAAGTATCAACAATGCTTTAAGATAAATAGTATGAAGGTAAATTAGTGCATGAAGGATTTGCATGCACAGAGTAAGATTTGTAAAAATGTAAATCAAGTTGTAAGCATAAAAGAAAGATTTGCAGTATTTTAATGGTTTACATAATTGTAGCATATTACATGTGTAGTGAATTTGCATATATTCATGAGATAAATGAAATCTGTATGCTTCCAGCGTTCATTTTTGTGCACTTACAGCTTTGGCCCAATTTTTTTTTGTCTAATATAGGGACCAAAAAGATTTGCAAAGGTGTGATCAGCAATTTGATAATGAAAAGTGGAAGAAATTTCCTTGTTAGTACTGAACTCGATTTTTTTTGGTAAATAAATGATACTCTGAGACGTTGCTTTTGTTCACAACATATGATTATTTAAAAATAATAAATCTGAAATGTATCCTGTATGCTTGCAAAACAGAACTCAGTGTGTTCATGGATCTCTTTCTGCACTTGCTGATCACACCTTTGCAAATCTTTTGCGTACAAAAATGCACGCTGGAAGCATACAGATTTAATTTATCTTGTGAGAATATGCAGATTTTACCTCATTAAATAGACATAAGTATTTTATTCTATGATTAATTTACATACTTTGCAGCGTTAAGGGGATTCATGAAGGGCGTCATGAGCCATGGTCGGCAGGGGTAACCACTGTCCCCGAGCAGGAGGCCCCTGTGCACTCCAGCTTCAAAGTCTCTCCCAATATTGCTTTCTTTCCAGGCCATGTTGCAACTACATTTGTGATTTTGTACAGATGATCACATGCTAATTGCACATTTATTGAATGATAGTTTTTTCTGTTGAGGTACTGATCTTCGCACCTGTATCCTGATATGTGTGCCATCAATTACACCATATATTCAAGGAAAACCTGCTTTCTGAAAAAAATAGGTTTGAATGACCTCCTGTTCAAGACAAGACAGAAACTTGACCATTTGGTTTAAATGACGGCAAAGAGACCCTGCAACCCGGTGTACAACTCTGCTCACAGACAATTTATGTATGTGGAAAGCATCTCCCACTACCGCCTGGAAATTCCAGTTTATTGCAGAAAAATGCAGTGCTATCAGCAATTGTAACACCACAGGTCGTGAGTGGTTGTGCTGCGTGACATGGTCAAGGTTGCCTTACAGCTTGTTAGCATTTCCCATATTGCACAATGATCAAATTGGTATTGGTGCAAAAGTGTTTAATCGTTAAGATGGTCCAATGGGTTCTCCCTATCGTGAAAAATTCGCCTTGACACATTATAGTCTTCAACTAAGTCAGCCATTTCTTATTTAGTATCTGTGTAACTCTTAAGGTGAAGTTTTTCAAACCTTAAGTTGTACTTAGGAAAATGACAGTTTAGGGGCTTAAATAGATACTTAAGGGAAATTCTAAGGGTTTATGATGTTTCACCTATAGAAACCCTTAAGTAACACTTTAGGGTTATTTTCTGCAACACCCTTAAATTTAAGGGAAACATAAGGGTGATCTTAAGGGAAAATTACACATAAGGTTATTTCTGGGACTAGATGTCATCCATGGCTGGGTCCTTAGAGCATGCGCCACCCAGTTAGCAGGTCTTCACAGACATCTTTAATCTGTCCCTAAGCCTGACCTCCATTATCACGAAGTACTTCGAGTGGCTAGTTAAAACACACATTTGCTCATCCCTAACCCAACCGTGGACCCTCTCCAGCTTCCATACCACTCCAACAGTTATACAGACGATGCCATTGCTCTAACGATGCACACTGCTCTCACACACCTTTACTGAAAAAAAAAACACTCTAACAATTCCGTTTTGGTTCGGAGGGAAATGAGGAAACAGGAGGCAGGTTTGGGACAACTCAAACAGGTTTTTTTTTTTTACCAGATTTTTCTTACTTTCACTTTTCAGTGGTTTTATCTCACACGTGCACGCACACACAGATGGCTCTGTGCTGCTCAGCTCTCTCTCTTGCCTGTTATGGGGGTCTCCTGAAGGCACAAACAGACATACATAAATCAACTTGGACTAATCAGACACAGGTGAGAATCATCACACATTACCTGCCGGGTCGACCCACCTCCTCCACCGTCCACAGCTGACGCTCGACCAGGCCCCCGCCTCCACATACCCCCACCGCAAAACACAGGCCGGGGAGCCATCCAGCCTGCAGCTGACTACCCCCCTGGTGGGAGAGGTAATCCGCCACCACCATCTGCACCCCCGGCCTGTGGACCACCTCAAATTTGAATTACTGAAGTGTCAGCTACCAATGAGTGATCCACACGTTGGCATCCTTCATGCAGTGGAGCCACTGGAGTGGGGCTTGATCGGAACACAGGGTAAAAGGGTTCCCCAGCCAATAGTAACTACAGCAGGTAGTGAGGACCACCCACGCTCCCATACCGAGAGCTTCCGGCTGATGTACAGCATAGGACACTCCTCCCCCTCCACCACCTGGGACCAAATGGCCCCCAGCCCCCTGTCTGATGCGTCAGTCTGCAGAACAAAAGGGAGAGAAAAGTCAGGTGAATGCAACTGCAGGCCCCCACATAAAACCGCTTTTGCCTGGCAGAAATCCCGCTCACACAGCTCCGTCCACTGGACCAGAGCTGGCCCCCTTTTTAGTGAGGTCAGTCAGAGGGCTGATGATGTCTGAAAAATTTGGTATAAACCTTCTATAATAGCCAGCCAGCCCCAGGAACTGCCTCACCCCCTTTTGATCTTGGATCTCAGGCAGGCTGCAATCGCTACTGTCTTATCAGTTTGGGGACACACCATGGCTCAAGTGGAAGCCCAGATCCCATACTTCCACCTGCCCAATTGCACACTTCTTTGGGTTCGCTGTGAGTCCCGCTCATCTGAAGGATCTCAGGACAGCCCTCAGATGTTGTAAATGCCACTACTATAAATGATTGTCATCTAAGCACGCAGCGGCATATGAATTGTGTGGGTGGAGGATTCTGTCCATGAGTCGTTGAAATGTCGCTGGGGCTCCAAATACCTCAGACAAAAGGGTGACAAACTGGGGTAAGCCAAATGGATTAGAAAAGGCCATTTTTTCACGAGATACTGGATTCAATGGAATCTGCCAATACACTTTAGTTAAATCCAGTGTCACATAAAAGCAAGCCGCACCTAACCGATCAAGCAGTTCATCAATGCGAGGCATCAGATATCTGTCAAATTTAGCCACCGCCTTATCTTTTCTAATGTCCACACAAAAACGGACCAACCCGTCTGCCTTGGGCACCAAGACCACCGGACTGCTCCAACCACTGTGGGACTCTTCAATTACCCCATGTCGAGCATAGCCTTGAGTTCATCCCGGACCACATTTTTCTTGTGTTCCGGCAACTGGTATGGGCAGCTGTGTACAACCACACCTGGAGGAGTCTTAATGTGGTGTTCTATGAGGTCGATAGGTAACAAAATGAGCACTTTATCTCCCGGTGCAAATTTCTGTAGCCAAGTACCCCTGTTATACAGCCAGGATTGACGTTCTTGCACCTGTAGCAAATTCTCCTGTGTTAATCCTCCCAATGTGTGGAGTTTTTCTCTTAGGTCAAGAAAGTGTAGGAAATTAGCTGTTTAGAATAAGCTGCCCACATTCTCCACCAAAATATATAGGGAATTACCAGATCAGCTCAGAAGAGGAAATTTTGCAAACTTAATATTTTAATAGCTGAAGAATTATTTGTCCAGCTATAAGTTGAAATTAGTAGCTATATTTATTAATTGTGCATGGGATATTACCTCCGTGGCCACCGGCAATAATATCTGAAATATAGTGAAAACACCATATTAAGAGCACAATAAGAAGCTCCGCAGTTTAAGGCAGTAAATTATAAGCACAGAGACACAAGACACTTGCCTTTAAAATCAGATGAGACTTTATTACTATTCTAAGACACAGAAACTAATCTAACACATAAATGCATTTCTCAGACCATGACCTGAACAAACCAGCAACTTATCAAGTTAACATTTGTTTCATTTAGAAGCTTTATATTAAATGCACCAGTTCAGCTAGAATCTGGAGGTACTGTATTTGCGTTTGCATTGTCTTTTTGGATGGGGATTCGTCAGTGGTCTGGTTGCTTTTGATTGCCGTCTCGGAAAACCAATCAGGATGGTGAATGGAGTGAGGTGCACACCTGGCGGAGTCTCATAGGCAGGTTGCAAAGTGTTGATGAGTGGTTCAAAGTAGTGCAAAGGTGGGATTTGGAGGCTATGCAGGAACCAGTCTGGATGCGGTGTCTCGGAGTGAGCGTGAAGAGAACTCCTGGTGACTTGTTGGAAGAGACTCAGAGTTTCCTTTGTGTCAGGGGGTTTAAACCTTTCCAGTTGGGCTGACCCCAAAGTGCTTGCTCCAATCAGCAGGATCTTGGGGCAGGGTGTAAACTGCATTCTCCTCCTCTGACACTAATTAGCATACAGGGCTCTGAGTATGTGCTTTTTCTAACTTTCCACAAGGTAAAGTTAGAACTTTGGTCATGAATTCATGGATGTAATACATTGTACTCAAATTTACTTTATCCCAACTCTTAGGAAATTACACAACGATCACACACATACTAAACAAGACATTTATAAGCTGTTGTTACTAGACTGCTAATAATCAGCCAAAATAATCATACTAATACTCAACCACAATAATGCATGCTAAGTAATCAAATTAATAATGGCAATATTAATAAATTAATAATAAAGACATGACATTAAAAGACATGTTTTCAAACCATAGTGCATCATTTTAAGCGTCATCGCCCTTTTAGCAGATGTAAGGTAACCTGATGCTTTTGTTAACTCTGGGGTCTGTGGAATGTGTGAATTGTGGTGAACTTAGTGTTCCTGGGGAGAACAAAGGTCTCATTACAGTCCTCAGCATGTGTTGATTCTTTCTTGAGGCCTCGCTGGGTGAGTCACCCCCCTTTTGGCCTTAGGTTATCAGATTTATGGCTGAGGGTCCTTGGGTGTTTTCCTGTGGACCAGCCATCCAGTCTTGGCCAATGGCCTAAATCAATAGGTTTGACAGGGTTCCTCTTGGCTGAGATGGTACATCCTCTGGTCAGGGATGTTCTAATGTTTGCTCTGTTGTTCACAGGATAGCTGAAATTAGGCAGGCAGTAATTAACTCGGCTCGTCAGTCTCTGTGAGTGAGGATTCATTGTTTTACGGTTTTCTTGCTGCCTGTTCACTTAAAATCATACATCCCCCCTTCGCTTAGCGACGTTTGACAAGACAGCACCTCCATTACTGTCTAAGTACTGGTGCGGGGAATTAAATTATTTGGCAGTCTATGAGATACAGTACATTTATGACACTTGTGATCCTATGATTATTGGGCTTTTGTTTCTTTCTTTTTCTCTAGGTCGTTTGGCCTACTAAAAGAAAAGAGGAAAACAAGAGAAAAGAACGATAATGACAGTGATCAAAAAAAGGGAAGGAAGAAAAATAACTCTTGATGATAACAATGGGGTTTCCCTATAATGATGTGAGTGTACTTCTACACACTAGTATAAGTTGATTTAAGTGTGTCTAGGTTTATCTGATGTGGGATGCTCTACCTATCAGGAAGACAGTTGAATGTTTCCTGTGGTGGTTGGTTTAAATGTATGTTAGTGTGGTGTAGTGTATGGACAGTCTGAGCAGTGTCAGTCTGTTTTAGCTCCCCCCTTTTTCTTGTCTGTTGGACTCACGTGTTTCTTGATCTGATTTCAATGGGCCTAGTGGAGAATCAGCTTGTTGCGTCCTTGGCTGGGATGAGAGCTTGTCCACAATCTCATGGGAGTTGGTTCAGTGAGGCAGTTCTAGCATGTTCTCCTGTTCCTTGGAGGATTCATTTCTTTCAAGGAACTCCTCCAGTAGCTGGATCAGTTCTTGTGAGTTAGCTGTGGGTGGAATGTCTTGTTCTTGTGCACACTCAGTGCTGTGCTTGTCTGAGTAGCGCTGAGATGGGTTTCTTGAAAAATGTGGCTGATCCCATGACTTTTTCCAGTGTTTTGTTGTGTTCTTGGGTTTGGTGCTGGCATGGGGGTACCATTCTTTGCTGGTTATGGGTTCTCTCCATTCTTTATGGAGGAATCTGGCATTGTCATGGCAATGGGTATCTACCAGTGCCAGAAATTGGATCTTGGGTAACGAGGTTCAAGGCTGTAGATGTTTTGTCACCTTTTCTTGAGGCCATCCTCTGTTTGATATAGGCCTTCTGTGTTAGGTAACGTAGCTGTTGGATTGTCATCGTGCAAGTGCAGGCCACAACACTTAAGTGATGGCTTACTCTAGGATGCAGATTTCTTAGGAAGAGGGTCTTGAAGTTCATGTCCTTTTCCTGTTCAGGTTCGTTATGTGCCACAAAGTAGGCTCATCGGAGCCAGTTGTAGTAGGTTGTAGTTCCTGCTGACCCTGTTTGGTTTCCAGGGCGGCTAACAGTCCATGTTCAGACTCTGGGTCTGCAAACTCTTTAATCAGTGCTTGAAGATTTTGTGTGAATGGGCTGTCAGTCTAGGAAGCATTGCACCTCTGGACTGGATGTTGTCCTCAGTAGGAAGAGCCTGTCTCGGTTGGTCACCTGAGGCCTCATTTCCAAGTGGAAGTCAATGTCTTGCAGGTAGGCCTGTATGTCATAGCCTCTGGCGGCATTCGGGGTGAACTTGTTAATGTTTCTTGCCAGATGGTCAAGGTCTTTTAGGGCCAGGCCATGTACAGCTTCGGCGTCTGCATGGATGGGTCCCTTTCTTCTGTCGGCAGGGACGAGTTCTTCTGTGAGGGTGGGCAGGTGAGGTTCAGGGTTGTGCCCCCTCACTTCTTATTTCTTGTGTCAGCCCATAAATGGGGGACCTTGCCCTGATGGGCAGTGGTGTTTCTTGGAGCTTTGCAATTTCTTACTTTGCGTCTTGTTCCACTTCATCTGACCTTTTGAGTTAGTCCTTGGCATTCTCTTCCAGCTTGTCTATGCATCTTTGGGCACGTGTCATCTCCTCTTGCAGGTGGGTGACGTGCTTGTTGCTTTGTTTCAGCTGGGCTATAAGGATGTGGCTTAGGGAGCCGGTCATTTTGGCTAGCTCCTGGTGGATGCAGCTCTGTCTTAGATCGTGTGTAGAATTACAATTAGTAGTAGTAACAATAATAATTCGAAGGCCTTGGGTGTGAGGCAGTTTGTCACAATGCTCGGCCATGCCTCTAAGTCTTCCCAGGGGGCGATGGGGTCTGTGGTCTGAGGCATGTTAGCACGCTGGGGTGAGAGATGACTGACACAGATCTTTACAGTGTATTGGGGCCTAGGTGTAGTGGGACAGCTAAGTGTTTTTTCAGTGATTGTGAACCTCTAGTGGAGTGTGATGACCTGTGGTCTGACTGGGGGAGAATGACTAGTGCAATGGAGTCTTTCTTCCTGCAGCACAAGTCAAAACGAACAACTAAACTTTCTCAATGAAAGAAGAACTTTTCCGGTTCAATAAGAGAAACTAGAACAAAGGAACAGATTTAGGATAAATAAAGGAGGGGTTAACTTAAAAGGAGGGGTTTGAACTTTAAAATGATTTTCATTTGACTCTCTTATTCTCTCTTTTTTTAGAGGCTGTTGATGGTTCCCACAGGCTTGGTCTCTAAAATGGGACAGAAGAGATAGAAGAAGGCAGGAAAGGACAGGAAGGACCTGCATATGATTAAGGGAAGGAGACTGGCTCAACTGACAAGTGGATCAAGCCCACAAATAGGCCCTGCTGCCGTTATGCTTAACTATGAGTACTGAATCACTTACAGTTGATGTACAACTATATACAGGAAATAAACTTAAAGTGAAAGAGAGTTGTCTCTGGTTTAGTTTGAAACTCATAGTAAGGGATAGTAGTGTCTTCTACTGCGGGCCTTTAAGTGGGTCATTCTTATCTAAGTGGAACTTGCCAAGCAAGGACACAAGGGTGTCAAAATGCCTTAAAGATGAAATAATAATTGTGTGACTTTAACTTGATGGAGTGGTATCTACACTCTAGAGTGTTTTCAGTTAAATTTAATAGCTTGATTAATTATAAATTTCACACAATAAGTAACTGTGGGTAAATATTTTCCTTCTAGTGGAATGAGGGGAAAATAGCAAGAAGGGAGACGAGTAAAAGAAACAGGAAAGTGAGGGAGACATGTGAGGGCTAATCACTTTAACGTTGCCCAAAACACTAGCTGTATTCAACTGCTGCAAGCCACAACATGCTAATCACTAACCGCTTAATTTCAAGGCTAATGGTTTTAGCATAGACTTCCATGTAAACACTACTGTTTTGGGTTTGCTTAGCTACACCTGAGCATTTGTTTACAATATGGCGTTGGCAGATTGCGCATGCGTTGGGCAGATTGCACAATCTCCTAGTACTTCCGGGTCCGATCGTTGCTATGGCAACCAACACAAACAGTAGTTCATTAATACACTCCTTGAGGCACACCGTTTAAGCACTTTTACATGAAATGTCAGCTCATTTCAACGCTCCACAAATAAACACCACTTGTAGCCCGCTTTAAGTGAAGTGAAGTGAAGTGGCTTGTGGCCAAGTATGGTGACCCATACTCGGGAATTTGTGCTCTGCATTTAACCCATCCAAGTGCGCACACACAGTAGTGAACACACACACACCGTGAACACACACCCGGAGCAGTGGCGCTTTTAAGGCATGGCGCTTAAAACTTTGTTTGTAAAAATGAGATAAAACTTTAAGAGGCAGGTTCACTGCAACTAATATAATAACAATAATCCAATAATTGCGATCTCAGTGGATCATAAATTTCCATGCCAGCTTCTCTGGACACACAAACACAACAGGGTTTCTTCGCTGCTGGTTACACAAATTTACTCAAACTTTGCTTGATCACTGACACAGTGTTACACTGAGACATATCTTCCAAAACTACTCTGCGAGCAGACATAAAAGGACAAGCATAAGTTCGCTTCTCTAATGATTAACCCTGGGGAGTAAAATAGCTATTTTACTGGCACTGGAACACACAATGGCATTAACTTACCTATAACACAAGGCCTTTTAAGAAGAAATTGAGGAACACGCACAACTCAGAGTCAGATAGCTATCTGAATAACACTGGAACATGCAATGTTTCAATCTAGCTATAACATAATTCCTTCTAGGAAGAAATTGAGGAACACGCTCAACTCTATCCTCACTGCACTGAGAGGAGAATTAGGCAGGTGGTAAGCAAGGTGAGCAAGGATTCATTGTTTTATGGTTTTCTTGCTGCCTGTTCACTTAAAATCCTACAAACTTAACAAAAGTTCACTTTTGCTACTAGAAGGTCCCTCCTCCCAGTTTTCGCTAAGGAGGACTGAGACACTGCAAGGCTTGTACCTGTACAATAATTCGAATGGGGAAAACTCCTTGGAGGCTTGCCGGACCTCTCTTACTGCAAATAACAGGGGCTCGAGCAACTTATCCCAATTCCGCACGTCATCATGAATGAAATTACGAATCATATTTTTAAGTGTTTGATTAAAGCGATCAACCAGCCCATCTGTCTGCGGATAGTAAACACTGGTGCGAATCGATTTAATCTCCAACAATTCGTAAAGCTTGCGTAGTGTCTGTGACATAAACGTAGTGCCCTGGTCAGTCAGGATCTCTTATGGGATCCAGACTCAGGAGATAACACAAAAGAGCGCTGCCGCAACACTGCATGCTGAGTTGTTGTGCAGAGGCACTGCTTTCAGATATCGAGTTGCATAATCCACCAGGACTAACACAAAGCGATATCCTCCTGTGCACCTTTCTAAAGGTCGAAGGTATGCCTGAGGGTTTCATTGCGTGTCTGCTCCAGAGGGAAATCCCTGAGGGGAATTCCTCCGAAGGGCAGGGGGCAGAGCCCTCCCCACCCTCTGTGTCTATGTGATGGCACATCCTGCACTGTGCCTCGCTACTGTAGGACCCATCTTCACACATTTCCTTCAACAATGTCTGAAAACCTGGCCAATGCTTTTGCCCCTGGAATTGAATATCCAGTGGATATTTGTGAACATCTATGTGCATGCACATCACCTTCACCACTTGTTTATTTTCCAATGCCCCGCATTGAATCAGGCTTTCATGGACGGTGGTCTGGTTGCACCCTGAGTCCACCAAGGCCTGATGTGTACTCCCTTGTATATTCACTGACGTGGTATGTTCCTGCTCAATCAGGGGAGGGCTGCGGGGGGTCAGGGATCCCGCTTCCCTAAGGGAGCTCTGATCCTGGAAATGCATGGTTTCCCGCCACGCCAGCAATCCTGCCTGGGCTTTGCCTTGGTCCTGGTGGGCGCGGAAGGTTCTACCTGTGTGGAGAGAGAGGGAGTTAGGGGAGACATTAGAGGTGAGGGGAGGGAGGGGTATGGAAACCCCGGGACCAGGGAACTGGTTTCAGGGGAACTGGCCCCCATTTCCGTGGACAGAGGGGCAGGGAGAAAAGGTGGGAAAATGAGAACGAGGGGGGGGGGGGGCTCGTCTGCCCCCGGGTATGCCGCCGAATGGTCCTCTGGATCA
>CM040475.1:10582564-10599384 GCA_022758105.1 Pangasianodon gigas
CAGACAGTTCATTATCATAGAAACAAAGAAAAATCCACACCTATGGGGGTACATTCAGGTATTGAGGAACACGAACAATGGTCCCCAGTTCAAAGGATATGAAAGGAGCACCAAGAACTATCAATTACAAAAAGGTGATAGTTACAGTATCCTGGTTCATTTGACTTATAAAGAAAGGAACAAGACTGGCAGAAACTATACATGTCGAGAAAGAATAGCTCTTAAAATTTGTATTCCCACAGCCTCCATCACAAATGGAGATGAGATGGCCTACAAAGAGGAATCAGATGTGTGTTGCAATGGTGCCATGACAATGACCTCTCTCTTAACATCAGCAAAATGAAGGAAATTATAGGGGACTATAGAAAGTCCAAGAGTGGAGTACATGCTCCATTACACATCAATGGAGCTGCTATGTAAAGAGTCAAGAACTTCAAACTTCTCAGTGTCCACATCAGTGATGACCTTACCTGGTCCCTCCACACTGAGACAATCATAAGCTCTGCCTGCCAGAGGCTCTACTTCCTGTAGAAGCTGAAGAAGTTTGGACTGAACCCAAAAACCCTCACCAGCTTCTACAGCTGTACCATAGAGAGCATCCTGACTGGGTGCATCGCTGTATTCTATGTCAGTTGCTCCGCACGCAACCTGTGGTCTTCATGCATGTCTTCCTTGTGTCTCGAGGCAAGGTAAGTCAAGTCAAGTAATGCTTGTGACATAAATGGAACATGGTAAAGGGCAGGGTTTGATAGATAGATCGGGCTGGTTCGTTTATGGCTCTGTAGGCAAGCATAAATATTTTAAATCTTATGTGGGCAGCTACAGCTAACCAGTGAAAGGAAATTAGAATATTTGAAAATATAATATTTCTTTTCATTGTTATACTTATGACACGCTGCTCTATCTCCCTTTAAAACCTAATGATCTTAGCATGCTACAGTGTCAATGCATGCACTGAGGATTTTAAAAACTGGATGGCTAACCTTTTTCTTCAACTAAATGAGAACAAATCAGAACTTATTCTCTTTGGCCCATCCAAATCTACAAATATTCTATCAAATAATTTAGGAGTACTGGCACAATGTTAGACCACAGGTGAAGCAGCTTGGTGTTTTATTCAATTGCGACCTCAGATTTGATCAAGTCATTCTCTTTTTTGTCTTCTCAAGACCTGGAAAAAGTTATCCGTATTCTTATCTCCTCTCATTTACGTTACTGTAATTCACGTTTGTCTTGGTATCAACAAGGCTTCTGTTGATCACTTACAGTTAGTACAAAATGCAGCTGCCAGATTACTTACTGGCACCAACAAAAGAGACCACATCATCCATTTTGTCATCCTTGCACTGGCTTCCTGTCCACTACAGGATCCAGTTTAAAGTTTTATTGTTTGTTTTTAAAGCTCTTAATGGTTTAGCTCCCATCTATATCTCTGATCTGCTCTGCCACTACTCTGCACCCAGGTCTTTGAGTTCTTCAGACCAGTTGCTGTTGACTGTCCCATGTTCTCGGGCTCAAGGGTGACTGTGCCTTTGCAGTGGCTGTGCTGAGGTTGTGGAACAGTCTCTCACTGGACATCAGATGTTCTGCGTGTTACAGTTTTTACATCAAGACTAAAAACACACTTTGACAAATTAGCATTTTAATCTGGTTGTGACATATATTTCCTTTTTCCCCCCTCTCTTTCATATTTTCTTCTTTTATTTTCATTGATACCAATTTTCATGCTCTTTACCATGTGTCTATCTGATCTGTACAGCACTTTGGTCTACTCTGGTTGTGCTTAGTTACTGGGGGGTTGGGTCACGTTGCCACCATCAGCTTGCATAGTGGGGGTTAAGGTACCGATGTCTCAAAAACTTGAGACAATACACATGGAAAAAAGGCATTGTAAAAAACAAAAAAACAAAACAAAAAAACTTTTCCTCCTTGCAGCCAAGTCCAATTTCACACCTCCTTAGCATTAATTCTTCACTTCTGTGCTGCACAAACAGTAGGGTTTATCAAGCTGGATATGGATAGATTTATTCGTAAATTGTTCATAGCAGCATTTACACAATAAATTTGGTATTCATGGACAATTTGGTATTTCAGAAAAACATTTGTATCCCAGTCATGCTCCTGTGTGTATGAAAATTTATGCATAAGAAGACTAATGTAAACACTGAATTGATCCACTTCAAATCATATATCTGAATGGATTACAGAGCTAGAGGTCTCTGGTCCAGTCTCGAGATGTTTTCTGTATTGACTTGGAGTTATGACCCTGTCATATCGAAATAGCAATAGCAATTACCCCCTTTGCTATTTCACCTCCTCAGCGTTGCATATGGAGCATGCCAAAATTCAAATAGATTTGCAATTCCCATTGCATTTGCATTTCCGCAATCACCTCCATTTTCATGTCACACCATTTTCTTTTCTTTTAGTGTTTTGAACACACTGACTGGCACATGTTCAGGGAAGCAGCAACTGACGGCGACTTCACCAACTTGGAGGAATACGTGACATCAGTGACCAGCTATATAAGCAAGTGCATTGATGACGTCACCGTCTCCAAGACCATCACCACACGCTCCAACCGCGACAAGGCGATCCTAAGAACAGCGAGGGCCAAACGCACACACGCTCAGAGAATCCACAATCATTTCAAGGCCAGCAGAGACACGCGGAGGTGCTGTGCCTAGGTGCTGTGACACCAGGTGCTGTGCCTAACCACGGCCGATGTGAGGAAGACTCTACACAGAGTCAACCCGCGGAAGGCTGCTGGACCAGACAACATTCCTGGCAGGGTGCTCAGAGGATGTGCAGACCAGCTGGCAGATGTTTTCATGGACATCTTCAACACCTCCCTGAGCAGCACAGTTGTTCCGACGTGCTTCAAGGCCACCACCATCACCCCCGTGCCAAAGAAGTCTTCAGTGTCCTGCCTCAATGACTACCGTCCCGTTGCACTTACACCCATCATCATGAAGTGCTTCGAGAGGCTCGTCATGAGGCACATCAAGACCCTGCTGCCCCCCCTCACTGGACCCCCTGCAATTCACTTACCGTCCCAACCGCTCAACAGATGACGCCATCACCACCACCCTCCATCTGGCCCTCACCCACCTGGACAATAAAGACACATATGTTCGAATGCTGTTCATAGACTTCAGTTCAGCATTCAACACAATCATTCCTCAGCACCTGATTGGAAAGCTGAACCTGCTGGGCCTGAACAAAGAGATGGTTGTTGACTTCAGAAGAGCACAGAATGACCACTCTCCGCTGAACATTGGCGGCTCCTCCATGGAGATCGTCAAGAGCACCAAATTTCTTGGTGTTCACCTGGCAGAGAACCTCACCTGGTCGCTCAACACCAGTTCCATAACTAAGAAAGCCCAGCAGCGCCTGTACTTTCTGAGAAGACTGAGGAAAGCACATCTCCCACCCCCCATCCTCACCATGTTCTACAGAGGGACTATCAAAAGCATCCTGTGCAGCTGCATCACTGCCTGGTTTGGGAATTGCACCGTCTCGGATGGCAAGACCCTTCAGCGGATAGTGAGGACAGCTGAGAAGATCATCGGGGTCTCTCTTCCCTCCATCACAGACATTTACACCTCACGCTGCATCCGCAAAGCCACCAGCATTTTGGATGACCCCACACACCCCTCTCACACACTCTTTACCCTTCTGCCCTCTGGTAAACGGTACCGAAGCATTCGGGCCCTCACAACCAGACTGTGCAATAGCTTCTTCCCCCATGCCATCAGACTCCTCAATACTCAGAAACTGGACTGAACACACACATACATATATACACACACAACTGAGCATCCTCCATCCTCTTTGCATTTTTTTTGCAAGTTTTTGCACATGTTTATGCTGCTACAATACTTATTATACTGTACATAGGCTGCTACTCTTATGTTTACACTTATGTTTACACTATTTCAGCTACTTGTATTGTACTCTTGTACTCTTTGCACTATTGTCACTAGGTTCACTTTTAAACAGAACTGTGTACTGGTCAGCGCTGCACTGGAACTTACTATGCCCATTGTCTGTCCCAGTAGTCATTGTACTGTCTTGTGCTGTCTGCACATGTTTGCACTTGTGCACTTTATGTATAAATTATGTAGTCCCTTGTTGTTCTGTGTTTGTCTTATGTAGCACCTTGGTCCTGGAGAAACGTTGTTTCGTTTCACTATTTACTTTTTTATGGTCGAAATGACAATAAACTCCACTTGATTTGACTTGACTTGACTTGACAATAGTCAAATATGGTGGTGATAGTGTGATGATGCTTTGCTGCTTCAAGGCCTGGGTGACTTGCATGCATGTGTTAATGTCTCCATTGCTCAGTGAGCTTCATTGTTGAACAAGTTATTTCCAAATTCAGTGTTGAACAAGTTCAGCAAGCATGTCTTCATTATATAAGCGCAAGTTCAGCAAGCATGTCTTGGTTGCCATGCGAAAGTTCAACGAGCATGTCTTCTTTGGCATGTGAAAGTTTAGCAAGCATGTCTTCATTCCGCATGTGGGGGTTGAGTTTCAGAAATGCTGATTTTCTTTGTAGTCGTGTGTATGTGGCTGAATGTCAATCATTTATAAATTACCAGGCGCATGCATGACACAGCTGATTTGCATTTGGTGACGCCCACAAAAC
Source organism: Pangasianodon gigas (assembly GCA_022758105.1). Classification (NCBI taxonomy): domain Eukaryota; kingdom Metazoa; phylum Chordata; class Actinopteri; order Siluriformes; family Pangasiidae; genus Pangasianodon; species Pangasianodon gigas. Next base: position 10,587,219 of record CM040475.1, read on the forward strand.
TCCATAAAAGGCAAAGTTCACAACACTGAAATGATGAGCAAAAGGCAAAAAAAGACTTTCTCAGAGGTAGATATGAAAGATATTTTGACTCTTGTCTATGCCTGTAAAAATGTATTATTTAACTGTGTAACAGTGCCTGAAAGGCCAAAATAGGGAGCCTAATTACGTAAAAGGTTAAATACACTCACCCTTTATTAGGAAAACCTGTACACCTACTCATTCATGCAATTATCTAATCAGCCAATCATGTGGCAGCAGCGCAGTGTATAAAACACGCAGATACGGGCCAGCAGCTTCAGATAATGTTCACATCAACCATCAGAATGTTGAAAAAATGTGACCTCTATGATTTTGACCATGGCACGATTGTTGGTGCCAAACGGGCTGGTTTGAGTATTTCTATAACTGCAAATTTCCTGGGATTTTCACACACAATATAGAAATATTGTAACCATAAAATATTAACCACAAAATGTGTACTCAGATTTGATAATATTTAATACTCAGTGTTATAGATGAATGGAACCGGTACAGTGCACAATGTGACATGGAGGCCTGAAAATGATCTATATGACCTTAGATAGGCATGAATAGCCTGCAGGAAATGTATAACACGGAGGCCTGAAAGTGCCCTATATGACCATACATAGGCAGTGGTAGCCTCCTAAGAGGGGAGAGCAGAAACAAGCTGTAAATTTAAGTGAGTAAGGCTTCCTTAAACCATAACATAAGCATATATGGCAATGTTGGGTCTTGTGAAAAGCAGGATGTGGAAGTTTTGTCATGAAAATGGATATGAGCACCCTTCTGAAGAGTTGGGCAGCTTTTGTCTGCAGACAACTGCTCGGCTTTATTCTGGAAAGAATAAAGTCTAATGACTTCAACAACCAGGCTCTCCAGAGTGATCTTTGATCTGCATTAATTGCTACTACAGCAACAGTCTCTAGAATTTACTCAGAATGGTGCAATAAAGAAAAAACATCCAGTGAGCGCCAGTTTTGCGGATGGAAATGCCCTGTTAATGAATGGCAACGAAGAATGGCCAAACTGGTTCAAGCTGACAGAAAGGCTACAATAACTCAGATAACCACTCTCTACAATTTTGGTGAGCAGAAAAGCATCTCAGAATGCACAACACGACAAACCTTGAGGTGGATGGGCTACCATAACAGAAGACCACGTCAGGTTCTACTTCTGTCAGCCAAAAACAGAAAGCTGAAGCTGCAGTGGGCACAGGTTCACGAATACTGACCAGTTGAAAACTGGAAAAACATAGCCTGGTCTGATGAATCTTGATTTCTGCTGTTTTGCTTCCCTGGCCTCATTTCCTGTTCCTCATTAAATATGTGCCACCAGGGGAGCCAAGATAAAAAAAAATAATAATAATAAAAAAAAAAACCATTTAATCATTTCAAATAACATCTATACATAAATACATAAATGAATATAAACAAACAACAAATAATGTTATATCATATAAATATTTCAAGGTCCACTGAGAATTAAATGAAATTATTCTTGCATTAAGTGGCCATAACAATTTTCTTGACACACTTTGGGCCCATTAATACCAATCAATCATCACTTGAATGCCACAGCCTCCTTGAGTATTGTTGCTGACCATGTGCATCCCTTCATGGCCACAATTTACTCATCTTCTAATGGCTACATTCAGCATTCACCAGATCTGAATCCAGTAGAACACCTTTGGGATGTAGTAGACCAGGAGATTCACAGCAAGAAAGTGCACCTGAAAAATCTGCAAGAATTGCGTGATGCAATCATGTCAATATGGACCAGAATCTCAAAGGAATGTTTCCAACATCTGGTAGAATCCATGCCATGAAGAATTGAGGCTGTTTTGAGAGCAAAGGGAGGCCCTACCCAGTATTAGTATAATGTTCCTAATAAAGTGTTCCGTGAGTGTAGATCTGAATTAATTGAGGTGAAAATGGTGTGACATAAAAACAAAGGAAAAAATATATCCACTCTACCCAGGGGTTTCACTTATCAAATCATGCATAAAAAATCTAAAGAAGAGCCGCCAGTATGCACAGAAAAATGGCTATTTATCACACGTGCGCAATGGATGTTGATAAGTCCCATGCATTCTAACTTGTCCTTGTGCACGGCCACACTCATTTGCATAAACACCCCCAAATTGCCATATATGGTAAACAACTTCCCTTTAAAAGGCCCAGTAGCCTAGAGTGCTGCTTGTTACGGACAACGTGGAGCATGTCAAAACGTCTAAGAATATGAAATTCACTGACAGTAAAATAGACATACTACTACATGAAGTAAAGAAAACAAAATGGCTTATTTGGTACTTTATAAGCAGTTTGTCTAATAAATAAATATGATTAAAAAAAGATTTATTGAGTACATGTGCATTCTACTGCCCCAATTACATTTAGAAACCTTGCAATGGTGTGAAAATCTGTCATTTTTGCTGTCTTTTCAATGCTGAAAATGTACTGCATTGTATTGCAGTGTGAGCGACATGAATGCCTTTGTTTGTGTCATTATTTCACTGTAAACCCAAATAAGTTCAGTTAACTCAAAGTTTATGTGGAAACTGATTACCATAAAACATTTAATTTGATGAACTCAATTTCTTCGAGTAAAGTAAATCACAATCTTTCAAAAGTACTTAACTTTAAAAATAGTTTAGAGTATACTTAATAGTTTCAGATTTTACAAAATATATTGTAACGCTTGGAGGGACAAAACTGAGTTTACACAAAGCGTGGATTATTTAGCTCTCTAAATAGTGTATCAAGAAAGTACCTGGAAGAGTTTAGTTTCAAACAGTCATCGTGTATTATACGATGGAGGTATGGAGGTGCACAACATAATAAATCAAAATACAAAATAACCCGTGTTGTGTGTGTGTATGTGTGTGTGTGAGAGAGAGAGAGAGAGCGAGAGAGAGAGTGTAGAGTCCTTCAAAGTCCCCAAATATAATATACACAAAAAGAATGGAATACCGGAGCACTCTCACCGGCTTTCCTAAGTCCCCTCCGGTAGCAATACTCCAGCTTGTATAGTCTGATGCTGCACGTGGAGCCTTGCTGGCGAGTAATCACTGAGCTTGCTCAGTTCTTGGCAACTCCTCAGCGGGTGGAACATCCAAAACCAAAAAGCCCAATGGAAAAAAGGTAAGCCGTATTAGCATGTGATCGCTCATGAGACTTACAAGAAAAGGGGCATTTAAAAAAACGCCTCCCGGGTGCCAGATTAACGGCTCCTTTTATGGCAAAAGTAAACTGTACTTCCCGCTTCCGTCCCTGGTCATGTGACGGGAACTCTTGCTTAATCTCTCACGAGATTAGTAAAAAGATCTAGCCAATCCTTGGGTCATCAGGCTTAATAGACCCTACATAGGCATAGACCCCCCCCTACCCCCCCAGCCAGCAGCTTCAGAAGGTAGCGTTTGTAATAACACTTTATATTAGCCACATTAACAATATCTTGCTTTTGTAGGTTGCCCCAACTGACAGTGTAATTTACTGGCCCTAACTTTTTATAATTTCAGCTGGTCCCATTTGGGCTTTAGCTTATTGGAGAATTTGGTTGAGGCACTGGAGAGAGGGTGAGCCCAAAGCCACACCAGATCTGGAAGTGTGCGTCTTTCCTCCAGGCATTGTAGTATCTGGCTTGACTGGCCTGGTGCACTCCCATTCCACATTTTACCTCCTCTGCCATGATATTCTGTCTTTCGACCAGGGGGTAAGAAGGCTGGTCAGGTGAACGTGGCCTGTTTATTAATCTTTCCAATGGGCCCTTGATCCGTCTGCCTACCATTAGTTCTGCTGGAGTCTTTCTGGTGGTTTCTTGTTGGGCAGTGTTGATGGCAAAGTGAAACTCAGGAAGCCACTGGTCCCAGGTATGATGATGCTCTCCCATGTATTTTGATATCAAGATTTTTAATGTCCAATTTACTCTCTCAGTCAGGTTTGTCTGTGGATGGTAACTGGTGGTGAGTTTCTGGATACTACCCCAAGATTTGTGCAGATCAGCAAGGATGGTGGAAGTGTACTGTGGTCCTCTGTCCGAGATCAGGTATTGTGGTACTCCCCAACGAGTGAACATCTCTTCCCAGAGGATTTTTGGGGTTTTACTCTCTCTTAAAGGCAGCATTTCTACCCATTTGGTAAAATAGTCCACAATTACTAACAGGTAGGTATTTTGTTTTCTGCTGGTGGGGAACAGACCCATCAGGTCAATCCCCAGAGTGTGTTCTGGTTTAGGGACGAAGGTGCTTTGTAGAAGGCCACTGGGTTTGGTGTTGTCTGGTTTGTATTTCTAGCAGGTGGCCACCATGCTGCCTCTAACAGACACAGTAGCATCTTCAACCTCCCCAGGTGTCCTCCTAGAGGGTTGTCATGGAAATAATGATTGTGGTACAACTAACTGGAACTTCTCTCCATTGTTCTTAAGGGACACTCGGCCCCTGGCGGGCCTCAAAATTAACCTGCTGGCCTTTGACTTTCCGGCTTCTGTTCTCCCCGTGCAGGTGGGTGATGATAGGATCCTTCAGTTGAGCTTGCAAGATTTCTTCTAATGTATGGGATATGTCTGATGAATATTTGGATTGAGTAATGGCTAAACACGTGGCGCTGTCTGTTTTCAGTGGTTCGAATGCTCATGACAATGAGTCGGGGCCCAGATTGAGACATCCTTTGGTTTTGGACCTTGAAGGTGAACAGCTGTAATCTCAGAGTCCATCGGGTCAGATGCGAGGAGGTCTTAGGACAGTTGAAGGCCCAGGCGAGTGCCGCATGGTTGGCGAAGACCTCAAATTCCATCCCTTCCAGGTAGCGCCTCCACTTTTCCACCGCTATAAAATACCACTTCCACCCTATACCACTGCTAAACACTCCTTTTTCAAAGCGGAATAATTCAGTTCAGCAGCTTGCACAGTTCTTGAAGCATAAGCTATCAACTTTTCCAAGACATCGAAGGTGGCGCGAGACCAGGTCGCCATCAACCTCTGTAGTTTGTCCTGGTTGTCAGAATCCCAGATTGGAGAGCCATCATGAGTCATGGAAGTTACACACGGGTACATAGGAGTAGGTGGTAAGGCATAGTAGGGGTTCATGGTGATGGGCTGGTGAGCGAGAGAGTCTGCTGTTGTTGTGGAGCCCAGGGTTACCTGGGATGGAAGGAATGGGTGCGGCGTGGTGATGTAGCTTACAGCAGGTTATGGTCGCTGAACTGCTGGATATCCAGGTGGTGCTCTGGATATCTTGAAAACAATCTGGGCTTTATAGATAATTGAAGAAATTTTGAGGGCAAGGCTGGCCTGTTAGGGCGGGATGGTGTCCATCTCACTCAGGAAGGGCCTGCTCTCATTTTTGTACCATAGCACATAGTCTCAGAATAGGCTTAGTTAATTGATGACAATCCAGAGCCAAGGCCAGGGAGCAGACAAGCAGGCTAAACCTACCGTCTGCTAGCTGAACTGAGTCGTCACTCAGGTTCCAACATATTGAGACTGTGTCTGTTCCCCGAGTTAAACAAAAATGTAGAAATACTCAGAAAGTTTGTTTTAGTAACCTAATTGACATAAAATTAAATCATACTGAATGCACAGCCAGCACCTGTGATCTGCAGCTAGGACTGTTAATATTAGATTTCTTATGTCTAAAGAGCTTATTGTTGATGAAACTATTACTAATCAGGAATTTAATATACTGTGTTTAACAGAAACATGGATTAAACCAAATGAGTATGTAGCATTAAATGAAGCTAGTCCTCCCGGATACAGTTATATACATCATCCCCGCCTAACTGGCAGAGGAGAGGAGATGTCGCAGTTATTTATAATGATAAACTAGGCATCACACATAAAACTAGTCATAAATTCAACGCGTTTGAAGTTCTTTAAAAAAAAAATCTACAAAGATGATTCCACTAATTATTATTTACAGACCCCGAGGGCCGTATTCTGAATTACTTTGTGAATTTGCAGATTTCATCTCTAACCTGGTTGTTTCTGTAGACAAAGCAATAATTGCTGGAGACTTTAATATTCATTTTGATAACTCAGAAGACCCTCTGAATGTGTCCATTCTAGATTTAGTAGGGGTTAATCAGAACATAATAGGACCCACTCATATGGTGGTCACACTCCTGATTTAATACTAACATTCAGATTAAATATAGAAAATATAGTCACATTTCCACAGTCTGAAGCTTTCTCAGATGATTATCTCATCTCATTTAAAATGTGTCTTAATCATGATATATGCACCTTGCCACGCTACCGTGTCAAATGTACATTCACTTCAGCAACTGCATAGAGTTTTATCAGTAATCTCCCAGAGTTACCAACCACGATTGAATCACCGTCCCGAAGATCCCGAAGAACCCGAAGAACTTGACCAGGCAACTGAATGCTTAGAATCAACCTTCTGCTACACACTAGATAAGGTAGCTCCACTTAAAAGAAAAATAATTAGGGAGAAAAAGCTAGCACCCTGGTATAATGATCACACACGCACCTTAAAACAGACCACTTGAAAATTAGAACATAAATGGCGTCAAAATAAATTTGAAGTTATTCCAAACAGCATGGAAGGAGAGCCTCCTGAGCTATAGAAAAGCTCTTAGTGCTGCTAGATCAATGCATTTCTCCACCTTAATTGAAGATAACAGAAATAAACCTAGATTCTTATTTAATACTGTAGCAAAATTAACTAGGAATAAGACCACAATAGAAACATGCACACAATCACTATATAGCAGCAATGACTTCATGAAATTTTTCAATGGCAAATATCAGGCAAAAAATTCAGACTATTAATTTAAAACCAGACAGTTTTATAACTAATCCTGTAGATAATAATATAATATCAGATCAACGATTAGAATGTTTTACTCCCCATCAAAATCATGAACTTGTATACTAGATCCCTTACCTACATGTTTCCTCAAACAGATAATTCCAGAAGCAATCGAACCTCTTCTAAAAATAAATTCTTCCCTTAGCACTGGCTATGTACCTAAATCTTTTAAACTAGCAGTTATCAAACCCCTGATTTAAAAAAACCTGACCTCAACCCCTGTCAATTGTCCAACTACAGGCCAATATCAAATCTCCCCGTTATCTTCTAGATCCTAGAAAAGGTTGTAGTGTGGTAGCAATTAACGAAGATTTACCAAAGGTGCAAAGATCACTCCGGAGAGCAGGGGTGTTGAGGCCAATAGACTTTATTCTTTCAAGAATCAAGCTGAGCAGTTCTCTGCAGACAAATGCTACTCAACACTTCAGAAGTGCATTCTTATATACATTTACATGAGAAAACTTCTATATCCTGTGTTTAACAAGACATACATGTGTATCCTGTTTTTAACAAAATGCAATATTACCCCATATGTTTATCTTATTGTTAAAGGAAGCCTTACTCACTTAAATATACAGCTTGTTCCTGCTTTCCCACCTTACGCAGGATACACATGCATGTAAGGTCATATTGGTCACTTTTGGGCCTTGGTGTCCCATACACACAGTTCTAGTCAGTAAGCCCTTTACTGAGATACTGGGTACAATGATGCATTTTGTACTATATAGGTTCCATACATCCATAACATTGAGGATTAAACATTATCAAATATGAGTACACATTTTGTAGTTAACATTTTGTGGTTAAAATATTCTATAGTAGCACAGCAGTTGCGCTCATACTTACATAGCAATAATATTCATGAAATGTATCAGTCAGAATTAGGCCTCATCAAAGCACAGAGACAGCGCTGGTTAAAGTTGTAAATGACCTACTACTGGCCTCTGATCAGGGTTGTGTCTTCTTGCTTATGTTGCTTGACCTTAGTGCAGCTTTTGATACCACTGATCATACTATTCTCCTTGATAGACTAGAAAATGTTGTAGGCATTAAGGTAACGGCCCTCTCCTGGCTCAGGTCTTATTTGACTGATCGTTATCGGTTTGTAGATGTAAATGGTGACTTTTCTATGCATACTAAGGTAAAGTTTGGTGTTCCGCAAGGTTCTGTTTTAGGCCCACTGCTCTTTTCTCTATATATGCTACCTCTGGGCAAAATTATTCATAAACATGGTATTAGCTTCCACTGTTATTCTGATGACACATAGTTATATGTTTCAGCAAAGCCAGATGACAGACACCAGCTTAATAATGTTGAGGAATGTGTAAAGGACATTAGACACTGGATGCTTATTAACTTCTTTTACTTAATTCTGACAAGACAAAAATATGTGTACTAGGACAGGGTTTCCGCGGGGCATTGAAAAGCATTAAAAGTCAATAAATGGATTTTGCAAAAATTAAGGCCTTAAATGACATTAAAAAGCATTACATTTTATTCCTACATGCATTAAAAAATTTTAGACAGTTTTGAAGAAAAAAGAATATTACCAATTTATTTTGAATATAGCCTTCATAATTAATAACTTTGATTTGCTGTCGCAAAATATGTACATCGGCGTGACAAACATGTGGAACCAGTTTGGTAATTGCCTCCGGCTGGTGCAAAATTGCCGTAATGCCGGATGTTTGGACAGCAGTGGGCTGGGACCTGGAGGAGTAAAACTTAGAGCAGAAAAAGTAAAGTTCCTAAAGTCGCAAAGAAATGGGGAAGTGCAAATTCCAGCAAAAGTGGTTGGAAGATGAAGAATTTAGGACATGGTTGTAGCCTGTTGGTGGTCAACATGGAGAAATATTTTGCAGTGTTTGTAAAAAAGTATTTAAGCTAGGTACAATGGGTGTCAACGCTGTTAAATCTCATATGCAGTCCAATAGCCACAAATTGGCTGTAAAAGGCAGACAGCAATTAACTATGTCTAGTTACTTTGCCGTGACCAACAAAGTGACATCTTCAGCAGCTACTACTACGACCACAAACACCACAACTGCTGCTGTAGTGACCATCGCTTCCAGCTGCTACTGCCGCTAGTGAAGGAAAATTGAGCAACCTTCGAGCAGCGTTTGGTTCAAATGCGACGCTGCAGACGGAGGTGCTCTGGTGTCTGAACACTGCCTTGCAGCACCACTCATACGCATCCAGTGAAGGTGTTTCTGAGTTGTTTCTGAGTTCCAAGCAATGTTTCCTGATTCAGAAATAGCCAAATCTTTCACCTGTCGAAAGGACAAAACCAGCTACATTTTAAAATTTGGACTTGCCCCATACTTCAAAAATAAACTGATTTCTACCTGGAGGTCGGCAACCAATTTCTGTTGGGAGCTGTGGACTGCACACTCTACACAATTCACTCAAGACTGACTTCTCCACATGGAATATTGAGAAACTGTTGAGAGCAATGCACTTTGTTTTTCACAATGTCCCTCCAAGAAGAGAAGATAATACAAAACTGACTGGCTCATCTCTTTTTCCACCCCCATTCTGTGGACACAGATGGGTGGAAAATCTGCCTGTTGCAGAGAGAGCCTTTGAGGTATAGCCAAAGCTTAAAATCTATTTGGAGGCAGTCCATAGAAAAGAACTACCAACCCCTTGAACCTCTTCTTTTGATACCATTGAAGCAGAAAATAAAGATCCCCTGATCTTAGCCAACCTTCAGTTTGTCATGGTGATATCCAGAACTTTTTGACCATTCTTGAAGAAATACCAGACTGATGAGCCAGTCCTGCCATTTCTGTGCAGAGACTTGACACAGTTGATGATGGTAATAATCTAATTTCTACTTCATTTAAATGGCTAATTTTTATTTTTTGTTTTATGATCTTTTTAAGTGGGTATACTACATTGAATAACTGTGTATAATACCTGTGTAGGATGGAATAACAAAGCTGGTTAACAGAATTTTAAATAACTAGACAAATTTGTTTTTCATTTTATAAAGTCTGGTGAGACGTTTCATCAAAAGGGAGCTACTCTGAGACATCACTCCCTTTAAACTGACCAAACTTGAACCTGATGACCAGAAGAACTGGGTCAGTGCAAGCCACGCTGACATTGGCTTGGGTGCTGACTCTGTCCTTAAGGTAATGCATTGTTACTGTTTTATATATATACATAAAAAACTTAAAACTACACTGCATTCATTCCCCATATATTACTTACATGATGTGTGCTATATCTCCTTGTTAGGCTTTTCTGAGCAAATCAAGCAACAGAGTAGGTGAACTCACTGCCCTCGAATTTAGAAGGGACTGTATAAGGTGTCTCTCCAGAATCGTTAAAAAAATGCAAGAAAAGAGCTCTTTGAAATACCCCACTGTCAGGCAGATTGCATGCTTAGACCCCTCCATCATGAGCAGAGACCCAGAATGGTGCAAGTGAAAGATGAAGTCTCTAGTTCAAAGATTTCTGCAAGCAGTTGACAGGAGGGGTTTCAGCTGGTAGGAATATTATAGGGATAGCTTCAAAATAAAGGTTATGCACAGCTTTGTATGCATAAACTGTATTCTCAGTATATACTTTGATCTTAAGAGCATTTTGAGGATTAGTTTTTGTTTTTTAAATGGTAAATAATTAGAAGATGTTACATATTTTATATGTATTAGTCTTCCTCATGTTCAAACTCAAATTATACAAACAAGTTTACATCAATATCCTGTACTAATGTGATGTCTGTATAAATAAATAACCATCCATTTAAATTGATGTCATTTAATGACTTGATTTTTGTGTTTGTCCATTGCAGGTGATGCTGTTGTGCAACAATTTGACAGGTTTCTCTCTGCATGGCAAAAGTGAGGAGTTCCTCTCTTTCAAACCCACGGAGCAACAACTTGATGCTTTTCTTCATCAAACTCTCACCCAGTCCTATCCTGAGCTCCAGAGTTTCTTTCAACGCCTCCTGCTCTTATCTCATGGGCAAGCTACAGTTGAGAGAGGCTTCTCTGTGAACAATGAAGTAGAGATTTGCAACATAAAAGAAGAAACATTTGAGGCCCAGAGACTAGTCTGTGACCAAGTTAGAGCTTGTGGGGGGTTCTCAAAGTGTCCCTCACAAAGGAACTACTGGCTTCTGTAGCCTCAGCCAGGACCAGATACAGGATCTACCTTGATGAAGAGAGGAGGAAGAGAGAGGGTGCCATGCATGGACTTAAGAGAAAAGCTTTGGAAGATGAGCTGGAAGAACTGAAAAAGAAAAGGAAGGTGTTGACAGAGGTGTGCGCCAGCCTTCAGAAGGGTCAACTAGCTGAGCAGGCCGAAAACAAATCTAACACACTCATGGCTCAAATGATTACAAAATCTAATACTCTATGGAGGAGATACAAGGACAAATGCAAAGAATTGAAAAATGTTGAGCCAGAGTTAGAACTTAAAAGCGAGCGAACTAAGGCACATTCATTAATTCTCTTATTTACACATTGCTAAACTCTGTGTAATTTCTATAGCACTTGAATTTTGCATACATTAAGTTCCAGCCTTTAAAAGTTCAAAGTTTCAGAGTTTTTCCTTCACTGTCCAGACTGATAGAATTTGGGGTTATAGTTGAAGGAGCTCACATGTATTCGATGGCAGTACAGTTTACACAAACAGAAACTTAATGGCTTGTTTCCAGTCATGGCCTGATTTTTCAGCATGTCTAGCATTCAACATCTAGTTGATTGGTACTTTGTTAAATCAATTTTGAAATATCTGCAAATAAATTTTCACATTTTAAGCTGTCTCCTGAGCCATTTCTAATTCAATTCAGAGTGATACAGTTTATTTAAATTATGTAGATTTTCTCAAATATCCAAGATTATCATCATTGCATCATTGTCAAATTGAATGGTAATATATAAGGTTATATATATATAGCATCCGTGGTTAGTCATGGGTTGTGTATGCCATTAAAAATGTTAAAAATGGCATTAAAAACATTAAATTAGATTTGATGATACCTGCAGAAACCCTGTAGGACCATATGCAGCTAGAGGCAAGCTTTCTGATTACATATTAACTCTGGAAGGCCTTTCTGTTTCATCATGTGCAGCAGTAAAGATGCTCTGACCCAGTCGTCTAGCCATCAAGTCAAGTCAAGTCAAGTCAAGAGGCTTTTATTGTCATTTCAACTATATATAGCTGACGCAGTACACAGTGAAATGAGACAACGTTTCTCCAGAACCTAGGTGCTACATAAAACAACATCGTCACCTCACACAACATAGAGTTACAAAACACAGAGCTGAGGACTAGACTAAGTTGTCCTAGCCACATAAAGTGCA
>CM040475.1:10600429-10636937 GCA_022758105.1 Pangasianodon gigas
AGGACGATACGCAAACTGCAGTGGGTCCAGTGAGTGTGGAAGGTGGGATTTGATGTGCCTCATGACAAGCCTCTCGAAGCACTTCATAGCGATGGGTGTGAGTGCAACGGGACGGTAGTCATTGAGGCAGGAGACTGAAGACTTCTTAGGCACTGGGATGATGGTCGTTGTCTTGAAGCATGTGGGAACAACGGCGCTGTTCAGGGAGATGTTGAAGATGTCAGTAAAGACATCTGCTAGCTGTTCTGCACATTCCCTGAGCACCCGGCCAGGGATGTTGTCTGGTCCAGCAGACTTCCGTGGGTTGACTCTGCGTAGAGTGTTCCTCACTTCATCTGTGGTTAGACAGATCACCTGGTCGTTGGTAGGAGGTGTGGTCTTCCTTGCCGTCACGTTGTTCTGTGCTTCAAATCACAATTTGGCCCTTGTCAAAGTTGCTCAGATCCTTATGCTTGCCCATTTTTCCTGCTTCCAACACATCAACTTCAAGAACTGACTGTTCACTTGCTGCCTCATATATCTCACCCCTTGACAGGTGCCACTGTAACAAGATAATAAATGTTATTCATGTCACCTGTCAGTGGTTTTAATGTTATGGCTGATCGGTGTTTATCAGAATTTATTTGGAACGAGAAGGTCCCTAGAATTGGGAAAGCCATTCTCTAGGTGGCCTAGCTTTACCTAACTTTATGTTCTACTATCAGGCTGGATAACTGTAGAATCATTTGGATAACTTTAGTATCATTTTCCTCCTGACCAAGCTTTAATTCACACTGCTATATAGTTCTACTACTCCATTTTATTAGAATGTCATTGTAAGATCAACCCTTAAAAATTGAATCAATTTAAACATTATTTTGGTTTGCAGACCAAAATAGCAGCTAATCCAGCTCACGTCAATAACATTTTTTGCATCATTTCAATAGGTCTCTGAGAACTATAATCTTCCTAAACAGCACTTTTTTTAGATACCTTCAGATTCTGTATGTACTGTATGTTTAAGAAATATATACTGCATTTCCAAAGCTTCCAGAATCTCCACCTATTGACACCTTTTTGAATCCTTTACCAAACACAAAAAGTCTCACTGTATAATCGTATTCATTCCTTACACCCTTCCTCATTGCATAGGCTGGAAACTTTATGGGAGGAAGATTTGTGAGATGTGATTCAGGATAAGACATGGAATCAAATATTGTGGCAAGTCCATTCTTCTTCCATTTGTGCAAGGTTTGGGCTGATCCAGTGGGAAGTCCTTCACCTTCACCTTTTCTCTCCCTCGTGGAAAGTTCATCGTCTTTGTCAGACCCTGGATAACTACTTCAAACTTTTGGGCAAAATAATTTCCTTTTGGGCTCTGAGTGTGGACTGACTTTACTGGCTTCAATATTCAGCTATCAATATTAAGATATATGTAGCTGTGTAGGCATGCACACAATATATTTGTACACACAAACATTAATTTATGTTTGATATTTATTTGTTGTGTGAATGGGCTGTTTTTAGGGTTTTAGGTTGGGTTGGGGGAGGGGTAGATGTTTGTGTTTTGTTGCATTAGAATTGTTATATATTTGTCTCAGGTGATAATGTATTTTTTTGTACACTTTTGTTTGCATAGCTATGTATATTTATATATCTGGATGTTGATCCTTGAGAAAAAGAAATTTTTTGTTTATTCATCAAAATTCATAAATTAAACTGAGAAAAAAGAGAAAATGTGTACAGGTGAATGAGCCGGTTCTCCTGCCTGTAAATATCCATAAATATCCAAAAATGGTCAATGCAAATTACCTCATACATATTTAAATATGAGGTGTCCCGTTTATTGAATGGTTATGATGTGATGTGAACTGGTTAATCTGGTCGTTGGTTAGGGGGAGATGAGGAGGGAGAGCTCATTCTGCTGTGCAATGTTTTGCACCACAGCACAGGCCCTCACAATCCGGCAGAGTTTTTCTGGTTGGTAAAGCAGTCTCTCACCTGTCCACACAATGCCACTGGCCTTTACGCAGGCCAAAGGTGTGTTCCACAACTGTATGTGCGAGAAGCAAATATTTTTTTTCCATGATTCCAAGCTTTGTTAAGACCAGTACATTGACAGGTATGTTGGTCTCTCTAAACCTGGGGCCAACAGAGAATGGGGCTTGAAAATCTAAATAGGCTCATTAGGAAGTCATTATCATTAGCAACGAAATCTTCATGGTCTCTAAAAACACATTCTCGCCTTATTGTTTGGTTGGTGTGATGTAACAATTCCAAAAATGCAATTGTGTATTATGTAGCCTATTAATAGGTATTTGTTTGTAGCCTGTAACTACCCACAATTAATACCAGCCCATGAGTTACTATTTTGTTCTGAGAGGAGATTAAACAAACTGTAGAATGCAAATAGTTATTATATGCAAATAGTTAAAAACATTCATTAAAAAAAATACTGTTTAGGTTTTAATGATTCTCATGACCAAGTAGCCCATGTGTAACGTGTGAGAGCGGTGATTTGCGCATTTGGTTGTAATTCTCTACATATCCACACGGTGTCGCTAATTCCGGCTGTTTCTAAATATTACCCATGGCTCTGGGTCTAAGCCTCCGTAAATACACGCCAAATTTCCCGCCAAGTATTTCTTTATAAATTAGAAGTTTCTGCGTGAGTGGTTGTGTACGCACGTTCCGGACCCATTTTGCGCGCACGCAACGTTTATAAATGAGGCCCTAGGCCTGAAATCCCCTGTGCTCTCCCCGATGCCATGTAAGAAGAACAGAAGGGCATGTGTCATCAGGAAGGGGATGGTCAGCACATTGTGGAGTATACGGCACATTGTCGCTTGAGACAAACGAGATCGGTCATTTAGGCTATCAATCACTTAGTGCTGTGCAGTGTTGCACAGCATTAAAAGAAGATGCCCTGGCAAACAGAACCGACTTAGTGCATCCTCCTTTTATACAGCGGCATTTTTAATTGAATGACCGGTCTTATTTTTCTTAATTTATGGATTTATGTTGGCTTGCTTTCTTTATTTTTTCATATTTAATAGTTTTTCGTTAATTTCATTAATATGAAACTACTGATTTTCACAAAAGGTTCATTGAATTTGTCTAACTAAAAATACACAAGCTATTTAAACTTGACAGCGTAATCGGTATATAAAAGTGCAGTAAATCGTCGCGATTTATATGATTTTAAGCCGATCAGTTGAGGTTTACATTAGTTCAGGGGTTACATTAGTTCCAAACTAAGAGTCACGACCCCACGTGGGGTCACGAGAGAAGCTCACAATCTCAATCTTTTGCAAAATAGAAAGTTTTGTGTGTTAATATTTTTAGATGTTACTGAGACTTACATTCAGACAAGCCATGTTTAATTTTAGTCTATAGTCTAAAAATAGTCTAAAGACTATTTTAGTCTTTTTCACTAAAATGACATGCTGCACTGACATTAATTAACTCAATTTCCTCCCGTCCATCGGTAGAACATCCAAACATCCATCAGTTTGAGACGCAGCCCGTAACAACAATCATACCAACAGGGGAGTTTTAAAGAAAAACAAAGCTTTTCAGTGTGTTAAAATCACTGAGTATTTTACAGTTCGACTAGGAAACCTGGTGGACAGGAATGTTTCGACTCTGACGTGCTGTCTAGTGGATGTCGCTTTTCCAAATCTCCGGATGTACATTAGATACGCAGCAAGTGTGTGAATAATGCCGCTCGTGTTACCGCTGCTTGTGCACATGCACGCAAACTCATGCGGCCACTATAAACAAAGCTGCTTTGTGTCGGGCCGTATCACACCACCCCGGCGTGGATTTTCCACTTCCCACTAGACTGGCAAGTCACTGCAAGGAATATTCCTTTGGTTTTTAGCCACTTACGCTACACATACGTATGTTACTAACATGATAAAATGATTATGTGTTTACAACAGTCCTATATTCTAAATCTGAAATTTAAAAACATGTAGGATGCACTGTAAAAAATTTACCTGTAAATTAACAGTAAAATACTGGCAGCAGGGTTTCCAGCTGTGTACCATAATCCTACAGTTTCATTATTGTATTATAATTATTGTATTATAAATTACAGCTTTACTGTAATTAAAGAGTACAGTAAATATTTACAGTCTAGAACTGGTCATTTTTACCAGTTATTAAAATAAAATTTTAATATCAATATTAAAATCAAAATTGCATTTTCAAAATTACATTATCAATATTAAAATCAAAATTGCATTTTGTTTTTTATTTAGTACTGCCCTGAATAAGCTATTCCACATAGCAGGTGTTTACATGTAGTCAACAACACACAAAAATAACTGAATTTACACAAATGAACCAGTTCAAAAGTTTACATACACTTGATTCTTAATACTGTCTGTTGTTACTTGGATGATCAGTGATTGTTTTTATGTTTTATGATAGTTGTTCTTGAGTCCCTTGTTTGTCCTGAGCAGTTAAACTGCCCACTGTTCTTCAGAAAAATCCTCCAGGTCCGGCACATTATTTGGTTTTCCAAATAGAAGGCAACACACTACATTAAGAGCCGGTTCTGTGTAAATTGTCTTCTGGGAAATATGTAAATATTATGTAGCTTCTGAAGGACAGTACTAAATGAAAAAATAAGATCTTTAAACAAAATAATTTACACCGATCATCCCGTTCAAAATTTTACACCCCCTGGCTCTTAATGTAGTGTGTTGCCTTCATGAGCATCAGTGAATGTTTGCACCTTTTGTAATACTTGTGTACGAGTCCGTCAGTTGTCCTCAGTGTGAAAAGATGGATCTCAACATCATATAGTCACTGTTGGAAAGGGGTCAAATATGCAGAGGATGCGGGAAAAGCAAAGAATGTGCAGGACCTGGATTTTTCTAAACAACAGTGGGCAGTTTAACTGCTCAGGACAAACAAGGACTCAAGAACAACTATCACAAAACATAAAAACAGTTGTTGATCATCCAGGTAACAACACACAGTATTAAAAATCAAGCATATGTAAACTTTTGAACTGGTTCATTTGTGTAAATTCAATTTTTTTTTTCTTGTGGACTATATGAAATAGCTTATTCAGGGCAGTACTAAATAAAAAAGAAAATGCAATTTTTATGATCCTTTTTATTTATTTATTTTTTAAATTATTAACATTTAGCAGATTCTGCAAGAGCTATGTAAATTATTACCACAACTGTAATATAATTTAGTAAACATCAGTTTAAGGTGGAAAGAAAAAACATGAAATACTCACATCTGCATGCAACACCAGTGCATTTTCATGCTCCTGAAAATGGGCCATTAGAAGCTTTATATGCAGGTGTGCCATCTCTATGTTCTCAGCCTGGTACAGGACATTCTTCACCAATTTGTCTTTAGATTTGGTTTTGAAAAACTCAATGATGGCCTTTCCACATTCTTTCATGGACATCTTGAAAGCATGCAGGACATCAATGTCAGTGAGCAAATTAAAGTGGGCACACATAGATTTCTGGTGGAAGAGGTAAGGCCACTGGCTCCTAATTTCTTCAACTGTAGGTGCTGGTGTGGAATTTAAATGCTGACGCAAAAGACAGAATGTAATCTCCACAAGATCTTTACTTCTGTTCTCTCTTCATCACCAGTTCCTTCATGGCTATGAATGTCCTGTAGTCTCTGACATTTGGCCTCTATCTTTGTCTTTGCTGTCTCTTCAGGTGGAAGCTGTGGTTGAAATCTCACACAGCCATTGTTTTCAGTGATGAACTGTATCACATATAGATGTTGATCTTGACCCCAGAATGTTAAATCTGATATTGAAATTCATTAAAAAAACATGGTTTTAAAAAAATCTTTAATTGTCATGTTTTTGGTGAACTGTAGTTTCATCTTCATGTTCTTAGCTGATATGAGTGAACCTGTTTTAACTGTAGTGTACTGTAGTGTTTATGTGTGCATATATTTTTGGTGTTTTTAAAAATATTTTTTATGCACTTTCAGTACTTCTGCTAGAACTTCCACTAAGTATTTATTCCATTTACATTATATCAGTGGAAATCAATAATTAATGCTGAAGCCAATTATATAGTGTAAGGTTCAACATGAGCTAGAATCTTCTCAATCTTTCATTTTCCCCATATCTATTAAATACTAAAAAATTAATAATACTGAGATGACATTCTGGGGGAAAAACTATAGGCCCTTGCAATACAGTACATCTTATAGGTTATCATTACTCAAATTATCTTTTGTGTAGTTCATCATTGTATTCGTGAGTACCTTATCAATTTACCATAAAATTTGTATTGTTCTTTAGTTCCCTCCTCAATCTTAATTGCTCACACTAGTTTAGAGTAGAAATGGAGTAGAAGAAGTTTTTGAGGCCAACATTAATGTGCTGTCATGTAAATACAGTAACTGGTGGAACAGATTCAGTAAATGTATTGCTTGAAAGAATATATTTCAGATAAATCCGTTGTTAAACAGCCAAAAATGTATTCAGATTTGCTGCAGTGAAAGTCACATTGTAAAATACATCTGCACACGGTATGAATCTGCACAACATCCTCTTTCTTCTCACCCCATATCTGTTAGTGAAAGTGAACATCACACTGTGTATCAAACAGACGTTAGGCATATCAGCAGAGGTGTGAAGCCTCTCAGCAGTTTTTAACTGAAGGCAGTGTGTGGATCAGGTATTGCTATTGACTGCTGTTGATGCTGAGTTCTGTGTATAGGGGAAATAAATCACACTGCACAGAAAAAGCAGACAGGAAGTTGTTGATGACTGCAGCACTTTATGCATATGTTTTTTTGTATGCATATGTTTTTTTGTATCCATACATTTGTAAAAGGAAGCTAAGCCTACTTACCTTTGCTGGTTTTCTTTGCCAAATTCTTTAAATTTTTTGAGCTTATATATAAACAATTAATAGCATATTAATAGCATAGTAATCATGGGCGTAGCATCAGAGTTTTTTCTCCAATGGAAAAAAAAGGAAAGAAAAAAATTAGTGTATTTATTATATTGTATTTATTATACTGTATTTATTTGTATATATATATATATATATATATATTTTATATTGTATTTATTTATTTATTCACTATAGCACCTGTTTTGAAATTTTGCAAACAAAGATTAAATCTTATCAAACATTTTGACATATAAGTTTTTCATAGAAACATATAGTTGTTGTTATTGGAGCAATGAAGTGAGGAAACATAAGGAGCTCATCTACACTCTCAGAACTTTAGAATGGAATGAATGTCATGTTTTGACTACAGTTATTATATCATCAAGCATTTTTAATATCAGCTGGTTTCACTATAGCCTCAGAAGCATTCTACTTACACAGCTGACAAAGGACTTTGTCCAAAATGTTCTGTTTCACTGGAAAACTTTGTGTGCTACTCTGAACTTTTACCACCACTACCATTATTACTGAAGTACACCGCAGTTACATCCTGGATGCTTCTTCAGAATTATACTTTTCTGCTACCACCTTACCATCATGACTATAATTGGGCAGTTAACATCTCAGTGTATAAGGAGAATTGTGCAACTTTCCAACTGACTGGACTCTTTCATCTCCAGTTCTGACATCCAGTGCACATGGATGACAGAACACAGACTCACCAGCCACAACATTTTTATTCAAAGATTTATGAGACATAACATCAATTCCATCAAACCTAATATAGACAACACCCACTACTACAGTGCAATCCACCCTTTTTAAGTGTAGCATAAGAATCATGACACTGTCAGCAGCTGTGTTTATAGAATCCATAAGCTTCATGAGAAAAATAGATCATCTTAAATGTGACTTGAGGAATGTACTTATTTCTGATTGTGATCTACTTTACAAGTGCCATGCTTTAATCCACAAACTTCATTCAGACATTTTCATTTCATGGAAGTCACACATTTCATTGGAAGACCACAATGCCGCAATAACTGTTCCCCCTGTTCATTCCCATCTGAAAAAAGCCATCACCGTACCTAAGGATTTAGAACTTAAATTGAGGTCTTTGTCTTATCCAAAGGCCATAAATACATAATTGCCATAATTCTAACTAATGGTTGATAATCCAAGTTGAAGATGTTTCTATCTTCTCCCCAAAATACACAAAGGAAAAAAACCTGGTCTCCCATTGTTTCAGCTTGTTCTTGTCCCACAGAAATTATATTACAGTATCTAGATGACATTTTCCAACCCATTATTCAGGTTTTTACCAACATTTGTCAAAGACACTTCACAATTCCTCCTTGAATGGTTCCAAGAGCATTCCCTGCAAAATAATCCTTTACTTTACTATGGACATCAGAAACATATAGTTATTCCTAATTAGAATGGATTGAGAGCCCTAAAACATTTTCTAGATGTGTGTCTATAAAAGGACCCACCCACCCAAGATTTACTCCCAATTAAGTGGTGTTAGTATGGACACTAAAATGGGACCCTTCTATGCAAACAATTTCCTGGACATGTACCTACACTATTTCTTAGGTATACTGATGACATTTCTTCATTCTGCACATTTCACCCAGCCCTGGAATATATACTTGGAGTATTGCTCACCCTGGCTCGAGGATAGCATTTTTAGACATATCTTTGGAGTCAATAGAGTCTACATTGTAAACCACCATCCATTACAAAACAACAGACTTTTACTACTTGGAGAACAAGTCTTCACATCCTAAACACTGCAAAAATTCCATTCCTTATTCACAGCTAATGAAACTTCTGCATTCAGAATGAAGAATGTCTTCATACTCAATTTAATAGGAACACCTGTACACCTGCATTTTTATGCAGTTATACAATTAGCCAATCATGTGGCAGCAGCACAATACATAAAATCATGCAGATGCAGGTCAAGAGCTTCAGTTATTATTCACATCTAACATCAGAATGGAGAAAAATGTGATCTCTGTGACTTTAACCATGGCATGGTGGTTGGTGCCAGATGGGCTGGTTTGAGTATTTCAGATCCCCTTCAACTGCTGATCTCCAGGGATTTTCACACACAGCAGTCTCTAGAGTTTATGCAGAATGGTGCAAAAAACAAAAAAACATTTAGTAAGTGACAGTTTTGTGGGTAGAAACGGCTTGTTGATAAGAGAGATCAGAGGAAAATGGCAAGATTGGTTTGAGCTTCCAGGAAGGCTATAGTAACTCATATAATCACTCTTTACAACCGTGTTGACCTTACCTTCCTCCCATAGTGCATCCTGGTTCCATCTCTTCCCCAAGTAAGCGACACACATGCACCCAGTTGTCCACATGATGTAAAAGAAAACGTGATTCGTCAGACTAGGCCACCTTTTTCCATTGCTCCATGGTCCATTTCTGATGCTCTTGTGCCCTTGTAGGTGCCTTCTAGTGTTACACATAATCCACTCCATCATATTGTTGTTATACATTGTACTGATCTGTTTTTCACATCAGCTGAGGTGACAGAGCAGGGGTGTCAGACTGGCCTGATAATAGTTCAGATCCAGCCCAAATTAATTTTAAAATCCTCGGCCTGAATTAAAATAGTTGTGTGGACCGTAAATGAATGAAAAAAGTTTTGAAAAAGTGGGGGTGAATAGAGCAATAAACTTGCCTAGTGACCAATGCTAATAATAATGCTAATGTTTCGTCCAATCATCACCAAATTTGGCAAACTTCATCGTCAGACTAAGACTCACAAAATTTATCAAAAGAATTTTGAATAGTCCAAAGGGTTTGCCCATAATGGGCCAACGAATCAGATCACAAAGTCACCAAACAGGAAGTGAGGCGATATCTCAGCAACCAGTTTGCGCACTGACACAAAACTTGGTAGGCATCTTCAGGACCAGGGCCTGAGGCTATGCAACAAATTTCGTGATAGCATCACCTACTGGTCAAAAGTTACAATACCATGCCAAAAATGATTACATCTAACTGCCATTTTTGCTACTCCTCCTCCAAATGTTGTCCAATCTTCACCAAATTTGGCTCATCATCTTGAGACCTGTCTGAACAAAAGTTATCAAAGGAATTTTGATAACTTTTTTGCCTCTCCTCCTCCAAATTTTGTCTAATCTATCTATCTTTGTCCAATCCAATCTATGCTATGCAACAAATTTCATGACAGTGCCACCTACACCATCATGAAATGCCCAAATGTACCCAAGAAGTTTCGAGACTACGCTACCTTGTGGTCAAGAACTGTAACAACTTTCATTTTTTTCCTTATATCATTTGACGAATTTGTGTAAAATTCACAGTTAATTTTTCCTATAATTCCCTGGAGTATGCTGAAGTGAACACACACTAGCATCTGAAATTCAAGTGTACTTCCTGTCGACTATCTTGGATTTTGTTAAAACCTGTTTTTTCGCTACTCCTCCTACAAAATTTGTTCAATCAGCACCAAATTTGGCATACATCTTCAGAGTAAGCTTCATTAAAGTTATCAAAAGAATTTTGAATATTCCAAATGGTTTGACCATAATGGGCCAACAAATCTGACGGCGAAGCCGCCAAACAGGATATGAGGCTGTATCTCAGGAATGACTTTGCGCGCTGACACAAAACTTCGTAGGCATCTTCAGGACCATGACCTGAGGCTATGCAACAAATTTCGTGACAGTGCCACCTACTTGTCAAAAGTAACAATAACATGCTAAAAAATGCTTACTTCTAACTGCCATTTTTGCTACTCCTCCTCCAAATTTTGTCAAATCTTCACCAAATTTGGCTCACATCATCTTGACACCTGTCTAAACAATGCTGCAGCAATGCCACCCTGCTGCCCATTTGTTTATCTAGACCTTTTCTCATACAGTCAGAGAATTCCACCATGGTATGTGGTCAAAACATAAACATCATGAGTGAAAAAACAAATCACTCTTGAATCTCTTTGCTTAAAGTTATGGCTCTGCTTTCCTGTGATTAGTTAGGCAACAATTGTAGCGTGTCTGTAAATGTGTGGCTCACAGAGTCTGGGTGCTTGGCCCCTGAAAATGCTGCTTGCAGCTTTAATTCTTCTTCTTCTTCTTCTTCTGGCTAGGGTGTCTATGGCAGCCCATAGAACCATCTGGTAAAAAGTTGTGAAATTTGGCACACTAATTGGGGAGGGTCTAAGGAACATTCTGACCAATTTGGGCCAAGTGCTGCCAATGCTCTAGCACCACCATCAGGTCAAATTTGGGCCTAATTTGGAAGTACATTTATGGTCATAACTTTTGAACAATGTGTCCAAAATTTAAAAGCCAGGCATCCCTGGATTCCCTGGGTCAAGACAAGTTTAATGCATCCTATGATGTCAATTTCTGCCGAATTAGATTTTCCACCATCTTGGATTTTGTTTTTTCGTTACTCCTCCTACAAATTTTGTCCAATCATCACAAAATTTGGCTGACATCGTCTTCAGCATAAGCTTCACAAAAGTTATCAAAAGAATTTTGAATAGTCCAAAGGGTTTGTCCGTAATGGAACAAATTTCATGACAGCGCCACCTACTAGTCAAAATGAAAAATAACATGCTAAAAATCTTCACCAAATTTGACTCCCATCATCTTGAAACCTGTCTATTCAAAACTGTTCTCCTGTAACATGCTGGCAAATGCAAAGAACAGGATATGAGGGTGTACCTCAGCAATGCATCTACATATCATCATAAAACTTGATCAGTATCTTTAGGACCATGCCCTGAATGTACCCAAGATGTTTTGTCATTATGCCACCTTGTGGTCAAGGACTTTAACAACTATTTTTTTTCCTTATATCTTTTGAAGAGTTTGTCCTAAATTGACAGATCTTTTTTCATATAATTTCCTGGGGTATGCTGAAGTGAACACACACTAACATCTGAAATGCAAGTGTACTTCCTGTTGACCATCTTGGATTTTTTCAAATTATGTCCAATCAACACCAAATTTGCCATACATCATATTCAGACCAACCTGGGCAAAAATTATCAAAACAATATTGATATTCCAAACAGTTTGTCCATAATGTGCCAACAAATTTGATGGCAAAGCCGCCAAACAGGCAGTGAGGCTATATTCTCAGCAACAACCTTGCACACTGACACAAATCTTGGTAGGCATCTTGGTAGGCAGGATCATGCCCTGAGGCTATACAGCAAATTTTGTGACAGCGCCACTTACTGGTCAAAAGTTACAATACAATTTTATTGTACAATAACATGCCAAAAGTGCCTCCATCTAACTGCCATTTTTGCTACTCACATCATATTGAGACCTGTCTAAACTTGCACAAAGTGGGGAAAAAGGCCCAGACTGATGAGAAAAACATAAATACCTTAGATGTTTTTAAATTGCAAGAAGAAAAAATGTGTTGGTCACAGCAGTAGCAATCACGATCAAAGGTCAAAGTAGCAACAGACAACTCCACAAGTCATCGCAGTAGTGGAAGCTGCAGCAGCAATGCCACCCTGCTGCCCCTTTGTTCATCTAGACCTTTCCTCCTACAGTCAAAGAATTCCATCACTGTCCATGGTCAAAACAAACACATAATTCCTTTGCCTAAAGTTATGGCTCTGCTTTCCTGTGATTGTTTCAAAGGCAACAATTGTAGCGTGTCTGTGAATGTGCGGCTCACCAAGTCTGGGTGCTTGGCCCCTGAAAATGCTATGAAATGTAGCACACAGATAGGGGCAGTCTGAAATTTTACCATAGCAATTTTGGAGTCACTATCTCAAACCCTCTAGTGGCCCCAACAGCTCAAAGTTTCACTCATATTTATGCTAACAACTTTTGAACCATAAGGGCTAGAAAAAAAATTCTTTTTCCCTCTGATTCCTTGGCTTGAGCCGAGTCGAATGTAATTCTCCATCATGAAAATTTTTCTGCCATTTTGAATTTTCTGAAAAACCTACTTTTTCAAACTCCTCCTAGATCTTTTGTCTGATTTTCACAAAAATTTAATCAGATCATCTTCAGACCATGCTGACAGAAATTTATGGAATTGAAGTTGATTAGTCAAACCGTTCTCAAATAATGCACAAACAAATTCGATGATGAGCATGCCAAAATGGACGTGAGGCTATATCTCCATAGCACTTTAGTGTATTAAGACCGAACTTAGTATATGTCATGTTCCTCATGAATTGAGGGTACTTACGCAGTATGGAACAGTGCCACCTAGTGCTCATGAGATATGAAAAAAAAACATATTTTTGCTTATAACTTCTGAACGGTTTGTCCTAAAATCCTGAAACTGGTCTCTTTAGATTCTGTGGGGCATACTGAGTCGAATGATATGAAATTTTCCTATGTCAGCCATTTTGGGTGTTGGCTATTTTGAAATTAGTTATAAAATGCTATATTTTACGAACGTCTTGGCGTGTCTGTGTAGCGCAGCCACATAAGGGGCACAATTTATACGCTTACCTATATGCCAATTATTGTGATAAGGTGTTTTAATGGTAATTAATGTTATTGTTTTCTCCTTATGCTGTATTTAAGCCTAATGATTCAGTGACTGGCTAGATCATTTCTACTCTCATGAGAGTTTAAAGCAAGACTTCCCATCACGTGACCAGGGATGGAAGCATTAAGTACAGTTGACTTTTGCCATAAAAGGAGCCGGTAAGCTGGCACTCGAGGGGTGTTTTTTTCTTCCCTGTTTTTTTTTTGCAAGCCTCATGAGCGATTGTGTGCTGATACGGCGTACCTTTTTTCCTTTGGGCTTTTCATTTTGGATGTTCCACTCGCTGAGGAGTTATCAAGAACTGAGCGTACTCAGGGATTACATGCCAGGGAGGCTCCACGCTCCGCATCGGACCATACAAGCTGGAGAATTGCTACCGGAGGGGACTTTGCGAAGCCGATGAGAGCGTTCAGGTATTCCATTTCTTCTTGCATATATTACATTTGGGGACTTTGAAGGACTCTGCATGCGCACACACACACCCACACACACACACACACACACGCTACATTGTTTTGCATATTGATTTATTACTTTGTGCACCTCTTTACTTGTATAATACACTGTAACTGTTTGAAACCAAATGCTTTTTCCTTCTGGGTACTTTTTGATACACTATTTAGAGAATTAAGAAATCCCTGTGTTAGAGTAAACTCAGTGGTGGTCCCGCCGAGTGTTATGTCATTATGAAAATCGTCGGCACTGTGCCCTGAAGGTACACAAAAACGTTCAGAACAAAAATTATAATGCAATTTTAAAAAATGCTAATAGGTTTTGACTACTTTTTCCTATTGTCATGAGACTGGTCTTTATCGATTATTTGGGTTATTCCTTGAGTTAAAACAATGATACCAATTATGCCATGGTTAGCCAAACTTGCTGACCACCATTTTGTAATGCTTTGAAAACCTTCTTTTTCGAACTCCTCCTAGATTGTTGGTCCGATCTTCAAGAAAATCGAATCAGATCATCTTGAGACCAAGCTGACAAAAATTTATGGAATTCCAGTTGTTTAGTCAAACTGTTCTTGAATAAAGTGCAAATGAATTTGACGATCATCACACTGAAATGGACACGAGACTATATCTCTGTAATTCTTTAGTGTATTCAGAACAAACTTAGTATATGTCACAGCTGTCATGACTTGAGGATACCTGCACAGTTTCGGAACAGCGACACCTAGTGCTCACGAGACATGAAAAAAGCATATTTTTGCTTTCAGACCATTCGTCCAATTTTCACCAAATTGGACTCAGATCATCTTCAGTCCATGCTAGCAATAAGTTATGGATTTCATGTTGATAGACCAAACCGAACTGTCGGTCTGACTGACTTAAATATTGGCATGCAGCGTCTATGTCCATGTCCATCATTGTTCACGAGGACAATTGCGTATCTTAAAATCATGGCCACCATCTGTCAGTCACATTTCAGCAGTTTTTAGACAAGGTTACCAAAGATTCAAACAAAGATCGAAACAAAACACTGTGGACATATTTGCCTATTAGGCTGAGAAGTTTGTGCAAAATTTGAAAAAAAGAAAATCGGTCACTAGGTGGCCCTGTCACGTTTTACATGTGTGTTAACTTTTTTATATACTGCAGTTTTTCAGAGAAACACAAGGATCTGAGGCTGTATCTGTGCAACTCTTTGATGTATTGTGATGAAAGTTTATACGTGCCATTGTAACCATCCCCAGACAATGCCATATCAATTCAACAAAATAAGTGTATGTGTATTTTTTAATATCGTAAACACGAGTTACTATCTCGCAACTGAGAATTAATATTTCACAATTGTGACTTTTTATCTTGCAATTACTTGTTAATATTCATATGCCATAGTTTTAAGACATGAAATTTAAAAATACAAGCATATGCATCAGTGTGTAAGCAAGGAATATAACTTACCCTGAAATTCTTTTCAGCAGGAACTGGTCACTTCTGGAGGATGGAACAGCATGCCTGCGGAGTTGGTGAGGCTTGATTAGGGGTGGGGGTAGCCTAATAAGCAGAAGCACGAAGTTGTACTAAAAAGTTGCAATTGTGAGGACAGTTGCAGGATGAAAAGTTGAAACCGTGTGAAATAAACTTGCAGTTTTAAAAAGTTGCAACTGCAAGATTAAAATGTTGCTGTTGTGAGGTAAAAAGTCAGCATAATTTTTTCTTATAGGTGGTATAAACAAGTTTCCATACTGAAAACATTAACAACCAGCAGAAGGACAAAATTAAGTTCATTTCTTATTTTCAGTAGGTGTTGATGAAAGCAATGATATTACTACAGGGTGTCCCAAAAGTCTCCATACATAGGAGACTATGTATGCCAGCACCATGTCGGTTGTGCCTTCGTCAGTGGATGTTCGTGGATGTCTACTTCTCGGTTGGTCCTCAGCACTTCCAATTTTTGAATTTGTTAATAAGTTAAGGAACAAAGTTGTGTGTGATGTGCTTGCCATGTTTCCTGTTAAAGTCCATCACAACCTTGTGACAACTTCCTGATTCAGCCATAAGAATGATTTCAATATGTTCTTCTTTTGTCAAAGGCATTCTTAAAGGCTATCTGAAAAAAATAATATAAACAAAGTATGAAAAATTTTGGAAGACATTTTGCTGAAAAAAATTTCTTTGCTGTGTTAATTTCTCCTGTGTATGGAGACTTTTGGAGCCCCCTGTAATAGAATGCAGCTAGCCATATTCATTCATGGTGTTGATGCCAAATTGACTATCACTGAAGAATTTGTTGGGCTTATTGAAACACTAGATTGTGTTGCTGTTGATTTGGGGTGAGTTGACTGTGCACCATGAATGAGTGGAAAAAAGGCAGGCATTGCCACAAAATTCAGAAAGTAAGTTTTGGATGCTAACACTTTGTTTGAAATCTTTGAAGATGGATCATGTAATGGAAATTTAAATTAGTATGGTCAATTACATCTGAGCCAGAAGATTAACTAATGAATGGCAGGAGAAATTCTTTTTAAATGCCTTGTTATACTTACCAGATTTTTTGTTCTTACAGTATGACCAAAAATTTTTGAAAAGCACAAACAATGTGTTTGGTCACTCATTCATCCAGTGTTTTGTCTTAATCTTTCAGTGTTCTGTATCAGTGTGTGAGGGCACACTGTATATAAATTTGTTTAAAGAATTCCAGGCTGTTGGAGTGGCATCCCATCCTGGGTGTATTCCTAGCTTAAACCCAGTGTTCCCGGGATAGGCCACTACATATTCAATCTGTTTGTGCACTGAGAATGTCCCTGTAAGATAAATGCCCTTGAACACATTTAAGCGTTGTTGATGTTTTATTGGTCTACTAAACAGATTTGAACACCCCTGGTTTACAGGAACCTTTGTCTGCAACTCAAAGTTACTGGTTTACAGTCATTTAGAAAGCATACTCATTGAGGCTATTTTTCATGATTCATATATTTAGAGTTTCTAATAGAAAGCAGAGCTCATGTCTTTGCCGTTAGATGAAAGTTACCGTTTGCCCTCTGTCTGTCAGCGGTTAAGTCCATCATTGGAGACAAACAAATGTTTTCTAACCATAGTGAATCACTGAATGAGTCAGCGTTTATCAACTCTGTGACTAAGCTCTAAGTCTGACTAGACCAAGTATGGCTAAAGCAGAGTACTATGTTGTGGGAGTGAGATTTTTTGTTGTGGGAGTTTCACACACATGCATGCACTTAGAGCCCCAACTGTACTGTGGCTTCAGAAATTAATCAGCTCTCTATACATTCTACACAAAGTAGATAATTATAAAATTAGTTTATACATTTTTTCATTAATCTACACACAATTCTTATAATGTCAAATAACTGTGTATCTAAATTATTAAAATATTTTTGACTTCAGAGAGTGTTTTTTTTAACAATTATTACAATAACTTACACTTATTTATTAATTAACACTTTACAAAATGATCCCAATAAAATCTTTGCTGAAGTCTATAATGTGTTCTTCATGTCAGGTTATACGATGAAGAGTCTCTAAAGATAGACCTGTTATTAAAGAAAATTACTATATTCTGCTAATGTCAGCATGCAGAAAATGGGGTCACTTAAACAGAAACATTCTTCAAAGTGAGCTCGAGGGGATAAGAATATTTGTTTTGTCCATGTTTCATTTATATTCACCATTGCCACTACCATATTTGTAGCTGTCCAGTAGGTGTCCTATGCTGTCCTTATATTGGTGGCTTTTAGACGAGCTTCATAGCAGCTGTCACACACTGAGATTTAATCGAAATTTTCTCACACTACCAGAACTTTGTTTGAAATGTTTTGGTTAAATTTTGATACAGTCTTACTGGTGGGCATGATGCTGTGCAAGATCCTCCACTGAAGTTCACCACAGCGGTTTGGTAGAGGGCCCTGGTACAGCGGCCGTCAAGAAGGTGACAAACCATGAGGAACAGAGAGGCGCACTCTCCATTGGTTTCACATCTCCCGTGTAGGTCTTCCAAAGTGCATGATTTTTACACATGCTTCATACAGAACCTTCTTGTCAGCTGCTGAGAAAGGCACTTCCATCAAAGACCTGAGTGAGAGCAGTTGTCTCTCTGTATTCACACCCTCACATACAGCTGGGGTTATGTATATTTCTGGGAAGTTGCAGTAAGTCTCTCCACCAGCCAGAGAAGAAGACACAAAAGTGATGAGATTTGGGGGCATGGAGGCTTTTAGCATGTTAAACAGCTTTCCCGCTGCTCTTTCTTATCTGAACCCTGCTAACTCAGACAGAGTCTGTGCAGATCTCCATTCCCCCTTGCTCACATCAATTAGGTGAATAACCCTAGTCAGTCCCACTCTAGAAAATGTTCCAGCAACCTCACTAGAGTACTAGACCTGTAGTTCTTCTAGTCCATAATGTCCAGCTTTAGCTCTTGAAACCTTGAACTGACTCCAGGCATTGAGCATTGAATTATAAAAATTAGATCATGATATTTGATCTTGAGTATCCCAAGATATTAAGAACAATTTTCTATCATAGCCCAGACCTTTGATTCTTCACAAGAGTGCTAGTCCAATGTTTACCAAGGGACACTGTCCACATGAAAAAGCAGTCCTTGTGCTGTCTGCATCCTCAAAGATTGAACTTTAGCCTACATGTGAATCAGTCCTTGTCCTCCCTCTGCTACTGGTAGATTTAATACTCCTTCCAGGAGCCAGTGATGTCCATTCTAAAAAAAAGTTCATGAAGACCTTCTTTAATTGGCATAATAAATCCACAGGGGGATCAAGCACAGTCACTTTATGCCACAACATGGAAGCTGCGAGGTTGTTAACCACAAGAGCTCTTCCACAGTATGAAAGCTGTGGCAGAATTGAACTCCAATTCTGAAGCTTGACCTTTTTAATCAATCCATTGACCTTTTTAATCAATCCATCCCAGTTTTTCAGCATGTATCTCTCAGTGCCAAAGAACACACCAAGCATTTTAAAGCCTTCATGGTTCCAAAAGTACTGTTGGGGTAGTTGAGGTATTCTTTCTTTTTGCCAGTCTCCAATTAGCAAGGAGGCACATTTGTTCCAGTTTATGTGAGCCGATGAAGCTCCATGTAGCTTCTGGAGACATTAGTTTTCTCACATCAGAGTTGGATCCAACAGAGTTGGATCTGATGATGACAGTGACATCATCAGCATAAGCTATTAACTTCACTGACACTTCCTTCTGGCTCGAGTGCTACAGAGTATAATAGTCCTGACAGGCATCAACCCTGACGTATTCCTCTATTAACTGGAAAGGGTCTAGTGAGGCTTCCATTTATTTTTAGCAGGCTATAAACTTCAGTATACAGCAGTTTAATGTAAGAAACAAACTCTGGGCTGAATCCAAAAACATTTAGAGTCCTAAGATGGTATTTATGGTCAGTGGTATCAAATGTGTTTTTTTGGTCTAAGGAAATAAAGCCAAAAGCGAGATCATTTGTTTTTGCATAAGAGATCAACTAAAAAAACAGATTGTCGAAAATAGAGCAATCTGGAATACAGTAAGATTGGTCAGCATGAATGACTTTTGCGACCACCATTTTCAGGCTAATTGTTAGAGCTTTGGAGAGGATCTTATAGTCTACCCCCAGGAGAGAAACTGGGCACCAGTTTTTCACATATCCCAGATCTCCTTTCTTAGGGAGAAGAGTCACCACCGCCCTAATGAAGCTCAGTGGGAGGCGGAAAGATTCCACACACTCTAGAAAAACAGAATACAGGTCTGGTCCAATTAAGGGCCAGAAACCTTTGTAAAAGTCTGCTGTCAGTCTAGTCCTGGTGATTTACCAGTAGACTGTTCTTGAGCAGAAGTGGTGAGTTCATCAAATGATATAGAGTTCTCCAGTGGAACCCTGTCTTCATCAGGTAGCTGTGGCAGATCCTGAAGTAAATGATCTGTTGTCGTCTTGTCACAGTGTTTGGCTGTACATAGTTTTTTATAAAAAGACAGTGCATGAGATACAATTTTCTGTTTCTCTTAAGTCTCTCTTCCATCTGGGAGTTTTAGACTTCTGAGAAATTTTTTTCTTCAGCAGTCTTCTCTAGTCCAAAGAAGAAAGATCAGGGTGCATCCAAGTCATTAAGTTGGGTAAATCGTGCTTGAATCAATGCACCTCGGCCTCTCTCTTCCAGCAGGTTTTAAAACAGCTTCTGTGTTCTCAGGATGACTCTCTTCTCCATCACTCTCACTTTTGCTATGGGTCAATGTCCCACCATTGACTAAAGAACTTAAACCATGACTGTCCCTCTCTCCAAGCCTTCCAAAAGAGGATGAAGGAGCGCACGAAGTGGTGGTCCTGTAGCAAACTACTATTAAAGTGTGAATTTTGTGTTGTGCACAAGAAATAACAACTGAAATGTAATGATGGTCTGACATAGGGAAAGGTGTAAAACAACTATTAGAAAACATGCTTCTGTTTTGTATTTGGACATAAAACCTATCATGCCTAGCTGCAGAAATCATGTTAGTGTTAGTTTTAACCCAAGTATATTGTCTTGCTCTGGGAAAAGCTTCTCTCCATACATCAATCAAATCATGGTGTGTTACGAAGGATTTCAGAGTTCCTGCTGAGTGTGGGTGAGGTTCTTCATGATTTCTGCTGAGTGTGTGTTCAAGTGTGCAGTTAAAATCTGCTGCTACCACAAATATTTTTTCCTGTGAACAGGTTTTTAGGACATCGTGTAACAAAAAAAGCAACACGTTCTGTACCGCTGTTTGGAGAGTAAATGTTTCAAAAACGAAAAAGCAACCTCACATAGGTACAAGTCAACTTGCAGCACAAGTACCAAAGTACATACATCCACCATTAAGAGAGTCCTATATTGCAATGGCTTGAAGGGCTGTTGTACAAGGAAGAAGCCACTTCTCCATACTGGCATAAAAAAGTCAAGTTTGCAGGTGATCACCAGCCTTTTGGAGGAGTAGTCTCTGCTCAGATGAAACAAAAATTGGACTTTTTGGCCATAATAATCAGCAACATGTATAGAGGAAAAAGGGTGAGGTTTTTAATCCAAAGAATACAATCTCAACTGTGAAGCATAGGGGTGGCAGCATCACGTTGTGGGGATGTTTTGCTGGAAAAGTGACTGATGCACTTGGATGACATCATAAGGAAGGAGGATTATCTAGAAATACTGAAGCAACACCTCAAGACCTAAAGTTAAAACTTGGTCACAAGTGGGTCTTCCAGTAGGCTTAAAGACAACAAGTGAAAGTACTGGAGTGGCCATCACAAAGCCCTGACCTGAATCCCATAGAACATTTGTGGACTGAACTGAAAAAGCATGTCTGAGCAAGGCGGCCCAAAAACCTGACTGAGTTACACTAGTTCTGTTAGGAGGAATGATAAAAAAATTCCAACTAATTATTGTGAGAGGAAAGCTAAGATTTTGATTCAAGTTAAGTAATTAAAAGGCAATACCACCAAATACTAACAGTTGAAGTCTGGAAAAAGATCAGGTGATTTGTTTTCTAATCTTCAACTGTCCAGTTTGGGTGATCTTGTGCCTCAGATCCTTGTTCTTGGCTGACAGGAGTGGAACATGATGTGGTCTTCTGCTGTTGTAGCCCATCCACCTCAAGTTTTGATGTGCTGTGCATTCTGTTGTAAAGAGTGATTATTTGATTTACTATATCCTTCCTGGAAGCTTGAACCAATCTGGCCATTTTCCTCTGACCTCTCTTATCAGTGAGGTGTTTCCACCCACAAAACTGTCGCTCATTCAATGTTTTTTGTTTTTCTCACCATTCTGTGTAAACTGTAGTGTAACTCTAAGTGTAAACTTAAACCAGCCCATCTGGCACCAACATCCATGCCACGAAGTCACAGAGCTCACACCTTTTCTTCATTCTGATGTTTAACGTGAACATTAATTGGAGCTCTTGACCTGTATCTGCATGATTCTTTGCATTGCGCTGCCACATGATTGGCTGAATAGATAAGTGCATGAATGTGTATGTGTACAGCTGTTCCTAATAAAGTGAATGGTGACTGTATATCTCACATCAGGAAATATTCCATGTCATTTGCTGATTATTACTAAAGCCTATTAGCCATGTTTACCAAGCCCCAACACTGTCTAAGGACTACAGATTCATAGAATTTGCATGACCTGACCCATATGACAAGTTCTGAATTGTTACATTTACAGCTGAGGGTTAGCAATAGTAGCTTTTTTCTTTTGATTTTTTTTTTTTTTTTTACCATTCATCAAAATCACTCATTATATTTGCTCACTAGAATAAACATGTTCATGCAGTCACACAGGCATGCTTCTCTTACATACTGTATATTGGCTTAAAGATTAGGCTGATTTTGATGGTGTTTTTTGGTATTTTTCTGGGGATTTTTGGTACTTCCTCAATAAAGTTTCCATGTTAGCAGTATCAGTTCACATGGTACTATAACTAGGGGAATGAGAGAATAATACTTCATAATGCACTCTATATCAGTAGCAGACTTCACAATACATGCCAAACATAGATGGCTTTGATATATGCATGGCATGAGAACCAATTCAACTAGGTGGTTAGTAAACCAATAAGGTGATTTTACTTTGATCACATAAAGACTACAGCTCACCAGCTACAGAACATTTTCATGTTTCTCATGCACCAACACACCTGATAAGATAAGAGAAGCTGCACAGCATGTTAGAAAGTAATAAAATGTGCAGTGCATGAGATTCACTCCAGTGCCTTGCATAAGTATTCCCCTCACTTGACATTTTCCCACATTTTGCAGTGTTACAAGCTGCAACTTAAATTGGGCATTAGTCAGTGAAGCAACCATTGTATGACTATCTCACTGTAAGATTAAAATGAATCTCCATTTATTTTATGAGAGATATGAGAGATAAAATAATTGTATTCAAAGTGCTTCTCAGAGTACAAAAAGAGTTCAAACTATAAAAACTGCCTTTGCTCTCGACGCCAGCATGCACAGCAAACCCTGACCACAATATGCAAATACTGAGAAGCCAATCTAGAGGCTTCAGAAGTGCATATTTTATATAAAGGAAGTTTAGCAGAGGGTGTACTTATAAAGCTATTCCTGCCGTCTTGTCAAAGCTTAAGTCACATAAGAGGTCACGTGACATGACATGTTCACAGTGAGATGCTTTATAATGAGGTCACGGTGTACAGATGTAATACTCCATAGCTGCCTCTTACTGCTTGACAATTCACCCAAATTGAAACTGGCCAGGGTTTACCTTAATAAGCTAATGTAAGTATATCAATTTAAATGCTTCATATTTTATTTTAGATAACTTGTTTTTAGGCATTCATATATATATATATATATATATATATATATATATATATATATATATATATATATATATATATATATATATAGGTGTAATAGGACTGCAATACTTAAACTGTATATCAGTAAGTGGACAATGAATATATTTGTCTGTGATTTTAAATTGTCTGGAAATCCCAACTTATCAATAATATAAGAATATTAACTTATATAACTCTTATAACACTATAACTAATATAACACTAATATTATTGACAGTCAGGGAAGCAAAAATTACATACTTCATGTATCTATTGTTAACTAATTTGTATGTAAATCCTTATTAGGAATAATGGATTATGAAAATGTATCAACATATCCCTTTTCTCCAGACTATGTAAGTATTTTTATTATAGTTACAGTTTCTCACTGTTTTGCATTTTATGTCATATACTATGAATAGCAGCATGACATGTATTGTGATTATAAACAAACAAACAAACAAATAGTACTGAATATCCAAGCTGTTTAGAATCCATATATACAGAAAGGAGCAAAACAGAAGTGGGTAATCTGGTGGTTAAGGTGATTGCCCATGCACTCTTTCTGTTGTTATTTTTGTTTGTGTTCTTGTTTCTTTTTGTATACACATAGGCTTGTGTAACTATGTTTTTTTTTAATTATAAATAGGGTTCTGATAGGGATCAAGTTGCAATATTGTAATTACCATGAAAACGTAGCTCTTTCCACATATCTATATCTCAGCTTAGCATCTGTGTCAGTGCATGGAGTCACTCCATTTTTGACGTGTATAAGGGGTGCTGGTTATGTCGCCCTCCGGGGTCGTTTCAGAAGGAGGATGTGGTGCTCTGGTGTGGTTTTGCCGCTAGTGACACACAACACCTGCACCTGCGTTGAGCTCCTGAGCATGTTTTGGAAAGTTAGTGTTTAGAGCTGCCTGGTTTGAAGCAAAACATCTCTTACGGAGACTTGTCTCTTACTCTAATGCAGTGTGAGACAGCTGTTACACACAAAACCCTGAAAGACAGGAAACACAATGTTTGGAGCATGAAAGGTAGCATGTGAAACTTTAAATGTGTGAGACAGCAGAAAGAAAAAACAGCACTGCAGAAGTGCCTGGTGTCCAAATTATAATGAAAACCATTCACTAGGCATCATCTACAGTAGAACACCAAACACTACGCAATGCCATTACTTCAAACATGCATAAGACACATAATACTTCTCCTCTTACACTGTTTTTCAGTTAGCTCAGCCTGGTAAAAAGAGTGTTGTTTTGCAGTAATATGTTACCTATTTATTTTCAGGAGACTAAAGTTACAACAGACAACGAGGGAGACTATATACCACCAGACAGTGGCATTTGTGAAAAAAGTTGGGTGAGAGAGTTCCGTGGTTCATACGAACCCCCTCTTTACTGGATCATCTTTGCAGTGGGAGCTATAGGCAACTTACTTGTTGTATGGATCTACACTACTGTTCGAAACCGTCTTAAAACCATGACGGATGTCTACTTGCTAAACCTGGCAATATCTGATCTGCTCTTCCTGGGCACACTCCCATTCTGGGCCACAGATGCCTTACAGGGCTGGGTGTTTAGTGTCAGTGTCTGCAAGGGAGTCCGTGCTGTCTACAAGATCAATTTCTTCGCTAGCATGCTGCTGCTTACTTGCATTAGCGTAGACCGCTACATAGCAATTGTCCGTGTAACTCAGGCCCACAACTTTAAGAACAAGAGGATGTTCTACAGCAAGCTGGCCTGCCTGTTTGTGTGGCTACTCTCCTGTCTTTTATCTCTCCCTGAGTTTCTTTTTGCTAAGGTGAAGACAAACCAGGAAGAGGAATCCTTCTGCAGTCTGGTTTATCCCTCTGAGGACAAAAACCTTACCAAAGTTTTGGTGTTGTCCCTGCAGATCTCAGTAGGCTTCTGCCTACCTTTATTGGTCATGGTGGCATGCTATTCTGTGATCATTCGCACTCTGATACAGGCTCGCAACTTTGAGAAGCACAAAGCACTAAGGGTCATCTTTGCTGTGGTGGCAGCCTTTGTCCTCTCTCAGTTGCCGTACAATGGGCATTTGGTTGTAGAAGCAACACAAGCTTATAACATGACCATGACAGAGTGTGATGTTGTAAAGACCTTCGATGTGGCTGGGCAGGTTGTGAAGAGCCTGGCTTACACACATTGTTGCCTAAACCCCATCCTGTATGCTTTCATTGGGGTACGATTTCGGAAGGATCTGCTCCATCTGTGCCAGTGCTTGACCTCAGGGCTTGGTGGCATCAACAAAGTGCAGTCAGTTCCCAAGAGACCTTCTGTCATGTCTGACACAGACACCACACCAGCACTGTCTTTGTAGTCTGTTGTTAACCAGTTGTCTTTTTCCAGTTACTTCCACTTAAAATCTTATCTATCACACACCAGTTGAGAATTGTTAATAGCATCTTCTTTTTAGACTCTCTACTCAGATGTCAATGGACTCTAAATAGCAATTTAGAGAACCATTTGGACAGTGACTGCAAGCATATAAGATGACAAATACGCAATCCTCAAATTCACAAGGTAGTCCTGTAAGAAAGGACCTTCTCAAATACAAACCATGACTATGTTCAATGCTTGTTTAATACTACTCAACACACTATTGTTCATGTGTAGTGTCCACTGATATGGAGTTTCTGAAATTAACAAGTGGCTCTTGGCATGATCACTGTAAATTCTGTACTTAAATCAGTGGTAAATTTGCTTTATTCCAAGAAGAATTTAAGCTTAATGAAAATATAAAAATGTAGCCCTTTTTTCTTTTGTAATTATGCTGCCCAGATTTTTTTTCGTTTGTTTTGAATTTTTACATTTACAGTTCACTCCTGTTCAATAAAAAACTGTATATTTTTGTAAATACACATATATAGGGAGAGAAAAAGTTTCTTCTTCTTTTTTTGTTTGATCCTTATAATGTTCTGCACTTCTACCTTCAAATAAAGCATATTTCAAGACTGTCTAGAAATTATCTGCTGAACTTCCAAAGCTATATACCGTTGTCATGTTGTTGAAAATTGCTTTATAGCTTGGTTGATGACAGTCACTGGACAGGTTGTTGATTATATGCAGAGTGTCTAAAGTGGACTATCCAAATAATGCTACCGTCTACTAAGCATATATTAATACAAAGTAATAGCACATTTCCTGTTTATTCTCTCTTCTTTTAAATGCCTGGTTATTCACAGAAAATGAACACAGATTGATTTCACCTCTGACATGAGAAAGCCACATGGTGTTTTTAACCCTGCTAACGTATTTTTTGTGGTGAGAGAGAAGCTTGTGAATGTGGGTTCTTTTCCACAGTGACTTGAGTTGACTGCCTGTCTGCTGAGTAAAAAATTACAGAAAATTTTGTTAATCTGGTGGGAAACTTTATTGATAAATGAGGCCTATTATTAGATGAGAATTACCAAAAAACAAAAACAAAAACAAATTAGCAAAGAAAAATGAGCAACTTACAAAAGAAATTGGAAAAAATGTATCTTTAAATGCTAGTTCGAGTCATTCACTAATTATAGGTGGGATATTTAACTTCACTTTTCAACCATTGTGATATTGTTCATCATGTGTATTGTCTATGCTACAAACACACAGGTGCAGACACACACACACACACACAGAGCTAAACACAAATTACTGGAACAAGTGCTAGTACTTAGGAGTAATACAAACACTAGTCTTATAAGTTGAAAGAGTAGCAACAAACAAACAAACAAACAAACAAATTGGATTATAAAGTTCCTGATTGGTCATCATGTGACTAAATAGAGTAATTAGTGTTAATATGTAGCAGACATAATTTCAAAACTATCACAGTAAGCTACTTGGCATGTCACTGGCTTTAGATTCTTCTAATACAAGCTTATTAGAGGAGTGTTTTTTCACCCAAGTGAGTCATTTTTCCTCCCATCCGGAAGATATCAAGATATATTTTATCTTTAAGACAGAGACTGCAGAGGCTCACCACAAACTGCTAACTGATTCACTGGCTGACTGTGCATCATATATATACTCCGATCAGCCATAACATCACCTGCCTAATATTGTGTAGGTCCCCCTTGTGCCGCCATAACATCTCTGACCCATCGAAGCATGGACTCCACAAGACCTCTGAAGGTGTGCTGTGGTATCTGGAACCAAGACGTTAGCAGCAGATCCTTTAAGTCCTGTAAGTTGCGAGGTGGGGCCTCCATGGAGCGGACTTGTTTGCCCAGCAGATCCCACAGATGTTTGATAGGATTGAGATCTGGGGAATTTGGAGGCTAAATCAACACCTTAAACTCTTTGTCATGTTCCTCAAACCATTCCTGAAAAATTTTTGCAGTGTGGCAGGGCACATTATCCTGCTGAAAGAGGCCACTGCCATTAGGGAATACATTTGTCATGAAGGGGTATACTCGGTTGATACCATTTTCTTGTCTGCAACTGGATCAGTAAAACACAGTCAGGTGTGACTTTGGTGGAAGACATTGAATGAGCTTACTTATTTTGAAAGCTTACAAAGTGCTTTAAATGATCTAGATAAAGTGTCCTTCACAACAACCTATGTTCATGTTTTAGATACATTTGCCTGTTACAGTCCACCATAGCTACACTGTACCTTGAAATTAAAATAATTTTCATTGTTATTATTATATTTTTGCATTAATGTGAGGATCCATTTAACAGCTCATGATTGAAACATCCTTTTCCATGAGTAATTCATTATAGGTTGCAAAATGTACATTTTATTCGTGTCTCACAACATTCACTCAATCCTGTTACATGAATATCCAGCACTAAGAAGTATTCCACAAGTCACAGGTTCAGCAGGAAGTTGCATCTTCCTGAAGGTCACAGGAAGAAGAAAATTAAATATTTATTTTCAGTGATATTGAAATGTTGGCTGACAAGGTCATTTTCAGTGAATAAACCTGTTACCCAAATTAGAGATTGAAATTATATTACTGATTTAAAAAAAATATTTAAGTAAATGATAGGAATG
Source organism: Pangasianodon gigas (assembly GCA_022758105.1). Classification (NCBI taxonomy): domain Eukaryota; kingdom Metazoa; phylum Chordata; class Actinopteri; order Siluriformes; family Pangasiidae; genus Pangasianodon; species Pangasianodon gigas. Next base: position 10,628,613 of record CM040475.1, read on the forward strand.
TCCTTAATATCCTCATGCCACTGGCATGGATGCTAGTCAACCACATTTTCTATGCTAAAAACTCTGCTACTTATTTAAATGCAGTGTCAGCAAAGAAATCTTGTAAATGATGAAGTTTCCTGAGAATGGTCAACATATTTTTGATTTGCTGAATGCATGTTTTCTTATATTTATTGTTAAAAATTATTGAAAATAAAGTTTAATTTGGCACTGCAATCCTTTGTAAGTCATCCAAATCATTTGTAAATGTAATAATGTAGCTGTTGCTGTTTTGTTTTTCTGTCTGTTGCGGTAAAAAAGGCATAAACAGGTCTGATGTTGTTGAGGTTTGAATGCTTCTGTACCTGAAGACTACAGGTAAGACCACAGTCATGTGTGTGCACTCTCTCTCTCTCTCTCTCTCTCTCTTTCTTTACAGGAAGCTGTCAATCAAGCTGTCTGCCCTGCTGTATAGAACATGCTGATTTTTGTGCTGGTGCTCTGGTTCTCTCTACTGTTTGGAAGAAAAGTGAAACACGTGCACAGAATTACTTAAATAAGAATCTGAGAACTCTCTGTCCTCATCTGCACTCACTGCAACCAAATAAATTTTTAAAAAGAGAATGTTTTTTAGTCACTAAGCTCATGAAAATATGAAATTACTGAGGTTTTTGAAATGCTTGTTTGTGCTGTATTTCAGAACTGAAAATCTGTCTTCTTTTTAAACTTTATTTTAAGTGCAAGTGTCATCACACATTTCTTTCAAACCACATCAGGTCTCAAGTAGACACATCAATGTGGTTTCTGAATATAAACATTAACGAAAGTGCATTTGCATAGCAAAATGTAATGTCAGCCATGCAGATTATACATGTAAAAAAATATTTTACAGACACATTATTTTATGGATTGTTTATTAGCTCTGTTTCCTTAAGGAATCCCATTAGTCCTTCACTTCTAAGTGCTCCTAAATAGGCTATTGAGTCATAAGACTCCAGTATATTATTTCACTAAATTGACACTTTGGTAACACTTCTTATAATGCACCTCAGCGATGAAATGTCCCAAATCTAGAGCTGGGAGATATCGTCAAAAATGTTGAGACAAATTTCTGAAAAGTAATTTTGTTTTTTGCTGCTTTCAAACCATTTTTCCTGCTTCTATGAATTTATTATTGCATTATTTCAACAATATCTATAATCATAGAAGAATGATAATCCATAGTATGGACTATTGAATAGAAAAAGTATAGGTTGACCCTGTTTTATTTTTAAGTAAAAATTTTTTTTAAATATATCATATTTATCAATTTCAGTATATAGGATTGACTGATAGGGTTATTTATTTAGACTTTTTAAACTGTAAATTACGTTGACGTGCAATCTCAAACAGCATGTGCCCGTCATTCTCTGCCCCATACCATTGATTTTGAGTGTCTCCGTTAATTCTCCGTAAGGGATACAGTTCTGAATTGCATTTTGGGCTTAACTTCACTTCGTCATGCTTTAGATATCCGAACCAGAAATGTTGTGGCCTTTCTCTGGATCAGTGCCATCAAGAGCAGGTGACCCACCTTCGTCTTCACTTCCACTCTCAGGCCTCTCTCTACTCTCCCTCTTTCCATAGTTTGATACTGTTGTTTAAAACCTGATTCTCACAAATTGGTATACAATTCGGCATGCAGCCTGAATTGTTTTGCGCCAGCCCTATGTGCCACGTAATCAGGCTGTGGCCACTGGCTCTTTTGGCAACAAGGGAGAATAGAGATGAACAATTATCAAATTTGACTACCACATTATCATCATTATTGAGCAAAACTTTATCGTGAAACAAATCAATATCGTTTTATCACCCAGCACTACCCAAACCCAAAAATAAATACACCCCACACTGCTAAATTCCCCAAACATAAAAATAATACAACCCCCCCCCCCCCCCCCCCCCCCCCCCCCCCCCCCCCCCCCCCCCCCCCCCCCCCCCCCCCCCCCCCCCCCCCCCCCCCGCGCGTGCGCACACACACACACACACACACACACACACACACACACACACACACTAAATACCCTGACCACTTAATACCATGGGAACTCCATAACAACAACCAAGAACACTTTAGCAACACACAATACACAACAGTGTGAGATGAGTGCAGGAGAACAAATACACCGAACAGAACAAATAATACAAAGGACAATAAATACATAGGACAACAAATACACAGAACATGGACTGTGAACTATTTTGTAGTGTAGCAGCAATAGGTATAGCAGCAATATTGTCAGCAAAAATTACTCGAAGTACTTCATAATGATAGGTAAGACACAAGACACAGACACAGATGATTTCTTTGGCACAGGGATGATGGTGGTCATCTTGAAGCACACAGAGACAACTGCTTGGCTCAGGGAAATGTTGAAGATGTCTGTGAGGACATCTGTAAGCTGATCAGCACATTCCTGACCTGGTATGTTGTCAGGACCCTCAGCTTTCCATGGGTTAACTCTGGACTGATGTCTACTGCAGACAGACAAGTACTTGCTCGGTGGGAGCTGGGGTTTTCTTCCCCTCTGGCATGTTGTTCTGTGCTTCAAACCGTGCATAGAAATCTTTCAGTGCATCAGGTAGCGAGGTAGAGATGGCCTGAATGCCTTGCCACATGCACTTTGTGTCCTTGGTATTTAGGAAGTGACCGTGGAGTCTTTTTGTGTAGTTGCGCTTTGCCTCTTTGATAGCCCTAGAAAGATTGGCCTTTGCTGTGCAGAGGGCTGCCTTGTTGTCAGACCTGAAGCAGTGTCTTGGGTTTTCAGCAGCGAGCACACTTCAGCAGTCATCCACGGTTTCTGGTTTGCACATGTGGTGATGGACTTTACGGAAGTCATGTCATCTATGCATTTGCTGATGTAGCCAGTCACTGATGCTTTGTATACCTCCAAATCTGTGGTGGTGTTGCATGTAGCAGCCTCTCTGAACATATGTGTCTGTGTGTTCAAAGCAGTCCTGAAGTCCTGAGATAGCTCCCTCAGACCAGGTTCTCACCTGTTTCAGAACCGGTTTGGCATGTTTCAGGAGTGGTCTGTATGCTGGGATTAGCATAAAAGAGATGTGGTCCGAGCAGCCAAGGTGGAGGCAGGGTGCAGCCTTGCAAGCACTGTGAATGTTTGTGTGAACAAGGTCTAATGTGTTTGTACCATGAGTTGCGAAATCAAGATGCTGGTGGAATTCTGGCATTATTGGAATTTCAGATTAGCGTGGTTAAAGTCCTGGCGACAATGAAAAATCTGTCAGGGTGTGCTGTCTATAAGTTACTGATAGCCCTTTAGAATTCCCTTAGAGCATTCCCTTGCGTTAGCACCCGGTGGAATGTACACCGTGACAATGAGCACAGTGGTAAACTCCCTGGGAAGCTAGTATGGCCAGCACTTCACAGTCATAAATTCCAACAGTGATGAGCAGTAGCTTGAGACCACAACAGCATTCCTGCACCAATCATTGTTTGTGTAAACACACAGACCACTGCCCGAGTCTTACCAGACAGTGCTGCTATCCTGTCGGGACAATGTGTGGTTAGCCTGGTTAGTTGAATGAACACCCCAGCAAACACCTGGAACGCCTTAGTAACCAGCTGGAATACCATAGCCGCACTGTAGCACTTTGTTGTAGCAATCTTTGCTCTTTATTTTTCCCTTTTTAAGCTTTCTTTTAAACATTTTTTTCTTTTCAACTTTCTGTCAGCTATTTGCAAGCAGTGAGTATTTCTTCAGAAAAATGCAAATCTAGTTTCAGTCCTTTCCTCATACTTATTTTTCTTATTATTATTATCATAGTGCTTGAAAAGCACTGTACTGTTATTCCTCATATTTCTTGTTGTTGTTGTTCTTCTTCTTTTTCTTCATCAACACATTTCTTTACAGACTCCATTCAAACTGTTTAATTTAAATCTCTTCCTTTAAGGGACTTCAACAGGTAGTCAAGCAATTTTTTCAGATTCATAGTTATGACATTAAAATAAGTTATGTTAGCATATAAAAGATGTTATATTAAGATGTTATATGAAGAACGGGACCTATGAGGCCATTTTTAAGAGCGTTGCTCTCCCCTCACTCTCCCATTTTGTTTGAGCTATGTGATGCCTTTACGTGGATGTACTGTATATCATATGTGTTTAAATATCAGGGTTTATGTCAGGGTTTCTGTTAGCCGGTAAATACTGGTATTTGACCGGTAAAAACTCTGTGTGACTGGCCAATTCAGATCCTGCCAGACACAGTGTCCGGTAAAAATATTAACTTAAAGGACATTTTAAATTCAAAATGTGCAGTTATTGAAAGCAAGGGATATGCAACCAAATATTAAGTGTTATTTACTGTAATTTACTTTAAGGCTATCTCTTCCAATAGTTTTGCTCACCTAAAAAATTGGGTGGTCTGCCATGTTCTAATTTGTTTCACACATCTAGATGTAAATATCAGGAACTGAAAGCCGAAATTCTGACCTATTGTCTCATATTCATCTTTTGATCTCTAACCCAAATGTCTTTAGTGTATACAATAAATTGTATTTTATAATATTTAATAATGGGGCATGTGACTATGCTCAGAATTAACCAATCACATTCAAACTCGTCTAAAAGTAATTATTATACACCTGTCATCTATGAAGTGATTGTGGTTAACCCCCCAAAAATATAAGCTGTTTCTGTAGGTTTTTTCTTGACATCTTCTTCATTTCAATCAACTGCTGGAGCCATGGTCCATAAAGAGCTTACAAACCATGTATGGTCTTTCATTGTTGAAAGGTATTGATCAGGAGAGGGGTACAAAAGAATTTACAAAACATTAGATGTATCATGGAACATCATGAAGGCCATCATCACCAAGTAGAGAAAAAGACGCACCACACTGACATTACCAAAACAGGACATACTACAAAGATTAATGAAAGTACAAGACAAAAACTTATCAGGGAGGCTGCCAAGAGACCTACAGTAACATTAAAGGAGCTGCAGGAATATCTGGCAAGTACTGGTCACTCCCTGCATGTGACAACAATCTCTCATATTCTTCATATGTCTAGGTTATGAGGTAGGGTAGGTCCTTTCTACAAAAAACAAAACAAAACAAAACAAAAAAAAACAAAAAAAAAAAATCCAAGGCAATCTTGCCTAGATCACCCCAAACTATGGCCATAATTCTATATGTTTCGAGCAAATACAAGGCAGCTTATGCTATGGGGCTGATCTCCTTTTAATTTGATAGATCTAAAACATTTTTGCAAGGAATAAATTTGGAATAAAATTGCCAAAATCAAAATGTGCTAGCTAAGTTGGTAGACTCTTACCCCAAAAGACTGAGTGCTGTATCACAAGTAAAAGGTAGTTAAAAAAAGTATTAGTTAAGAGGTATGCACACTTATGCAACCAGGTTATTGTAATGTTTTTTCTTCCTAAAACATTTCTATTTGTTGTTCACTTGAATTTTGTTGGATAATATATCACATTAATGGTGGAAAAAGATCTGACATGATTTATCTTGGTTTTAATTTTTTACCTGACAAAAAACCTGCACTTTTATTGGGGGTGTGTAAATTTTTATATCCACTATGTAAATGGCTGTTTAAAAATCTAAATGGGAGAGTACAGTTATTGACCACTAGATGGCGACTGTTGCATTCTGAGACTTGAAGAAATGCAGCATCAGTTAAGCCAAATAAGGACACCTAGAGGGCACGCTGTTTTTCCCTGTCTGGCAGTACAGAGGAATATGTTGTTGAGGATGAATACCTGTGTTGTCTGTGGGTATTTGGTGTCCTAATACAAAATACACTTTATCTGTAACTGCATCTCTCTCTCTCTCTCTCTCTTTGCTTGTTTGCTCTCAAAGAGATTCTCTAAGTAGAGCAGCACCTGTGTCTCAGGACATTGTGGTGTACACATGCATATATGTTTCAGGGCTCACTGTAGAGTAGGTGAACACTAGGGTGTAACTTTTGCCAGAGCAAAGGTCAAAGAGTCTGAATCTTCTGACTCAGTCTTTTATTGCTGTCTTCTTTTATTAGCTCCCAAAGATAGAATGATATTTTATCTGCAAGTTTTTGTCTCCTTTTTCATGAAACCCTGATGCCATATTCAAGACTGTCATTCCATACCACAATTTTGTTCTTATCATCCTCATCTCTTCATCCTCTCCATTTACAGAATCTCACTCCCACCACCTCCCCCTTCACATCTCCACACACGTTCCCTTTCATTTCAGTTATTCTGTTGCCTGGGTGTGTGTTACCTGCACTGTGATAAGTATGTGTGACTGGGCACGGGTGTCATTTATCACTGTCTAAACACACACCCACCCACACACAAACACACACACACACACACACACACAGACACATACAGAAGTGGAGTGACACAAAGAACACATGCATATATATTTCAAGTCCTACTATAGTCAGTGATGGGGTGCTTGGGGTTTCAAGCCCCTGATCTTTTTGTGATTATTCTTTGTGTTAATATTTTCTTGATCTGTTATTTAAAATGCCTTTCTTTCCAAGGCATTGCATCGGCTTTCTGTCAGGCTTCAGATATAGAGTTAAAATAGAAAGAGCAAATGAGAGAGAGAGAGAGAGTGCACTGGTCATATGATATTTCATAGCCCACCTGTCTGCGCCATTACCAAAAGAAGAACTGTCTACACTTATGAAGTGCCACAGAACTCCAGATAGCACACACCACATTATTACTGTAATAAAAAAAAGAGTTTTCAGTAGCTTTCACCAACCCCCCAAACTCCCCCCAAGCAAGATCTACGATATGGCCATTTTAGCCGACTTTGTAGCTCTGTTTCTGGCTAAAATTATACCTCAGGGGCTGCTAAGGAGCTCATTATGTTTCACTTGATCATTTTCAGGCCTCAGGACAGAGACTGTGTTTATTAAATTTATCACATTTTTAACCCTATAGTTTTCAGATCACATTGAAAACTATTTGCAGAACAGCAGATTCATTGTGCATATTGAGGTAGTAAGAAGTACTCGCATACTGTCTTATGGGAATGTTGGGTTATTTTTTATCTGTTTTCTTTCTAATTGTCAAAATGCTGTCAAATCCTCACTGCCCCACTATAGTGTTACTATATGATTTCACATCAGCTAAATACGAGATTAAATAACTCATATAGACTGACAGCATTGCCTTTATAATTAGTATGGTAGGTAGCTGTAAAATAGCTAGCATTTGTACAATTCAGAAGTATATCATTTCTGTTCAACTGGTTACATTCACTGTAATTAGCCACGCTTAGCATTGTGGAATGTGAAATTGTGAAATTATTATATTGAAATAATAGTGGCAGTAATTTTAATGCAACACTTTATATGAAAGCTAGGGATAGAAGGCATGAAGAAACTCCACCTTTACGTTATTGAACTTCTTTTTGTTAAACAGTAGTAGTTGCATATTCCACTTGAATTGTCAGATGTAAAAGTACAATGCATTGCTTTATTAATTTAAATGTGGCTTGTCTGAATGTGACCCCAGTAGTAAATTTCAAAATATTAGCACACAAAATCCATCTTCGAAATTTCTAATATTTATTTGTAAAATAAATTAATGAAACAATTTTCTCTCATGACTCCATTTGTAAAGTAAGTGACCCCACGTGGAGTCACACCACCTAGTTTGGGAACCCCTGCCTTAGAGAAGTTTTTTTCAGCAATGGTTAGATAAAATGTAAATAAATACATACAATCCTAAATTAAATGAAGGTTATCTATGCCATATAAACAAATTAAACATATGTATTTATGTCTTTCTATTAACTTGTTCATTTAGACAGGTTAAGCAGTGAGGTTGATGACAGTCAGGCAAGACAGCAGAATTCCACTTGTAGTCTACATTTAAAACCAGGTTTTTGTGGCCATTAATTTTGTGGCCTGTGGAAGAACAAGAATTTGTCAGATAATATGCAGACTACTGCACCGTTTCAACTTTATTATAGAAAATAAATTAATGTACTTTTACTGTAGTAACATCAATCTGACACAAACCAGCATAGGGAGGGGAGTAACCCAATGATTTCACTATTGTTCTTAGACATCAGCTAATCCTGATTTTTACTCATAATGTTTGCCATAATTTGCCGGTTTCTGCCTCATGAGGATTTGGGTGTTCAAAGCAACGCTGCCAACCCTATGTGGACTTTGAGGACTTTGAGGAAGACAACAACCTACATGACTATAAATAAATACAGAAAGGACATTGTTCATATCACACCCTCCAGTGTCACCCAAATGAGGATGGGTTCCCTTTTGAGTCTGGTTCCTCTCAAGGTTTCTTCCTCATATCATCTAAGG
>CM040475.1:10637037-10665379 GCA_022758105.1 Pangasianodon gigas
CGCTGCCAACCCTATGTGGACTTTGAGGACTTTGAGGAAGACAACAACCTACATGACTATAAATAAATACAGAAAGGACATTGTTCATATCACACCCTCCAGTGTCACCCAAATGAGGATGGGTTCCCTTTTGAGTCTGGTTCCTCTCAAGGTTTCTTCCTCATATCATCTAAGGGAGTTTTTCCTTGCCACAGTCGCCACAGTCGCCTCAGGCTTGCTCACTAGGGATAATTCTGTCTAACATCTAGGACTGTTTTTGTTTCTGTTTGCATGCTTTTTGTTTCTTATGTTCTGTAAAGCTGCTTTGAGACAATGTTCATTGTTAAAAGCGCTATACAAATAAAATTGAATTGAATTGAATTGAATAATTAAACAGGAACATGCGAATGCGAAAACATTTTAGGGCATATTAGACAGCTTGAAAAAAATTAATTGAGGCCTCTGGGGGCTGTGTCCCTCATACTTTAAAGCTAGAAACACCCTTGGTTGAATGAAAGACTTTATAACACATCTAGTTACAGTGGCTCCTGTGGTAAATACTCCTTAATACACATACAGTATATTACCACACCACACATCACAGATATTGCCTTTAATCCCACATCAACTTTAGTATGATCATTCAGGTAAAACCATTCTGAACAAAGATTTTCTATTTTATCAGTTTAATGTTCCCCCATAGGCAAAAAAAATCCCTCTAGATGATATTCTCCTATAATAAACTGTTTTTAAACAACAATATCTCATGATAATAAAGATATTGGAATTTACACCAGATAAATTTATGTAGAACTTATGAACAGTTATAGTTAGGGCTAGGTATATGATCAGCCTTTCAACCTTTTCAACTTCTTTGAAACTAAATCCACATTCACAAGTAGATGTGTCCAGAAATAGGACGCAACCATGCCTTGAGTAGAATTGAGGCTGAACATATAATATATTCATAAAGCCTCTTCCTGTCTCACTCCTTTTTAGAGTGAACCTGCTTTCTAGAGTTAAAGTACGATGGGGTACACAAGATGGAATGTTAACCAATCAGTTTAACATAAGAATCCAATTTGATAATAATAATAATAATAAGAAGAAGAAGAAGAAGAAGAAGAATATGGGACCCTTTAATATGAAATCTCTATGGCTAAATTGAAAACCTATTTGTTTAGTCAGGCATTTTGTTAAATAGCTATTCTGTTAGGTAAAGGTGCAGGTAAAGTAGTTCATGGGCCTGGGCCTCTTTTCTCACACAATCATTCAGGAGTGTCGATGGTTGAGTGGTGGTATGCTTTACATCTAGGATGCCCTCATGCCTGTGTTTGGCATGCCACTCTCTTTTAGTCATGCTGTCATAGCTAGACCTGCCAGAGTCTGATCACTCTGTAAAGCTGCCTTTTAAATCACTATAAGATAAGAGCATACCTAATAATCTGTTCTCTCTCTCAAGCTGTATGTGTACTCCTGATGCCTGATGTGATGTCGGTGCCAGGTCCTGGCACACATCTACTTCTGTGGCCCCTTTCACTCTCCAGATCTTCCTGATTCATTTTTAATATTCTATTTCTGCTTTGGGTTTTATGCACTTGTGAGTTTTATGCACTTATCTTAACGGTTCCTGTGGTCATTGAGGACTACAAATGGTTCTTAGCCTGCCTCTAATCAGTGTCTCCAGTACTTTAAATCCAGCTTAACTGCAAACAGCTTGTAATTTCCCATATCTTATATGTGCAAGGATACATCTTAGTAGTGTTGCCTTGTCTTTGAGATAGCTACCACTCCAATCCTTGAATGATTAACCTGTACAATTAATTACATACAAATGATTTTCTAGGAGTCATCTCAGAACTTAAAGACATGGAATGTTTTCATCCAGAGAGGCACAATGGAATAGAATAATAATATGGAATTAGAGAGGCATAATGGAATAGAACTTTCAACTCTCTGTCAAGCATGTTGACTAGCACATTACTGATGGAAACCTGGACAACATATGGGGAATTTGCAAGGCAATATGGCATCATAAATATTTGGAGTACAACATAATGGTCCAATCATCACCCTGTATGTGGTAAGAATGCGAAGATTAGTGAAATATTTTAAATTACACAGTGGCAAAAGCAAAATCTAACTATTTGTGGATGAAGGCTGGTATTTGTTTCTGTTCAAAGAAGATTCATGTCAAATCAGGAGAAAGAAAGGACCAAATGTTCTTTACTGTCAGGAGGAGGATTGAAGACATGAAAAGACATGAAAGAAGGTTATGCGATTCCTTCTCCATGATGTTTCTGGATCACATTACTCCAGTGCATTCAAATGCCCTTCCAAGATATAATACTGGCTAATTTGGTACAACTGTACTTGTGTTAAGTTTTGGCATGATAAACACTGTAACAAAAATACTTGTTAGATAGGGCAGAGCACTCTATCTATTTCAATATGCATCTATGCAGTTCAATATATAAAATTGGATATATTATAATATAAGATATAAGATTTTTTTTTTCTGAATACTACATTTTTCTGCTAAAATCTTTAGTAGAAGTTAATAATTAAAAACTGCATGGTGCATGGCACAGTCAAACTTATTGTCTTATATTGGAGCCATTCATTCAGTAAAACATTGGCATGCAGTTTGAGTGGCTTGTATACAACCCACCTATGCTAAATTGAACTCATACAAACAAAGGGTCCTTGCAGAAATTAATTGCTGTATGTTTGTTACAACAACACAAAACAGTAAATTAATAATTACTATATATATTTATTCATTTATCATTTACAAATGAAATTGTGTACACTTAGAATTCTGTACATGTTTTGGCTAATGTTAACTGGCTACTAAGCCCTGAAAACAGCTAGCCATAGTAGTTGGTGATCTACAACATTATTCCTACAACATTATTACTCCTCAGCGTAGAGGGGAAGATATTTTTCAGTATTGTTGCCTGACGCATGACAGAGTTCCTCCTGCAGAATGAGTACATTGACACCGCTGTACAGAAAGATGGGATCCCAAAAGTGCCAGGCTGCATTGAGCACACAGGAGTTATCACCCAGCTAATCCGGGAGGCTCGAGAAGGTGGCAGCAATATGGCAGTCAACTTTGCCAACGCTTATGGGTCAATCCCGCACAAGGTGGTGGAAACCTCACTGATCCGACATCATGTTCCAGAGAAGATCAGGGACCTCATTTTGAACTATTACAGCTGCTTTAATTTGAGAGTCACCTGTGGATCAACAACATCTGCATTCCATAGGCTGGAGAAAGGAATAATCACAGGGTGTACTATCTCAGTGATCTTGTTCGCCTTAGCTATGAATATGCTAGTTAAGTCAGCAGAGGTGGAATGCAGAGGCCCACTTACCTGGTCAGGTGTGCGGCAGCCCCCGATCAGAGCATTCATGGACGATCTGACGGTAACCACAACATCCATACCAGGCTGCAGATGGATCCTCCAAGGCCTGGAACGCCTCATGTGTTGGGCCCGAATGGACTTTAAGCCAGCTAAGTCCCGATCCCTTGTGGTGAGGAAGGGAAACGTAACCGATAAGTTCCGTTTCTCCCTTGGAGGAGTGCAAATTCCATCAATCACTGAGAAGCCAGTTAAGAGCCTGGGAAAAGTCTTCAACAGCACACTTAAGGACACAGCCACACTTCATGAAACTGGAAAAGAGTTGCATGCCTGGATTGCTACAGTGGACAAGTCAGGGTTGCCAGGGAAGTTCAAAGCCTGGATTTACCAGCATGGCATTCTGCCGCGACTCCTCTGGCCACTGCTGGTTTACGACGTTCCCTTAACCACTGTCGAGAGCTTTGAGAGGAAGATCAGCCACTCTCTACGCAGGTATCTCCCTCGCAGTATCACCAGCATAGCCTTATACGGAAGGAAGAACAAGCTACAACTCCCCTTCAGTAGCCTGTCGGAGGATTTCATGGTTTCCCGAGCAAGAGAGGTGCTGCTGTACAGAGAATCCACTGACACCAAAGTTTCCTCATCTGGCATTGAAGTGAGGACGGGTAGGAAGTGGAGGGCCCAGGAGGCAGTCAACCAGGCTGAGGCACGGCTGCGGCACGGTGTGCTGGTGGGGACAGTGGTGTCAGGACGCGCAGGGCTTGGCTGTAAACATAAACCTCGATATGACAAGGCCCGGGGAAAGGACAGGCGTCAACTGGTCCAAGAAGAAATCCGAGCAGGGGTGGAGGAAAGGCGCATTAGTAGGATGGTGGGGATGTGACAACAAGGGGCGTGGACTCGATGGGAACAAGTGATGGACCGAAAGATCTTGTGGACTGAGTTGTGGAAAGTGGAGCCATACCGGATCCAGTTCCTTATCCAATCAATCTACGATGTCCTCCCCAGTCCAACCAACCTCTTCTCCTGGGGCCTGAAAGACACCCCTGCATGCCTCCTATGCCAAAAAAGAGGATCCCTAGAGCACATATTAAGCTGCTGCCCTAAGGCCCTGGGAGAGGGGAGTTATCGGTGGCGCCACGATCAGGTGCTAAGGGTAATCGCTGGAACTATCAGCACAGGGATCTCTCTCAGCAAGCACCAGCAGCCAGCACAGCGCACAATCACATTTGTTAAGGCTGGAGAGAAATAAGGGAGCAGGAACCCAGCAGGTGGATTCCTGGCAACAGCTCGAGACTGGCAGCTCAAATTCCTAGAAACCATCGCCACGACCATGCTTAGGCCTGATATGGTCCTATTGTCAGAATCATCAAGGCAGGTGGTTCTACTGGAATTAACTGTGCCCTGGGAAGACCGGATGGAAGAGGCTTTTGAACGGAAGAGGGCCAAGTACGAGGAGTTGGCAGGTGAATTGGGAAAAAATGTGATCTCAGTGACTTTAACCATGGCATGTTTGTTGGAGCCAGATGGGAAGATTTCAGAAACTGCTGGTCTCCTGGGAATTTCACAAACAACAGTCTCTAGAGTTTGCAAAGAATGCTGCGAAAAACAAAAAACATTGAGTGAGCAACAGTTCTTTTGGTTGAAACACCTCGTTGATAAGAGAGGTCAGAGGAAAATGACCAGATTGGTTCGAGCTGCCAGGAAGGATATAGTAACTCAAATAATCACTCTTTACAACCATGGTGAGCAGAAAAGCATCTCAGATGCACAAAACATCGAACTTTGAGGTGGATGGGCTACAAAAGCACAAGACCACACCTCAAGGTTTAAATAAATAACATTTAAATGTGTCATCTGAAAGATGAAAGTAAAAGCCTATGAACATGCTGTCCCAAATCACAAAACATGTCTTAAAAATTATTTTCAGTCAGTCTTGACAAAATGGTAAGTCATAGTTCATTAGAGTATGATTATAAACATTTTCCTTCACTTGTAGTTAGTATACACCCTGAGGAAATGTATTATATGTTGGGGGATTTGTTTTATTAATGTCAGAAAGCTTAGACAATGTGGAAATTCAAAACCTGTCTGAAAATATCTGAATTCACCTTATGCTTCAGATGGTGGACCAGGTGTTCTATTACATATTGTGGACTTATACAAGGTTTTTGTTGCATAATAATGTTGTTAAAGCACACAGAAATGTGAAAGACTGTTTTCTTCACTGATTTTCCAAAGCAACCACAAGGTGCAAAATAAATGCATGATGCACTTACAAAGACTCACTCGAATGTAGCTGCACACACACACACACAAAGCAAACACATTTATTCTGGTGATGAGTATGAATTTAACTGAGATGATGAGCCCACATTCATGAAACTCAAGTACTAATGTTTCCACTGAAGTGTGCAATGTCAAATACCAAGCCTACATCAAGATTCTAAAATGAGACATTTCAATTTCACAGGACCTTCTCATCTTTCTCTCTTATGACTGTTTTCAATTAGATTTTTACAACTGGGGAACATTTTCAGAGAATAAGAGTTCCAGCCATGCTTTAGGGCCAGACACAGAAGACCTTATTATTGCTTTAAATGTGAGCTTGGTCCACTGAAAACATGAGTAGTTTGATGAAATATTGATAGCCTTTCGTAGCATGTCCTCAGGGATGCTGGTTTGCCTTTCAGCATATTCAGCATGAGGAGAGTATTTGCTGGACACTGAGAGAATACAGCTTCATCACAACACAACAGCATTTCAACACAGACCACTTATTGGACCTAATAACCCACCAGGTCAATCTTTGGTTGAGAGAATGTTTGCTTGGATGAAAGGAAGGCCATTCATCCTGAGTCACTCATGCACCTGCATAAAAACAGTATGAAACATGAACAAAGATCGTGAATATATAAGGGAAACAAATAAATGTCACAATGTTCTCCATATTCAACCTGTATGGCATGTGAAATGTGCTGATAGTGGTTAATAATAAATCAAATGATAATAAGAATGTGTTTAATAATGATTATCAATTAAATTCAGATATTACCAAAATCCCATGTTTGCATCCAGTTTGCTAAAGGCCTGTGTCCTAGTTAAAACTCTTCATATGTGCTCTAGAAGTTACTGTATTCTGCACACTGCCACATTTAATCTTGTGAGGTTACATAAAAATCATACTATATCATTTGTCTTTGGTGCAGGCAGCATCCATGAAAATCTGTCATTTGGCTCCTTGACCTTTGCTGACTCTAAGATTATCAGTGAGATCAAAATCTTCTTTGACATTGACTGATGAATTGAAAAAACAAACAAACAAACAAACAAACAAACATAGGTACTGTATTTCATATATATGATTACACAAACAGCACAGAGTTTGGCACCTATGTATTTGTATATTTTTGCCTGTCTTGACCTGCACAAGATAGGTAATAGATATAAAAATACATACGTAGTTAAAAATGCCATTAAGCACAATCAGTGAGGTGAATGGTGAAGAAGTATCAGAATTGCACAGTTTATTTAAATCTTGTGGTTGTCAAATTTCAAATTCAACTAATAGATGCCACCTCCATAACAAGAAGTTATCTGGGGTGGGGTGGAATGAAGGAAGAGATCAACTCAGAAAAGCAGCACCCAAACATTAAAAAGCACCATTGGAACTACAATTGGAATCCAGTATTTTGGTCAGCTGGAACCACAATCAATATTTTATCCATGCACCATTTGGTAAAAAGTGGGAACTGCATATATAGTCATGGGGAAAAGATACTACACCCTCCTTCAATTGTTATTATGTTTTTATGTATCATGGACTAAATAACGATTGTGTGGTCCTCACCAACTTCTATAAACAAATAAACTCAGGTGACAAAAAAAATGCAAGATTTAAAAATGTTTTCATTTTTTTCAATATAGAAATGTTGTTAGCAATCCCCCAACTCTGGAATTAGAGCTCTCATAGCAGGGCGAATGGGTGACCACTTGGAGGCATAATCGCAAAGCCAAAGCTAATGCTAAGGCTTGCCCATAGGAGCACCACTCCTCTCCGCTTCACGTGTCTAACAGTTTTGCTCTCCTCAGTGAAGCACCCGCTGAGAAACCTGAAAGAACTCTGGTTATAGGAGACTCTATCTTGCGGCACGTGAAATTAGCTAGGCCTTTAGGGGCACAGCAGCTTTAGTTAGGTGTATACCGGGAGCCAGGGTGCCAGACATAGCAGGTAATCTTAGGGTCTTAGGCAAGCACAGATTTTCAAAGATAGTTTGTCATGTAGGAGCTAATGATATACGCCGTTGTCAGTCAGAGGTTACTAACAGTAACACTGTAAGGTGTGTAATTTAGCAAAGGTGATGTCTGATGCAGTAATATGCTCTGGCCCCATCCCAATATGGCATGGCGATGTAGCTTACAGCAGGTTATGTTCGCTGAACTGCTGGATGTCCAGGAGGTGCTCCGAAAACAATGTAGGCTTTATAGATAATTGAAGTAGTTTTGAGGACAAGGCTGGCCTTTTAGGGTGGGACAGTGTCTGTCCCAGTTGGGACGGTGCTGCTCTCATTTCTTGCAGAATAGCACATAGTCTCAGAACAGGCCTAGTTAATCAGTGACAATCCAGAGCCAAGGCCAGGGAGCAGACAAGCAGGCTAAACCAACCCACTGCTAGCTGCACTGGGTCGTCACTTAGGTTCCAAAATATTGAGACTGTGTCTGTTCCCCGAGCTAAACAAAAATGTAGAAATACTCAGAAAGTTTGTTTTAGTAACCTAATTAACATAAAATTAGATCATATTAAATGCACAGCCAGCATCTTTGATCTGAAGCTAGGACTGTTAAATATTAGATCTCTTACATCTAAAGCGCTTATTGTTAATGAAACTATTACTGATCAGGAATTTAATGTACTGTGTTTAACAGAAACATAGATTAAACCAAATGAGTATGTAGCATTAAATGAAGCTAGTCGTCCTGTATACAGTTATATACATCAGCCCTGTCTAACTGGCAGAGGAGGAGGTGTTGCAGTTATTTATAATGATAATCTAGGTGTCACACAAAAACCTAGTCATAAATTCAACACGTTTGAAGTTTTTTATATTAACATAACATATGTAGCCACAAAAATATAAGTCTACCCAGTTGACTCCCAGGGCCATATTCTGAATTCCTTTGTGAATTTGCAGATTTCATCTCTAACCTGGTTGCTTCTTTAGGTAAAACATTAATTGTTGGAGACTTTAATATTCATTTTGATAACAAAGAAGACCCTCTGAGAACAGTGGTTGTGTCAATTCTAGATTCAGTAGGGGTTAATCAGAATGTAATAGGACCCACTCATAGTGGTGGTCAACTATGAGTGACCAACCATGATTGGATCACTGTCTGATCCCGAAGAACTTAGAGTCAATGTTCTGCTACACGCTAGATAAGGTAGCTCCTCTTAAAAAAATAATTAGAGAGAAAAAGCTAGCACCCTGGTATAACGATCACACATGCACCTTAAAACAGACCACTTGAAAATTACAACGTAAATAGCATCAAACTAAATTGGTAGTATTTCAAACAGCATGGAAGGAGAGCCTCCTGAGCTACAGAAAATCTCTTAGTGCTGCTAGATCAATGTATCTCTCCACCCTAATTGAAGATAACAAAAATAATTCTAGATTCTTATTTAATAATGTAGCAAAATTAACTAGGAATAAGACAGACCACAACAGAAACATGCACACAATCATTATATAACAGTGATGACTTCATGAATTTTTTCAATGACCAAATTGAAAATATCAGGCAAAAAATTCTGACTATTAATTTAAAACCAGACAGTTTTATAACTAACCCTGTAGATAATAATATAACAATATCAGATCAATGATTAGAATGTTTTAGTCCCCTTCGAGAGGCTGAACTAATTTCACTAATTTCCTCATCAAAGTCATCAACTTATATACTAGATTCCTTACCTACATGTTTCTTCAAACATATAATTCCAGAAGCAATCGAACCTCTTCTAAAAACCTGACCTCAACCCCTGTCAATTGTCCAACTATAGTATATCTACAGTATATCAAACCTCCCCATTATCTCCAAGATCCTAGAAAAGGTTGTAGCAGTTATGCTCATACCTACATAGGAATAACATTCATGAAATGTATCAGTTTTAGTTATGCTGTCATACCTAGTCTTGCCAGAGTCCCTGCTTGCACTCTGTACACAAAGTACAATGTCCTTAACCATTACAGGACAAAAAGCATATCTAACAATCACTCCATCTCTCTCCCTCTCTCTCTGTCTCTCTCTCTCTCTGTTGAGCTACACATGCTACTTCTGAGATACCAGTGATCCTGTCCCCTTCTGCTCTCCAGACCTGCCTGATCCATCAATTTGCCCTTCTTCTGGATGGAGTTCTCGTCAGTTGGAGATTGCTTGCTGCTGCGGGGGGTGGCCCCACATGGACGGCCTGAAGATCATTGGGACTGCTGGGGATGGTGCCGCCTGGGGACCGTGGAGATGGCTTTGGACTGCGGCTCATATGTGCATGTGTGATGGCTTGGGACTGCGATTGCTGTGGTGGCTTTGAGGCCGCAGTTGTTGCAAGCAGTTTTGCACTCAGGTCTCCATCAGTTTACAGAGGATAGGTTCAACAAAACAGACTTCATGTGAAAACAGTAATGGATTTCCTGGTTACACAATTGCACTATTTGTCCATGGAGTACACACTTACAGAAAGGGATTTATTTATAATTGCACTATCCATTGTCACCCAGATGAGGATGGGTTCCCTTCTGAGTCTGGTTCCTTCCAAGGTTTCTTCTTCATATCTTCTCAGGGAATTTTTCCTTGCCACCATCACCTCTTTATCCCTAATATATCATTAGGGATAAATTCATACATTTGCAATTTATATCCTGAATGTATTTAGTTCTGTAAAGCTGCTTTGTGACAATGTCCATTGTTAAAAGCACTATACAAATAAAATTGAATTGAATTGAATTTTTTTCCCAAAAAAGTAAACATTCAGAAACCAGGTGGGAAAAAATAAGTACACCCTTCCTACCTCCACAATTATTAAGAGAATAATTAGCAGCCAGGTGGTACTAGTGAAATGCACAAGATTAGTTAATCATCCAGAATTGTGACTACCTCTATGAAAGCATAACTTCTGGCAGGTTGGTCTTCTGGAGCTCTCAGGTGTGCGTCTAGATCATGCCAAGAAGAAAGGACATCAGCCATGACCTCAGAAAAGTAATTGCTGCTGCTCATCAATCTGGGAAGGGTTATAAGGCCATCGCCAAACAATTTGAAATTCAACATTGAGTTGAATACTAGTGAGAAGGATAATTTTAATGGAAAGCCACTGTTAACAATGGACAAAGCAGCTTTACAGAAATATATCAATTCTGGATATAAATTTTAAATTTATAAATTTATCCCTAATGAGCAAGCCAGAGGCAATGGTGGCAAGAAAAAACTCCCTGAGATGACATGAGGAAGAAACCTTGAGAGGAACCAGACTCAAAAGGGAACTTATCCTTATCTGTCTGACACCAGATAGTGTGATTGTAAATAATTTATCTTCTATAACTGTATACTACATAGTCAAAAAGTGCAACTGTGTAAACAGGAACCTATGAGCTTTTGAGCAACTTATGAGTAATATTATCTACATTAGCTTCAAATTAGAGACTGGAGTCAATGATCACACCAAGGTCTGCCGCACATGATGTAAATGAAAGGCCATCCAGAGTTACTATGTAATCAGAAATCTTACTTCTAGGTGTGTGTGGTCCTAGTACAAGTACTTCTGTCTTGACAGAATTAAGTAGAAGGAAGTTATTGAGCATCCCATGTCTAATGTCCTCTACACATTCCTCAACTTTATTAAGCTGATGTCTTTCATCTGGCTTTACTGAAGCATACAGCTGTGTGTCAGTCAAATAAGACCTGAGCCTGGAGAGGGCCATTCCCTTAATTCCAACATTTTCTAGTCTATCAAGGAAAATAGAATGATCAGTGGTGTCAAAAGCTACATGTCAAGCAACACAAGCAAGGAGACATAACCCTGATCAGAGGCCAATAGTAGGTCATTTACCACTTTAACCAGTGCTGTCTAAGTGCTATGATGAGGCTGTCTAAGTGCTATGATAAATCCTGACTGACAGATTTCATGAATGTTATTCCTATGTAGGAGTGAGCATAAATGCTGTGCTACAACCTTTCCTAGGATCATGGAAATAAAGGGTAGGTTTGATATTGGCCTATATTTGGACAGCTGAAAGGGGTCAAGTTTGAGTTAATAACTGCTAGTTTAAAAGATTTAGGTACATAACCAGTGCTAACAGAAGAACTGATCATTTTTAGAATAGGTTTGATTACTTCTGGTAGTATCTGTTTGAAGAAACCTGTAGGTAAGGGATCTAGTACACTAGTTGATGATTTTGAAAAGGAAATTAGTGAAATTAGTTTGGTCTCTTGAAGGGGAGTAAAACATTCTGATATGGGTACCTTATCTACATGGTTAGTTATCAAATTATCTGGCTTTAAATTAATAGTCTGATTTTTTGCCTGATATTTTCAATTTTGTTGCTGAAAAAAATTCATATACTCATCGCTACTACATATTGATGGTGTGCATGCTTCTGTGATGGTCTTATACCTAGTTAACTTTGCTATAGTATTAAATAAGAATCTAGGATTATTTTTATTATCTTCTGTTTTGGTGAAGAGATATTTTGATCTAGCAGCACTAAAAGCTTTTCTGTAGCTCAGGAGGCTCTCCTTCCATTTTGTTTGAAATACTATCAATTTCGTTTGAGGCCATTTACATTCTAATTTTCAAGTGGTCTTACCTTACTGAATCTAGAATGGACACAAACACTGTTGTCAGAGGGTCTTGTAGACTATCAAAATCAATATTAAAGTCTCCAACAATTAATGCTTTGCCTAAAGAAGCAACCAAGTTTAAAATGAAATCCGCAAATTCATGAAAAAATTCAGAATACAGTTCTGGGGGTCTGTAAATAATAATAAGTGGAATCTATTGGATAGATTTATTTTTTGTGGCTACATGTGTTATGTTAATATAAAGAATGAAAAATGTATCTAATTCATGTCCAGGTTTTTGTGTGATACCTAGAATATCATTATAAATAACTTTGACATCTCCTCCTCTGCCAGTTAGATGAGGCTCATGTATGTAACTGTATTTGGGAGGACTAGCTTCATTTAATGCTACATACTTATTTGGTTTAATCGATATTTCTGTTAAACACAGTACATTAAACTCATGATCAGTAATCGTTTCATGAACAATAAGTGCTTTAGATGTGAGTGATCTAATATTTAGCAGTCCTAGCTTCAGATCAAAGGTGGTCCTACGTGTTACTGAATTATAGGGTGTACTTATTTTTCCCACCTGATTTCTGAAGTTGGTTTACATTTTTGGAAAGAATGACTACATATTGAAATCAAACCATGATAAATAAAAACATAGGATTGAAGGTGGTTGTACTTTTTTCCCATGACTGTATGTAAAAGCACATTCCCACTGTAAAGTATGGTAATAATCTGGGGTTGCTTTATGGCTAGTGGTCCTGAGGGTCTTGTCATAATAAACTCTGGTAAGCAATAGGTTATTTCTGCCCTGGGATTGGATAGTGATGTGCAACCCATGGCTCTAAAAGGGCTCTTTCACACAGAGCTGGTCATGACAGAGTTCATGCCACAGTGCAATTATTTACATTTTATTTAGTTTTAAAGGACAACAAAAATAACTGTGGGAAGAAGTGGGTTTAAAAAATACTGGCTCGCATGCACCTCTCCACTTAAGTGATGCCAAGCTCATTTTAGAAATGCACATTGCTATTATGGGCTTACTAAACCCTTTCTCCTGTTCTATCTCTGATGTGCGTTGGCTAAAAGTTCTGCATTGACTGAGCCTATCACACAGCTACAACTGTGTCTCCAACATGTAGCAGCTCCTTAATAAGATAGTGGACACAGTTAATAATATTGTTCTAATAAGCACATTTATTATGCTGCATACACTTAATAAAAAATTAGTTATTTTTAGTCTAACCAGACAGATAGCATATTATTCAATAATATTCAGGTAGAAAATTGATGTGAATCCCATTGAAAATCTATGGTTTTGAAATTGCCCTCAGTGGAATTTTGTAACCTTGGGGAATTGAAGATGATTTGCCAAAAGGAATAGGCCAAAATTGAACCACACTTCTGCAGAATGAATACTTATAATAGAAGTCTCAAACTGTAATTGCCAACAATGGCTTTGCAACAAAGTATCTGAGTACTTTTTCCCTATCAATTTGTTTTTTTAAACATATGTTTGTTTATGCTCATGAATTCATAGTTTTGTTTATAAGTACAATGTCAAAGGACATTATGTAAAGTTCAAGTGGATATAAGCACTAGAAATATATTAAATAACATTAATAACAACTGAAGAGAGGAGTCTTTATCCAAGTACTTGCTTTGCTTGGTGTCAGCAAGATGAAATGAAAAACATTTGAACAAACTATGAATTATGATATTTGCAAAATGCTTTTTTTTGTCTGAGGTCATAATGTAATCAGTAAGGGGAGGAAACAGATAAAGAACAGGGATTAAATATCGCCTCTTTTCATTTCATTTCATTCAACAGATAGACCTTGTGCAGTTTATAGTGACTCTTGAAGGGAACTATAAAAATTGAGAGAGGGGAGAGACTGGAAGAATGAAGATAATTAAGAAAGTGAGAATAAATGAAAATAACTGAGGGTGAGAGAAAAAGAATGATAAGAACACAGATATAAATATCGATGTATAAGAGGAGAAGAGGAGTTGAGCCACGGGCAGAGATAGTGTCAGGAATGTGCTCTGCTTTAGAGGATTTAGCATGATTTTGAATGGCCATTTAGATAATCGTATGCATGTCACAAAAGGTTCGGCAAACCCTTCTCTTCATTACCCCCTTTGTAATCCCTGGCAAGAGAAACGGGGCTGGATTTTCATTATATAGCTATTCCGGATGTAGCATGGTATCCCCCTGGAGGATCATACAAAAAATTGCTTAAGTAGCTGAAGTTGGTACAGTTTGCCATTTAGTATTACTGACAGTTTTAAAACTGGCAGAGCCAGTGATCGTTATCTAGCTGACATGCTAATGGCACACTCAAGGACACCAAATATACCTCCAAAAGAGGGAAGAAGAGTGTGAGAGAGATGATTCTCTCTCTATCTCTCTTTTTCTCTCATTTGCTTCAAGGATTTAGGCTTTTCTCTATCTCATACAAGCTTTTTCCAGTATAAGGCCTTCTCTGCTTCAGCCTGAGTGCTCAGTGGATTAGCAGTAATAATCTCTGCTTTGTGGCCTGTTTGCAGACTAAAACTTAAAAAGGCGTAACCACAATCTGTTTGCCAACACATAATCCCCACAAGAAAAATCAACAAGCTTTAGCTTTGGCTACAGTACTGACCATTTTGCCCTACTGTGTTTTTACATAAGTGTACCCTATGCACTGTATATGTATTTTTGGTAAAATGTAACCACTTTTTTCAATATTTAGATAAGATTGTTATTTCAGTCTGACCTCACAAAAAAAATTACATTCTTACCATTGAAAGTTATTTCAGTGGCTTTTTTAATGCAAATGAACTTAGAAAAACCTTATATTACAATGCTGTTGAATTACTGATTGTGATTGGTCAGAAGATATTAAGTAATTTATTATAACAGAGGCTCTGACAGTAGTGCTCCCTGTAATTCAAATGATCACAGATTTATATTAATGTGCTATTTCTGATACAATATCATTTCTATGGCAACAGTGTGGCAGAGGGGGCATAGTCAAGCATCAGTTGCAGAGATAGAGGAGAGAGGAGAAGGGTTGAACTGGCAGGTAATGCGTGATTGTTCTCATCTGTGTGTTATTACAGGCAGCCTACTTATGTATATGTTTTCATTTCAGTAGAGACTGTGAGCCAGAAAGAGACAGAGCTAACCAGATGCCGCCATGGAAACCTCCCTGATTGGTGAGATAAATAAGTCCATTGCCAGCCTCCACCAGACACAACCATGCCCTTCTCAACCTGTGCCATTAACAACAGCATCACTTTGAAGTCATCGCTAATGAGCAAGCCAAGAATTGACGGGTGTTCCAGATGCTGCTGCAACCAACTGCTCCTCCAGCTGCAACTCCTCCAGCTACTGCCATGACACTCACAAAGATGGCCTCCACGGATGATCCAGAGACCTTTGTGGACCTCACCGAGTGTGCAACAGCTGCATAGGGATAGCCTGAGGATGAGTGATCCATATGCCTCCTACCCTTGCTGGCAGGGGAAATCCAGCTCACTGCCCAGCAGCTGCTGCCACATATGCAGCTGGAGTACCAGAGTGTGAAGAAGGTGGTACTGCAATGGGTTGGCCTGTAACCTGAAACCCTGACCTGGTATTCACCCTACTTTTCCTCCCATCCCTCTCCTTTCTCTCTAATGTCTCCTTCTGCTTCCTCTTTCTCCACACAAGGGGGAACCTCCCATGGCTACCAGGATTAGGTCAAAGCCCAGGCAGGTTTGCTGGTACTGTAGGGAAGCCAGGCATTTCCAGGATGGAAATGGAAGTGGGAACTGAGGTCCAGATCCTCCCCTAATCGATCGGGTATATACCATTGAGTATCCAAGGGAGTTCATATCAGGCCTTGGTGGGTTTGGGTTGTAACAAGACCTCAATCCACCAAAGCCTGATTCAATGCATTGCATTGGGAGATGCACGATTGGGGAAGGTGAGGTGTGTGCACAGGGATGTTCACAATTATCCACTGGTGCCAATCATTGTCCAAGTCCGGGGACAAAAGCATGGAATAGACATGGTGATTAGTCTTTGCCTCATCCATTCACTAATTCACGGTACAGGAAATGTTTGTGGATAGGTTCTGCCATAGCAAGGCACGGCATGGAATATGCGCAGCATTGCTTTTCCATGTGGCTCATTATAATCCCACGGCTAAGCATTTATGGCAGGATAAGACACTAAACCATCTCATGGCCATTTCTATTGGTAAGGCATTCATGGTGATGTACGCATGGAGTACAGGGCATGTTGTGAATGTCAGTGGTGAATCCTCCGGCTACTCCATAATTGCTGTTGCGCCACTGATTGAGGTCCCTTTGAAAAGAATTGCTATGGACCTTGTCAGGCAGTTAGAATGGTGTGCACAAAGGTTTGTGTTAGTTCTATTGGATTGCACAATGTGATACCCGGAATCTATGCCTCTGCACAACATCTGCACACTTCACAAACTGTACAAATAATTGGGGATTATATCAATTTGCACTAGTGTTTATCATCTGCAAACAGATGGTCTTGTTTAACAGTTTAATCAATCAAAATATTATTCTTAAATTCATTCACGATGACACTCATAACTGTGATAAGTGGCTCAATCCCCTGTTATGTGCAGTATGAGAGGTTCCCCAAGCCTCCAGGGGTTCTCGCTGTTCGAATTACTGTATGGGCGCAAGCCCTGTGGTGTCAGACATTATTAGGAAAAATAGGGAGGAGTTAAAATATAATGCTGTATGCTCTGGACCTGAGAGTAAAACTCCACACCTTGGGTCAGCTAACACAGATACAATTTGCACCAGGCCAAAGAGCAACCATCCCAACTGTATGACAGGGGAATGCAGCTACAATAATTCACATTAGGATATATAGGATATAGTTTGCTTATTTTACCACCCACATTGAGCTCTAAATTACTTGTGGAATGGTAAGGGCCCTTTGAGGTCACACGGCGAGTTGGAGAAGTCGACTATAAGGTCAGGCAAACAGATAGAGGCAATGCACTTCAAATATACCAGCTCAACCTCCTGAAACCATGGAGAAAGGCAGTTCCTGTGGTTCTGGTGATGGTGGTTCCCAAGAGGGAAGAGCTGGGACCAGAGGTAAACCTAAAATGTGTGGCTCAATTCACCCCAGTCCCCTATGGTGACCTCCCTCTCTGTCCCAGAGAGCACAGGTTGCAGAAGGAATTTTCTGACATGTTTTCGCATCTACCCAGTCCCACAAACCTCATAGAACACCATACTGAAACGCTTCTGGGTGTGTGTTTACGCTGCCGGCCCTATTGTTTACCTAAGCACAAAAAGTAGTTTGGAACTCAATGCTATGCTTGACATGGGACAAATTGAGGAGTCCCACAGTGATTGGAGTAGGCCTGTGGTCTTGGTGTCCAAGGCCAACAGATTGGTCCATTTTTGTGTGGTGCCAAAATTTGATCAATAGTCAATTCCTTGCATTGACGAACTGCTCAATCAGTTAGGCATGACTTGCTTTTATTCTACACTGGATTTAACCAAGGGCTACTGGCAGATTCCCTTGACTCCAATGACCTGAGAAAAAAACAGTTTTTTCCACTCTGTTTGGGTTACACCAATTTGTCACCATTCCGTTTTGTTTGTTTGGAGTCCCAGCCATGTTTCAACATCTCATGGACAAAATACTCTTCCCGCATGGCACATATGCTGCTGTGGATTTAGATGATATAATGTATAGTAATGATGTACTGTTCTCCTTGCGTGTACAAACACAATTTAACAGCCAGCCAAACTCCACCCATAAAGTACAGATAAGTCAGGACTCATCTTAGTCTTTGCCATTTAATAAGATCCCAGGTACATTATGAGTTAGGAGTAAAACTGTAAAGAACAGCAAATAAACAGTAAATCAGAACAAATTATCCAATGACTAAAGAATATTCAAGTAAGTAGTTCTGAAACTTATATCTGAAAATTCCTCAAATGAAATCAATGTAATCAATTTACTTAAATGAGATTATCAGATAACCAAGCAAATAACAACAAATACAGATGTTGCCTTGTATAGAGAGGTTATCTTATTAAAGTAGATTAGAATTAACACATTGAGTGCCATATCACTCACAGCAAAGTGTGAGAAGAGTACAACTGGATGGCTGGAGGTATGGTATCTGGGCTTTCTCGTGGGCCATGGGCAGGTGCGTCCCAAAATTGAAAGCATGAAGCTCTGTAAAAACTCACCTGACTCCCAAGTCCTCCTTCACACATACACATACCTGGTTCTACAAATAGCTAATTCACCCGAACATGTATGGCAGAAGCTCCACATAATAAAGGCTAATAATAAATGGTGTGACGATGGGCTGCTCCAGCCCTATCACAAGCAGCAGATCGTGCCTCCCCAAACAGGCACAGTGGTGCTGAACGGACGGCTCCAGTTCAGCACCACTATTATGGACAGCCAAGGAACACGTGGCAGGGAAGTGGAGAACAGTAGGAAGACATGGCTGGCGACGGATGAGTGCTGCAGCTGCTCGCTCTCTCTGGAGCATGCCGGGGGAGATAAAAGATGCCATTCCCAGAGAGAGGTGAGGAGAAGCTGGTCCAGAACTAATCTGATTTTCTCTTCCTCTAACCATTGCAGATTAGACAGGGAGCACACACATGTGGGCTAAGCTTTGCCAGCCTCCTACATCCTCATTTAAGGAGGCCTCCTCTATTTCGTAAGGAGCGCCGGGGCCAGAACATGAGGACATGAGTATATCCTGGTGATTGTGGACTATGCCACCCGTTACCCTGAGGCACTACCCCTGCAGAAGGCCACATTTCGGACCATCGCTCAAGAACTTATTATGTTTTTCAGTCGAGTCAGAATCCCCAAAGACACAGACGAACACAGACTTCTTCCTGATTCTAAGTGAACCCAGGAAAATCTATCACCTACTGACAGACCAAGGTACACCCTTTATGTCCAAACTAATGGTGAATTTATGATGGCTGTTGCAGGTACAACAAATCAAGACCTCCATATAAAACCTGTTGCTGCCCTATGTCCTCTTTGCAGTCCAGGAAACTCCCCAAGCCTCCACAGGATTCTCCCCATTTGAGCTGCTCTTCAGTCAGAGGCCAAGAGGACTGCTGGACTGCTGGAGGCATGGGAAGAACAACCCTCACCCTTCCATTCTGTGGTCGAATATGTGCAACAACTACAGAGCCACATTGATCACATTGGCCCAATTGTCCGAGAACACATGGAACAGGCACAGAAGGCCCAGCAAAGAGTCTACTACTGCCCGGCACAGCCTTCTAAGTACCAACCCAGTGACCAAGTGCTCCACCTGATCCCCAGTGCAAACTGTAAGTTCCTGGCCCGCTGGCAAGGCCCATATACAGTGACAGAAATGGTAGGCCCATGAATTACTGCCAGCAACAGCCCATTAAGCACAAAGACACACAAGTGTACCACATTAATCAACAAATCCTATTTCCAGAAAAGTTGAGATATTTTCTAAAATGCAATAAAAACAAAAATCTGCAATTTGTAAATTCTCTTGAACCTGTATTTAACTGACAAAGGTGCAAAGAAATGACCATCCAAAAAGGTAATCCAAGGCACACTTCCAATTTAGATTATTAAAAAGCCTTTATTTAAATGGCTATTTCAAGTCAAGTCATTTCAACCATATACAGCCAGTTAGTACATAGTGAAATGAAACAATGTTTCTCCGGGACCAAGGTGTTACATAAGACAAACACAGAACAACACAGAACTACAAGGGACTACATAAATTTATACATAAAGTGCACAAGTACAAACATGTGCAGACAGCACAAGACAGTACAATGACTACTGAGAGACAATGGGCACAGTAAGTCCCAGTGCAGCGCCGACCAGTACACAGTTCTATTAGAAAGTGAATCCAGTGAGAATAGTGCAAAGAGTACAAGAGTACAATATAAGTAGCTGAAATAGTGTAAACATAAGAGTAGCAGCCTATGTGAGTATAATAATAGTTCATAGTGGAAATGTTAAAAAAAAAAAAAGAGGGAATAATGAGCTATGGACCAATGCATTTCGGCAGAAGGGACTTCTCCATGGTGCAACCCCCACAAACACAAAACTACCTCAAATTGGGTTTTAACCTAAAGCAGTTAAATTAGACACACCTGCTCAAAGGAAAGGACAAACAGAGATGGCTAGTGTCAAAATGGCACTAGGTGGAGTAAGTCTAGAGCTAGTCTAAAAGGACACCACTAGATGGTGCCACATTACAAAGAAATGACTTTTAATGTTTTGGCTGACCAACATGATTGTATTTTGTTAATATAAACAAATTTTGAATTTGATGCCTGCAATACACTCCAAAAAAAAGTTGGGACAAGGGCAAAATAAGAGTGAAAATTTTACAGAATATTCAAGTTACACTTTTTGAAATGTTCCACAATAAGCAGGTGAATTGGTAACAGGTGAGGGCATCATGATTGGGTATAAAAGGAGCATCCACCAAAGGCTCAGTCTTTGCAAGCAAAGATGGGTCGTGGCTCACCACTTTGTGCCAAACTTTGTGAGAGAATTGTCAATCAGTTCAAAAAGCACATTTCTCAATGCAGGATTGCAAAGAGTTAAGGTTATTCACCATCTACAGTACATAATGGTGTGAAAAGATTCAGGGAATCCGGAGAAATCTCAGTCCATGTAGGGCAAGGCCGGAAACCACTGCTGAATGTGCGTGACCTTCGAGTCCTCTGCGTGAGAAAACGTCATGCTACTGTTATAAATATAGCCACATGGGCTCGGGAGTACTTCGGAAAAGAGTTATCACTTAACACAGTCCGCTACTGCATCAATAAATGCAACCTGAAACTCAATTATGCAAGGAGAAATCCATACACCAGTTCTATGCAGAAATGCTGCCAAGTTCTCTGGGCCCAAGCTCATCTCAAATGGATCGAAAGACAGTGGATCTGGTAAGATGAGTTCATGTTTCAGCTTGTTTTTGGGAAAAATGGATGTCGGGTTCTCTGTGTCAAAGACAAAAATTGCAAAAGCCAACTAAAAGTGCAAAAAGTGCAAAAGCCAACATTTGTCATGGTATGGGAGTGTATCAGTCCCCACGGTAAGGGTTGCTTGCATATGCGTGAAGGTACGACTGGCATATATTGGGATTTTAAGGAGACATATGCTGCCATCAAGATGACGTCTTTTCCCAGGAAGTCCATGGTTATTTCAGCAAGACAATGCCAGGCCTCACTCTGCACACGCTACAACAGCGTGGATTCATAGACACAGAGTATGTGTGCGTGACTGGCCTGCCAGCAGTGCATATCTGTCTCCTATTGAAAATGTATGATGCATCATGAAGAGAAGAATCAGACAATGGCAATCACGGACTTTTGAGAAGCTGAAGTCTTGTATCAAGCAAGAATGGGCAAAAATTCCACTTGCAAAATTTTCACTTGCAAAATTGTAACAATTAGTACCCTCAGTTCCCAAATGATTAAACAATGTAATTACAAGGAAAGGAGACGTAACACAGTGGTAAACATGCCTCTGTCCCAACTTTTTTGAGTGTGTTGCAGGCATCAAATTCTATATTTGTTTATATTTACAAAATACAAGTTTTTCACTGAAAACATTGGAAATCGTTTCTTGTATTTTGTCAGTTAAATAAAGTTTCAAGAGAATTAATATATCACAGATTCTTGTTTTTATTGCATTTTAGAAAATATCCCAACCAGGGGTGGCACTACTACTCCAAAAGTGGTGAGGCAAAATTCGATGCTTTTAATGATATTAATAGCTCAAATTATATTAAATGATATTTAAACTTGATGTCATGTGCCACAACAAATGCTGCAAGCAAGTATTCTTTAAATCAATTTTATTAAACAGTAAACAACATCTCAGTGTTTGCTTCCTTATACAATGCTAGGGTTAACTCAGTTACATTCCACTTCTATGGAAAATTATAAAACATATTAAACATATTAAACATATTAAATTACATTACTCAAAATATTTAAAGAGACAGCATTACCAACAGTAAATGAATGAGCTTCCATATAAAATACTATGGTCAACAAACACACCTTTTAATGAATGTCAGAGTAGTTTGTCTGGACCCCACACACTTCATTTTGCATTTTACTCCTCAGGCAGCTAATAACAGCAAAAAATTAGTTAACAAAATTAGATAGCACTAATTCTAAAATATGTTTTAAAAATCGAAGACATGTTCACATTCCGCAATAGGCTGTTTGTCACTGTAGTAAGTGTCTGTTTCGCTAAACATTTTTCCAGCAAGGCTTACTTACTTTATTTGAAGAATGTCATTTGAGGAATGTTCCTGTAATCGATTCAGAATAGAGAATATGTACGTATGTCACTTAAAAATATTGAAACGTTAGCGACACTGATTGAATGCACAATTATTAAGCGCTAGTGAGCACCAAAGCGTGGTTAACCCTTTATTGCTCATAGGAGATCCCCTTTAGGAGAAATGTTCCACCCCCCCAGCTGAACTGGAAGTTTTGATTGGTTTTTCAACTGAGTCAGGCCTGTCTGTTATTGCCTGAAGTGCTGGGTCACCCCTCCAGTAGTTTGAAATGTGCCGGGTCAAATGTCAGCTCGCCCCCTTTGCTCCGGCGGCCCTGATCCCAACTTTTCCTTAAATGGGGTTTGTATTAAAAAATGGATTGATATGGTTCCTGTTGTGTCCACGCTAGCCACCCGTCCTGAAGGCCCACCAGGGCATACCCTGGTCAACAAGGGAGAAGAGCTGTCCCTCGCCCTGCAACAAGACCTCTTTGAACTGATAGACCAGTTTGCGGATGTCTTTTCGGTGGAATCCTGCCAAATGCAGCTGGTCCAGAACAACATTAAAACTCCCCCAAAAGTGATCATCCGGTAGCAGCCCTACCACATCCCTGAGGCCCATCGTCAGGCTATTGAGGAAGAAGTAGATAAAATGCTGGGAGATGCAATCATCGAGGAATCCACTAGCCCCTGGTGTAGCCCCATTGTGGTAGCTCTGAAACCAAAAGGCAGTCTACGGATTTGCAGTGACTTGTGGAGGCTCAACCAAGTCTCCAAGTTTGACAGCTACCCCCTCCCACAGGTGGATGACCTAGCAGAGTGCAGATTGCAGATTCGAGCCCAGACAATCCATTCCCACTGCCACACTGTTGAGCCGCAGGATTCGTTGCTTCTCCGAGATGCCACAAGGCCGCTGCAACGCTGAAGTCCAGTTCAACGCCAAGAACTGCACAGCTCCCTCACTGCCTCACCTTTGCTCACCAACATCATTAAAACTAGTTTCTTCCACATACTCCACATGTCAGTGTGTTTGTGTTCTGCCTCGCTCTGGTGCTCGACGCCACAATGGATTTAAATATGTGCTATTATTTAACAAAGAAAACTTCAAATCATATGATGAAGCTTTCTGTAAGGAGTCATTTGTTTAATATTTATGGAAGAAGCCTATATTGTCGGTGCTTTATGTTTTCCACCATGGGAATGTCTTCAGGACACAGGAGTTTGCGTTTTCCTGTTTCTTGGTAACATGACAAGCTTTGAGGGAGAATAAAAGAGACGTTGGTAAGGGAACAATTCTTATAGCTGTTATAATGTGAGAACAGGAACTAACTTGTCTAACAGGATATAAAATCAATAGGTTCTTTATTTTTTTAGACAAATCCAAGAACTGCTGTCAAAACAAAGCAGGGGTCAAGGTACAGGCAGGTTATCACAGGCATATCCATAATCATATACGGTAACACAGGCACAGGTTTAAGCATGGAACATAGAGAAACAAGACTTGGACTTAATGAGGCAAATGCACAATAAGAGACAAAGTAACAGCAGGGTATTGTCAGTGATTTCCCTCTCATGCTGAGCGCTGCTTGCAGAAGCGACGACATGGCCTCCCAAGTTCTGTTCCTGCCTGAGGCCGACAATGCAGCCTCCCCTGTCTTGCTCAAGCCTGAGGCTGACAGGGCAGCCACCCACACCATGGTCCTGACTGAGGCCGATGGCACAACCTCCCACAACTTGCTCACGCTAGAGGCCGACGGTGTGGCCTCGCGGCTATTTAAGGGCTAAACTAGGTTTGCGTATTAGATGTGAATTAATGTCTGAATAGGTTCATGCATTAGGTTACAGACAGGACAGGGGCAGAGACAAGGACAGGGCAAACACAAGACTACAACCAAAACAAAGGCACATTTCAAAACATAAACAAAAGCACATGACATGAACTCAAAACAAACAACACAAGTAATGGTTAAACAGAATTTTATGCCATTCTTTGATAATTAAAAAATTATAATTTCATTTGCAAGGTGCATTTGCTCCTGCCTGACTGCACGGCCTCCCAAGTTCTGCTCCTGCCCGAGGTCAACAGCACGGCCTCCCAAGTTCTGCTCCTGCTAGAGGCCGGCAGCACGGCTTCCCACAACCTACTCACGCCTGAGGCCGACGAGGCGGCTGTCCAAGTCTAGCTCCTGCCAGAGGCCAACGACGCGGCCTCCCAAATCGTGCACAAGCCTGAGGCCAACGGGGCAGCCTCCCAAGTCCACCTCCTGCCTGAGGCTGATGGCGCAGCCTCACAAGACCTGTTCACACCTGTGGCAGATGAGGCAGCCTCCCAAGACCTGCTTGTGCCAGAGGCCGACGGCATGGCTTCCCAAGCCTTGTTTCGACCTCATGACCCCAGGGAGCCTGTCCCAGCCCCACCACCTGACCCTGGTGAGTCTGTCCCAGCCCCATGTCTGCTCCACGGCTCTTCTGGAAGAGTCAACATGTTGGACAGTGCCTGCCTTGGGACCTTGGGTTCTGCTTGGACATTTTACCCAGAGGGGCCGGACCGCGAGTGGGAGTACTTGTAGGCGCTATGGGAGAAATATCCTTAGAGGGGGATCTGTCAGGGATTTCCCTCTTGTGTCGAGCGCTGCTTGCAGAAGCATTCAGCGTGCATAACAGCCAGCAGCGGCATGGTGCATGCTTCCGTGCTGTCATGTCTGTTTATTTTGCCATTTGTGTTTTTTGTTTTCATTCATGTCCTGTCTCCTCCCCTGTCTTGTCATTGGTTGCCCCCTTATGTGTCATGATCATTC
Source organism: Pangasianodon gigas (assembly GCA_022758105.1). Lineage (NCBI taxonomy): Eukaryota > Metazoa > Chordata > Actinopteri > Siluriformes > Pangasiidae > Pangasianodon > Pangasianodon gigas. The sequence goes on from CM040475.1 coordinate 10,662,327, forward strand.
TCACCTGTGTTCAGTTTGCCCTTGATTAGTTAGTATATTTAACCCCTCTGTGTGTTCTTGTACTTTGCGAAGTATTGTTCACTGTTTTGCCACCTGTCTCTACCATACCTTTTGTTTCATGTTGTTATTCTCTGGTTGTCAATCTTGTTTTGTTCTGTGCTTTGAGTATTTTGGGTTACCCCTTCTATTGCAGTTTGCACATTGCCTGACCTCTGCCTGTTTCTTGTTCTTGATTTTGACTCACGTTTTGTCTGCCTGCTCCTTAATAATATGCTTAATTGCAATTGCATCCGTCTCCACTCACCGTACATAACAAGTATACACAGACAAACTATTTAAGGGCTAAACTAGGTTTGTATATTAGGTGTGAATTAATGTGTGAAGAGGTTCACGCATTAGGTGACAGACAGGACAGGGGCAGAGACAAGGACGGGGCGAAGACAAGACTACAACCAAAACAAAGGCACATTTCAAAACATGAACAAAAGCACATGACATGAACTCAAAACAAACAACACAAGTAATGGTTAAAAAGAATTTTTTGTCATTCTTTGATAATTAAAAAATTATAATCATTGCCAGATTGTTGTGGTATAAAATGATGGGATGTGCTCTTATTGAAAAATAATCAACTTTGGGGTTGTAATTGCATCACACATCACCCTACTCCATTGCTGATTTTAGAATAACAACATGCCCCAAAGTATTTTATTATTTAATGATTTTTGACATTAACTTCATTGCCAAACACTTCTGAATTTGTAGTCATGAGACCCTGTTCATTGTATTTATTACCATAATGCCAGTATGCTAAACTGAAATTATTTTTGAACCTTCATACCAATCTGCATGTCAATTCAATTATGATCTCTGTTAAAATTCTGGAATATCCATAGACACAAATGTTGCTACTTTTTCTATTTAATTTCTATTTTATGAATAATTATCTTGTTTCGTTCAGCTGGTCAGTATTTCTAAAAATGTATATTTAAAAATAGAGACGTGGACAAATTTGTTGGCACCCTTCCACGAAAAAAGAAGAACCCACAATTTTCTCTGAAATAACTTGAAACTGACAAATGTAAATGGCATCCATCATTGTTCATTCCATATTTAATAAAAATCAGACTTTGCTTTTGATTTTTGATTCAACAGAATATTTTAAACGATAAAACAAATGAAAATGGCATGGACAAAAATAATGGGACCCTTAACCTAATATTTTGTTGTACAACCTTTAGAGTATCTGTAGCTCTCAGTGAGAATTCTGCACCTGTCAACAGGTAGTTTGTCCCACTTTTCCTGAGCAAACTGCTCCAGCTGTCTCAGGTTTGAAGTGTGCCTTCTCCAGACTCCAGTTTCAGCGCCATAGATGTTCGATAGGATTCAGATCAGGGATCAGGGCTCATAGAAGGCCACTTCAGAATAGTCCAATGTTTTTTTCTTAGCCATTCTTGGATGCTTTTAGCTGTGGGTTTTGGGTCTTTATCATGTTGGAGGACCCATGACCTGCGACAGAGACAGAGCTTTCTGACACTGGGTGGTATGTTTCACTCCAGAATGCCTTGATAGTCTTGAGATTTCATTGTGCCCTGCACAGATTCAAGGCACACCATGCCAGATGCAGCAAAGTAGCCCCATAACATATTCATGTTTCATAGTAGGTATGGTGTTCTTTTCTTTGAAAGCTTCATTTTTCAGCTGTGAACATAGAGCTGATGTGACTTGCCAAAAAGCTCCAGTTTTGTCTCATCTGTCCAAAGGACAATCTCCCAGAAGCATTGTGGCTTGTCAAAATAAAATTCCAGTCTGGCTTTTTTATGTTTTGCTGTCAACAGTAGAGTCCTCCTGGGTCTTCTTCCATTGAGCCCATTGTTGCTCAAAAAGCGACAGATGGTGCGATCAGACACTGATGTACCTTGACCTTGGAGTTTAGCTTGTACCTCTTTAGAACTTTTCCTTGGCTCTTTGTCTACCTTTTGCACTATCCTTCTGTTCAATCTGGGGATGATTTTCCTCTTGCAGCCACGTCCAGGGAGGTTGGCTACAGTCCCATGGACCTTATACTTCTTAATAATATTTGCAACTGTAGTCACAGGAACATCAAGCTGCTTGGAGATGGTCTTATAGCCTATACCTTTAACATGCTTGTCTAAAATTTTCTTTCTGATCTCCTCAGACAACAGTCTCCTTTGCTTTCTCTGGTCCACGTTCAATGTGGTACATACAATGATACCAAACAGCAGAGTGACTACTTTTCTCCATTTAAATAGGCTGAATGACTGATTACAAGATTGAAGGCATGTCTGATCTTAATTAAAGAAAACAGCTTGAAATATGACTATAATCTGAATATTTATAATCTTTTCTAGGGGTACCAACAAATCTGTCCAGGCCATTTTAGAATATCTTTGCAGAATAAGCAATAATTTATCTCTTTTCACACTTTCTTTGCTTTACCCTATGACATACCAAAGGCATGCAGGTATACATGAGATAAATGCTTTTAATTTCATCACTTTTCAGGAGGAATGAAGCATTGTTTCAATGCGCTGTAAGGGTACCAACAAATTTGTCCACATCTGTATATATGAATGATGGTGTGTTGGGGAGGAGAAAGAAATAGACAGTAAGAGGAAAAGTGCAACAGAGAGATGTGTAGAAAGTCACTGAGTCAGCTCTTGTATGGGGCAGGAGTTCTTTAATTGGGGTGATATCTGGGGCTCCAAGGAGGCCAAAGAAAGACTTGTATTCCTTTTTGTCTCCTCCATAACCACTTTAGCACCATGGCTGCTTTTGATGTGTGCTTTGCCTGTCCAAGGCTGTCTTTGGAATATGTTCTTGGGAGACCAATGGTTACTTGCCTCTAGGCAAAAGCTCAGTCCCTGGTATCCTCTTACTCTTTGATAGAATACTTTTGGGATCCACCACTCTTCAATCCACCTCACTCCTCCTCACTCTCCTCTCCTCACTTCTCCTCCTCTGAGACAGACCAACTCTTCACATTTCTTTATCAACCTCTCCATTTGCTAGCACCAGGGGTGTTACACATA
>CM040475.1:10665479-10694996 GCA_022758105.1 Pangasianodon gigas
TTTTTTTTTTTTTTTTTTTTTTTTTTTTACTATCAGTGCTTTCTTTAGCTTAATTTTGTCCAGTGCTGTGGCCTAGTATCATTGCTTTCTTTAGCTTCATTTCGTCCAGTGTTGTGGCCTGGTAGAAGGGTGTTAAATGGGTGTTTTAAGGTACTAAAGACAGTTTTTTTTGGTGGGATATATTTTGTTTGTTTTGTTGGACAAACATAATTGTAGAGATTCAAGATTCAAGATTCTTTTATTGCCACATTAATTGGCTTCAGTACAGCTCAACAATCAACAATATCAAAGCCCTAGTCACTATTTAATAGATGTCATTGGTATGTAATATGACTCAATTAAATCAATGTAAATATCCAATCATGTATGCAATATCATTATATCCAGGGCCACGCAGAGACCTTTAGAGGAGCATGTGCTCAAATTTACAAACAGGCCCATGGTTCAAGATGTTAGAACACCAATAACAGCGTAACCTGTTCAATTAGCTTTGGATCAAATACTAGCTTTATTACATTAACAGGCAAAAGCTTTTTCATATGATATGTTTATTTATGTTTTCTGAAACTGTTATTTCTCTTTTACTTCACATACAAAACTATATGGACTAAAAAACCTAACAGATATTGCTTCAACAACAGTATGATCTTAGAGGTACAACATGAGAGACCTTCAATGTCAGTACCAACTATCTTGCCCAATAAACAAAGAGAGTGTAAAATGTTACTTTGTTTTTGTTAAATAAAAAATGGGTTACCTATTTTTTTTAACCCAAAGTTATCAAACTAGGCTTTCTTTTAGGGTGCAAAAGATTTATTTGTTACACATTTTGCCAAATTAGCCTTTGCACATTTGAATAGTTTCTTGCTTTATTTTGTTGTTAAAATTGTCACTGTATGATAGCATGTTTGTTAACCAAAATAATAAGCAATGAAACAAAACAAAAAGACCAACTATTACATTACAGCTTTTCTTATAATCTCAGTTGTACTCCCAACTCTGTGATGGCCTGTTCTTCCATTTCCCCTCTTCCTCTTTGCCTTCCACATGTGTAGAAGGCATGTGCGTTAGTTTTCTCCTCTCTGACATTTTCCTAAGGCCATCTGACTTGTTGATGTGACTATCATTTATTGATGTAAACGTATCATTTATTTTCAATATGCATATTCACTCTTTTCACCATACTGTGAGAGGAAGGAAATAGTTATGGGCTGTGGGCTAGAAACGTAGTAAATATATGGAGAGGAAATTCACTATCACTCAGTAGTCAACCACTGCAGCTGGCCAAAATAAAAGGAATACTCCCCAGCAACTTGGTCACAATGTCTGTAAAAAGGTCATACCTGCACACATATTGTTGGGAATTCAGATGGTGGCTGTAGATGGAATTTTATAGGTGTATATAAGGATGAGGTGTATGCATTGCACAGCATTACTGTATCCCTGAATTCACCAGTGGCATGGCACTCTAAGGGGAAAATTTTCTGAAGGTTTCTACAGTACCCGTCCAAGTTGGGTCATTATTTTATTCAGGATGACCTGTTTATCTCTATTAACATGTCAGTAATGTGGCTCTGGGTGACAAATGCCACTGTTGAATTAAGCCCTGCCACCCCAATTTCCTCCTCCACCCTGAACTCCAATCATATCCCTCAGAGATCTATTACAAGTTTACAGTTCATTCAGGCTTAATGAATCATATCTCAAGTTGATTTACATCACCATTGTCAAGTGTTTTTTCAAACACTACATTGTATACAGAATTATAGAGAAACTATGAAGCCATTATAGATATTGTTTGCCCATTTACTGTGCACCAAGGAGCGACATAAATAAGCAGACTAAAAAGCTGCGTATGCCACTGTTTGCCATCACCGAGGCAGTCTAGTAGGTTTATATTTGATCGCACACATTAGGACACTGGCTCCACTGGGTAAGCCCTTTCTCCAATGCTGATGCATAATGATAATCGTCTCTCTTCCCATATATTGTTTTATTTGAGCAATCAACATGTGAGATAATTATGTGAAATAATATACAGAACAACGACCAAAAGGAGTGCAAATGTTATGCGAATAATAATAATAATAATAACTTCCGTTCTGGCAAACGGATCAGTGAGGATCTTTGACAGAAATTAGCGGCCTCTGCCTTTTCCTGTTAGAACTGCACTCCAGCTCCAAATAAAGAAGTTCTTAGTGAGTAACGAATGGGGCAGGTTACTCGATAATTTACGAACGAGTTTAGTTTACGTCAGTTATTAAAGGAACTCTGGTTAATTAAAGAACGTTCTTACGAAGGAGATAACTAAGTACTTAGCGTTACGAACGTTTCGGGAAAACCACCCTGAGCCTAAAACGTGAGCTTCAGAATCAGACCCACTGTATTGCTGGCTGACTGATACTAGCTACTGCACGATTTCCCGATTAAGTATAATACTATAGGCCTAAATATAAAGTGACAACAGCCAAACAGGTGAGAGAGAACCCGACTGCATTAAAAAACACAAATTAATCTATCCATCTATAGGCGTCGCGAAGTAGGCTAGCCGTATCTGAAGTGGGCAAATAGCTCACTTGTGTCACATCAGATATTATAACGGTTCGGATTTTTATTTATACTGGTAGTTATGCGGAACAAGAAATTACTTACCTTTTTGTTAGTTAGTGTCAGTTCTTCATATTAACGGGTACGTGCGAGCTATTGGTCGTTCGCTTAATTTCTGTTGGCTAATAGGTCCTTCATTTAAAGACGGAGGGGTCGCGCAAACGTAACAACCCCACGGCTACCGGCATCTTCATCCTTCAGTTTATGGATGGCAGGCTTTTACTGAAAACACGAGGTCAAAAACACGAAGTCATCGAGGGGAAATGCGGCACGTGCATTTGGCAGATGCCTATATACTTACACAAGCCTCAGTTTAAACGGGCCAGGGTCTTTCAATGCTGTTAAGTTAACACTCTGTCACAGAGGAGTTGGTATAATAGTTAGTACAGGTACAAAATCACAGAGTACATGTTTTTTTTTATTCAGTACAAGCCAATGAATCAGCTGTTTGTATAGCCAGGCCTAGTGAATTATCACATAATAGCTCTATACTCTGTAATACGTCCCTGCAATAGAAAAACAGGTTAAATCATTAAACGGTTTGCTAATTCAGATATTTTCCATACTCACCTAGATTGAAAATGTGGGTCCACCACAAAAAAGCAACACTGCTTTTTCCCCCTACTGATATTCTTGACACAACTATTATTGTTTCCATGCCACACCAGTGTGTACAAAGCTTTAAGGGGAAACACAAGAGTCGTGTCAGTCATAAGAACGGGCACTTTCTCTGGATGCATACAATCATTATCATACCTTTGTGCCTCCAACGCTGACTAACCTTTGTGCAGATAAATGAGTGGAAGTCTTACTGAATGTCTTACTGAATTGAGTTCTCAGTGACAGATACAGATTACAGGATTAGAGTGTTTTCATGCTTTATCTGACATCATCTTGTTTGATGATGGGCACAGAAGGTATCAACCTAATTTCTCCATGTATTGATGATGTATATTGATTATGCCCAAGTTCCACTGGAAGATCAGTTTATATATTGAATGATTTTTAGTTTGTTCTCAGCTTGTCCAAGCAAATCCATGTGAATATACATTACCAAGATCATAATAACTATTGTATTATCTTTGAATATGTGTTTTTATAAAGGCATTTCTCATTCTCATTCATTCACTTTCTTCCTTTAAAAACACACTTATGCACTAAAACAAACCATTTACTTTTTTTTTTTTTTTGCACTATAACAATGTTAGGTGGATTTTCTGATTCTCACAAGTGCACACATTATTTTAACATATACAAAATATTTTTTGATACTGTTGGATAATGTATAAGCTATTTATAATACTTATAAATGTGATAACAGCAGAAATAAAACTGAAATAATTATTTCATTTTATATTCTTTTGTCACATTTAATGGCACTGGAGAAAATATGAAGTGTCTTATGTATAACAATTTGAACATTGAGAAAAATATTTCTTGGTGTTTTTAAAACTTTCTACAAGTTTGCATATACAAATGTGATTTCTAAAGGCACATGTAGGATAAAAATTGACAATAGTGTGAATTTTAAAAAAAATAATTATTATATTTGAATAGCTGCTTGATATAATCAGCCTTGTGGGAATGAATACAAGAGATTCACCATACCATTTTCAGAATGTGTACTGAAATCAAATTTGTTCCGGCTCCACCGAGTTTTAAAAAAGTTCAAAACACATGTAATAATAGAGTAGATATAGTCACAACATTATAATAGAGAGTACCATTCCTCTGTACAGGTCGTGATTTTATTGCAGTTTTTCATGCACCATCATCCCATTCAGGTTTATAAATGAATACATCTTTCTCTGGATGTGCGTCTCGAAGTTTTAGAGAATCGTTTAGTGTACAATAAATAAAAACGGTATCATTAAACCATTCTCACATATGGTGTGCTTAAAATACTGGAATCGGGTAAGGGTAGGAGGGAGAGAGGAAGAAAGGAGAAAAGATCGGGGTAGAAAGGGTGTGTGTGTGTGTGTGTGTGTGTGTGTGTGTATACTCGCCGAGGGAGGAGTCAGGGGAAGGAAGGGGCAGCTGGAGTTGCACACTCCACATAAAGTATCCACAACGCTCGAAACCACACTCTTTGTTGCCATAAAGCTTTAGGAATCAATCTCTCTCTCTCTCTCTCTCTCTCTCTCTCTCTGTGCGCACACGCGCGCTTTGGCTTGTAATGTTCTGGCAGGCATGTAGAGAAAGTTGCGAGCGTTAGTGCACTACTTGAAGCGTCCCGGAGAAGAAAAGAAGGAAAGGACCAAGAAAAGTAAAGTCGGCTAACTCCTGAGTAAAAGCGGAAAGCTTCGGGAGCAGCACATTTGCGACGAGAAAGTAAAAAAAGTGAAGAGGAAAGTTCTGAAAAGTTGAACATTTTTCCACAGGGGAAAACCGCATTCGGAAACGTAAGTCTGAGAAAATGTGTTTGTTTGCATGTTTGCTGTGTGTGTGTGTGTGTTGTGAAACAAGTTTTTGGAAAAACGAGCAGTGTTAGAGAACGTTGAAATGTCACATTTTAAGTTGAGACGTCGCCAAACGCGCATACTTATGTAAAACGCCAACTAGCGTAAAGTAACAAACAAAAACAAAGTAAAATGCGGAAAGAAACGCTGTAGACCTTATGTGCTAAGTTATTGTGTTTAATTTTGTATTGTGCGCGTGAGATTGAATAGTTTCGTGACGTTACACACAATGTTGGCAAACTTCGTCCGTTTATTTCTCACAGTGAATGAACTTCACGTCTTTCTCTGTTTCTTTATACAGAAAGCCGCCCGCAGAATACGTGCTTTTTTTATTAAGCTATTTTACTTAGTGTGAAAGTAAACTGAAAAGCCATTGTTAAGGGCCGGGTCTCTCTTTGGCCTGTACTGGTGCAGTCATTAGAGATGCTGTTGGTTTTTTTCCCGGACAGATTTTGGGGGCTGAGCACATTTTCAGCGGCATCAGATTACAGAACGATCTTCACGTGCTCTTCTACATTCAGTACTTGACCGGGGCCTACACACACGCACGCACTCACGCGCGCGCACATACACACACACACACACACACACACGCACGCACACACACACACACACACACACACACACACACACACACACACACCACAAACAAATTCGAATCTAATTTAAATGACATTTTATTATTTTTTTAATTCAGTTCCACATAAAATTGTTCTTAATTCTGGAATTGGTTTAAAAAAATAGCCAATAAAAAAGTTTAAATGTTTGCAAGTTTGACATGTATTATGTAAAATGAATTGGGTTAAATTTACAAGAGGAAGTCAGGATAGTTTGAATATTTTGACTGATGGCCTTGCATATTTCTGATGTTTAAAAATGCATTCATTCGTTTTTCGCATTTGCTTTTTTCTCCCTAAGCCATGTAATTTATTCGCAGTATTTGGTTAGAATTTGCCTATTTGAAAACTTGAATCCCAAATAACAAATCTCGTTATGCCTACTACATTAAAGTGTAATGTAGTGATTTATACACTCTTGAGTGCATTGTGTGTCCAGTAGAGTGGTTTGGGAGTTTTCGGTCCTATTCCGCACAGCTGTGCCGCGGGTCAGAGTGAGCGCGCGCCGCTCTGCTCGCTTCTCAGGTTTGAGCCAAACCGGTAAAGACCACGCAGCACCCCAGAGAAATACGTAAACGTAATTTATTGGATAAATTCTATAAACTACAAAACGTCAAAAGGAACGTAAATGAATGTTTAAGTTGGCTACTGTAAATACCACGGAAGACTTGTCGGGAAAAAAGGTGATGGTTTGTTTGATTTTTCCCTCTTATCCTTTCATCAATCGTTGGCGATGTTCTCATTTTTAAGGTGTTTGTCAAATGTCACATTCATTTTCTTTGAATGTGTAAGTATTTATAAGAATTGAAATAATTCCCAGTAGCAGGCGTTTTCAAAGTGTTTAATTTGTTTTGAAGAAATTATATAGTTCAGCGCTGCTATTCGAAACAAGCGGGAAAAGCCGTATAACCCACATTTAGGGCATTTTTCGGTTTAGCCCATATTTTAACCTGCAGTTTGGAGTTTAAGGAGGCGGTATTTTATTACATACATTAGAAATTTCGGCTATTTTATAGCCACCCTTTAAATGTAGGCCTTATTACACGTGCCCTTACTGCATTTTACACTGACCTTAAGTACTCGTTTAATCCTCTGCTGATTAAAGACTTAATTACATTATGATTTGGAAAAATACCCTATCGTCATGTGCTGCAATTTAGAGCCTTTTACTGTGTAAATTTCTTTTTTAAAGACAATGGAATTTTAGTTAGGCCACATAAATTTACAAAACTGAAAAAAATTGTAAAATGTCAGCAATGTAAACTTAGAACAAATTATACATATAAAATGTAAGTGATTATTAAAATTTACATCTTAATATCAGGTTTCAGCATATAATTATATACAGTGGGGTCCAGAAGTCTGAGACCACTCATGAAAATGCTTCTATTTGGCATTCTTTTTAACACAGCAATTTTCATAACAAATTATATTACTGACAGCAACTTGAGTGAAAAGTAGTGTTTGAAATATTTACATGAAATTCTGAGTTTCTTTGTATTTGGTATGTCCCCTTTTTTTTGCTTTAATAACAGTGTGCATTCAAGCTGGCATGGACTCCACAAGTTTGTGTAAAACCATTTTGATCTGAATACATGCTTCAGTAGAATAGATTAGGTGTAAGGCAAGTCTGACATTTTGTACGAAGGAGTTAACATGGTCAGTATCACAAACTTGCTTACATATAAATAGGAACCTAGAAATAGTGCAGAATCATGGATATTAAATATTCAAGATATTGAACAGATACTTTCTTTGCTTTAAATATCTCAAAATTCTAAAAACTTCTGTTTATTTCCAACTTTTTTTTTAAATTAAAAAAAAAAAAAGTGGTCTCAGACTTTTGGTCCCCACTGTATATTCTGTCTACTATATATTCTGTTTACTACCAATGTAAACTGTTTCTCATATCAGTTTTTGTGGCATCTTAAATAATATCTGTCAAACAGGTCTGTTTTTCTGGAAGGTGGGCAAAAGTCCAGCTTTGCTCCTGCATTGTAATAAAAATCACACATCTTAATGTACACATACCTTGAAGACATTTCCTTCCTCTAATCTTCTAGGATTTAGTCATTATTGTTTTATTGATATAAAGTGTTTGAAATCTGCTCAGACCAGGTTCTCTCTCACTGCCTCCAGTTTCTATGGACAAAATGTTGTCCACCAGCTAATATGAATGACCAAGATAACACATGATTAAATCCAATATCGTCTGCTTTTTCCTCTTCCATCCCTGGTTCACTAAACCTAAAAACACATATGTTTCTCTAGTGTATGGCAACTCAAAGTCTTTTACCCGAGTGTTTCAGAAAGATGTCTTTGCCCTCATCTCTAAAGCAGCACTACCTGTAATTATAAGGGGTGTGTGTGTGTGTGTGTGTGCATGAGGTGGTTAACAGCAGGCCACTGTCATGCTAATACATGTTTAAATAGCACCCTTAGCCCGTCCAAATCGATATGACGATAAGTGGGGTGAAAGTTTTTCTTTTTCCCCCAGCGTCTCTGGGATTGATCCTAGATGGAGATTACAAAAGTGCTCTGGGGAGTGTTTGGGGATTTTCTTTCCTTTTTTTTTTTTAGTTTGATGTTTGGCGGCTATGCAGTGTTGATTAGTTTTTGTACTAAGGCATATGGGAGTGATTAGTTATGATGGATCTGTAGCAGGGACATAAAATGAACACTGCACATTTGTGCATGAGGCATTGCACCAGAAGCGCTGGCTCTCTTCTTCTTATTATGCTGTGTTTTCGGTCTTTTCGTTAATGTCACCCCAGGAGGATAAGAAAAATGAAAATGAAATCTCTTTTTCCCCTTAAAGTATTGACTTCTGACGATAATTAGCAAGGCTGAAAGCATTGAATATTGTAATACTGAACTTTGTCGTACTGCTGTTGAATTTGCCTGACATATATCAGTTTATAGAGTTTCAACATTGATATTTTTAATGTCAAATGAAAAGGACATATAGCATGTAGGAAAAGGGGAACAATGTCAGAAGCAGGAACTATGAAATAGTGATATAAGGCTCTGAAAAAAAGAGAGGAAGGAAGGTTGTCAGCCTTGCCAATGTATTTGGGTGTGTATTGTGTTGACACAAAGTTGGGCTGTTGTGTTAAAGTAGACACATGTCAAAAGTGTCTGTCCATATTTGTGTCTCAGAGGAGGTAACAAAGGGGTGTGTCTCCATGCATGAAGAGTCTCTTTCTCACTCCCTCTTTCTGTCTCACTGTCTCCCCCTCTCTCTCTGACTAATCCCCAGGCTGAGTCAGCCCTTCAGGGCATGCTTCTGATCTGCCTCTCCATCAGGACAACCCCCTATTCTCTCCTTCTCTTTCTCCATTTCCCTTTCTCTCTTCTTTATCTCTTTCCTCTTTCCCTTTTCTCTTTGCATCCATTCTTCTTTATTCTCATTCATGTGTTTTTCATTCTGATGCACTCTCATCCCTTCCACAGTAAGCTCTTGTTCACCTATTATGGTCTATTAACCCTAAGAAGCCTTACCTATTTTTGAGTTTTTTTCCATTTCCTTTATTGCAAGACTTCTATCATTGCAATAACTACAGCATACACTTGCTCACAGACACTGAAAAAACACAGATGCTGTGAAATGCAAAAACCTTACTCTCTATTATGAATAAATGAGTGAGTTTATTGATAATACTGAGTGAGTAAGAAGTGAGTTGAACATTTGTGTATTTTTAAAACTTGATTATTTGCTGATGCACAAAGAAGCCATAAATTGGGAAGTAATTTTATCTCTTATTTCTGAGATAAACAGTTCCTGACTTATAAAAGCAAGAAGACTGGGTGCAAATATTGCCTACAAACTGCATCTGGTTCTAAGAGTTAAAATAGGACATGGGTGGTGTGTGAATCAGAAAACCCCAATATTCCTTCCTTCCAAGGGTGCAGTCTAGTGTGTATTTTGGAGTGAGATGTTTAATGTAGATTTGTGTCAAAATAGTTTGAATGAATTTAGAGTTTAAAGGTATTTGTCTGCTTCTGTGCTACTATTCTTACAGGCAAATGTGAAAGTCTGTTCCAAACTTTCAAAGTGTTGGCTTTGGCTGCAGGAATCTCTAAGTTGACCTCCCAATAAGCCTAGCCATTTCTTCCTTCATCAAAGCAGAAAGTGAGAAAAGTTCAAGCAGAACATGACTGATCAAATGATTTTCATTGGCTCAGGTGTCCCAGCCAAAAAAGGCTATGTGAGAGAGACTGAGAAAACCATGGTTAATGCTCATGTTTGTGTTTCCCAAGCAGGTGATTACCAGCAGATCAGCTGACGTGTTCCTGAGACTCCTGACAGGCTGTAAAAAGTTTTAAGCCCTAGTGTGAAGCATAGCAGAAAGTGTGCTGCCTCATTGGGTGTGACACAGAGCAGTGTGTGTGCATGGCATGGGTATGTTGTTGTAGATGTTTAAAATCAGTCTTTTCTTCTATGTCCTTTTCAGTGTTTGTATCAGACACACGTTTTCCAGAGTTAGAGCCAGGTATGACAGACCATTAGAGACAATTAAGAAAGTAAACTAATTTAAAAACCTAGTTTGGATGGAAGGAAGACTGTTTGGAAATTGTGCTGAATGGTAGAGCCCTCTACCGCTAGGCTAATGGATAAAGACGATGCTATAACAGCAGAGATGAAAGCGGCTGCTTTTCGTAGTTTCATTTGTCATCTCATCTCTCATTCATTCATAAGTTCCATTAGCAGACCATGTGATTAAAACATTTGAAACAGTCCGTACAGGTACATGAGATATGATTTAATATAAATGCAGTGGAAGACTGACGTAATAAATGTGCATGACAGCCTTTCTCCAGCAGAAAGGATGTATGAAACCCCATCACAAATGGTCACTGGAGACGCCTTCATAATGCCAGGTGTGTATGGCTGTGTGTCTTGGCTGTTCACGTGTGATCCAGTCACCCAGGATGCATGTTAATGCCAGGTGTGAACGGGGCCTAAGTCTAAGTTAAATTCTAATAGCTTAACTTTTGAACATCAGACCAGGGGAATGAGGTGTGCTATTAACGGAATATTGATTCTATATGTTCAAAGGTCAATGCCTCATCAAAACAACAGGAGTCAGGAAAACATTTTGTTACAAATCCCAAATTCTTATCTCTGCTTCTCTTTCCTGCTCATGCATGTGTTTAGCCACTTCTTAATGTCTAAGTGGTTTCCTACTGATTCTGCCCCAAACCACTTTACAAGAAAATGTCAAAGTCTTTATTCACCCCCTCTGTAAGACAAATATCAGCCTTCCTTATTAAAACAAAACAAGAGGATAAGAGTGGGGAGGGCAGGGTGTTAACTCCGTGAGCAAATTTTCAGATGAACCCAAAGACTCCCCTTTTGTCAGCAGAGCATCTGAAGAGTAATCACTTTTTCTCATGCAAAGTGTTTTAAGAGCCTCACCATGGATGGGGGATGAGAGAGGGAGGAGGGAAAATGTGGGGAGAGGAGAGGTGCTGTGTTTTAACAATACTCCACAGGAAGCATTGAAGGAAGACTGGAGCTAATGGCAAACTCCCTTCTCCTTTATAATGCCCAGTTTCTTACAGGGATGGAGAGAGAGGTTGGAGCAGAATAGTTTTACAGACTAGTTAATTCCTTGAGAGAGAGAGAGAGAGGAGTGAAGGAGATGCAGGACATAAAAGAGGAAAATAATAAGTTCTAAACTTAGAGTACATTGGGGGATGAATGTGCATGAGAAGAGTAAATTCTTCTCCTTTGTTTGTTAAGAGACCTTGTTGCACTCAGGAAATTGGTCTTCATGAATGAAGACAAGGTTAATTTTTACAGAATAATTAATTGTTCACACAGACATGCACACTTGTAGCTGCTTTAGGTCGAAGTGTGTAGTTGGCAGGGGTCCCACAGCAGCCATGGCAAAAGATGAAGGCTCCATTTATCAGAAAAGATATAATGCTTTTCCCCATCATCCTGCAGTTTGTCTACACTTTCTTTGTCTATGAAGAGGCAAGACATTAGTCACTGCAGCCAGGGGAACTGGAGAGTAGGGTACACTGGGAAAGAGAGCTTGTCAATGAGTTTTATGTGGTGTGGCTAAGTTACTGGGTAAAATGAGCTCTAGAAGCTTGATTCTTAAGGCTTGTTTTTAAGGAAAGAGAGAGATGGGGCAAAGAAGTTAGTGGGAGTTACTTAAGGATCAGTTTCAAACACAAAGGTAGTGTTGAAGACAGTAGTGGAGAAGGAAAAGGGGGAAAAATAAGGTGATATGGTGAGAAGAGAGGAAAGCAAAAGTGTCAAGAGAGTCTGTAACGTAGAAGAAAAAAGGACAAGAGCTGAGGGGGAGAGAGAA
Organism: Pangasianodon gigas; assembly: GCA_022758105.1. Lineage (NCBI taxonomy): Eukaryota > Metazoa > Chordata > Actinopteri > Siluriformes > Pangasiidae > Pangasianodon > Pangasianodon gigas. Next base: position 10,677,489 of record CM040475.1, read on the forward strand.
AGATGAGTGGAGTGTTTTTCTCTCCCTCAGAGCCCAGTGTGTAAGTTTCTGTCTACATCCCAAAGCTTCTTTCAGAAAGAGATTTACAAGACACGTCTCTGAGCACACTCCACCTCCCTGTGTCTTGAGTGTGCATGTGTGTCTATGTGTGTAGTGTCCTGTTTGTTGCAGTATAACTGTGACTGAGTTACATTTATTAGAGTAAATTGGTTATGTGCACATGTGTGCATTGTGTGCATGCTTAAGTGTATGCATGTGTGATATGCATGTTTAAGAACACCAAACTGAGTTTGTATGCTTTCTACCATCTTACATTATGAACTGTGTTGGAAAGAAAAGAGTTCAAGGGAAATAAACTTACAAAGTCTGCATGTGGGTCTACAGAGTTCATTGGAACTGATAGCTGAAAAGACATTCTTGTTGGTGGCATGCACAGAGCCTCAGATGTCAAGAAAGGGAGCTAGGCTCTCATATAAAGAAGCCTCCTTAGCTTTTAGAATTATTTATAATGTTTGGCTTTTGTGGAGCACTCTAAGCACTTGTCTCCTTCTATTAGATGGAAGAACGCAGCCTAGGCTTCCATACTTCATCCTTCCAAATCCCTCCACACCACATGACTGGCTTCCTTGAAAATTAGTGTGTTTTGAAGAGATTGCTGGCTGGCTTGAATTTTTGGAGAGTCATTGGCAGGGCCAGAGTTACATTCCTTCTTAGTAGTTTTACTGCACTTACTGATTAATTCATAGTATTTACTATTTACTAAATGATAATAGACTGGGACTTTAAGGAAATAATTACAGTATGATTTCTCATTTGGGTCTAAGTCTTCAAAGGTTAGTTCAGGTATTGAAAGCAGAGTACAAAAAGACAACCTAGATAAGTTACATAATTTGAAAATCTGACTGTATCTATGTAAATTGAGGGATTTTTGTTGGTTTCCGGGGCTTGCAACAGTAAAATCATTAAAAAAGGTACCTAGTATTTGCTACACACTCCTCATACCGCCTCACACCTAGATCTGTACTTATCACTAGTTGTGTACTTGTCAAAGAAACCATTATTAAGGATTCAATATATTAAAGATAAATTATAATGTTGTTCTTCTTTCAGCTGCTCCCGTTAGGGGTCGCCACAGTGAATCATTGGTCTGCATATTTGATTTGGCACAGTTTTTATGCTGGATGCCCTTCCTGACACAACCCTCCCCAATTTTATCCAGGACCAGCACTTCGGAGTGCACTGTCGTGTGCAACACCAATGGCTGGGGTTGGTTCCCTGGCCAGGAATCGAACCTGGGCCGCGGCGGTGAGAGTGAAATTCTGCCAGTGTAGGAAGGTTAAAGAAGTTAAAGAAATCATGCTTTATGCTGTCAGGCAGTGCTGTCAAGAGTCTCAGTATGCCTTAATTATTTGATTTGCTTGACTTGTGGCTGAATCGAATTCCCCAGTGCGGTCTGACCTCTGCGTAGAAGGTGGAACATTTAGTAGTACACAAGTCAAGTAGATTTAGTGTCAGTTTGTTAATTATTTACTCAAGTTGATTTATTGGTGTGACATAAAAAAACAATAGTGCTTTGCACAGAAGTATGTCAAGTATATGCTGGTATTTAAAAAGAACAAAGTTTTGGAATTTCTCAAAACTGTTTCTGTAAGCATAAGACTTATTTCAAATATTTGTGAAGTAATTTACTGATCAAGAGACTTCAACATATTCAACAGAAAGCCAACATATTAGTTCATGAGAGTGAACTGATGTTCTGAATTGTATAAAGTAAAGAGCAGGGAGAGATGAATGTTACAAGAAATGCATTTTCCAATGTTTAATTTTTATGGTAGATTGCCATAACCACCCACCATGCAAGCGTCATTTTAGGCCCTATGCATACGTCAAAACATTGTTTTAGATATATGAAAATGCTGCTTGTTAAATATTGGATGGTTAGAGAAAAGTAAAATCTGAGTTTAAGTTTGTGTAAAATGAGGTGGAAAGAGTGAGTGCACAGAGAGTACATAGGTGAGTGTTTGGGCTGATTGGGGTTCACCCTGTTTAGTGAGGAGCATGTTGGAGATGGCATATGCTAATGGTACCGTTATTGCACCAATTAGTGATATGATTAATGACACAGAGTGTTGATGTGAGAGCAGTGATTTGTCTTTGGATCAATGCAAACAGGCTAAATAAGCTGTGTAAACTCATTACCTCAGAGAGCCCATCTCTGTATGTACATACATGAACCTGTGTGCTGTCCACTCTCATTCACACACTGAGGCAAAGCAATGGAAGTGGGTGTGTGTGATTGGATTGCCTTAAAGCCTTAATGAGTGTGAGACGGTGTCTGTGGCTTTCTAATTAGATTCTGTTGACATATGTGTAGTTGGATGAGCTTTGTGAATGTGTGTTTTTTTACAATCACAATGTGATTAGCAATGTGTAGCTACTCATCCTTATTCTGTAGTGGTATAAATAGTTAAGAGAAAAGCTTTTGGCCCTTCAAATGTAGATTTGTAAATGTGTATTAAAAATTAGGCCATCAACACCAATTCTTTGGACACCAATTTATGTTTGTTATGAGTGACCCAAAGGAAATAAGAGGAACATGAAAAAAGTCTCTTCCTCTCTATCCATCATTTATTGAAATTTTAATCTTCCTCTTTGTATCTGCCTTGAAGACAGTTACCTGCAGTGTTGCTGAGATTTTAAACCAGCCCAGTATCCAATATAGTGGAGCACAAAAACACATTGAGGAAAATTATTTTATGATTTAGTGTTTGCTTAGAATAGATGATTGTTGTAGATGATGGTTTTAAGTCACATTACTTCAGTTCAGTCTACATGCAGTCAGTATGCTTTCTCTGGATCCAGCATCAACGTCAAAACATTATGAATTGATTTATACTGATTCAAACTGCTCAGGAGAGTGTGAACCTCAATAATTATCAAAAATATGTTGACATTTATAAACTATATCAATTCTATGGACCTGCAGCTGATTTGAACCAAACCAGAAATGCATGTTCTGTGCAAGGTTCCGAGGACGTCTGCAAAGGTTGGATTGTGGTCATACATAGGAGTGGAGTTTAAGTTCAAATAGCTGTTTCTGAAGAACCATAGGGCTGATCATGCTTGAATTTTGTAGGGTGCGCCTATTTGCTAATCTGTAAGTAATTTTTTGATGATAGCCTAATTATTGAAAAAAACATGACGACCATCAGCCATCCATCCATCCATCCATTTTCCATACCACTTATCCTACACAGGGTTGTGGGGGAGCCTGGAGCCTATCCCAGGGAACCCTGTACGGGGTGCCAACCAATCGTAGGGCACAATCGCACACACAGACACACATCCATTTGCATACTATGGGCAATTTGGAAATGCCAGTCAGCCTACAACGCATGTTTTCGGACAGGGGGAGGAAACCGGTTGCTATTCATATTCATAAGGGTTGGAGTTAAGTTCAAATAGCTGTTTAATAGGAACCAGAATCCAGTTGAGCTGAAAATTTGGGGGCTGCATCGATCTGCTAATCTGTAGGATTAAGATCTCATCACAAAACTTGATAAGTATGTTCATGTATGGTCTCTTTATGGGTCTATGTATCTTGGTAAGAACTGGCCACCGTGGACGCTATTTATGAGGAGTGCTTGGACCCCACTTATCAGTGCTTGTGGATGTATTTGCTTCAGAATTATTACTTTTCAGCCTTGTAAACCTACAAACATTGTACTGCAATTTACCATTTTTAAAATTGCTAAAAATGATTTAATTATACAGAACTGAGGCTACAAAAGACAAGAAATTTCCATTTCCACCATTCCAGGTTTAAGGAGAGTACAGGAGTGTGTAGTAATATTACCAGCTGTGTGGTCAGGAACTCATTGCCAGCAGTGGCAATTGTGAAAACAGGCTGGATGCTGGATATGTAGATGATTCTACAGTAATGTGCAGTAAACACAAAAAAAAACCATAACAGTATATTTTAAATATAATTCTTTTACAAATCAGTTGTCTAATGTCCACATGGCCAAAATTTTTCACTGTTGATCTGCTGCTTTCTAACTGTAGTCACTTTTTAATTATCATCACCATTAACATTATTTGTAAAGCGTTAGATTTTACAAAAAGATTTTTTTCATTGTAGGCCTGTTTAATCTTTGTAGGTTAAACTTTTCTGCCTTTTTTTCCTCTTGACCAAAAACCAAAAGTGTAAAGAAATTATTTGGTGGCATCTCTAATAAATATAGTAAATTATTCAACATAGTAATTATTCTTTCTAATGTTAGCTGTCAAACATACACTGATAGATTTTATTTCAGATTAATGAACTCAAAACCTTTTACATGTACCGTCACAGAAAACAAGGGCACCCTGTAAGTCCAGTTGAGATCATGTGAGATGGGGGGAAGGGAATGGGGCTTCTAGGAAGTGTTGGTTAATATTGGAGAGTTAAAACACCTGCACAAATCATTCCACATTCATATGTTTATTGGCTCATCTCCCGTTTTATTGGGGAGAAAAAGACTGTTATTTTGGTATGCTCTTGTGTGCTAACTCTTATTGTGTACTTTGATGTTAAATTGTGGTGCTCCTATGTAAAATGTGTAAAGGTTAGCAGGTCTGGTCGAATAATCTGAGTTAATGTAACTGCGTGTTGTGGCGGTGAAATATCATGTACAAATCGATATATTGATATATCGCACAGGCCTACATCTAACACAGCTATTTTAAGTAATTGAGGTGACAGAAATAACACAGGATTGCTGCTGAATGAGAAAAATACAATAAATAAGGAGACAGAAATAAAAATTAAATGAAATAAAAGAAAATAATTCATAATCCAACAAAAATAGGTTTGTGGTTAAAAATGCCCTCTGTAGTTCAGTGTACTAAAGTTTACCCCAGGTGTGTGGACTACAGTATATGTCAGTTCTTAATTCCCCGCCCCCAATAATTTGCTCTTGCCCAATTCCCACCCACCAATTAGCTCTCCCCTGTTATACAACCAAGGAGGGTGAGGGTGTGATCTCAGGATGATAAGGCGAACGCTTTTCTGTTGCACTACTCAGGAGCCCACGGCAGTTAGAAATCATTTTATAGTAGGTAATAGACTGACATGGCAGAATCAGACACGTAAGACATACGGATACATCTGTAATAATTGCATTAACCTATTTCTTCATAAAAGACATAATCCACTATGAATAGAGCTTAAGATTGTTGAATATATATTATTAAGCACATATATACCATGTAAATACTTCTCTGTATTATAATGTATGTAAGTACCCTCTACTGGCTGTTTGTAGGTGCTTCTGTATTTCTGTTTGTTTTGTGTGCATGTGTTGTGTTTTTGCCAGTGTGTAGTTGTGTAGGTCCCTGTAGGGCTTCTGATGATAATAATAATGAGGATGAGGAGCTGTTGAATCATGTGTGTGTCTCATGTGTAGGGGAATAGAGAGCGAGTGAGACAGTCTCCATTCAGACTTGTGCATGCTTCTTTGTATGAGTAGGTTTGTGTAGGAATGGAAGATATCTCAGCCTGCGAGTGGGGAGATAGAGAGCTGTTGGAACATTCCAAAGTTCCTCTGTGCCTGCCTCTGGTATGTTTGAGCTATATCTCTCTCTTACTCTCCTTCTCTCCCTCTGTTTCTTTCTCTCTGTCATACTTCTACAACTCTATTTATAATCATTCTAACTCATAGGAATACACAAAATTTTTTAAGCAAACTGAACTTTCTGTACCTTTAAAACATAAAACTCACATACAAACCACATCACATGATGTAAAATCTACAAGTTTGGATCATTAGATTTTCAAGAAAACATGATTCAAATATTTTTCATATAATGTATCTAAACAACAGTCTGTTTGCTCCTTCTTCATACTCCAGATGGGGTGTGTTATCTACATGTAGAAAGTTTTAGTGTTTCCTCCCTTGTATTAACTAAATCTCAATCACATAACCTAGCCAGCTACAGTTCAACGAAAGCGGCATCCCATTTTCTCCTGGAAATTTCTGAAGGGAGATTTTACAGTGACTCTGAGCCCACCTGATAAAGGAATGAATGAACAGCAGGAGCAAAAAAATGAACAGAGCAGAAGATGGGGTGGGGGTTGAATGAAAATGTTAAAATGCCTGTGGAATGTATGACTCAATAGCTCTTGGAAATGCTTCCACATCAGACAGGAAGTTGGCTATAAAAGTAACTGTGTTCACCTCTCCTTCTCTCCTTTCTACACTCCTACTCTCTCTGTTTCCATCCGACGGTGGCATCCAACTCCTGATAACTTCATCTTGCCTAAACTCCTAAAATGAGAGTCATCACTCCCTCCCTTTTTATCTGTGTATCCTATCTGTCCAAACTATGTTTACCCCAAAACAAAATTACTCCTTCCCTTTGACCTCTGCTTGACCTTCCTTTTCTTCTCTTTGTTCATCTTAACTGCATATAATCTTTAAAAATAAAGTTTTGTACTTTATTTCACATTCATTACTCCATTTTCTCCTCTCCATCTCTTCTTGGTTTGTTTTGAGATGGGGCTCTCCAATGCACAATGATTTCTAGTCTTATTTCTGCCCTATAATAAGCTGTAAATGGCAAAGCCACTAGGGTCTGTACAGGAATTAATAAGAGCCAATAAAGCATGCCAGTGGGGGAAGTGGGCTGTCTGTAAGTAAACATTATGACTCCTCCAGAGGCTTTGGCTTGATGAATCGTCCTGAAGCTCTGGGAAGGGTAATTTGCCCCCTGATTCTGCACTGACAGGGCTAATAGGGCTTTGATGCTTCATTTCCTTGATTGGATAAGTGAGCCAATATCTGTGTTTTGGGGTACTTGGGATTTTGGTCATTAGCATGAATATTGTGCATGTTTCCACACTGCATGTGATTATCTTCAGGAATTGAGCAACAGTGTACTTTGTTTTTAAGAAGTTTAATGCCCATATTTACAGCAATGTTAGTGGACCATGAAGTAGTGGACCAGTTGGACACTTAACAATCAGGCTGCACAATCATAACATTATTATAAATTATGGTTTTAAAAATAGTTGCTTGTGTGTAGAATATGTATGCAATTTGAATGAATCTTTTTGGAGTTTACACTTGTGTGCCAAAATAAAAAAAAAATACTCTGAGCACAAAAAAGGGAGCAAGAAGTTTGGGGTTGCTTTTTGATGGATATGTCTCACTGACATCATGCTTAATATTTTAGGAATTATCTGCTGTTGAATTTGCAGTTGAATTATTTGAATACACAGTAATTGCGAATCTACTCATAGCTTCACAATTTAGCAGTAGAAAAATGTTTTGTTATTTTGTTTGGATGCAAACCAGAATGTTGCAAAGGTTTTGTTTTTAAATTTCAGAGATGAGGAGGAGAGAAGGCCAACCACAGCCCAGTGTTTGATCCCAGTCATTGTGTGTGTGTGTGTGTGTGTGTGTGTGTGTGTGTGAGCAAGTGTGTGTGTGAGAGAGAGAGTGAGAGAGAAAGAAAGAAAGAGGGAGACATAGTTTTCATCAGAAAAGGAATTCCTACCTTCACTCATCACCTCCCTAGGGTGTCTTCGCACAGTGGAACACACACACACCCACACACCCACACACACAAGAGGTGTGCACACACAGTTCTGTGCCGCCCTTTGGACTTTCAGAGTCACTGTCTGTCACACAAACTTCAGTTGTGAGCAAGATGCATGCATACACAATAGGCTATACCTTCTTCTGTGACCAGACTTTTCTCAGCTTGCAGGTTGAACTTCAACTGAATCTGATCTAAAAAAAAAAGTGTATTGCAATCAGGCTTAATAACACAACTGTTACTGTTAAATATCACTGAGGCCTTACATGCATCCTTTTAAAGAGACTATAAAATGTACAAATATGCTTACAGTCAAAAAAGAAGTGTTTGCAGGAATGTGGTTGCAAACTCTAATGGAAAAAAGATCATAGAAACCTCATAGAATGCTGCTTTATGTTTCTTGGCTTTAACACCCCACCCAAAACCCCTCCATCCAGAGCATAATCCAAAGCTGAACATACAGCCAAGCATCGGTGCTAATAAGCCAAGGAAGGCTGTGTCCACTAGAGGATTTCCATTGCCATGGCGCCTTTATTTCTTTTTTATCTATTGAGCAGCGAGTGCTAAAGCAGTTGTTGTGTGTTTGTTACCCAGGAACACAGGATACTGGGCTCATTTGGCAATGTAAGGCATTCAGTGTCCCTCTTGTCCATGTCTTAGGTTGTGTCTTGAATGTGAAAGGTTCTGGAACACTCCACAGGGAGAGAAAGGAAAAAGAAAATGAGGAAGCAACAACGAGGGAAAGAGGGAGTGCCAGAGAGGGAGAGAAAGAGCTAATACAGCATTCAACTACAGCTCATAATGCGGAATTTCAGATCTCTAGGGAAAAAAAACAAAGAAAATGCCCCATCAACTTGGGATTCCTACTTGGAACGTTGGGAAGGTCTAGTTAGCTAGTTAGATTGTTGCTAACAGAAGATGAACATGGAGGTGTCCATGTTTACTTCCCACTTTGTATCTCAAATGCACACAGGCTGAAATTGACGTATTTCATAGTTACGACTTCTCATAGCATAATTACCAGCCCACACAATACTTACTTACTAATGGTGTGCCAGCAGTGGTTGAATCATTCATCTGTAAAACAGTCCTGATTTCTCACAACTTTATTCCCATAACATATTGTTCATTTGAATAGCTGTGCTTTCCTTTTGGTAATAAACAACTGCAGGGTGCCTTAAAAACTTCAGGTTCTCGTAATATTCTTTGAGTCATGGTGTTTCTGATTCTTCAAACAAACACACACACACACATTTGTTTTACTATACTTGTGAGGACGTTACACTGATACAATTAATTAGCTGCATTAATAATTATATGTCTTAGGGATGTAATGAAATACTAATACATTATTTTGATTTGAAGAAATAAGGTGTCCTAAATGAACACAAATATGAATTGGACATGCACTATTCTTTTTTTTTAAAGCCAGAAATCTATTTAGACTAAATCTCAAGGAAAGGAACAAAAAAAGTTGCACGAGTGGAATGAATGATGCAGGCTCAAGCCTGAAGCTTGCAGCTTCATTAGTGTGAACATGCAGTGGTGCTTGGTGTTTTAAATTAGGCTTTGAGTTTATATTCCTGTTTATATTAGATTTGTTTATTTGCTGTGTGATGGACTGGCTCCCATGCCAGGTGAATTCTCCCACCATGTGCCCAGTGTTACTGGGATAGGCTCTGGATTCTGTCCATGATGAAACACTTGATGATGATGATGATGATTATATGTTTATATTTTGGGATATAAAACCCACTAAATTCCTTCAAAAATATCGTGGGCAGGTACATACCAAAATCCTAACCGCAAATAGGTCAGCTGTTTTTTTTTTAAGAAAGCTTGCACGAGCGGTAGGTTTTTACTTTCATGTGACGTGGGCTCAAGCCAAGTTCATTACCTTGATAAGAATTGGTGACACACTGTTCTGTACAAACTGGCCGAAATTCACAAAAGAAATATGTTATTTATAGAGCTGATGCTCCTTATAGCTCACGCAGAATGCATGCACAGGGCAGCATATCACTGCTGGCTCTACAGAAAAATTCTAATTTAATAAATAATAAAAAAATTTATCTTTATTGTGTATGTTTCTTGTCATTTTTAAAAGAACACCTTCCACCATTATAAAAAGAATTTCATATGTTTCTCTATCCCTGGCCAATCTTTTCCCACTGCTTATTTAGAATGATGTCATGATTTCTTATTTGTAAGAATTTCCTTAAACTGATTAAGATTTGAGTAATGGGTAGTGCTGAATCTTCCCAGTTAGAGCCAAAATAAAATTCCAATGAATTTATCATAATATTTGGTTCAATCATTTGGTTATTTGTTGTATCGCTGTTTCCTACTGGTGACATGGTGACTTCTTCCTTCTGATCCTTCTCATGCTTTCTTCTCCTCTTTTCCCTTTCTTCTGCCTGTTTATTTGTCCTCTTCCCGGGTTCTCAGGATTTCTTTCTCTCTGTGGCAATGTGCTTTGGTGTTGAGAGGTGTCAAATAAAGGATTTGGGAGCAGGCTGGTGATGAATGCAGTGCTTTTCTCCTTCTCTGTCCAAAGAGAGCCCAGAGGACATGGGCTCATAGTAAAAAGAATCATCACCTCAAACCCAAAACCATTATGTAGATCCCAAGTCCTAAACCTAATGCACTTATCTAATACAATTATTAAGATCTAAACTGCAGTATAAGAGTTAACAGTGTGACAACTAGTTTGAAATTTTCACTGTATTGGTAATCTAGTTTAGAAATGTCATGGTTATCTCACTGTGTTTTTTTAAATCAACAATTTACAACAAGCCAGTGGTGAAAATTAAAGGAGATTTTTATTACAAAATCTTTATATAAAAGCCTCTTTGGACATCCTTGCATGTAAAACAAAAAACAAAAGGGAACAAAAAGATCAAATGCCCTGATTGTTGTTCTTTCTGTGGAATAAGATTTCTGGAGATATGTCTGTTAAATAATGCTGGCAGAGGATGCCTGTTGTAATTCAAATGGGATCAGCAATCTTGGTATAAACCAGAGATAGGAATGTCTTCATGATGTACAAATGGTTGCCATACTACATACAACTCTGTATTTGCCTTATAATAGACATTAATAGCATGAAATTGAGCCAACAGAACAGAAGTTAGTGAGTGAATAAGTGATTTTTTCCCCTTCCAATGTTAGCATGAACAGAAATCAGTCAAGGCGAGAAAGGACGACGAGGGTTCGGTGTGCCACAAATGCAAGTGAATTTTGCCTCATGTAATGATACAGAGACTGATGTGGGTGATGCTGATAATTAAAGTGAGAACTCATTTCACATTGTAAACACATAAAATTATATAATAATCTTTAAATTTTGGCACTGGTGTTTTTCCACTAGTAGATTAGATTATAAATGTAGAGGTCAGTGGTGTGTCTTTTAGTGGAAGCGTTGAATTAGATCCGGAACCTATCCTGGGAACACTGGGTGCTACCAAAAACATGCAAAAGAAAAACAGATTTCAGTTCAGTTAGTTTTCAGAAATATATAAAAGAAAATGGCAAAATTTGATCATGTGAAGGGTTTCTGCAGGCTGCCACACATTTTGGAAACAATAAAATGTTTAATATGCATTAATAAAATGGTGAAAATTAATGCCTTAAAAATAGACAATATTTTTTTATTAGAAAAGTTTATTCTGTTGTTTGACTTTGATGTTTCATTTGCCACTGACTTTCAACTTGCTTATGTCACTGGAGCGTATAATTTATGTTAAATTGATTTGCCTAATGTGCTTAAAATAAGAATCTTTTTTTCCTTGGGAGTAGTCTGAATTGTGATATTTTAAACCTGGTTAATCGCCTCTTTCTCTGAGTGAGGATTATGGACAAGCCCACATGAAGAGAACACTCTTTCTCTCTCACAGCTAATTGGGTGTGGAACTCCATCGAAGTGAGGAATGAAGTCTAGTATGAAATTTTACATTTATTTTGGAACTGGTCAGAGGCTTTGAATGCATTCTATTGTGAAGATCTTACTGGTAAATGGATAAAAGGCTATTGTTTCCTGGAATTTATTTAAGAGCTATAAGCTCATCTCTGTTCTTCTCATTTGATATTATGCAGTCCTTCATGAACAGTGTGTATTGTTGACCTTAACACTCTCAAGTACACCTGTTCTTTCTTCCCAAGCTTATCAGCAAAAAAGAATACATAATACAGTGTCAAATGAAGTGAAGCGCTGAAGGCAGAGAACAAGGGTCAAGAGAAACCGGTAGTAGGTGGCAGTGGTCAAGTCAGGGCATTGATATAGGGAAAAAGACTAATGGTCTTGATTGGTGCATTAGCTATACTTGGCAAGACAGGGATGTGAATATTTGCTTTCTATTTACTGCTCTAATCGTCCTTTTTCTGCCTTTTTTACACATCCCTCTTTTACTTCTCACCTGTCTCGAGTTTCTGATCTTAGCTTCTTTGCCTTTTTCTGCTCTTTCTGGATTGCCTAGGGATTGACGATTGGGGAACTGGGGGTTCAAACACTCACAGACATGCAGAGCCAATGCACCCAAGTGTCAGAGGCCAGTCAATAACAGGCATAAAGGACTCACTGTGTGTTTTCACTTTCCCTCTTGCCCTCTTTTTCTTCTTTCTCCTTCACTGACTGGGTAGAAACTGCTAGGTGGTGTAATGTAAAAGAAAAAAGCTGACTTTGGGGCTCTATCCATCTGATCTTTCTTTGTTTTTCCGACAGACTGTCAGCACTAGTGCACATGCCTGTGTTCTCCACCTGGGCTTGAAATCGATTACTGGTTTGGCCTAGCTAGCATCAGAGTGTTTCATTTTTTGTTATTTAAGGAACCCAAAACATATTTTAAAAAATGTGTTTATTTATTTACTTTGTGTGCTGGCAGTTAGGTTGTTCTACATAATTGAGTGTTGTGCAATTACTAATGATGATGTGAGTAAAAGAATGGAAGGTTAATATGTTTTTGATTGGTTTTGGGAAAGAGGGATAATTCTGCAGTTTTTTTTTGTGTAAGCCCAGATTGCTTGCAGATGTCGTTTGAGTTGTGTTCCACAAATTCTAGGGTCTGAAAAATTCATTCCTTAAACAAAGCTTGCTGCGTTTGTGTTTCTAACCCCACACACCACCCCCCGCAGATGCTTTATAGAACATTGTTACACCATTTCACTTGAGAAATAATCCTTTAGATCTTCAATAGCTGTGTTGTAAGAACCAACCCACTACCACTCCACTACCCTCATAACTTGTATTATTAAACATGCTTTTTACGCAATTGAACTTGTGTGAATATCATTCAGTTCCAGACAAAATATCTCTACCAATTAGAGCTAAATTAAAGAGAGAATAGTCTGTAACGTAGGAAAGAGAATTTAAGTACATTAGTCTGATCTCTGTACATAAAAAAAAAACTTCAGCTTACCAGGAGGAAACTTTCAGATATTTTCCTTAGTTGTATTAAAATGGAATTCTAGTCTAACTGAGGACTCATACAGAACACTAGTGACATTTAAGATTCATTCCTGGGAAGGTTTTTGGCGGTATTCTTCACCAATTAGCAAACCTGTAACGCAGTTCGAGGGGTTCTTCATTTGGTGTCACTGCTGCAGTTAGAACTTGTCTTGGCTGAACCCAAACAAACCCAAAACAGAGCTTTAACTAACAGAGAGCACACTGTGAAAAGAGAAAATGGCCCCAGCACTGTGATATTCCCAGAAGGAGCTTCAAACAAACTTTCATTTTAGACAGGTGTAAGTTTCTCACCTTCTGAAGTATCCCCGTAAGGTTTTGCCTTTGTGTGTTTTTCAGTGTTGAAGGAGCAGTTTGGTATATGCAGCCCATCTGCAAACATACCCACTCCCTCAAACATGCAGCTAGTCCTGAAACCTCAAACCTTGGTTCTTGGGTTAAAAATCCTGAATGTCTCATGAAGGTTCTTTTGCTTGCTGTTGACCATACCAGTTAGCTTTGATGGTAATGTTTCCATAGCAAGAGCAGTATCAAAAGTTTAACTTTTCTGACATACCTCACTGACCTCTGTCATTTTCTTGGGTGGAACTTACAGGTGTCTCAGTTTAGATGCGGCACTAAGGAATGTGCAGTCACCATGGAAACACAGTCCCAGGCCAGTTCAACAGCAGAGAAGAAAAAGAGGGTGGAGACCATCGTGGCAACCAAAAGATCCTCCTTGACCCGAACTGAGATCAGCGAGAAGGCTGTGGCTTCCAGCACCACATCCAACGGTACTGAGAGCCTGATCATAGTCTCACACAATCATCTGACATGTCTAATCTGATCCTCAAATCAAATACAGCCTCACTGACCCCAGAGTTTCTTACTTCCCCACTTCACCACCTTTAACCTCACTTAAAACCTTCCACTATACTGACACTCATTCACATGCCAACTTCAGTTCATCTTCCAGGTAAACTACAATGGTTCTGGCTTAGGAAGATGATGCCATAAACTCTCACTGATGTGACATCTTAACCATTAAAAGCATAGATGGTTTGCAAGTGTATAATAATTAATAGAATAAGGCTAGTTCAAGAACTACAAGAGTCCGCCCCCTGTCCCCCCCGAAAACCACTCCTCCTCTCAGCCAAGCCATGTGAACTCTCCCGTTACTTTTTAAATACAATTACCTGTTACTCATTACCTTCTATAAATGTCCCTCAGGTTGTAACTGCTATACATGATAATGTTATTATATACTGTCACATTATGTATTTGAAAGACCAGTTTACACCAGACACTTCACATCAAGTGTCATGTGTCATTTCACTTATACATATATGTATGTATATAGATAGATAGATAGATAGATAGATAGATAGATAGATAGATAGTTGAACTCAGAAGTTTACATACACTTAAGTTGAAGTCATTAAAACTTTTTTAAACACTCCACAGATTTCATATTATAACTATATATATAAAACTATATATTTCATATTATAACTTTATGTCTATAGTTTTGGCAAGTCATTTAGGACATCTACTTTGTGCATGACATGAGTAATTTTTCCAACAATTGTTTCGCTTTCAATTGACATTATCACAATTCCAGTGGGTCAGAAGTTTACATACACTAAGTTAACTGTGCCTTTAAACAGCTTGGAAAATTCCAGAAAATGATGTCAAGCCTTTAGGCAATTACCCAGTTAGCTTCTGATAGCTTCTGAGTCAACTGGAGTTGCACCTGTGGATGTATTTTAAGGCCTACCTTCAAACTCAGTGCCTTTTTGCTTGACATCATGGGAAAATCAAAGGAAATCAGCCAAGACCTCAGAAAAAAAAACCTGTGGGCCTCCACAAGTCTGGATTATCCTTGGGAGCAATTTCCAAATGCCTGAAGGTACCACATTCATCTGTACAAACAATAGTATGCAAGTATAAACACGACGGGACCACATAGCCATGATACTGCTCAGGAAGTAGACACATTCCTAGTCCTAGAGATGAACATAGTTTGGTGAAAAAAGTGCAAATCAATCCCAGAACACCAGCAAAGGACCTTGTGAAGATGCTGCAGGAAAAAGCTAGACAAGTATCTATATCCATGGTAAAACGAGTCCTATATCGACATAACCTGAAAGGCTGCTTAGCAAGGAAGAAGCCACTGCTCCAAAACCACCATAAAAAAGCCAGACTACAGTTTGCATGTGCACATGGGAATGAAGATCTTACATTTTGGAGAAATGTCCTCTGGTTTGATGAAACAAATACTGAACTGTGTGGCCATAATGACCATTGTTATGTTTGGAGGAAAAAGGGTCAGGTTTGCAAGCCGAAGAACACCATCCCAGCCGTGAAGCATGGGGGTGGCAGCATCATGTTGTGGGGGTGCTTTGCTGCAGGAGGGACTGGTGTACTTCACAAAATAGATGGCATCATGAGGAAGGAAAATTATGTGGATATATTGAAGCAACATCTCAAGACATCAGCCAGGAAGTTAAAGCTAGGTCATAAATGGGTCTTCCAAATGGACAGTGACCCCAAGTGGCAAAATGGCTTAAGGACAACAAAGTCAAGGTATTAGAGGGGCCATCACAAAGCCCTGACCTCAATCCGATAGAAAATTTGTGGGCAGAACTGAAAAAGCATGTGCGAGCAAGGAGGCCTACAAACATGTCTCAGTTACACCAGTTCTGTCTGGAGGAATGGGCCAGAATTCCAGCAACTTATTGTGAGAAGCTTGTGGAAGGCTACCCAAAACATTTGACCCAAGTTAAACAATTTAAAGGCAATGCTACCAAATACTAACCAAGTGTATGTAAACTTCACACCCACTGGGAATTTGATGAAAAAAATAAAAGCTGAAATAAATCATTCTCTCTACTATTATTCTGATATTTCAGAACATTCTTACATTTTAGAACATTTCTGACATTCTTAAAATAAAGTAGTGATCCTAAGACAGGGAATGTTTTCTACGTTTAAATTTTTTTGTATATAAACTTTGCCTCACATGTCCAGGGTTGGGGGTTCGATTCCCGCCTCTGCCCTGTGTGCGCAGAGATTGACCCTTGTGCCACCAAAACAGCTCTGTCCCCTCGAGGCATAGACTCCACAGGACCTCTGAAGGTGTGCTGTGGTATCTGGCATTAAGACGTTAGCAGCAGATCCTTTAAGTCCTGTAAGTTACGAGGTGTGGCCTCTGTCGATCGGACTTGTTTGTCCAGCACGTCCCACAGATGCTTGATCGGATTGAGATCTGGGGAATTTGGAGGCCAAGTCAACACCTTGAACTCGTTGTCATGTTCCTCAAACCATTCCTGAACAATTTTACAGTGTGGCAGAGCACATTATCCTGCTGAAAGTGGCCACTGCCATTAGGGAATACCATTGCCATGAAGGGGTGCACTTGGTATGCAACAATGTTTAGGTAGATAGTATGAGTCAAAGTAACATCCACATGAATGCCAGTACCCAAGGTTTCCCAGCTGAACATTGCCCAGAGCATCACACTGCCTCCGCTGGCTTGCCTTCTTCCCATAGTACATCCTGGTGCCATCTTTTCACCCCCGGTAAGTGATGCACGTGCACTTGGCTGTCCACATGATGTAAAAGAAAATGTGATTCATCAGACCAGGCCTCCTTCTTCCATTGCTCCATGGTCCAGTTCTGACGCTCACGTGCCCATTGTAGGCACTTTTGGGAGTGGACAGGGGTCAGCATTGGCACTCTGACTGGTCTGTGGCTATGCAGCCCCATACGCAGCAAGCTGTGATGCACAGTGTGTTCTGACACCGTTCTATCATAGCCAGCATTAACTTTTTTAGTAGTCAAGTCAAGTCAAGTCAAGTGGAGTTTATTGTCATTTCAGCCATATACAAGTACATAGTGAAACGAAACAACGTTTCTCCAGGAGTAGTTTGTGCTACAGTAGCTCTTCTGTGGGATCGGACCAGACGGGCTAGCCTTTGCTCCCCATGTGCATCAGTGATCCTTGGGCACCCATGACCCTGTCGCCGGTTCACCAGTTGTCCTTCCGTGGACCACTTTTGGTAGGTACTAACCACTGCATACCAGGGATACCCCACCAGTCCTGCCATTTTGGAGATGCTCTGACCCAGTCATCTAGCCATCACAATTTGTCCCTTGTCAAAGTTGCTCAGATCCTTACGCTTGCCCATTTTTTTCCTGCTTTCAACACATCGATTTCAAGAACTGACTATTCACTTGCTGCCTAATATATACCACCCCTTGACAGATGCCACTGTAACAAGACATTCAATGTTATTCACTTCACCTGTCAGTGGTTTTAATGTTATGGCTAATCAGTGTATATCTGGAATGGAATGTTGAATAATCATATGTGGGTGTGATGATCAGGTGCCTTGCTCTCTCTCTCTCTCTCTCTCTCTCTATATATATATGTATGGCAAGGCACCTAATAAATAAATAAATAAATATATATATATATATATATA
>CM040475.1:10695096-10726347 GCA_022758105.1 Pangasianodon gigas
TATATATATATATATATATATATATATGTGTGTGTGGGTGGGTGGGTGGGTGTGTATAATATATATATACAGAGAGAGAAAATTTGTGTTTATTTTCATAACTGTGGATCCCCTGTGGATGATCTGACCTCTACACATTCCACTGTTAGGACAGAGAGAATTCCTTTGGTGCTCACTTATCATCCCAATAATAAAACAGTGACAGAAGTTAAACTCCAATAAACCTGGATGATCCTGAGACAGCTTCCTTTTTAAGCAACTTCCACTTATCTCCTACAAACTGGACAAAAACTTCAAAGACCTGCTTGACAGGAGTGAATTAAATGATCAGGCTAATAGAATCTGTGGCACTCTTACATGTAAATTTATTAACACAGCCACTAAAATCACTGCCTCTAAAGGATAATTTTTTTTATTACCCATTACTCCTCATGCATCAGCACAGGAGTTGTTTATTATCTTTCCTGTAAGAGATGTAATCAGCTATACATTGGAGAAACCAGGAGGAGACTGGCTGATCGTCTTGTTGAACATATTTGTACCATCAGAATGAAGGATTTCTCCTTTCCAGTGGCAAGACACTTCATCACAGATGAACATAATATTAATGACATCTCTGTGTGCATTGCTAGTTATAGTTATGGGAGCAATGATCTGATGAAGTGTAGGGAGTGAGCACAGGTTCAACAAACCTGGACTATTTGGGTGAGCCTGTGCCCACTGTAGCCCAAGATTCCTGTTCTCAGTTGACAGGAGTGGAACGCATCTGATTTAACATTCAACATGTGTGTTCTGAGATACTTTTCTGCTCACCACAGTTGTAATAATATAAAAACAAACTTTTAATTTTCACTCAAATCTCACATAAAAGAATGGTTTACTTAAAAGAATAAAAATAAGACAAAGACTAAAACAATAATATCTGTAAGGACAGAAGAAATTAAGAATAAATAAATAGTTAATCTATTTAAATATAAATAGATTAAGGTTTAATCATTTAAAAATATAAAAAAAAATCTAATTAAAATACAACAGTGAGTCACAGTGAAGATAAAGGGCAAAAGATATTGTTACAACAATTAGAAATGACAATTCACAATTATTAAAACAATGTAAAGGTGTTAAAAACTCAATAGGATAAAAAACCAATACAATAAATGCTCAGTTTGAACAGGTATGGCTTTAACCTGGATTTAAAAACATTTAAAGGGCCTGCATTCCCAATATCCTCTGCAACATAGTAATTAAATTAATCCTAGATATTGATCGCAAATTTGATGACGAGATGGGTTTTAATTTTCCAGAAGACCAATGAGATATGCTGGAGCTAAACCATTGAGAGCTTTATATGGCATTAGCAGAACTTTGTATTGGATTCAAAACTCGGTAGGCAGCCAGTGTAAATTGAATAAAATTGAGGTAATATATTCAGACTTTGTTTTTCTTGTAAGAATCTTGAAGCTTATTTAGAGAAACAGTGAGGCAGCTAGCTCGTAACACATTACAGCAGTCCAATTTAGAGATAATAAAAGCATGTGCTAGTTTTTCAGCACCATGCAGTTGGAGCATATATCTTATTTTTGTGATGTTTCTCAAGCAATAATATGGAGTCTTACAAATGTTGTTTATATGATAATGAAATGGTAGACCAACGTCAAGTATAACTCAAAGGTCCTTGAGTTATACTTGACGTTGGTCTACCATTTCATCTTTTAGAATGACAGAGCAATCATCAAGCTCTAAGGTAAACTTAGTGACTTTATCATGGGGAGACTTGTACCAATAAAAATACTTTTTATCAGAATTTTGTATGAGAAAGTTTCTAGTCATTTATGCTTTAATGTCTTTAACAAAGTCTTCCATAATTGTGTATCTGTACTGCTGAATCTAGCTAACCCGAAGTGTAACTGTATCATCATCAAGAAGTGGTTTAGAAGAGATCATCAGGGTATGGAGATCATTAAAACTTATTGGAGTAAATTTTACAAGATGTTCTTGCATTATGATGTTGCCTGACTGATTACTATCTGGTACTGAGGTACAGCACATTGGACTACCGATAGCGTGCTTCTTTATTTTAGCTCTTATAGCTTCTATTTTCTGGGTGAAAAAAATGCAAAACGACTAATACTAAGATGTGATGGGATTTGTGATTCATAGTTTCCCATGTTATTTATTAGTTTGGATACCATATTAAATAAGAATTTACAGTAATACAGCTCTGTTTGAAAAAAGCACTTGTTTTTATTTAGTGAGGGATTTTTTCCAAGCTAATGAAAAATGCTTATGCCAATTTTGCTTGTACTGTCTAGATCAGGGGTGTGCAATCTTATCCACAGAGGGCCAGTGTGGGGGCAGGTTTTCATTCCAATAAAGCAGGAGCCACACCTGATTCCACCTGTTTAATCAGTTGATCTTGGCTTTCAATATACTCAGCTGTGGCTTCTGCTTGGTTGGAATAAAAACCTACACCCACACCGGCCCTTTCCAGATAAGATTCCGTGGTCTAGATCATTGTTTGAGGCTATGTATATGTTCAGTGTACCATGTTAAGCTTTCCTTAAACAAAGCAAAGTTAAACAAAGTAGATTCTGATAGTACAGGAGCTAGTGCTGCGATCTGCGCTCATCTAGATTTCAAAGCAGATATGACAGTGGTCCTATAGGTCTTTGTTTACAGCTGTTATATGTACACTGGGCATCATTTATCAATCTTTAATAAAGTTGTTTGCGTAAGCAAAATTGAAATAAGAAATTCTGGATTTACAAAATTTTTGGAAATGCTGATTTTTTTCATGTGTGTGTTCTTAATGAACACCAACGCATTATCAGGCATGTGTATGGCACAGAAGGTTGTTCACAACTATTCCCTCAGTTTTATTTTGTCATACACTTATCTAACATAAATAATTTTTTTTGGCATTTCCTGTAGCTAACTTGTAGCATTACATTTCCAAAATCATGGGTTTGATGCCCACATGCTGAGAACATGCAAAAACATTTGACAATTTTGGGATTTCAGTATTTGTAAATTGTAAAAAAAAAAAAAAAACACTTGGCAGGTGGGGGCCTAACTGAAAAAAACTGGGCAAGCTACGGGGGAAAAGTGTGCATTACTCGCTTACAAGATACCTCAACCTTATCTTCCAGGAACTTCCAGCAGTTTCACTGACATGCTGTCTGAAATTTGACACATAGTATTGACTTACACCATATAAACACATGAATGTCACTGACTTACTGAATAAACTTGATATTTTCGTAGCCTTGTCAAATTCCGCCTCTATGGTCAGGGTTGGCCAGAATGGTGAGGAGACAGTGCATAGCCCCATATTGATGATAAAATTTAGTTAATAAAGCTAGATAATATTAAACAAAACAGTAAAGACAACTAACATTTACTGCACATAAAACCTGCAGAGGTAGGGATTCAGTCAGACCTTGACTATATTGATCTGACCTATAACCCCAACTTTGTTGTTTTCTTCATTTTATTGTTAGATAAAACTTCCAGATTTTCTGTTATACCTTTCAGCTGCATTTGCTTTTCATTCTTAGATTTCTGAAATGAGCTTTAAAACTAGCACTGGGTCATGATTTGTTAAGCTTTTGTACACATTTGTGTGCATGCATGTGTTAATGACTGTCTGTCTGTTGGTTGAGGAGTGGTCCTGGTTGCACTCCACTCCACATGTAAGCTTCTGGTGTTATGGCAGGAAGACAAGAACAAACTTTTGTTTTTGTTTAGATTTTTCAACTTATTATTATTATTGCTATTCTGAATCTCCAATAAAATGGTATTGGGAGCAAAGACCATAATCTGTAAAAGCATTAAATTTGGAAGAAAGAGGGGCATCCACTACACAGGCAAATAAAAGGACCCACATAGGCCAGACGGTGTCATTATAGTGCACCATTTTACATTTTAGCCCATAACTCCTGGGCACTAAACAAAATGAGACAAAATTCTTGGTCCTGTAGATTCCTTGGCTCAAATCAAACAAAATTTCTCAAGAACCATTGAACTCCACCCACTTCATTTTGGAGCTAACTTTCATAATATGTGAAAGCTGCATTTGCAACCGATGATTTTCTCCCCATCTTCACACAATTAGTGTCAATTGTTGTTAACATAAATAATTATCAGAAACATGTTGATATTTGTGATTTGTTAATATTTGTTCTATATATAGTATAGCATTCACATGACAATTAATTGGAGATGGAGCTTAGCTTAGTTCAAGATGGCTGAAAATCATGATCATTTAGATTGATTCTCACACTTGACAGGCCTGTGCCTTAGATAATTTTGAGGTGACCTTCCAGTTTTGGCCTCAATTAGTCATGGAGCAGACTGTTTCTAAGCAACCTCTTGTTCAATAAAGTTGAAAGATTTTGCATGCTGCTTCAAAAATATGCCAGCTGTCAGCAAGTCAGCTTACAAAAGACATAGGCTTAGCATTATCAAAAAAACATTAATGATATGTAAAGCTATGAATTGTCTGCTGCCCCAAATATCAGAACAGTTGGCGAGTGGGGGCACTATACAGTACTTAACTTGTGGACATACAGCTGGGGTCATATGATGCATCTCTCCAGACAGTGACAATTTTGCAGATAGATGACTTTTTTTTTTTAATCTTTACTGTTTTTTTGCAACTGTTAACATTTTTGAAGTAAAGGCAAACTAGACCTAGGGCTTTCATTGGATTGTCTAAAAAGTTATCTTGAAACAATGTGTGGAGCTGAAACAATGCTGAAATAATTATCACAAAACCCTTGAGCTTATAACACGTTTTGGCTGCAACACGTCAATCAGTCAGTGGGAGTTGGGCTTTTTTTTTTTTTTTTTTTTTTTGCCACACATACCCCCACCCCCCACACACTTTGGTGGACCATTGAGACTTTATTGATATTGATATATATTATATATATATATTTTATATATTTGATCATCTATGGCCTCTTAAAGAGTAGGAGATAGTAATAAATTTACATTTGTGAATGTAATGTAATACAGATTTAAAGGTTAATATGGGTGACTGGTGGGTGTAACGGGATAACAGAGGGTAACATATGACAGTAAACATGACAGCAGACGTAACACAGATGCGACAGCAGATGTAAAACAGACATGATACATATTAGGAGGGGGAGGGGAATGAAAGAAAGGAAAAATATAAAGTGTAGTGACTATAACAACAATTGAAATAATTAAAATGTACAACACAATCTTTTTGTTTTTTGTGTGTATGCGTGTGTAATTTAGTTGCATGTGTTTGTGAATATTACTCTGGTGCTGTGTGGTATGGCTTTGGTTGTAGGAAATCTGTTGTTAACTATTGTGAAGTGAATCACTTCACAAACATTGTGTAGATGCTGAAATAATTATCACAAAACTGTTGAGCTTTTAACACATTTTGGTTTCAACACGTCAATCAGTTAGTGGGGTTTGAGCATTTCTGATTGAATTTGCTAAAACTCCATCATGGATTTTCTGATTTTGATCAAATTTGTAACATTTGTACATATGGTCGCCCTGAGGATGCGTGCTAAATTTGGTTGGAATCAGCCTCTGGTGGCACTACGATGCTGAATTTTGTGCCAATTATTTAAAATTGGAAATTTTCTTCTTTTTAACAGGAGAAATTCAAATGACACAATTTTGCAAGAAGAATATTTTTTTCTTCCACAGTAGCAAGACTTTCTATAGCAACAGCCTCTGGGGGTGCTAAAATGCTCAATATTTTGCCACTTTGGCATTTCTTTGGCAAAACTTGGCATTTCTATTACATATAAAATAGACAAACTTCAATGGCATCAAACACTACAACTCCTTTGGGTTCAATGATTCACCAATACATATGTGTTTCAAATTTGGATCAGGCTGTTTCATTTAAAACTTACATTCACCACATTTACATGAAATCAGTACAGTTTTACCCGACCCCAATGATCGCAACTTGCAGCTACATTTTAGTTATTTATTTATATTTTAAATTGAGGCATTCCTCAAGCATTGTAGGATATCCCATTCATTCTTGCTCTCTCTGTTCATTTACAGATGACTTACATTCTTTCATTAATTAGAGATGAGGGTGCAGAGCATTAGAAGTAATGCACTTTTAATATGTTATCGTTTCTATAGTAACAGCTCTTTCACACTTGTATCGTGGACACTCCACATAATAAACACATTTTAAGTGTTTTTAAAATACAAGAAAAATGTATAATCACTAATATGGTGAAGCTGTCTCAACCAGTGTTTGAGAAATCTGGCCATGCCACCATCTTCCTCATGCTTAGATACAAACAAAGCAGGAAAAAGAGGAAAACAAAACAGGAAGCCCCGGTTCAGAGGGAGGTTGCTCGCTGGACAGACCAATCAATGGCCACTTTGCAGGATGCTCCAGATGACACAGACTGGGGCAAGTTCAGGCACAGCTCTGATGACATCAACTTGTTTACGTAAGCAGTTGTGGGATTATCAGGGAGATGATACAATCCACAAAACCATCATCAGAATCTTTACTAACCAGAAGCCGTGGGTGGATAAAACCATCCACGACACTCTGAGACCTCGGATCTGAGACCATCGGGAAAATGGACGAGTACAAGGCTGCGTCCTACAACATGCTCAGAGCAGTGAAGGAGGAGAAGCGGTGCTACGGGAGGAAACTAAAGTCACAGTTCCAACAGGATGGCTCTAGGAGTCTGTGGCAGGGACTGAGAACAATAACAATGACTATAAAACACCATCCTCCAGAACAGTGAATATAGACGCTTCTCTGTCAGATGAGCTGAACACTTTTTACGCTTGCTTTGAGGCTGCAGCTAACAGCGCTAATGGCGCTAGCAGTGCTAACAGCGCTATCCGCACTAGCAATGCTCACAACACTAACAGTGCTAGTGGCAGTATACATGCAGAGAGTGTCGGAGTGGGAAACACTTTTATCTTCTCAGAGCACGGCGTGAGGGAGGCTTTCAGGAGAGTGAACACCAGGAAGGAACACCAGCCTGCCTGCGTCAACGACTGTCGCCCAGTAGCCCAGATCTCAGTTGTGATGAAGTTCTTTGAGAGCTGGTCAGAGACTTCACCAGCTCTTCATTACCTGACTCACTGGACTCATTACAATTTTTATACCATCCCAATCGCTCTACTGAGGACGCCATCACATGCCTCCTAGACACAGCCCTGAGCCATCTGGACGTCAGGAAGAAATTATGTTAAAATGCTGTTTGTTGCCTACAGTTCAGCATTTAACACTATAATTCCCTCCAAACTCACCACCAAGTTGGAGGACCTGAGACTTAGCCCATCCCTGTTTCAGTGTATCTCCAACCTTCTGAAAGACAGACTACAAGCAGTACGGGTGGGCAGACATGTCTCACCCTCCCTCACTCTCAGCACTGGAGCCCTCCAGGGTTGTGTTCTGAGCCCCCTGCTGTATTCATTGTACACTTATGACTGTGTGGTCACTTCCAACTCTACCACCATTGTCAAGTTTGCTGAAGACACTGTTGTGGTGGGCCTGATATCTGATAACGATGAGAAAACCTGCCTAGGGGAGATTAAAAGCCTGGAGAACTTGTGCCAGGAGAACAACCTCCTCCTGAGCGTCAGCAATACAAAGGAGTTGACTGCAGCACGAAGCAGGAGAGGAGCTACCACCCCCTTAAGATCAACCGGACCCCAGTGGAGAGAGTGGACAGTTTCCCATACCTTGCTGTTCACATCACGCAGGACCTGTCATGGTCCAGTCACATTAACACTGACCTGAGGTATAGAGGTCCTTCACTATCACTATGTTCCTGGCCTTGGTCCAGCACTGCTTGCTGTAGATAGCTACAGCAAGCAGTGCTGGACCAAGGCCAGGAACATAGTGAAGGACCTCAGCCACCCAAACAATGGACTCTTCTCTCTGTTGCGGTCAGGGAAGCGCTTCCGTAGGCCAACACTCAGAGAATGAGGAGGAGCATCTTCCCACAGGCGTTTTGGGCCAGTACAACACTAGAGCTTAGAGTTTTTGCACAACACCGACTACCTCAGCCTGATGTTCCACAGCATATATTGCACAAACAAATGCACATATCTGCACCTTATTCAAGATACAGTCGTACTGTTTCTGCCACCGATTTTTGTATCCCTTATATAATATTTTTACATTTTTATATTTTTCCACCCCTGCCTGTATAGAAGTAAATTCTGGTTTATGTAAATTCTACTTTTATGTCACAGACAGTCGAAAAAAGTACTTCACTGCATGTCGTACTGTGTGATTATAAACCATATTTATTAACCATACCACTTATTAACCATAGCCGATTATATTCGTATAACAGCACACCCTGAGTGTTTTATTCCTTATTTGTAACCCTTATTTGACCACAGCCTCTTACCTTAACCAAAATATAACTTACACATTCCCACATTCCTGTTGTGGTTATAATTACCATTCAAACTCCCCCTCCTCCGCAGTACTCTATACTCATAACTTCTTATCTGATGTAACCCAAAGCCCCCCTCAGCCTTAGCCCCAGCACCCCAGACGGCCCAACAACCCCTGAGGACAAACGAACAAAAGATGATTGTTAGCAGCAGAGAAGCTGATTTGGTATCAATGGACTATGTGACAAAAATACAAAAAATTATAACTGACAACTCTGTTCCAGTTTATCTGTGACCTGACACAACTGACAATATATCTGTTCTCTCTTTCACTTCTGTTCCTCCTATCTTTTTATTGTTTATTATATGTGAAAGTAATAGGATAATAATAATAATAGAATGTATTATTTAAGATTTACTTTTCTATATTACTTATCATAAAACTCATAGAAAAAATAGATGATTCACTCTACAAGGTGCAGAGAGCTTTTAATGAAAACTGCAGAGTGAAATTTGAGCTTGTTCTGAGGAGTGTGTCTGAGATCACACAGCTGCTCAGGACATGCTAGATGCCTTTAAAGAGTTTTCATGCTTCTGGTGGAACAAGATGAAAAGGCTCTGTTATAGAATCAGTAGCACATCTGACTGACCGTATTCAACATAGTTCGTTCTTAAAACAAAGCTTTTGCTTTACTTTCCCATTTTAATAGTCATTCTCCATGTCAGTTTTTAGTTTTCCATTTTTAATGTGCTTTAAGACCTTGGCTTTACATGGAGTATAACCAGTATGCAGTATGAAGCGATAACTACACAACCAACAATACACCCAAAACTAAAATTGTGCTGATAGTTATATATGCTGTGTGTCCTCTCTCTCACCTTCTCTCTCTGCTTTGTTCCCTGACAGCTCACAGAGACCAACTGTGCCACCACAATGGCCTGATTGGTGCTCTGCCACCCGAGCATTCACCACGCAAGAGGACCACAAAGTCCCCTGATTCTTTTGTCACTTCTAGAAAGAGAGCTAGAGAGAGAGGCAGCCAGATGGGTAGGAGGGAAGGAGACTTTAACTTTAAAAACTGAAATGATTTGAAGAAATGATTTGTTGTCAAATATAGTTTGGATTTTTTGTGTGTAAAAGTTAGTGAAAAGTTAGTGGAACAGAGTAACAACTGAGGAGAGTAGGTTGAGGAATGAAAGAGGAGAGTAGAAAAGTGGGGGGATGTGAGACAAGGAGGGAAGGGAGCTTGGAATAATTGTAAAGGAATGCATGCAGAGGCTTTGCAAGGTGCTGGATTTGGCGCCTAAAAATTGGGACCTTTTTTCATGCCTCTGGGCTGAGTGTAACAAATTGTAAACTTTGGCAGGAAATCATTGTGCAGACAAATATTTCTGTGTCAGTTTTGGACAGCATGATGTGCACCACGTGTGCAGGGGAAAAGGGTATCTGTATGATCAAATGTATTTTTACCCAAGTACGAGACTTGAAAAAATTAGAGTTTGACATGGTGAGGGCCTCCTCCTCCTCCTAGCCAGGCATTTAAATGATCAAATGGAGCAAATAGAGGGTAATGTCACCAGACAGGAATAAAGTTCATGTAAGCAGCGCAGGCGGAAAGTAATTTCCAGATAGTGTGTCGTGGCCCAGCTTTGTGCCTCAGATAAGGGTTCATTTCAGACATCTGCGCTCCTGCCGCCCCTATTCTCACACACCTGTGATAACAGCTTGTGGAGCCTAATTGAAAATGTGGTTCAGAATAGATTTTCACTCTCCCCCTGTTTCTCCCTCTCTCTTGCTCTCTCTCTCTCTCTCTCTCTCTCTCTCTCTCTGCAACTCCTTTCACTTCACACACATTTCGTGCCCCCTGTCTCTGTGCTTCCCAGTTTGCAGTTGTTACTCTTGTGGGGGGAAATATTGAATTAATCCAGAGGATAGTGTGCGTGTGTGTGAGAGAGAGAGTGTGAGTGAGGATCATTGCTCACAGACGTGTCAGTGAAGTGGCAGGCATGCGATCAGTCTTATTAATGAAATCATTGATCACTTGAAGGGACTCATAATCAACTATTTCTGCACTCTGTATTCCCCTCCCCCTACACCACATGGAACACAGAACACACACACACGCACACGCTGACACCATCACTTTCTCTACTCTGGCTCAAGTTTCTCCCTTTTATTCCCTTTCAGTTTTACCTGTCTTTCTTTCTCATGTACAGTCCCATCCAAAAGTATTGGATGACCTGTGATGTCAGAATGACAAGTCAGATATACACCCAAACACACATGTGCACACAACAATTTCCTCTGTTGCTGTCTCTTCATCTCCACTCTCCTTTTCTTCCTAGAATTTGCCTTTTTCCCCTTTTGTCCCCCACTTCAGTTCCAAATGCCCCCAGCAACCTCAAACAATGCAGCACAAATTCTTTAGCACCGTCAAGGTCACACTCATGTCCCTCTTGTCTCCTCTGGAGCTCATTTCCTTTAGCAGTGGGGAGACGGGTATCAGGCTGGCACAGATCACAGCCTCTTCAGTGCCTCGGGACATGGATTTGATCAGGCTCCAGTGGTACTGAGGCGGAGGGGCCCTCAGCGGGTCTGCCCCTGTCTAATACATACACTCATATACTCTCTCAATGACTAAATCTAATGGCCTCATACTGAAGTCAGTTTGACTGAACTTGGAATTATAACAATTATAAGCTAAATTAGAGCTACAAATGAAAATTGTTTTTGGTCATTTGTTTTTGAAAGTTGTTTTTTTATATTCCAGTACCTGTTTACACTTTGCAAGTGATTTGGTTAGGGAAACTACTAGGATATTATAGGATAGGATATTTATTAAAAATAAGTTTTCAGGATGGAATTTAGCCTCAAAACGTTTGTCAAGAAAATAGAGAAATACAATTTTCTCGGATTTTGTCAGTATTTTATTTTTTTTAAAAGGACCCACTACACATGGGATTATTATTTTTTGTGAAGATAGAGCAAAATGTTTGTCATGGCTGCCATGGACAGTTCCCCTCCAGACCACCAGAGGACAACCTGATTCAATATTTGAATCTCTTCTTCTGTATTATGACTCACTGTCTCTCCTGCTGCACACTTGTGTGTTTTCTCCTGATTAGTATCCTATGTAAGCTCTGCATTTTGGGGCATTAAATCTGGAGCTGTCAATGCAGGGCCTTCGCCTCATGTGGAAACAGCAACTTGAGAACCTTGCCAACTTGCTGGATAAAGCCCAAGCATTGATGTCCCTGAGCAATGCTCAGGGCCGGCGGCACCAGCCCAGACCAGGGATCTCATTGTCATCCTCCCTCCGCACACTACTGAGAATGTGGTTTTGCCTTCCAGCCCAGCTGAAGACATCACTCACCCACTCCAGCCATACTGAGCATGTGGCTCTGCCACCCTGCACCACTGAGGATGTCATGCCACCTCCTTGCTCTGCTGAGGACATCACTTCTCCTCCCTGCTTGGCTGATTATGTTGCTCAGCCCCCCTGATCAGCTGAGGATGTCGCTCTCCCTCCCTGCTCAGCTGAAGATGTTGCTCCACCTCCTTACTTTGCAGAGAACTTCGCTCCCCCCTCTGGCCTCACCAGGGAGGGTGTTCTTTCCTTGAGCTCTGCTGAGAACCACACTCCTCCTTCTAGCTTCAGGCGGATTGTTGCTTGGCCCACTTGTCCAGGACCTCCTTGTGTCTGTGTGGTCTCTCTCTCTCTCTGTCTCACTCTCTCTCTTTCTCTCGATAAAGAGATGAAACAAGAGAAAAGTGCAAACTAATTGGTTATTCTAGCCTTGTCCATTTGGAGGCTGACATCACTGGCAACTCACCATGGAAAAAGACAGAGCTGAAGTGTCTACACCCTGCCAAGAGAATTTACTATACTCATACTCTTTTCTCTTCCTTTCCCTCTTATCACTATTTCTGTATCACTGTACTCTCCCCTCCCTCCATTTACTCTTATTTCCTTGAATATTCATGCATCTTTTATTCTTACTGTGCACACATTCTACTAGTGGCCTTCTCTCATTTTCTCTTACGTTTCCAGCACAGGTACCTTTTCAGAGACCCAGGAATTTAAGGCTTGTTTCCAATCAATCTAGGAACTATGGCAGATTTTATTTTCTGGACCATAGTGCTAGGAACTTTTAAAGTTGCTGCTTCATAGTAGGTTCTTAGTGAATTGACCTTGCCGAAGACCACTGATTAGTCAAACACAAGCTTCACAAAATGAATAACCCTCTTACTGTTACCCAACTTGTTGCTGAATGAAAACCAAACTTGTATCTTGTTAAAAAATGACAAAAAACACACAGTGATGAAGCAATATTTAGTAGCTAGAAATGTACAGATGTTGGACTACAGATTTTATCTCACCTGATGGATTTTAGACCAGTGTAATAGTTCTTCAAGTTTACTTTTTCAGACATACAGGTTTCAACTCAAGATATTTTTCCTCCAATGAGGATTTTAATTAATGTAATTACTGGTCAGTGAGCACAAAATCCAATCAGGGGTTGATCTGTGCACCTGAAGTTTAAAAGAACCATCTCTTCAGCAGGTACATATTATCTAAGATTATTCAGTGATGGCATAGTTTCAACCAGGTCAGACCCCTTCTATTTTAGTGCTCCATGCTGCTGTTGTTTGTACTGATGCACCACATTGATGAAGGCATAAAATATACTGACTATAGCCCATCTGCTACTATGTGTATTTGTCAGGTCCCTTCTACCTGCAATCATGGGCAAGGAGTTACAGATACAGTGTAGATGTACCTAATAAATGGACAACTAAGTGTATAAAACCATGTTTAAATAGGCCAGTATTTAGCGCAACATCTAGGTCATGGCTTGTCAACTGGCAGACCATGGTCTTATTGCAGTCGCGGGTGCAGTCTGGATGCAAAATATTTCAACAGGTTGAACTATGCACTTCAAAATACTGTAGCAGAGTCAGTGTATAAGAACTTTAAACTTTTTTTGTAACTTTTTAAACATGAGCCATCATGACTTCTGCAGCAGATCTACTGTTGTGGGTTTTTGTAGCTGGTCACATACAGTTATGTAGTTAGCTAAAGGCAGCTCATTAAGAAAGGAAAGAGTTTTCACAGACTGTCATAGATTTTTTTTATTTCATTTACTCTCTCTGGTTTGATTAGTGAAGTGATGACTTTAAAAAAAAGTTGACAGTGAAAACAATGTGTATAGATGATTAGACAGAGATGTATGCATTTATTCTCAAGATTGAAACACATCTCATCTGTTCAGAGGCTGTGGCATGAGTAAAAAGTGTTAATGTGAGGTGCAAATGCAAAATAGGTATAGTGATTAGTTCACACCTATTTATTTATATCACTAATGGTTATGTGTTAAAGGTCGTAGCGATGAATGAAAATATTACTTGTGTCTTGTGTTTCAAGTGTAAGAAAGTTACTATGAAAATGTGTTTCTCCCTCTCGGACAAGCTGCTAGAAACACACACACACAAACCTCTTCATATTCATAATAAACCAAAAAACCCATTACACTCTTAATTTCAACACATTGTGATCAGTTCTTAACTAAAGCTGTATTGGTGTTGACCCCTTAATGACTAGAACTAAATGGTGAGTTTTACACATTTTAAACAAACTTATGAAAAAGCTGATGAAAGAAAATGTAAATCATTGGATGTCTATGAATATCATATGTCATGTGGCAGAAGCAGATGCAGTTGAAAAAATGTATTTTATTTAAAAGCAGACTGGCAAACAGTTCCAAAAATACATAGGCAGAGTCAAAAAATGGGCAGAAAGTCAGGCAATCAGCAAACAGAACAAACTAGGAAACCAAGAATAACAAAAACCAATGGACAATAGCAAAGCCAGAAATACTGGAATAGCAATCACAATAATAAAGACTTGGCACATCTGGACACTGAACAATACTTCATGGTAAGTAGAAGTTTGGAGTCTGTTTTTATAGTGGGGGGTTGATTCAAATCAGGCGTGTACAGTCAGAAGTCAAGGGAGCTGGAGCATGTCAGTTGGAAGTTGTAGTCTGGAGCAGCCATGTTTTTA
The DNA here is from genome assembly GCA_022758105.1 of Pangasianodon gigas. NCBI lineage: Eukaryota > Metazoa > Chordata > Actinopteri > Siluriformes > Pangasiidae > Pangasianodon > Pangasianodon gigas. The sequence continues at coordinate 10,709,550 of CM040475.1, forward strand.
AGCCACGGTGCAGCATGGGTAATGAAGTCTATTGCTGATTCCAGCATTGACATGACAATAACATTCATACACACACAGAAAAATAATAATAAAACTTCATGCATATTTGATGTGCATGAAGTGCATAATTTTAAGTCTACACCAGCATAAAAATATCTTTATAGTCAATTTATGATATTTCTGTTTTAATTCTGAATTTCCAAAAGTTGAAATGTTGCATAAAAAACCCTTGTGACACAACAACTGTAACAGGCATGACTAAGCAGTCACATTCAGCATTGTAGACAGAGAACCCCTTAGACTCTGTGTGATCTTATACACTATAGAAAAAAAGTTTGTTCCCCATTATAAAGCACTTTATACTATCCAATCTAAAACTAGACAATTTAGCTTTCTGAATCATAGTGAAATTGTCAGTGTGGCTGAGTGCTAGCTGAAAGTAATTGATTGGTTGCAATTTATTAATTGCTTATTTATATTAGTTTTATATTTATGTAATTATATTAGTTTTATAATTTATATTAATTATTTATATTTTATTTATTTATCCAGTTAAAGGAGACTAGTAGCTCTCTTTCTGTCTGAAGCAGTAAATGGCTCACTGACAAGTGAGAACAGTTTGATCAAACTTCCTTTTAGATCAAGGTTTTCAAGAAACTTAAATCCTGCAGGGCCAGAGCAATGCACTGTTCAGTAAGAATCCAGGTGCAGTAGGTTTATTGACAGGCAAATCAAGGTCAGGACAGTCTAGGTCAATATCAAAAATACTCTAATAACGAGACAAGTCCAGGACATAATCCAATATGTAGTCAAAGTACAGGGCAAAGTCAAAATATCAGAATGAACATCACAGTCAAGGCACTAGGAAAAGGTAAAAATGTGGCAAGGCAAGATAACGTTGTACATGGTAAGCAATCCACAAAAACATGGCTTAGAACTTACAAGGATAACTGGCAAACTGCAAGGCTTCACAACTACTGAAAAGTCCATGTGATTTTTAATAGTGTTTAATCAGAAAGTGCATGGGATAAGCGAAGAAGTGACTCAGAATTCAGGTGAGGGCGTGCTCTGACTTTCTGGAGGGGAAATGTCCAGGCTACCTGTTACAGTTATTAACCAATGGTCTTTCAAAATGGTGGATTGTGACCAGGATTGTGACCAGCCATCAGGCTACAACAGAGCAACAGACCAGCAACAGACCAGCCATCAGGCTGTCAACTTGTTACATGCGGCATACTGCCTGAAAAATAAGCATTATCCATACATCTTAAGTATTCAGAGAGATGGGATGGGTTGTAAAATTAGGAGAATATAATACTTCACTGTGAGTGTGCTTTATGACCTGTCTTTTTCATATTTTTGGCAATGGCAAATGCTGGGCTAATTGAGGTGTAACTAGTGCTTGGTCCATGCCTCAACATGTCTGCAAAGCTAGGGCTGATATTATCACAATATTTTAGTAAGTTAATTTCATTATAATTATTTTTAGATATTTCCCTTTTTTAGGGGCCAAGCACTGAAGGTGCGTAGGCACACTATTGTTATTATACCTTTTCTTCTTCGTCTGGCTAGGTTGTCTATGGCAGCCCATAGAACCATCTGGTAAAAAGTTGTGAAATTTGGCACACTGATTGGGGAGGGTGTAAGAAACATTCTGACCAATTTGGGCCAAGTGCTGCCAATGCTCTAGCGCCACCATTGTGTCAAATTTTGGTCTAATTTGGGCACACGTTTATGGTCATAACTTTTGTACTGTGTGTCCAAAATTTAAAAGCCAGGCATCTCTGGATTCCCTGGGTCAAGACAAGTTCAACACACCCTATGATGTCAATTTCTGCCTAATTAGATTTTCCGCCATCTTGGATTATTTTTTTTGCTACTCCTACAAATTTTGTCCAATCATCACCAAATTTGGCAAACGTCATCTTCAGAGGAAGCCTCAAAAAATTTATCAGAAGAATTTTGAATATTCCAAACTGTTTGTCCTTAATGGACCAATGAATCTGGGATCTGAAATCTACATTCAGGGCATGGTCCTGAAAATACTTACCACAAAACTTGATAAGTATTTTCAGGACCATTCCCTGAATGTCCCCAAGACCACCTTGTGGTCAAGAACTGTAACAACTTTTATTTTTTTGCTTATATCATTTGAAGAGTTTGTGCTAAATTCACAGTCTTTTTCCTATAATTTCCTGGGTTATGCTGAAGTGAACACACACCAAGATCAGAAATTCAAGTGTACTTCCTGTTGACTATCTTGGATTTTGTCAAAAACAGTTTTTTTGCTACTCCTTCTACAAGTTATGTCCAGTCAACACCAAATTTGCCATACATCATATTCAGACCAACCTGGACAAAAGTTATCAAAAGAATAATGATATTCCAAACGGTTTGCCCATAATGTGCCAACAAATCTGACGGCGTAGCTGCCAAACAGGAAGCGAGGCTGTATCTCAGCAACGACCTTGTACACTGACACAAATCTTGGTGGGCATCTTCAGGACCATGCCCTGAGGCTATACAACAACTTTTGTGACAGCGCTACTTACTGGTCAGAAGTTACAATAACATGCTGAAAATTCTAATGCATCTGACTGCCATTTTTGCTACTCCTCCTCCAAATCTTCACAAAATTTGGCTCACATCATATTGAGACCTGTCTAAACTTGCACAAAGTGGGGAAAAACATAAATACATTAGATGCTTTTAAACTGCAAGAAGAAAAAAAATTTAGGTCAGAGCTGTAGCAACAGAAAACTCCACAGATCACAGCAGTAGTGGCAGCTGCAGCAGCAATGCCACCCTGCTGCCCCTTTGTTCATCTAGACCTTTCCTCCTACAATCAAAGAATTTCACCACTGTCCGTGGTCAAAACATACACATCATGAGTGAAACTACAAATCACTCTTGAATCCCTTTGCCTAAAGTTATGGCTCTGCTTTCCTGTGATTGCTTAGGCAACAATTGTAGCGCATCTTTTTTGTGAATCCATTTATTTCTGTAAAGCTGCTTTGTGACAATGTCCATTGTTAAAAGCGCTATACAAATAAAATTGAATTGAATTGAATCTGTGAATGTGCGGCTTACTGAGTCTGGGTGCTTTGCCCCTAAAAATTTCTTCTTATTTTTGTTCTCTAAATTTATACAAAACTTTCAGTGCGTTCAATATATGAAATTAAGTTTAAGTTAAATATATGAATATATGAAAAATGGCCTTTTGATAGCTGCATAGGTCAGAAGTGGAAGCTGATTTTAACTTGATGCTGTTGCCTTTTGTAACATAGATTGTTGCAGATCCAGGATTGAATTTCATAAGTGTAATTTGTATTGTTAAAATTAATTTATTGTTCACTTGTATTTAATATATGATAAGTGGTGCTAGGCACAATGATCTTTACTTTAATGCAGCCAAAGATAACACTCCATTTTCATGTGTTTGTGATTTTTTTTTTTTAATCTCTTTTTTGCATATGGAATAGTACTTGGTCCAACATGCAGTGGCCATTTTTTGCTGGTTTCAGACTAGAGGTCTGGAATCCCAATTGTCCTGTTATTTTAATTATTTTTGTCTTGTAGTTTTGTTTCTGATAGTCATGAGTCAGTGAAAGGGGCTGTATGTGTATGTTGGACCTGTAGAGAAATGGTAAGCATTAACAGCTGTGGCTTCGAAAAGCTCTGCCATGTTAGAGGGCCAAAACACTCCCCATCTATAATGTATGTGGAAGCAAAAGCTGAAGCCACATTTTTGGCCTTTAGGTTTAATTCAGCTCCCTCTGTAGATGATACAGCAATGTATGTCATTTGCATCCAACCTTGGCTGCTGTGTAGAAGTTGCAATACGTTATTGTGTTCATATTCAAATGTGAATAGATTTAAGACCAACTAAAGGGGCAGGAAACAAGAAAATGTTTTAGTGCTATTTTTCTACAGAAAAATAGGTTTGATTAAAAAAAATATGTATGTATGATGATCAGACGGTGTTAGTGTGACACTTCCTTGGATTGGGTCGGGAATGAGAAGACAGGAGGCAGGCTTGGGACAACTTGGGTTCTTTATTTTTTCAATTTTCTTTCCTTTTACTTTTCAGTGATTTTATCTCACTCACACACGCACACATGGCTCTGGGCTGCTCTCTCTCTTGTGGCTCTCATGTCTCCCCTGTTTTTCCTTGCCACTGCTCACTGAAACACAGAACACTCGTTAGCCAAATTTTGCACGTGTGGAAGCCTTACCACTCACTCTCCCCGGCTCCACCCTCCATTCACAAACCAGCTCTCGACCATGCCCCCACTTCCACATACGCCCACCGCCCAACTCAGGTCGGGGAGCCATCCAGCCTGCCGCCGTTTTCCCCTTTTACCTGAATAAAAGCCTGTTGGCATCCACTGAACTGGATCTGGCGCTCCCTTTTTAGTGAGATCAGTCAGTGGGCTGGTGACATCTGAATAATTAGGTACAAACCTATGATAATAGCCAGCCCCTGAAACTGTCTCACCTCCTTTTTGGTCTTGGGTCTTGGACAGGTCGCAATTTCCTGCTGTCTTATCAATTTGGGGACGCACCTGCCCATGGCCCAAGTGAAAGCGCAGATACCGTACTTCCACTCATCCTGTCAAACAATTCTTTGGGTTTTCTTTCAGTCCTGCTCATCTCAAGGATCTCAGGACAGCTCTCAGATGCTGAATGTGCCTCTGCCAATCATTACTATAAATAATAATGTCATCTAAATAGGCAGTGGCGTAGGCAGCGTGCAGATGGAGGATTCTGTCCATGAGTTGCTGGAACGTCACTAGGGCTTGAAACAACCCAAAAGGAAGGGTCCTGAATTGGTGTAACCCAAACGGAGTGGAAAAGGTCATTTTCTCAGGAGATACTGGAGTCAAACGGAATATCCCTTTGTCAAATCCAGTGTCGAATAAAAGCGAGCCGCACCTAACTGATTGAGCAGTTTGTCGATGCAGGCATTGGGCACACATGTCAAATTTAGACACCACGTTGACTTTTCTAAAGTCCACACAGAACAGGACCAAACCATCTGCCTCGGGAACCAAGACCACCGGACTGGACCAGTCACTGTGGGACCCTTGATTCTGCCTGCAACTTAATTTGGGACAGTGAGAGGTGGTCGCACTTTTTAGATTTACCTCTGGTCCTAGCTCCTCCCCGTCCAGAATGACTGTAGTCAAATCCACAGGGACCACCTCTCTCCATGGTTTAAGGAGATTAAGGTGGTAAATCTGTCACCCACCTCGATTTATTTGCCATACCTCATAGTAGTCGATGTGCCCGACTCACCATGTGACCTTGAAGGAGCAATTTGGAGCTTGATGTGGGTAATAAAATGAGCACTTTATCTTCCTGTGAAAATTCCCATAGCTGAGTACCCCGTCATACAGTCGGGACTGTTGTTCTTGGGGTTGACACAAATTCTCCTGTGTTAGGTGACTCAAGATGTGGAGTTTTTCTCTCAGGTCCAGAATGTACTGAATTTCATTTTTGCTGTCAGCAGGTCCATCCTCCTAATTTTTCCTAATGACGTCTAGAATGCCACAAGGCTTGCACCTGTACAATAATTCAAATGGGGAAAACCCCATGGAGGATTGTGGGACCTCTCAAAAGGCAAATGACAGGGGCTCGAGCCACTTATCTCAGTACCATGAACGAACTTACAAATAATATTCTTAAGCGTTTGATTAAACCGTTCCACCAGCCCATCCATCTGCAGATGGTAAACACTGGTACGAATTGGTTTAATCATAATTTAATTCATACGGCTTGCGAAGAGTGCGTGAGATAAAGAAGCTGACATTCGCAACATCCCGCACAACACCAGCAAACATCGCCACGAATGCCCAGCCAATAGAAATGGGTCGGTTCAGTGTTTTATCCTGCCCTAAGTGCCCTGCCATCGGATTATGGACCGACCCCTTGCAGAATGGCCTGCTTTAGGTCTGGGTACTCCAGCAGGTTCACAACTGGAAACTGTTGGGCGGCAAGCTGGGCTTCCCCCGATAGGAGCAGTAGTAGGTGGACTGCCCACTGTGACGCCCACTGCCCACAGCCCCATGCTCCTGCGGCACACTTTAAGAGCTCAACGAATGCTTCCGGGTCGTATTGTGGTCCCATCTTTTGTGGTACTGTTGCCAGAGTACCCGCTGGCTGGACCAGTCTCCATAGCACCTGCTAGTCCTCTGCTTGAGCTTGGAGCAGGGCCGGGAAGCCCTGCTCCTGCTCTGTACGCTGCTTGAGGAGGGCTTGGCGTTGCGTCTGGTGGATGCCGTGAGGGTCTTGACAATCTCAGCTAGTGGCAAGGACTCCATGACAGCGAATCTTTCTCAAAGTCCCGGGTTTTGGCACCAGTGTGACGCTTCCCTGGGTTGGGTCAGAAATGAGGAGACAGGAGGCAAGCTTTCACTTGCCAGAGATTTTATCTCACACACACACATGGATCTGTGCTGCTCAGCTCGCTCTCTTGTGGCTCTCGTCTCTCACCTCTTTATCCTTGTCACCGCTCAGTGACGCTGTGTATGAATATCCCTACTACTCTACTATGCAGCAGGTGAAAAGCAGTACACCAAAGGAGAAGTATGTCAGAATTCTCAGTATTCATAAAACAGTAGGCAAGAAATACCTGGATGACCTACTGCTTCCGCTGAGATTCTGCGGTATGGAAGCAATGTACACTGTGCTATCCCATAAGGCAACGGGACTGGCACAGAAGAGCTGTCAGAATCAAAAATGTCAGAAGGCAGTGTTTTTAATGTTGCTCCTTGTTCCTTGTGGTTAAACCGTACTTGTTTAAAAACACCTGAGTCGATTGTAAACTTCTTGAAAGTTTAAACAAGAAAAAAAGTGTTACTCTAATCTGGTGGGCTCTTTAAATTTTTGCGGTTACTATGATGTCATAGGTCACATGAAAACACCAACTGCCAGAAGTTTAGTTCATTCAGTAAAATCTAGTTTTGTGCAGTTTGGTTTAAAAATAAAAGAAACTTTTTTAGTTACAGTTCATACAGCCACATTTCTCTACCACTGATAAAGTGCTTAGTGGCAAGCAAATTAATAAATCTGGCCTGACTAAGAGTGAGTATTTTGTTTTGGGGGTGGTCGGAACGGATGGATAGAACAGGAGAGAGTATGCATAACAGGGTGGGAGGAGGTAGGAGAGTGATAGAAGAGTAATCCCTTTCCAGCTAAATGGCTGATCCTTCTTATTCTTCAGATATCACATATCAGAAGTTAAATTAGCCTGCTATCTCTTGACAGCAATTAACATGTTTTTAAATAGGGAGGAGAGGAGGCATAAGGGAGCTTACTAGTGTTTGCTAATTGTTAAACAGCAAAAACAATGGTGTAGAGGATAGTTAAAGCACTGCTGTCATGGAGCGCATTAGGTTTAGACCAAATAATTTTTAAACCAAAAATTTCTCCAATTTCAGTAATATAATTCAGTAGCACAGAAAAGAATTTATCTGTTTTTGGCACCAGAAAAATATACTGGATTGGTGTCAGCTCCAAAATGTAATCTGAAAGTACTTATACTTAGCTATATAGTTGGATCACAGTTCACAGAGATGGAAAATGTGCCCATATCTGCTGTACCTTGCTTTAGGGGCCATAACTATATTCACATTTCTATATCACAAAAAAGCTTTCCTCTATTAAGGTGCCTTATCTGGGTCAGTTCAATGGCTGCTAACACCAATCACAACCCATTTTGCCCTCTGATCAAGGCCCTGGCCAACTCCTCTAACAGGTTCTGATGGCAGTGGAGGTGCGATTCAAGTGACGGCAGAGAAAAGCCAAACTCTGAATAGGCCAAATGCACCATTGTCCACCATCGGAGAGGCACTTTCACATACAGGCTACACTCTTACACAATTATTCGCTCTTGATGGAACATGCATGAGTTGTTGCGGTTGTTCTCAGAGAACGCTGTTCCTCAGTCAGAGGGATAGGAGGTGGGGGTTGGAGGGAGGAAGGATGGCAGAGTCTTGCAGAGCTCTTAAGCCTTTTTACTGATGCTGATTTGAGGTGAATGGGAAGAGGAGAAAGAAGAGTTGCCTCGGCTTTCATATCCCCCTAACCCCCACTCCCTGTTGCCACTGAAGATTCTGGGTAAGGAGTCAGGGAAGGTCCCTGAGGAGGCCTAGCATGAGAATGATTTACCAGTGGTTCTGTGTTCCAGAACAGGTGGTAAGGATGTGTGTTTTCACCAAATTTAGATGCATAGGAGTGGTTACATACCCATACGTGCATAACAGGAGGAAAGCTTTGGCCTCATGTTAATTACCTAGCACATAACATATAGTGTTTTAATAATGCCATACAATAAACTGTCCTGTTAAAGATAAAAAACCCACTCGTTGGCAGTGGGCATGTTTTCTTACCCACTCTGTGTAGGTAAGAGGGGTTAGAAGCAGTTGGACATAATTGAAAAGTGAGTCCTAACCCTATGCCTTATTATCTTCAAGGTCTAAACTCTTCACCATAAGAACCCTGGAGGGGTCAAAAGCAACAGCCATTTGGAACACACTTCACTAAACACAACAAGAAATTCACTAAACAGTGAAAACATCTGTCACGAATTTTAATTTAGGGTTACTGTTTGCTCAACCTGATACTAATGCCCAACATACAGGGTAGTGGTAAAAAAACAAAAAACACCAAAGCTTATTTCTCAATGCACTACCTTTTAGCTGCTTTCACTTTGGTTATAATTTACTGTTATTAAATATCAAATATTAAGTATTTAATACTTGAATTTAAAATTCAAATTTAAAATTGAACGGAAACTTGCTGGTAGCTTCAGCATTTTTTTATTTAGTGTAAAAACACCAGAAAAATATTAGGAGTAATTTGATCATTAGTTGTTGAAGAGAGAGTGTTGAAGTAAATTAAAAGTAAATTAATGTAAATTACCTCTTGAAGTAAATTAAATGAAATAAATTAATTTTCTGAGTTATTTTAGTGTATATGACTCAAAAGTATTGGTACTTTATACTCATGTAATTTATATTCATGTTCAAAATTTTGGCTGATGAAATATTGTAAACTACACTGGGTCATGTCAAAAATGCAAAAAGGCATAATAGAAGGCTGCTCCACTTTTTGCTGGGGTGTGAATGGCTCTAAAAATGTACTTTGGCAGACTGTAAGCCACATGCTGGATGTATCATTGTTAACCTGCTTCACTTCATAAATGTGTTGGTTGGGTCTGCTGTTGGCAAACCACTCTCCTCTCCTTTGTGTCTAAGAAGTCATAGAAAAGTCTGTACAATCACAGTAAATCCTCTGCTCTTTTCTGGCTCCCATGGCCTACTAGTGGTTGGTGGGATTCTTGTTGACACCCCATGCCCATTTCCTCTACGTTATCACTAATCATGTGTGATCCCCTGAGGTGGGTGCAGGTGCCAGGTTTCTGAAACAGGTAGCACTAAGCCATCTTGGAAAACGAGCTCCATTAAACTGCTGCCAACTGCAGGTCTTTCAGTATTGTCCCTGTATTGTTGTCTGGGAAGTCACAAGCCTTTCCATCAAGTCAATTTGCTAAATAAAGGGGAAAAGATATGAAAGGGGAAAGAACAATGCAAATGAGAAATGAGCTTTGAAGTCCAATTTTGGGCTTTATGTGACTATTTCTCCTGTTTCTGTGTGCTGTTCCTTTGTCCTGAAGTGAAGGCTCAGTGTGGATTTTCGCCATTACTGTATTTTTTACTTTGCAATGGATAGGACCTCTGAATGAAAAGCACAAACCTCTTGCTAGGCATATGATGCATAAATGTATGGATGCTCCTGCACACAAATGTAAGGCTGGGGTGTATGACTGTCAAAGGCAAGATATAAAGTGTTTCAGTATTCCAGTTTAAAAAGTTGGAGACTAATGGAAATTTGCCAACTGAGGATGGTACCACTCCACTTTGTGAACCCTTTTTACTAATTTATTTCAGTTTCCTGGATTATTTTGTTGCTTTCCTGTTTGCTCTGTAACAGTCTTAATGAAAATGGCCTTTTGTTAAGGCTCTTATGGCATTCATCTGTTTTGAAGGGATCTGAGGCCAGGGTTTTATAATGCAGGCACCAGGCTATTAAAAGGAAGATACCTGGGTACTTGGGTTTAACGAGGGGGTTGGCGGGGCAAAAGACAGGAGGAGATGGGGGAGAGGTTGTGAGGTGAAAAGAAAAGCAGAGAGAGGTAATGAGGGTGGATTTGAGAGAGAGATAGGCTGAAAAATAGACAGAGTGTGATAGGAAAAGAGAGAGACAGAAAGTGAGGGCTAGAGAAAGAGAGGTTGGACAGAGGTACAGAGAGCTGGTGAAACACTAGAGCCAGAACAGGAGCCTGTGATCACGGCTGCAGTGAGCACAATTACCTCCTTTTCAAATCCTTCAGTGACACTGCGGGAGGAAGGAGGACTTTGAAGCTTGAAAGGCAGGAGCTCGCTTTCAAGCCTCAAACGTGAGCAGGAAAGGCCTCTGAAATTTGTTCAGGCCTCCCTATCCACCATTAGCTTGTTTCTTCCTCTGGCCTCCGGGCATTTAAGCGCTTTTTGAAAAGATGTTAAGAAATTCAATCACCATAGAGAATGAGAGAGAGAGAAAGAGAGAGTGCTGACTACTTTTTCTTTCTCTATTTCTCTGTTTTGCTTTATCTTTGCTTTCCACCCAGTCCACATAGAGCAGTCCTGCGGTCTTTGTGCTTGTTGTGTACTGGGAGAAATGGTTGGGATCCACAAACAGAGCACAAATTAAAAGAAATAAAGACAAAGAGGAATGAAAGAAAGAAAACAGCTTGGCTCATGCTAATGGCTATGGATGGCACCTTTATTTATTCTCTAACTGGTCCAATCACAGAATCAGAGCTCACTGTGCATCAGCATCAGATACATTAAACTGTAATGGAGAGATGCGGAATGTTCAGCGATACACAATAGCGCTGAAGAGTGTTCAAAAAGTGTTGTTCTATTGATTCAGCAAGGAGGAGAGATATTTGCTGTAATGTTTGTGGAGGAACACACAAGGATTCTGGTTCTCATAGATTTAGGTTTGTTTCATGGATTTTTCAGAGAGTGTGAGAAATGCTGTCAGTAGGAGATATTTATTCATGTGTATATCTGTGTCTGTGTGGTCTTTTTTTCTTCTTGCATTTTCAACATGCTATATTATGCTATATTTAAGGACATGAATGGACAAATATTTAAGGACAAGGTCACAAACCAAAATTTTAAAATGAAGAATGTGAAAGAGATCAGAACAACCATTCCAGAGAACACAAAGAGTTTTGATAGATGTGAAAAAAGTAGATTTTTTTGGCTGGTGAAAGTTCCAGGAGAAAGTTTTGGGAAAGATTAGGGATCCCTCGGATTCTGCCCACTCACTATTCACAGACATGAAGTCTGGGCAATGGCACCGCAGCATCACAGCCATAACATCTGGATTCTGTGACAGCCTGTATCCCTAAGATGTCAGGCTCAAAAAAAAAAAAAACAGTCACCAGTACCAGCTCATGCTCAGATTTTGGTGGGGCAGGAGGACATTCATAACAACATAGCCTCAAATAAAATTGAGAGGCTATCACACTTGACTTATGCTATAGGCTAATGTGTAGTGATTTTTTTACAGTACAGTCTTAACAGGTTGTTTTGAGCAGTTTTAGAAGTACCTTTGTTCAACTATGTTTGATACAGAAGGTGTGTTTCTCATTGCCGTTGTCATAGTGTGCAAGGCACAGACAGAAGAGGTAATAGCATTAACCTGGGTTGCCAGGTTTCAGCAAAATTTCCAGCCCAACTACATCTCAAAAATCACACAAATGACATGAAAAAGGGAATGCCGTAGGGAATTTTGTGTATATTCTGCCCATGGTAGGAATTTTGCCCAATCCTCTTGGTTGTTTGTGCAGAATGTTTGCAAAAAGCATCCGATCTCCTGATTGGCTCTCTCCACTTGGCCATTGGTCTGGGGATGATATCCTGACGTTAGGCTCACTGAGACTCCCAGTTTTTCCATGAATTCTCCCCACTCAAGATGGGAATTGAGCTCCTCAATCACTCACAATGTCCTCTGGGATGCCAAAGTGCCTAAATACATGAGTGAAGGTGAGCTCTGCCATTTCAGACGGCAGGCTACCATTTCAGACGGCAAGGCAGACGGCCGGCTGGGGAGAGGAACCAGATGAAGGGACTTTGGTCGATTACAACCATGATGACCATGTTGTTTTGCATTGAGGGGAGATCTGTGACGAAGTTGATAGCTAAGTGTGACCATGGTTGCTGTGGTATAGGCTGAGGGAGTAGTTTTCCTGCAGGCAGGGTGTGAAGTACTTTGGCTTAGGCAAAGATGGAACATGACGAGATGAACTTGTGGATGTCTTGGACATGTTGGGCCACCAGTATTTGCACTGAAGTAGTGGGTGTGTTCTGTGAGTGCCAGGGTGTCCTGTAGCAGGGGAAGTGTGAACACACATGATCACCTTGTTGCGGAGGTTACAGGGTACATACTTCTTCCCAGTTGGGCACTGTGTGGGAGTTTTCACCTCTGGTGCGTTCTCCACCTCTCGAACGATGTCCCAGGTTATAGACACTACAAAGCATGACTGTGGCATAATGCGTAGAGAGAGGGAGGGAGAGTGAGCTTTGGTAGAAAATCGTGAATGGATGAGGTGCCCCCTCCAGCCAGTGACACCATTCTTACAATGCCAGCTTCATGGCAAGGATTTTCCAGAAGGGACCAGGGGTATGGGATAATGATACTTGACCGTGACTTGGTTTAGACCTCAATAATCTATACACGGCAATAGGCCACCCCCTTTGTTCTCCACAACAAAGAAGCTTGGGCTAGGCAAAAGAGCAAAAAGGGAAAACTAGAAATGAGATCAAAAACCAGAAAGACTATGCTTGGCTTGGTAAAGACTGGTATGAAAAACACAGAGCATATACTTTGCACTGAGTGAGTGGAATGAGAGTCCTTATATACTGTGGCTGTGATTGGGTTCAGGTGTGTGTGTTTAGAAGTAAAGTGAGCTTGAACTTGATAGAGTCCATGTATGTTGGGTGTTAGTCTGTGGCAGCAATGTCTGTAGGCCACGCAGCATTCGGGGAGTTATAGTTAGACACTGATTCCGGCTATGACATGACACACTTTTGTAATTACATACTTTTCCTGTAGTTACTGAATAATTCATATTTGTTACTGAATAACAGGCTATAAGATATACGGACAACTGTCTAATAAGATAGATATTAAAGGGGTTAAAAACAACTATTATACACATACACCAAACACTTTATTAGGAACACCTGTACACCTACTCATTCTTGCATTTATCTAATCAGCCAATCATGTGGCAGCAGTGCAGTGCATAAATTCATACAGATTCGGGCCAGCAGCTTCGAGTAATGTTCACGTCAACCATCAGAATTTTGCGGTGAATGGGCCACAACAATAGAAGGCTGATGGGTTCCACTTCTGTCAGCCAAGAACAGAAAGCTGAGGCTGCAGTGGCTACAGGCTCACCAAAACTGGACAGTTGAAGACTGGAAAAGCATAGCCTGGTCTGATGAATCTCGATTTCTGCTGAGGCACACAGATGAGGTCACAATTTGGCCACAATCCACCCATCTTCTAATGGCTACTTCCACCATGTCACAAAGCAAAAGTCATCTCAAACTGGTTTTATAAACATGACAATGAGTTCAGTGTGCTTCTGTAACCTTCCTAGGCACTGGATCTGAATCCAATAGAGCACCTTTCGGATGTGGTAGAATGGGAGATTTGCAGCATGAAAGTGCTGGAATTGCAGCAAGAAAAATCTGCAGGAATTACAATCATGTCAGCATGGACCAGAATCTCAAAGAAATATTTCCAACATATTGTGGAATCCATACCACAAAGAATTGAGGCTGTTTTGAGAGCAACAGGAGGCCCTACCCAGTAATAAAGGATAATAAAGTGCTCAGTGAGTGTATATGAAAGAAATAATAAACTCTTAGTTGCTTAGTTCTTCTTTGAGCATTTATAATCCTGCAACTGCTGTTGTATCAGAAAAGTACATGTTTGAAGTGGTCACTGCAGGCTTAAGATAATAGGACTTGGGCAAACTGCTTTAGGCCAGTTGGACTAAACCAGTATGGGAGTCAGTCACGCCAAATATTTATGTGGATAGAATTTTTGTGGTCTTTGTCAATGAAATGATAATCATTTTATATGACAGTTGACTTTATACAGTCATTACACTTGGAAGTTGTATGTGCTCTGATTTTTCTTTTTTTAATTTTAAAAATCTTACCCCCTGTATGTCTACAGATAGGGACTCACTCCTGTGACATGCTCCCAGAAATTCTTGAATGTGTGGATGTGTGTTGCAGAGGACAGGAATAGACTGCTTTTTAAATCCCATTTTGACAGTATTACAGTTTAGGAGAGTAGGCCTATTAATCCAGCTTTAGCCGTGTAAGTGCCATTATTCTCTTAATAAGATCACTGAGTGTGCAGTATAGGATTAAATACTTAAAACATAACTGACACTGGAAGTGCATATATACACTCACTGTCCACTTTATTAGGAACACCTATACAACCGCACATTGATGCAGTAGCGCAATGCTAAAAATTATTATGCAGATGCAGAGCTTCAGGTAAGTGAGTGAGTGATAGTTCTGTGGGTGGAAACACCTTGTTGATTAGAGAGGTCAGAGGAAAATGGCCAGATTGGTTCAAGCTGCCACGAAGGATATAGTAACTCATATACTCACTCTTAACAACCATGGTGAGCAGAAAAGCATCTCAGCATGCACAAAACATCAAACCTTGAGGTGGATGGGCTACCACAGCAGAAGACCACATCAGGTTCCACTCCTGTCAGCCAAGAACAAGAATCTGAGGCTATCATGGGCACAGGCTAACTGAAACTGGACTGTTGAGCAGTTTCCAAGACTGGAAAAAGACCAGGTTGTTTTTCTAATCTTCAGCTGTCCAGTTTTGATGAGCTTGTGCCCATGATAGCCTCAGATTCCCATTACTGGCTGACAGGAGTAGAACCCAGTGTGGTCTTCTGCTGTTGCTTCCTAATGTATCCCACCCCTTGACAGGTGCCATTGTAACAAGATTAAAAAAATGTTATTCGCAAGTCATTGGTTTTAATGTTATGGCTGATTGGTGTGTGTGTATGTGTGTACACACACACACACACACACACACACACACACACACACAGGAATCACAGCCATTTTTGCAGAGTCCCTTCATTTTCACAGGCTCAAAAGTAATTGGACAAACTAACAATCATAAGAACAATTTAAGAAAATGTAATTTCTTTACCTTAAGAAGTCATTGGGCTGCATTTGCAGTATGTTTTGGGTCATTATCCATCTATATTGTGAAGCACCCTCCTATCAGTTTTGCAGCATTTGACTGAATCTGAGCACAAAGTATAACATTATACACTTCAGACTTCATCCTGCTACTCCTATCAGCAGTCACATTATCAATAAACACCAGTGACCCAGTTCCATTGGCAGCCATACATGCCCATACCATTAATCTTGCATCAGAACTGGTTAGGCTGTTTTTTTTTTTTTTTTTTTTTTTTTTTTTTTATATATATATATATATATATATATATATATATATATATATATATATATATATATATATATATATATATATATATATAATGTATACACTACTCAAAAAAATTAAATGAACACTTTGAAAACACATCAGATCTCAATGGGGAAAAATATCATGCTGGATATCTATACTGATATGGACTGGGTAATGTGTTAGGAATGAAAGGATGCCACATCGTTTGATGGAAATGAAAATTATCAACCTACAGACGGCTGAATTCAAAGACACCCCGAAAATCAAAGTGATGAAAAATGATGCAGCAGGCTAGTCCATTTTGCTGAAATTTCATTGCAGCAACTCAAAATGGTACTCAGTAGTTTGTATGGCCCCCACGTGCTTGTATGCATGCCTGACAACGTCGGGGCATGCTCCTAATGAGACGACGGATGGTGTCCTGGGGTATTTCCTCCCAGATCTGGACCAGGGCATTACTGAGCTCCTGGACAGTCTGAGGTGCAACCTGGCGGCTTTGGATGGACCGAAACATAATGTCCCAGAGGTGTTCTATTGGATTTAGGTCAGGCGAGCGTGGGGGCCATTCAGTGGTATCAGTTCCTTCATCCTCCAGGAACTGCCTGCATACTCTCGCCACATGAGGCCGGGCATTGTCGTGCAACAGGAGGAACCCAGGACCCACTGCACCAGCTTAGGGTCTGACAATGGGTCCAAGGATTTCATCCCGATACCTAATGGCAGTCAGGGTGCCATTGTCTAGCCTGTAGAGGTCTGTGCGTCCCTCCATGGATATGCCTCTCCAGACCATCACTGACCCACCACCAAACCGGTCATGCTGAATGATGTTACAGGCAGCATAACGTTCTCCACGGCTTCTCCAGACCCTTTCACGTCTGTCACATGTGCTCAGGGTGAACCTGCTCTCATCTGTGAAAAGCACAGGGCGCCAGTGGCGGACCTGCCAATTCTGGTGTTCAATGGCAAATGCCAATCGAGCTTCACGGTGCCGGGCAGTGAGCACAGGGCCCACTAGAGGACGTCGGACCCTCAGGCCACCCTCATGA
The DNA here is from genome assembly GCA_022758105.1 of Pangasianodon gigas. NCBI lineage: Eukaryota > Metazoa > Chordata > Actinopteri > Siluriformes > Pangasiidae > Pangasianodon > Pangasianodon gigas. Next base: position 10,726,202 of record CM040475.1, read on the forward strand.
AGTCTGTTTCTGATTGTTTGGTCAGAGACATTCACACCAGTGGCCTGCTGGAGGTCATTTTGTAGGGCTCTGGCAGTGCTCATCCTGTTCCTCCTTGCACAAAGAAGCAGATACCGGTCCTGCTGATGGGTTAAGGACCTTCTACA
>CM040475.1:10726447-10770286 GCA_022758105.1 Pangasianodon gigas
AACTGCCTGTCTCCTGGAATCTCCTCCATGCTCTTGAGACTGTGCTGGGAGACACAGCAAACCTTCTGGCAATGGCACGTATTGATGTGCCATCCTGGAGGAGTTGGACTGCCTGTGCAACCTCTGTAGGGTCCAGGTATCGCCTCATGCTACCAGTAGTGACACTGACCCTAGCCAAATGCAAAACTAGTGAAAAACAATCAGAAAAGATGAGTAGGGAAAAAAATGTCAGTGGCCTCCACCTGTAAAACCATTCCTGTTTTGGGGGTCATCTCATTGTTGCCCATCTAGTGCACCTGTTGTTAATTTCATTAACACCAAAGCAGCTGAAACTGATTAACAACCCCCTCTGCTACTTAATTGACCAGATCAATATCCCAGGAGTTTAACTGACTTGATGCTATACTCTGATTAAAAAGTGTTCCTTTAATTTTTTTGAGCAGTGTGTATATGTATATATATATATATATGGGTCATGGGGAAAAACATAATTCTATGTTTTTATTTTTCAGGGCCTAAATAACAACTGTGCTCTTCCGACTTCTGACAAAAAAAAAACACACAACAGATTTCATTATGTAGTCTTTTTTTTTCCAAAAATTAAGCCAACATTCAGAAACCAGGTGGGAAAAAGTAACTACACCCTATATTTCAGTAGCATGTAGCACCACCTTTAGCAACAAGAACTTGAAGTAAACATCAATTTTGGAGAATTTGGCCCACTCTTCTTTACAACATTGCTTCAGTTCATTGATGTTTGAGGGCATTCGTTTATGCCCAGCATCTCAGTGGGGTTGAGGTCTGGACTTTGACTTGGCCAGTCCAGCACCTTGATTTTTGTTTTCTTTAGCCATTCAGATGTCAATTTGTTGGTGTGCTTGGGATCGTTGTCCTATTGCATACTCCAATTTTGCCCCAGCTTAAGCTGCTGGACGGATGATCTCACATTTGTCACAAGATAATTCTGGTATAAAGTGGAGTTCATTGACAGCAACAGTTGCTTCTCTGAACTCATGGCTGATGTCCTTCTTCTTGGCATGATGTAGACACACACCTGAGTGCTCCAGAACACCAAACTGCCAAAAGTTCTGCCTTTATAGAGGTCACATTTTACACTTGAGACTATTTGTTTGAGGTTATTTATGTACACACTCACCAAACACTTTATTAGGAATGCTATACTAATACTGGGTAGGGCCTCCCCTTGCTCTCAAAACAGCCTCAATTCTTTGTGGCATGGATTCCATAAGATGTTGAAAACATTCCTTTGAGATTCTGGTCCATGTTGACATGACTGCATCACACAATTCCTGCAAATTTTTCAGGTGCACTATCATGCTGCAAATCTCCCATTCTACTACATCCTAAAGGTGTTCAACTGGATTCAGATCTGATGACTAGGTAAATTGGTAAATTGTGGCCATGACGGGATGCACATGGTCAACAATACTCAAACAGGCTGTGGCCATATTTGCATGATTTTATGCATGAATGAATAGGTGTACAAGTGTGTGTGTGTATATGTGTATATATATATATATATATATATATATATATATATATATATATATAATGTATATATATATTACACACACACACACACAAACCGATCAGATTTTAACATTCTAGTGGCACCTGTAGGGGTGGGGCATATGAGGCGGCAAGTGAGCAGTCAGTTTTCAAAGTTGATGTGTTGGAAGCAGGAAAAACAGGCAAGCATAAGAATCTGAGTGACCTTGACAATGGCCAAATTGTAATGGCTAGAGGCCTGTGTTTCCAAAACAGCAGGTCTTGTGGGGTGTTCCCCGGGTGCAGTGGTTAGTACCTATCAAACATGGTCCAAGGAAGGACAACCGGTGAACTGGCGACAGGGTCTTGAACAGTCTTACTGATGCGCATGGGGACAGAAGGCTAGCCTGTTTGGTCCGATCCCAGAGAAGAGGTACTGTAGCACAAATTGTTGAAAAAGTTAACGCTGGCTATGACAGAAAGGTGTCAGAGCACACAGCGCATCGCACCTTGTTGCGTATGGGGCTGTGTAGCCGCAGACCGGTCAGAGTGCCCATGCTGACCCCTGTCCACTGTGAGCATCAGAACTGGACCATGGAGCAATGGAACAAGGTGGCCTGGTCTTCTGTCATTCATGGTTACCAATGAGATGACCCCCAAAACAGGAATGGTTTTACAGGTGGAGGCCACTGACATTTTTTACCATGCACCATCTACCTAAACATTGTGCAGACCAAGTATACCCCTTCATGGCAACGGTATTCTCTAATGGCCAGTGTCCTCTAGTGGCCAGGGGTCAGCATAGGCACTCTGACCAGTCTGCGGCTACGCAGCTCCATACCAACAAGCTGTGATGCACTGTGTCCTGACACCTTTCTATCATATCCAGGATTAACTTTTTCAACAAAAATGTTACTTTTTCTCAATCTGTTCGAGCATCTGTAGGATGTGCTGGACAAACAAGTCTGATCCACGGAGGCCCCACTTCACAACTTACAGGACTTAAAAGATCTGCTGCTAACATCTAGGTGCCACAGCACACCTTCAGAGGTCTCATGGAGTCCATGCCTCGAGGGGTCAGAGCTGTTTTGGAGGCACAAGGGGGACCCACACAATATTAGGCAGGTGGTTTTAATGTTATGGCTGATCTGTGTATATATAAACTATAGACTTCCTGTCAGCTCAAACCAGTCTGGTCATTCTCCTCTGATGTTTCTCATCAACAAGATGTTTCAGCTTGCAGACTCTTCGCACACAGGATGTTTTTTGGGTTTTTTTTGCATTCTGTGTAAACTCTAGAGATTGTTGTGTGTGTAAGAAATGTGTAAGAAAGTGTGTAAGAAAGAAAGTTTAGAAAATGCTGAAAGACTGAATGGTAACTAATGAAAAGCTCCAATTTAATAGGATGCATGTGCATTTTTTTTCTCCAATTCTCCTTTCTCCTGTAAATGAATGAGTCAAAAGATGGATGGATAGATTCCGCCAAAGGAAAAGATTTAATCATCTCTTGTAATCTTGCTTATTCACCACTGATACCAGTTGTCTTTAAAGCTGTATTTTCATGTTCAAATCCTGGGCAAATTCCATCCTGATGATGCAACTTGGCACTAGAAGATTTTTAAAGACTAAGATTGCTTTGCAAGTGTGGAGGCAGAAGAAAGCCAGAGATTATTGGTACAGAAGTGGTTGGGAAGCAGTGCTATAGCATTTATACTCTAAGGCCATGATTTACTAAGATCCAAAATAATTAGTTTTAATTTGTGTTTGCAATATAACCCAAGTACAATGGTGACCAAAGGCAGTGAGACGCACTGAAAGCAGTTCAAAATACAATATAAATAAATGAATAAAAGAGTATAGAGTGTGTATTATGTTGATAAGGTAAATGTGAAGACTCTGTAAATTCTATTGTCCTTGGATATGCAAACTTGGTGAATCGTGGTCAAAACAAGTCCTAGTCTCCCCAGTCTGAAGAAAGGTAGTGGAATGAAAGCTAACTCTGGTGCTGCTGTATTTAGGTTAAAGAAGTAATGACCTGGTAAAGGGCTGAAGGCCAGGTAAACGGTTTACCTGTTTACCTTAATCTCTCTAACCTGATTCAACAACACAAAACCACCTAAAAACCCATGGAAGTCTGTGTAAACTGAGTACATTCTGCAGTTCAGACCCACTGTGGAAAGCTTTATGTACGGGCATCTCTCAACCCTCCACAACACACACACGCCACGTATAATATGCTGGCAGGTTTGCAATTAGGGAGGTGTATTAAAGTAGAGAGCGGCTCTAAGTGTATGTGCACAAGAGAGAGATAGACAAAGAAGGGCAATGAGAGAAAGAGGGAGTGGGGTGAGCTTGTGGGTGTTGATACTACCCATGAGGGCACTTAATGGGCAGTTTGGAATGCAGAGGAAAAAACTCAGTTGCTCCCTCGATGGGATTCTGTGTCTTTGAAAAAAAAAAAAAGAGAGAGCTGACAGGAAGAGAGAGAGAGAGAGAGACTGAAGAATGAAAAAGGGAGAGAGATGGTGGGAAATCCTCATAATGCTTGCTGCTGGGATGTTTGCTTGTTTTATTTCTCAGGCTAGAGAGAGCATGTGTGTGTGTGTGTGTGTGTGTGTGCGCATGTTATATCTTGGTGCAGACCAAATGTCCCCACAAGGATAGGAATATCTGACAGTTTAGATGATGGGGATATTTTGATTTAGGTGTGTGTTTGTGTGTGTGTGTGTGTTGCAGTTGAGAGCTGTTTTATTTGGCAGGGAGTAACCAAAACCAAGAGGCTCTAGGCAATACTTCAGCTTCCACAAGAGCATTCAGCATGACTAGACATGTTCCATGGACAGACTGCAGTGCATTTCTATGTGTGTGAAAACATGCCAAATGTAAATGGGCTCTGACAGGACTATGATAATGAATTTGTTGCATTACACAACCATAAAAGTTCAAATTTTATAGATTTTCAGCATTGCTTGCCTTCTTTTCACACTCAAACAGAGCCACATCAATCTAGACCTTAAGAATCCCAATTCTTCAGGTCCAGATTGATGTGGCTCTGTTTCTTATCTTCATTCTGTCAGTGTCTAAGGATCGACATTGTCTATGTGTGTGTATGTGTGAGTGTATATATGTGTCATAGGGCACCCAGTTGGCTTACTTATTTAAATTTCTTCACTTTTATAACTTTTTCTTGAACGAAACAAAAACTCTGACTGTAATATAAGGGTTCTGCCATAAGCTGGTTCTACATTGTTCTGTTCACTATTTAGAAATGGATGTTCCATTGACAGATACAATCTGTTTTGATTTGGTAGCAATAGACTTTTGTCAGTATAACGTATATAATGTTCTTATTTCGGCTGCTCCTGTTGGGGGTCACCACAGTGGTCCGCATATTTGATTTGGCACAGTTTTTACAGCGGGTGCCCTTCCTGACGCAACCCTCCCCAATTTTATCTGGGCTTGGGACTGGCACTGGGAGTGGCTGGGGTTGGTTCCCTGGCCGGGAATCAAACCCAAGCTGGGGCAGTGAGAGCGCTGTGGCCTAACCACTAGTCCTCCAGGGACCCAGTGTAACGTATATATGTATTTAAAATAATGTATTTAAAACGCCAATATATACTCACCATCCAATTTTTTACAAGAACATCTGAAGACCAGGTGATTATTTTTTCTAATCTCCAACTGCCCAGTTTTTGTGAGCCTGTGCCTGTGCTCACTCAGTGTTTTTTGTTTTTTTGCATCATTCTGTGTAAACTCTAGGGACTGTTGTGTGTGCAAATTCCAGGAGATCAGCAGTTTCTGAAATACTCGGAAACAAACAAAACAATCAAAACAATCATGCCGTGGTTGCAGTCACTGAGATCACATTTTTTCCCCATTCTGATGTTTGATGTAAACGTTAACTGAAACTCTTGATCTGTATCTGCATGAGTTCATGCATTGTGCTGCTGCCACATGATTGGGTGATTGGATAACTGCATAAATGAGCAGAAGTACAGGTGTTCCTATTAAAGTGGATAGTGAGTATATTATTTTCCAGTTAATATTTTTACAGTATAAACAATATTACTGATATCAATTACACAAAACTCCTTAATGCTTGCAGATCCTCCTAAAGTCTATGCACAGGTGGAAATCATGTGACAGGGACTAAACTCACTTTTTTCTCATATTATTGTCACCTTTTTGCTTAGAGTTCAAATATACAATGCAAATTCATTTGTAAAAGAGAAATCTCTCTTATTCCTCCTTTCTCTTTCTCTGCTGCTAATAGAAGAAGAGAGATCTAGTTCTCCCTACCATCGGGAGAAGCGCAATGTGATTAGCGGACAGCTACCAGTGCCAGGCCAGGGCTTGGTGGCTGCTAAGCTGAGTGATGAGCCGTCCACCTCCACAGAAGAGCGACCCTTGCTGGTGAAGAAGGAGCTGCAGACCTCCCTGCCCTACCTCCCTGAACACACACTCCCTTACCGGGGCACACTGTTTGCAATGGACCCCCGAAATGGCTACCTGGATCCTCACTATAGTAAGTGACTGCCATGCTGACATGATAGTAGTGTAGAAGTTACTGAAATTAGCACTGGTTTATATGCTGTCAACACTATACTGCCAATAACACTTTTCACACTGACTACACTGAAGTTGCCAGTATCACAAAATCTTTTAGTGAATAATGGTGCAGAGTCATCAGTATACATTCAGCTGCAGAGGTCAGTTTTTTATACTGATGAGTGTTCACATATAGTGAAAAAGGACTGGGCTCACTTAAGTCACAGATCTCGCATATTTCATGACAGCTGCCAACCAGGGAAGTCATAGTACAGTATACGAAGGTATTTTTCTGACTGTATTTAGTTTTATATGTGGTTTGCTAAAATCTACTAGAAAAGCTGTGGTGCCATATAAATAAATGTTTAACAGGGAGCAAAATGAAATACAGCTGATAAGAAATTTTGCCTGGTGGTCAACCAATATGGGTTTTTCGGTGGCCAATACCAATATTTTCGACACCGATCAGCCATAACATTAAAACCACTGGTAGTTGAAGTGAATAACATTGATTACATTGGCACGTGTCAAGGGGTAGGATATATTAGGCAACAAGTGAACATTCAGTTCTCGAAGTTGATGTATTGAAAGCAAGAAAAATGGGCAAATGGTAGGATCGCAGTGACTTTGACATGGGCAAAATTGTGATGACTGGGCCAGGGCCTCTTGGCAAATCTTGTAGGGTGTTTCCGGTATGCAATGCAAAGACTGTCCAATCCCACAGAAGAGCTACTGTAGCACAAATTGCTGAAAAAGTTAATGCTGGCTATGATAGAAAGGTGTCAGAACACAGTGCATCTTAGCTTCTGCATATGGGGCTGTGTAGCTGCAGACCAGTCAGAATGCCCATGCTGACCCTGTCCACTGCCGAAAGCGCCTACAATGGGCACGTGAGCATCAGAACTGGACCATTTTACAATGGAAGAAGGTCCTGGACCTTGGGTCCTGGCAATCATGTAGGTGTTACTTTGACACGCACCACCTACTGTACCTAAATATTGTTGCAGACCAAGTACACCTGTTCATGGCAACAGTATTCCCTAATGGCAGTGGCCTCTTTCTACAGGATAATGCACCCTGCCACACTGCAAAAATTATTCAGGAATGGTTTGAGGAACATGACAAAGTGTTCAAGGTGCCGACTTGGCCTCCAAATTCCCCAGAGCTCAATCTGATCAAGCATCGTTGGGATGTGCTGGACAAACAAGTCCGATCCATGGAGGCCCCACCTCGCAACTTAAAGGATCTGCTGCCAATGTCTTGGTGCCAGATACCATAGCACACCTTCAGAGATCTGGTGGAGTCCATGCCTCGACGGGTCAGAGCTGTTTTGGTGGCAGAAGGGGGACCTATGCAATATTAGGCAGGTGGTTTTAATGTTATGGCTGATCGGTGTATGTATGCTTAACCTTTGAACAGTTTCTTTTCACATGGACTAAATATTTTCTGTTTGAGATCTGTAATGTAATGTTATGCAAATTTCAAACATTTGTAGATTTTGTCTCCTATGAAACAGAAAAAATCTTTTAGCATAATGTTACTGACCAACTTGACTATGTCAGCCTTTGTGTTGCAAGTACTGCACATGCAGAACATGTCGATGTTGATGTTGGCACAGCAGCCAAAATCATTCGGCTCTAATCTACAGTGAGTCTGCAATATATTTTATGCAAGTATTTGGTAATGCAGTATCCTGTCTGCAAAGCATTATGTTTTTGTCGCATTTGTGCTGGTAGCTATCTTAGCTTAGAATGATGTTTTCTCACTAAATGACAAATTATAATGACCAATATAAACAAATTATATAGAGGCCAGAGTAAACACTGCTTATCATATAAAAATACAATTAACTGAATTAAAATAACTTAAATTAATTAACTCTTTGCGAGTTCGGAATTCAGTCCTACCATTTGTTCTCTGGGAACTCCAATGCTAGCATTTTCTCTGTGGTATTTCTTTGCGTTTGAAGGCAATATGCGATTAACGGGCAGACAAAAGGGGAAGCTTGAGCACTTTTATTAATTGGCCATGCTTTCAGACTGATTGCCAGATACTGGTTACTTCAAAATGCTTGATATCGGCCTAGTAATTGAGTTGGTAGGTATTACAGAGGTACAGATAATGTGCCACGTTCATCAAGCTGGATATGAATGTATTCATTAATTGTAATTAATCGAAATTTGGTATTCATGAAAATCCCATAATTTTGGAAAAATGTTCATATCCTAAACATGCTACTGAGTGTTTGTAATTTTTTACGAATAAGAAAACTAAATAATGTAAACCTCGATTGATTGGCTTCAAATCATATAAATCAAGATGAGTTGGTGCACTTTTATGTATGGACAATCCTGTCAACTTTACATTTATGAAACTTTTGTGAAAACCAACTGTTTTATATTGATGGCATTGTCTAAAGAAATATTAAATATGAAAAAATAGAGATTTTTTTTATAAAGATATGAGACTTTTTGTTCAATTAAGAACAAAAGGGAAGAGGGAGCGCTCAGGCGGTGTGTAAGCTTCTGTTTGCTGCGGCATCTTCTTTTAATGCCGTGCAATAAGTTATTTGTTAAGTCTTTATTAGAGCCAGCATTAATTCACATTTAATTCCCCTTTTACATAATTTGGCTCTGGATTCTGGCCTTTCAGGTGCTGTTAGATAATATATTTTTATTGGCATAGACGTGTGAAAGTCTTTTTTGCTATTTGCTCATCATTTCTGTTGTGTGAGCTTTTGCATTTCATGGAGTTTTGTGGGTGTCACCAAATGCAAATCAGCGATTGGTGTTTATCAGCATACATACACGAATACGAAGAAAATCAGTGTTTTTTCAGTGTTTTCAGTCTTTTATAACTCTGGTGGAATTTTTTAGGTTGGTTCGGCGTATGCAGACATTTGCACACAACTTTACTAAAAGATTATTAAATGAGGCCCTTTATCTGCTGTATTCTCAGAAAGTGCATTGTGACATATTGTGATATATCAGTGATATATGATTATATTGTCCAGTTCTATTAATGGCTGCAGCTTTTTTTTTTTTTTTTACTGCAACTCACAGGATAGCTGCAAGTATGGTGGGGTAGAATCATCAATGAGTTTTCTGTCAGAGATTCAAGAGAGATTCCCGTAAGAGATTCAGTGATTTGCTTTGTGCAAGGCTGTCAGAATTCCTGGAATAAACCTGTTTTCTTACACTGTTCCTCATAACAGTAGTTGTAGTAGTGAACTGATGACTGAAGCAATTGCTTATATGTATGAGAAGCATTTCCTCTTGCAAGGTCAAAAGCGAAACTTCACACAAATTTATTGCACCTGATTAATTGCCCTTTCTTTCAGTCCCTTTCTCTCATTTTTTGCCTGAAGGGAGGCCAGTATGGGGGAAAGACACTCTATTCCCTAATTCTCTCATTAGAGGCTGAGAGTAAGCACACAATTCCAGCACAACCTCATCAGCATTCTGATCAAAGCCATGGAGGAAGGGGAGCCATCAGCCTCTCTTTTAGTCACTATTCCTCTTTCCTTCTTTGTTTCTTTTTTCTCACTTGTTCTTTTCATTTCTTAGATTCTTGTTAGCAAGTATTAGTGCTCAAAGAAAAGAGAAAGCCAGAAAAAAAGAGAGATATGCCTTTTAAGAGGTTATTTTGGCCAAGCAGCTTTTGTCTGTCTGTCACCAACAGACTGGAATTCAATATAATTGTTTAGTTTGGTTAAACTGGCCTCAAGCTGGTCTTGACCAAATAGTGCACTGTTCTTAATGAGTCTTTCTGTCTCTTTTTCAAACTTTCACTCCATCTCCCAGGGCATTAACTTGTCTCTCTTTAGTCAGTTCATTAGCTCAGCTCTTATTTTTTGTGCTTCAGTGGCACTGATCTTGACTTGTCTGAATGAAGAAAGGTTAAACTACAACTGGACCGATCAGGCTTCTTACAACATCAGGGGCTAATATTGGCCTGTCCAACTCAGCAAAGCTGCCACCTTTCATAAAGCCTGGTCTGGAGGTGATATGAAAGCAGGTTTGTGGGATAACTATGCATGTTGGGAAAGAAACTAAGAGAGTAGAGGAGGACAGAGAGAAGTGGGGAAAGACTAAGGAAAGAGGGAATGAAAAGCACAGTGAGTGAACGTAGGGGAAAAATTCCAGTCAGCTTAACACAAGTTGGGTAAACTGTAGAGGAAAGTGAAGGTTTCAAGCTCCAGGAGGCACAGAGGTCAGTGTTTGCATGGAAAAGTCACTGTCTTTAAAAAAAAAAGAAGTTGAAAAGGAGAATGAGAAGTCAAAGGGGCAACTCTGTCTGAAATAACTCAATTTTTTCCACATGGAAGACCTCAGCAGCACTAACATGAACTGGATAGAATGGGGAATCATGATCTCATAAAGAATTCAGAGGAAATCTAACAAGTAACAGCAGCTTTGATGAGTTTCAGACAAATTAAGTTGTAAACTTGAAACAACTGTAATGACTACTATCCCTGTCAGTATATTCGCATTACAGGACATAGATGGAGTGTTCATTTCCCCCCCTTTTTTCTTCCTTTATTAACAAATCAGGGTCTTTTACTTTTTTGGTATGTTGTTAAATGATTAGAATAAATTAATGGATTTGGTTGGTAGGAGGTGAGGATGACAAAGAGTTCTTTCTGCCAGAGCTTCAAAAGCCTGCCTTACACTTCAGGTCGTAAAACCCTCTTTGTTACCAATCATAGACTTTCTTTCCATAGACTTTAAGGAATGAAAAATAATGACCCTTAAACTCCAGTGAAACTGAGCCATGACACCTGTTTCTCTACAGCACCAAAAATTTTTGCACTCCTTTTCCTTGTTATAAATCTGTCAGGCTGTAAGTGTATCCCAGGTGTATGCTTATTAGTTTGTGTGTGATGGAGAGCAGCTTGTAGTTCTTTTTGCTGTGTAGGCAGTAGTAGAGGGAGGTGAGCACCGAGGCACGTAAAGTGTGATTAATCTTCCTGCTGGTGCATGGCAGGGCCTAATGCACCTAAACGAGCCTCCACCTGCCGCCCACACACCTGTCTACCACACCACCAACACTACTGCTGTCTGAGAACAAGGCAGAAGATCCATGACCAGGAAAGAGGAGAGGATGATAATGTTGATACGGAAAGGGTCTTAAACCTTTTGTCATCCTTCACACCTCCTGCCTTTTTTCTCTGGCTTACCTCACATTTTTCCCTGACCCTCTCAATGGTGTTTGTTCAGCATCTTAGAAAGCACAGCATCCCTCAGGGCAAGAAGTGTGTAGAATAATTCCCCCTTTTGTGTGCATTAGTGGGATCTCCATTGCAATTTTTTTTCTCTTTCACAGAAAAGAGTGTTTCCACATCACTCTACTAATACCAAATGTGCATAAGACCTTAGGACTGAATGGAGCATTAATGAAATAAAGAACAAGAGTGAGATTTGTGATTTGAGATTAATATGCATTATGTGCATATGAATATGCATATGTGATTGTGTGCATTGTAAGTGTTACTAGGAGTGTATATTGTAAACTGATTAGAGGATCACTAGGTCCCACCAGTGGTGAGCCACTTGCTGGTGATGCAACCTCTCATCTTTGCTGGGGATCTCCTTCCTCCTTCTCCATTATTTAAGCACAAATAATCAAATGCTTGGCTTTTATATGAATCTTGAAACAGCAAAGGAAGTTTTTTGGATGAGAAAAACAGGGTTATACTGGACATGTATGTGATTATCTCAGCTGTATAACTACTTCACCACACTCTGAATAATGGAACTATTCATGTCCCTCACTTGACTGGCTGCTCAAAAAGACCTACATCTTCTGGCTGTATGAAATCTTCTCCTTGGACAAAACGTGAAACCAAGTTGCAGGACAGGATATAGTTTTGACCCTGATCGCACCCACAATTTTGGGCACCATGTTGTTGTTCTTCTTCTTTCAGCTGCTCCCGTTAGGGGTTGTCACAGTGAATCATTGGTCCGCATATTTGATTTGGCACAGTTTTTATGCCGGATGCCCTTCCTGATGCAACCCTCCCCAATTTTATCTGGGCTTGGGACCGGCAATGGGAGTGCACTGTCATTGGCAACCCCAGTGGCTGGGGTTGGTTCCCTGGCTGGGCATTGAACCCGGGCCGCAGAAGTGAGAGCACCATGGCCTAACCACTAGTCCTCCAGGGACCAATATTGGGCACCATATCTGGGCATATTCTCTACATTAGTGCCCTTGGTGGAGCGTGTCTCTGTTGGACTAGATGAAGGCAGCACTGGAAGACTGGGGTGGATTCTGCTGTGCTGGCTGGATGGATGGAACTGGTTGACTGCATTCACGAATTCTGTGGCTGGTCTCCACTTACAACTGAACCGAGAGAGTCATGGCATGAAAATGTGACATGAATAGTACTGAATCTACTGTAAAAATCTGAAATGTTCCATTGCAGAATATTTGCTCAAAACAACTAAACATTCATCTATGATTGATTAGATGCAAAAAGTTAAGGGTTGAATGTCTTAGTGTAATCAGTATGATTAATTCTATAAAACACGCTCACTGTAAAATTTAATTAAACTATAAACTGACTGATATATCAGTTTACCACATTGTCAGCTTCAATAAAACAGGTTGTAAAAAAAGAAGTAAGATCAAATTTAGGATTGAATATCAAGCACAATCTGTAGAATCTGGCATCCCTTTAGGGCGCATTCCTGCCTTGCGGGATAGCCTCAGGATCTACCGCAACCCTGACCAGGATAAAGCAGTTACTGTAGGTTAGACCACCTGTTGAACACTCAGTTCTGATTCAGAAGGTGTTGATTAATTTTATGTAATAGCAGCACAGACATTAGTTCCAGGTACAGGGTTTATATTAATGTGCTCATTCTAATACATTATTTTTTCTCACACAGGAACGTGTATGCGGATGTGCCACATAAACAGATTAAAAAACATTGTATAATCATTGATATGGTGAAGTTTTCTTTAAGGAGACATTTAATTTAACATTTATGGAAGGAGTCTCCAATGTCAGCCCTTTGTAACAGTCAGAGGTAAAGCTATTACTAAGTTTTCCAACACAGCAAAGTGTTCATGATGGAGGACTTTGCACTTTCCTGTTTCCTGGTAACATGAAGAGCTGCGTGTCTTGTTAACTTCAAGAAAGAGAAAAAAGACTTTCATCACGAAAGAGAAACATAAGTATGTTTTACATTCTCACTCCAGAATGGCTCAGTGGGATGCAGTGTATCAGAGGAGCCTTGGCATGTTTGGCTGTAGTCTCTGCCTATTCTGTGCCTCTTTGTATATCTTTCCTCTGTGTAACATGCTGATGCAGAGATGGGTTGTGAAAGACAAAACACTCCAGGGCTATAAGTGAAGCCTTGTCTCAAACCACTGAAGTAATTGAGATGAGTTACTCATTTTAAGGGATGTATAAAATTCTTCCTTGTAGTCATTTGATTCTTAAAAAACAGATGTTTGTAAATCTTCCTGCAAACATCTGCATCTTGTCTTACTCCCATGCTGAAACCACCACTCAAATCAGAATACAAATGCAAGCAAAAACACAAATCCTTTTTAAATATGCTTAAAATTTTGCAAGATCTTTCTATAAAGGAGAAAAAAAATGCTATACATAGCAATCCAAATAATTTGAATAGCTTAAAGATATGAGACAGCAAGACATAAGTCCACAGCCCTAAGGTGGATAGGCAGTGGATAAAACCATTATATTTCTGCTAATCCTCTTCCATGTGACCTCTGAACACTGTGTTACTAATCACTGTTGGTGTTAGGGAGAGAGCATCTTATTCATTTCAGGCCTCTGTGTGTTTGTTTCAATGAATCAAGCATCTTGTCTCTGGTGGTAAGTTTCATATCCTTGTCCTTGCTATCCCCACTCAGGGCTTTGCTGAAGCCAGTTGTGTTCCTGGTGGGAGGGACATGAGAGAAAACAGTAATTAAAATGTTTCCCATTTTTTATTATGGGGTCTGGGCTCAATAACAAGAGGTACATCCCTGGCCCATGTGCTTAGCACAGGAGAAGAGACCACAGGAGAATCACAGCTAGAAAGAAAGACAGAAAGAGAGGCAGGGAGTATGGGGGAGGGGTGTAACAAAGCAGAAAATGAAGAGAGACATAAAAGAGAAGGAGCTGAAGGAGGTCAGACCCATCACATGCTTAGTGCTGCCTTCAAAGATGGCTGGGACAGGTGGCAGCTCCAGACAATCTCACTCCACAGAGCAGCATCCTCTCAGGAGGAGATAAGGGATCCCTTCGTCCACCCCCTTCCCCCAGCCATGCTGTGTCTCCTCTGTCTCTCCTCCTCAGTGCTGTGCTGTACTGACTCCTTTGAAGTGTGGATGGAGTGAGAGCTTGGCTGGGGTTGAGACTCAGGCAAGAGTTCGATGTTCTGAGCTCTCTGAGGTACCTGCCGCTCTCTGCTCTCATTATGGCAGTGGGACTGGATTAATCAGCTTTAAGCTTCACATACACACACACACAATTCCTGAACACACATTAGCTCATAATCCACAAACACACACACACCTGTCTGGGCAAATCACATTTGGGTACCAGAGGAAAATAGAGAAAATTGGCGTGGTAGTACTTTTTCTCTGTTGTGGGCCATAGATTGAAGTATTTGCTGTCTGTGGCTGCTGTGTTCACTCTCCCATTCATAATTGGTTTAGCTCTTGCTTCACTCCTTTGATTTTTTTGCCCTCATCTAGAAGCCTCAGTTTCTTGATGGTGCCCCAGCTAAGTCTGCTTGTAAGAGTGTCAGGGGTTATTTAAGAATTTGTTTGGTGGGACAGTGTAAACGGATAACAATTCCTGCTTGGACGTGAGAAGAGAAAATAAAGATATGTGAAAGAGGGAACAGTGAAGACAAAGAAAGACGTTCAAAACCTCAGAATCACTGACCTGCTTATACTACAAGACATTCAAAACCTCAGAATTGCTGACTTGCTCACACTACAATACTTTAATTGCTTGGGATCAGTTCTTTGGTGGATGTAGTGGTGTGCACACTACATGATCACTCACAGATGAGACTCACACACTTCACAAACTTTCACCTGGATCCCTGTGAAGTGCGCCTGACCCCGAAATCTTGTGAAAATAAACGTGAGATATGTCTGTCATATGACTTTGTGACTTTGTCACTATTCTGTATGGAAACAAGAAAAAGGAGAAACAAGAGAAATATTTATAGAATATATATAATAAGATAAAACGTTTGTAAAATGACTGCCTATTATTATCTGGAAAACAAAATAAAATAAAACCACAGTATAATACAGCAGTAAGTGGGGAGGGTGGTAAATGCAGTAAGAAACAACAATAAGACTACATTTTCGATATAATCCTTTTAAACAATCACTTGTTTAATGTCCCTCATGAAACCATGAATGGCTTCTGACCATTGCAGGAGCCAACAAACAGCGTTTAAATCACTGTCCAATTATAAATACCATCAAAATTATTTGTAAAGTGTTCGATTTCACACTGCATTGCAGGTCTATTTAATCTTTTTATTCCTAGTCAAAATTGTATCTTTTTTCTCTTTCAGCTGAAAACGTCTATTTTCGGTGGCATCCCTAATAAATATAGTTAACTGGTATTATATATACTTATTATATACACCAATCAGCCAAAATGTTAAAACCATCTGCCTAATATTGTGTAGGTCCCCCTTGTGCTACCAAAACAGCTCTGACTTATTGAGGCATGGACTCCACAAGACCTCTGAAGGTGTGCTGTGGTATCTGGCACCAAGACTTTAGCAGCAGATCCTTTAAGTCCTGTAAGTTGCGAGGTGGGGCCTCCATGGATCAGACTTTTTTTGTCCAGCACATCCCACAGATGCTCAGTCGGATTGAGATCTGGGGAATTTGGAGGCCAAGTCAACTCCTTGAACTCTTTGTCATGTTTCTCAAACCATTCCTGAATGATTTTTGCAGTGTGGCAGGGTGCATTATCCTGCTGAAAGAATACCAGATAAAAGAATGCCAGTAGAGAATACCGCTGCCATGAAGGGGTGTATTTGGTCTGCAACAATGTTTAGGTAGGTTTTACGTATCAAAGTAAAATCCACATGAATGCCAGGACTCAATGCTTTCCAGCGTAACATTGTCCAGAGCATCACACTGCCTCTGCCGACTTGCCTTCTTCCCATAGTGCATCCTGGTACCATCTCTTTCCCAGGTAAGTGACATACACGCACCAGGTCTTCCATGATGTAAAAGAAAATGTGATTCATCAGACCAGGCGACCTTCTTCCATTGCTCCATTGTCCAGCATGGGCACTCTGACCTCTCTGCGGCTACACAGCCCCATACACAGCAAGCTGCAATGCACTGTGTGTTATGACACCTTTATTCACAGTCAGCATTAACTTTTTCAGCAATTTGCACTACAGTAGCTCTTCTGTGGGACCGGACCTGACGGGCTAGCCTTCACTCCCTATGTGCATCAGTGAGCCTTGGGCACCCATGACCTGTTGCAGGTTCACCAGTTGTCCTTCCTTGGACCACTTTTGGTAGGTAGTAACCACTGCATACTGGGAACACCCCACTCGTCCTGCCGTTTTGGAGATGCTCTGACCCAATCATCTAACAATCACAAATTGGCCCTTGTCAAAGTTGCTCAGATCCTTGCTTGCCCATTTTTCCTGCTTCCAACATGTCAACTTCAAGAACTGACTGTTCACTTGCTGCCTAAAATATCCCACCCCTTGACAGGTGCCATTGTAATGAGATAATCAATGTTATTCACTTCATCAGTTAGTAGTTTTAATGTTATGGCTAATCAGTGTATACTTAGCTGCTGTTACTTTATATACTTATTTAATGATAGTTAAGTTCAAAACACATTGATAGATTTTATTTCATATTAGTGAACTCATATCAGCACACCTTTTAAGTGGAGAGTTCAAAACACCTGCCCAACTGTCACTCATTCCAGATTCATACGTCAATTGGCTCATCTGACGTTTTTATTAGGGGAAAAAAAGGACTGCTCTTTTGGCATATTTTCACTTTCCGCTGTTAAAATGCTTCTGTGAAAAATGTAAATGTAAAGGTTAGCGGGTCTGTAAACATTTAAATATTTATTTTTTCCGTAATAAATAAATATTATTTATTACCCCAAAATGCTCAATTCTCTGTAATAAGCACCTTGTATCGGCTAAATTAGTGGCTATATCTACATAAACTAAGCTAAACAAATTGTCTGAGCATTTGTCTATGACAGATGTATAGAGGTTTTATGTTTAATGTTGGTTGTTGCTTTACCAGTGGGTTTTCTGAATAATAAATGTCTTCTTGTACATATCTGCTGTATCTACATATAGTATCTATCTAGGCTACATAATTCACTGGCTAGTTTTAGCTCTCAAGTAACATCATTACAAACTTTATTTATATTTATGAAGCTTGATAAAGTGATACTGCTCTTTACTTTCCCAAACAGAGATTACATAAAGTTTTTTATCTTTCTCAATCAGCCAATCGTGTGGCAGCAGTGCAATGCATAAAATCATGCAGATATTGGCTAGCAGCTTCGGGTAATGTTCACATCAACCATCAGAAAGGAGAAAAAAATGTGGTCTCGTTGATTTTGACCTTGGCATGATTGTTGGTGCCAGATGGGCTGGTTTGACTATTTCTAGAACAGCTGATCTCCTGGGATTTTCTCTAGAGTCTCTAGAGTTTATTCAGAATGGTGCAATAAAGAAAAAACATCCAGTGAGTGGCAGTTCTGCAGCCAGAAATGGCTTGTTGATGAGAGAGGTCAACGGAGAATGGCCAGACTTGTTCGAGCTGACAGAAAGGCTACAGTAACTCAGATAACCACTCTGTATAGTTGTGGTGAGCAGAAAAGCATGTCAGAATGCACAACGCATCAAACCTTGAGGCAGATGGGCTACAACAGCACAAGACCATGTCAGGTTCCACTTCTGTCAGCCAAGAACAGAAAGCTGAGGCTGCAGTAGGCACAGGCTCACCAAAACTGGACAGTTGAAGACTGGAAAAACATAGCCTGGTCTGATAAATCTTGATTTCTGTTGAGGCACAGAGATGGTAGGGTCAGACCAGCATGAATCCATGGACCCAACCTGCCTTGTGTCAATAGTCCAGGCTGGTGGAGGTGGTGTAATGGTGTGGGGAATGTTTTCTTGGCACACTTTGGGCCCGTTAATACCAATCAATCATCTCTAGAATGCCACAGCCTATTTGAGTATTGTTGCTGATCATAATCATCCCTCCATGGCCACAATTTACCAATCTTCTAATGGCTACTTCGAGTATGATAATGCACCATGTCACAAAGTAAAAACTTTCTCAAACTGGTTTCATGAAAATGACAATGAGTTCAATCTTCTTCAGTGGCCTTCCAAGTCCAAGTCTGAGATTGGTAACTTCATATTTGATAGTGGAGAACACAGGATTTAAAAATGCATCTAGGACTACAGATCGCAAAGTGGCACTGACAGCACAACTAACTAACTAACAACAGAATAAGAAAAGCCTTGTGCTTCAGCCCCCAGTGAAAGTTAGCCATGTTTAATTTTGTTCCATTCTAATGCACAGCTTTTGTTTCTTTATATGCTGCTAAGAGTCTGAATGGATCACACAAACACTATCATTATGAGGTTTCAGTTATTGCACTTTTATAATGTTCAATGTTTTAATCAATTTAAAACTATTTAATACTAATTTTTTGCTATATTGAAATCGTATCGAATTTGAATTTTGTGTCATAATTTCACCCCAATAATAACTGAAAGTAACCACATTATAGTAGTACAGATTATATGATTTATGACCAAATATGCAACATTCTTTTAAAAAATAGATTTTGAATACATCATACAACATATAGCCCACTAAATGGTTCAGAACATCTTTGCAAATGTAAACATACATTTTATACATGGTGAGTTAAACCTTTTTAAACACAATTTAAATAGCACCTCCCTTGTTGTTGTTGAGTAAGATATTTTATGTTTAAATGCATTATGATAAAATGTTCATAGCTTCACGTTCTGACTTACAGGATGTTTAAATATTCTCATTTTATATTTAAGGACTCAGTTAGTATCAACCACAATTGGAGGAGGAAGTTGTTCAATGACAGGTTGTATTATGCAAAAAATTCCATGCTAAGTGAGAAATGTACTGTTCTCTTGTAAAACTGAAGCCTCTATCTAGAACTGAAGGTCACAGGCAAATTAATGGAAAACCAACATAAAGTGTTTCAGTAAGATCACCCCAGAACAGTGACGACTGTGTTTTGGGATCGATTCTGCAAGTCCCTTGAACTGGAGGGATGAACACCATTCTTCCAAAAGATATTTCCTGAATTGTTGTTTTGATGATGGTGGAAAGTGCTGTCTAACACGTAGGTTGAAAATCTCCGATCATTTTTATCCTCAACAAACCGTTTAGTGACTCCTTGTGCACTGTGGATGGGGGTAGACAAGTAAGAGACCACTTCCATCATGGTAGAAATGTTTCATCATAGGATAAAGGAGGTCAGTCAGAATAACTTTGTATTGATTTGCATTGACTGTTCCCACTAAGTGGACAAGTGGATGCAAACCATGCCAGCGTCTCCCTCAGCACTGTTTTTATCTTTACTTCACTTGTCTGTACCTTCCTCTGCAGTAATAAATTCAAAAGAGCAATCACAGAAGCCCTTCTGTGTTTAAACCTATGAAACCTGCATATTTTAAATGAAATGCATCCATATCCCCCATTATTTATCTACTTCTACCACCAAATTTAGTTTTAGTAATCCTTGAAACATTAACAAAGTTCACCATGTTGCCAATAACAAGTCTTCCAAATGAGATTGCTCATCTGAGAAAAGCACCATGATGCCATTTGGGCTAAAATAGGTAAAATAGTAAAGTGATGATAGAGGGGAAAGAGAGAACAAGGAAAATGAGGGGCAAGAGTGATAAATTGAGAGTTAGAGTGAAACAGATGGCTTAGGTTAGGTAAAGGTCTTAATTTGCCCTGAGATGTTGACCCCTGTCTGCTTTGGTGACCTGGCTGTAATTAAACTGTTTGCTTTGAGAGAGTCACCTCTCTCTCTCTCTCTCTCTCTCTCTCTCTCTCTCAATCAATATATCAAATTCATTTTCCTTTATTTTCAGAACAATTAGGAGACTCAGACCTTTTTTAGATTTACTTTTCAGGTTAGACACTGGATTGGTTTGTATTTGAGAACAGTAATATTACATGGCAAACAAATACTGCTACCCAGAATCAGAGTAGAAACCCATTTAAATTTCAGGTAATATTTATGGAGGATAAGATACCATAAAAAATTTGTTTTATTTCTCTGTTGCTAAATTGATACATCTTGATAATTCATTTGACCAAAGTAATGAATCCATCACACCTTACACTCTATTCTTCCTTCTCTCTCTCTCTCTCTCTCTCTCTCTCTCTCTCCCCCACCCTTTCATATTTAGCACATTAGGTTAATTTATTCAGCAGGAATTAGCCTGTTGGAACCACAACAATCTGGCACTGTAATTAAACAAAACACACAAAACTGAGGCATAAGTGCTAGGGAGTGAGAGACCAATGTGTGTTTACATGCAGGAACAGCTGGACCCTTAATTCTCAGCAAACGGTGTTTTAACAGTGTTTTACCAACATCTTGTGCTGCCATTTAACACTGCCATTTAGTCACTGCTGCCTAGAATGATACTGTAGAACCAGACAATAACAAATAACCTCGCTTGAGCACTCAAATCTCTCTTTCTTTACCTGAGATTGCTTTGTACTTAAGTCTTAGCCAGTGCTGATTAATATGTGCCTGCAAGTGTGTATGAAAGTCTTTAAAGGTGGTTAATGGGCTTGTATGAATTGCATGTTTCTCTCTCTCTCTCACACATGCACACACACACACACACACACACACACACACACAAACACCTGACTTAACGCTCCTTGGCTCCTCAGTCATCAGCTCAGTCGACATGTGAATGAGGAGATAAGTGGTGTAATGAAATCTGGCAGTACACACACACAAACACACATATAAAGAGAGTGAGAATTCTGTGGGATCATCATATGTTCCACATTAATAACTCACATAATATTCTGCCTTTCCTTCCCCTTTTCTATGCAGATTTTTAATTGCTTTTCTTTTTTTCACTTTTTTTTCTCTCAGTCTTCTGTACAAGTCCCTTTGAATGAGCTTTTCCTACAGAGTGCATTAATATAAACCTATTATTTATGTCACAGCCGAAACTACTGTCATAGACAGTAGTAGACTGTTGTTGTAGAAAATTAATGCAGACCATCTGATTTGAGACTTCAACAGTGCTATGGTATAAACACATAATAGTCTGTCACTGTGTCTTTACATCAGTAAAATAAACTGAGCTCTGTTCTACCTCTGCAGCAACATCAATAAGTTAGCTGCTGAAAAGTTGTCCTAAAAAGCTTATTGCATTGTATTTCTACTTCTCAATTACATTCTGATTTAGTGGTTAGAGTACAATTAATTCTTAGTCTGAGGGATCCCAAAAGAGCATCTTTAATGAACCTTTATAACAGAGACCTTCCAACATTTTTCAGGGCATGATGTTATTAACTGCTTGGGGCTGTGGCTCCCTTTTATAAAATAATTATGATCATACCCTGCCTTTCTTTCCTCCAAAATAGGCCCAGTTTGTGTTATTAGAAAGTAATAGTCTGGTCAAAGTCTGCCTTTAATTGCCCCTGTCATTAAAACCCATTTGTAAACACATAACACTTAATGAGCACCATTTAAAATAATGACAGGGAAATATTAGAACCGCTTGTATATAAGGGTCTGTGTTTTGAAAAAGGGAAGAGACAGAATGCAAAACTGTTGACAACAATAGACAAAAAACATGATTAAAAGTAAAGTTTGAACAGGTCACATGTGTTTTGATTTGGTATTACTGGGGAATTGTCTGAAATGTTTGGATGTAAACTGTCCTCTGAGGTTTATAATTACTTGCTGTATTAAGGATTTAATGCAACTTGTGACTCACGGTTCAGTTGAGGCCGAATGGCAATTCTTTTGTCCTGAATAAAGTGCTTTGTTAGGCAGTACAGTCACACTGAGAAAATAATAACCTGGCAGCAAAATAATAACTTGCCAAATTTTCTTGGCAGCAGAAAACCTGGAGGGCACCCATGCAGACATGGGGAGAACATGTGATATTCCACACAGACAGTAACCTGAGCTCAGGATTGAACCAGGGACTCTGGAGCTATGAGGAAGCAGCGCTACTTGCTGGACCAATTTGCTGCCCAGTGCACTTGCTGTTTGCTTAAATTCCTTTTACTGAGTGCTCTTATTGCTCTTATATATTACCCATGATTCTCAGTGGATATGAGACACAGTGTTTTGCCTGGGGAGAAAACTGTGTGTAGTGAGTATAGCAGAGTTAGCCCTGACATGTGTGCTAAATTCCTCCCAAACCTCTTGCAGCTGTTTGTCACTGCTCTAAGCAGACACAAATAAAAACAGCAAGCCTCAGAGCAGGACAATTTACTCCTTTAGCGAGCAGAGCCAGAGCACGCCAACCCCTCTGGAGGAAGCTTAGATGGATGGCTGGATCAAACTTCTTTTCTCCTCTTTCTTTTGTTCTCTTGTTTCTTTATTTTCATTTTCCCCTTTTTCTAGTCTCTGCACACTGTTACTGTGTATCTGTAGGGGCAGGAGCTGTCTAGCTCACTAATATATTGAGTCTATATGAGCAAGAGAAACTGATGGTTTCTGTGGTGTACTCTTAATACTGATGGAATAGATAAGAAACAGAAGAACAAAGAAAAGGGGTAAAAAGAAGGTATAAATTAACCAAGGAAAGGGCATCATATGGGCATGAGGATGCACGAGTAAAGAAAAGAGAAGGAAAGGAGAAGTGTCATGAAAGGATGCGGTTTTGAAATAACTGATGAGAAAAAGAAAAAGAAAAAAATATGCTCAGTGGTGAGGAGTGAGGAATAACGTGCAGCCAGTTAGAAGAGTCTGTATTTAAAGTGAGAAGAGACATACCAGTGAATGCACGAAATCTTGTTTTTGGTTTTAGCCTTTACATGTGAAAAACTCAAAGACACAAGAGCTCATTTAGGTCCAACTCTCTACAGATGATTTTGATCTTATTGAATTTGACTGTCTCAAGGCCTCTGGAAATAAGCACTGTGCGTCTGCAGCTTCAGCAGTGCTGCAACCAGGTGAATGTCATATGAAATAAGAACAGAAGTGGCCCTTATGAGGGTTGAGGAATGAGGGAAAGCAGGCCTTAATGAGTGAGAGGAGACCAGGAGGAAACACATTGCTGAGTGTGGCAGTGGCTGTAGGACAGGGTTTGAACAATAGATACACATATTACAGACCTATATCACTTTTCCACTGCACAATGCAGCAAAGCAGAGGAACAAAAGTAAAATTATTTTGCTATTTACATTGCCAGGTGAGCCGTACTGTAAATAAGCATCGTACTATACTGCAAATAAGCAATAAATTGCAAACACAATCGTTACAAGTTGTTACTTGAGTGAGTCATTTTCATTAGAAAAAAGCAGGAATGTGGTGATTTCAAAGGTATTTTCTTTCTTTCTTTTTTTTCTTTCTTTCTTTCTTTTTTTTTTTTTTTCAATAAATGTCAGTTTTGTGAGATAGATACATTGTAGTAGATACATTGATTAGTAGATACATTGATTCAGTCTCATGTGCACATTTTTATAGTGCCAGAAAGCATCTGGGTCACTTTTAAATGTTATTGTACTAGTGAGTTAGTTGGTTACATGAATGTTATTTGATTAGTCAACCATTACTAGTAACCACCATGCAACCTCCCTGCAGAACTTTCACAGATACTGTGGGATTGGAAACAGATACACACACCTGTACAAAAGTTACATAGCCAAACATTAGCTAGCTATGTTAGAATCCTAGATTAGACTATTTATTTGATCAAGAAGGCGACTTAAAAATACTGGTAAAAAAAAAAAAAAAAGACTTTATGTATTTGAGTAAAGTTTTCAACTTTAAATTTCTTACATTAATTAACTTAATTAGATTAATTAACTGTTATTTGCATCAGAAAATAAAAATGTATTTATTCCATTACACAGGCATCTTAAAGAAAAAAAAAACTGTTAAAAAAAGGTGCCTATGGGCAACAATTATGTCCTGGGAGCATGCACTGCTGGAGTGAATAGCTCCCTTTTTTGGCTATATAGATTCAGGTCCATAAATATTTGCACACTGACAAAGTTATTGATATTTTAGCTGTCTACAACAGTATGTTGGAGTTGAATTAAATAATGAATGAAATAGTGAATTAAATAATGAATGAAAGTACAGACTTCAAGCTTTAATATGAGGGTATTTATATCCAAAAAGGGTGAATTATGTAGGAATTACAGCACTATTTATATGTGGCACCCCTCTTCCCCCCTTTAAGGGACCAAAAGTAATTGGACAAACTAACAATCATAAATTAAATTGTCAAATTGTCATGCCTGAAGTCTGGAACCCACAGACATCACCAGACACTGGGTTTCTCCCCTGGTGATGCTCTGTCAGGCCTTTACTGCAGCTGTCTTAGGTTCCTGCTTGTTCTTGGGGCATTTTGCCTTCAGTTTTGCCTTCAGAGTTGAGAAGAAGTGAACCAGTTCCATTGGCAGCCATACATGCCCATGCCATAAGATGAGGTGTTATGCTTGGATCATGAGTAGTTCCTTCCCTTCTTCATATTCTTCTCTTCCCATCGTTCTGTTACATGTTGTTCTTTGTCTTGTCTGTTCATAGGATTTTTTTTTCAATGTTTTTGGCAAATTCTAATTTGGTCTTCCTGTTTTTGAGGCTTACCAGAGGTATACATCATGTGGTAAACCCTCTGTATTTACTCTGGAAATTAGTCTGTTGATTGTTGACTTTACAGAACATATAAAACGTGCTATAATTGGTATTTCCGCCTGTTTTGGGGTGCCCGTGTTCAGCATTGAATTTATTTGTAATGTCACACTCAACAGTAGTGGTTAATGGCTCATATGAAAGTAGACATGGGGGCATGGTGTTTTAGTGTTTAGCACTGTTGCCTCGCAACTCCAGTGTTGGGGGTTTGAATCCTGTTCTTTGCATGTTCTCCCCTTGCTTTGGGGGTTTCCTCCGGGTACTCCGGTTTCATCCCCCAGTCCAAAGACATGTGTTGTAGGCTGATTGGCATCTCCAAATTGTCCACAGTGTGTGAATGGGAGTGTGTGTGTGTGATTGTGCCCTGCGATGGGTTGGTACCCCATCCAGGGTGTCCCCCAACTGGTGCCCCGAGTTCCCTGGGATAGGCTTGAGACTCCCCTGCGACCCTGTGTAGGATAAGCAGTACAGAAAATAAATGGATGGATGAAAGTAGACATTCAGGGCATTAAGAATTTGCAATTTTTCATAAGTATGTCTGTTTTTACCTAGCCTACTAGGTTTAAATGTTATAATTTTATTGTGGCAGTTGTATACAGTGTTTTACTATCAAAAAACCATTAGTTGTGCTGTCCGTTTTAACTCTGTACCAGTGTTATTGTGGAGAGGTGTGAATTGTTTGCCAAACAGGGGGCTCACACCCCTCCCCTTTCCCATTACCCTGCTCACCAGCAGCTAAACACAGCTAAACCCAACAATGTCCTAACTAATCTTATAACAGACTTGCGATAAAATAATTTTTTTATACTGATTGAAAATGTCTGATTTCTGTAGGCGGAATGGAACACCAGTGTACTGCGAGAAAGGGTTAAAGCTGAAAATCTGCATTTTGCGGTCATATTCATTATTTAATTTCACCTCCAATATACTGTGGTAGACAGCTGAAATCACAATAACGATGTCAATGTCAAAATATTTATGGATCTGACTGTAGAGTTCTAATATGTACACTATATGGCCAAAAGTTTGTGGACACCTGCCCATCACACCCATAAGTTGGAAACACAATTATATAGAAAGTCTTTGTATGCTGTAGAATTTCCCTTCACTGGAAGTAAGGGGCCCAAACGTGTTCCAACATGACAGTGCCCCTGTGCACAAAGCAAGGTACATGAAGACATGGTGTGGAAGATCTGGAGTGGCTTGCACAGAGAACTAAACTCAACCCCACTGAACACCTTTGGGTTGAACTGGAATGCCGTCTGTACCCCAGGCTTCCCTGCCAGATATCAGTGTCTGACCTCACTAATGCTCTTGAGGATGAATGGGCAAATCCCCGCAGCCACTCTCGAAAATCTAGTGGAAAGCCTTTCCAGAAGAGTGGAGGTTATTATAACAGCAGCGGGCGACTAAATTTGGAATGGGTTATTCAAAAAGCCATCTGGGTGTGATGGTTAGGTGTCAGCAAACTTTTGGACACATAGTGTATATCTATGTATAACTAAGGCATTAAGCCTTGTGTTAAATGGGCACATGGAACAACCTTCCCAAAGGTACTAAGTTAGTCAGAGATTCACAGAATGGTATTTGGCTGAAGTTTGCAGATTGCCATGTTGAATGTGTGTTTGTGAATTAGGATTTATGATAATATGTGATTTGCTATGAATTGGACTCTGATACATGTTTACTCCTTCAGCTCCGACTCAGTTCTTCCCTGGATTTCACCCTCCTGTGCCAATCGACGACAGACACACACAGGGACGTTACATCTATGAGCCCTCTCCAGTGCCACCGCTCCATGTGTGAGTGACAATAAGACACACACAGATCAACACTATAGAATCTATCAGAGCTCTTATTAACACCACTTTTCTATATGTGATGCTCTGCACATGGGTTCTGCTAACTTTGGTACACTTAGCTAGCCGCAACTACTGTATAAGCATCTTGCCAGCTCACTGACTCTCTACACTGCTGAGTGTCAGCACTTGCATTTAATGGCTTTTACTCATCTGACATAGAATCAAACTTCTGAACATTGTGAAAACAATTAAGTTTTCAGAGAAAGGTATAGTCATTGGGTTAAAATATTTCTGGGGATCACTGGTAATTATTCAGTCTTTAGGTTTGCCGACAGCATTTCTCAGCCTTCACTGAATCATATTTAACTACGTCATTTCCAAGTTCCAAGCACAAAGGTCTGTTTTTGTTGCAGCACTATTTCAGCATCCCCCTACATGTCATAGTAATTGGCAGTCGTAGTAACATGCGCTTTTCATGTGAAAGTACTTTTTGTCCATGATGAGTGACAATAATAAACTCTGGCATGCCTTACTGTGTGTCATAATTGGTGAAAATAAATTTCTAAGAAAATATACAATGTAGTACTTTATAATTAAAAATGTAATGGGCAGATTAGCTGCTTACTGAAATAAGAAAAACAAACATACAAGTACACACACACACAAACACACATTTACACACTCATTCACACCTAGGAATTTTAACATTCGCAAATTCATAAGCGAATATTACCAGCTCCACTGTACCACCATATATACACACAAAGCCATAATACAGATCAACCATCACTAATCCTTGTACTGTGTGACAATCAATAACCCAATGAAACTAATCCCAGATGCATCCCTTCCTAATAATACACACAAATTAATTATTCGTTGTGGTTTGTGCTTTAGATACAAAGAGGTCACGATAACAGTGTGACTAATCTACCAGTATTTCAGATTTAGGCAGTGTTTTGCAGTGTTTTGAGTGTCTCTACATGCAAGTATATGTGTGTAGTGTGTATTAGGAGGTGTGTGAGCCGTGCCTCCCTGGGAGTTAAGATGCTTCTCTGTGGTGAGATCATCTGTCTTTCTTGGTATCAGAAATCAGAGGACAGGAGAAACACGCCCAGCACCACGTCAACATGTGTCACAAAACATACAAATGAGCGCTGGAGATGGCAGTACATTAGTGTGATTCTTCTAACTACACTGGTCAAGTACTACCAGAACATGCAGAGCACTCATCTTCCTACAACATGTGTTCAGCAAGACACACACACACACACACACACACTATCTAGAAGAAGACTCTTATTCAGCTGCTGTAAATTCTTGTCTTTCCTGATAGAAAATAATTACAGAAGTTTAGAGAACAGATGATGCATATGCATGGTCCCATGGGTGGCACAGGCTGGTAGCTGCCAAATTGAAATAAGCTTTGCCACCCCAGTTGCCACCCCCAATTCTAATGTCAAATGACATCTTTGACAGGACTATTAGGCCTTTCTTTTGCAAGCTGTTTATACTTAATAGATCATATTTAATTCATATACAGTAATTATTCATCTTACATTTTTATAGAAATTTTATGCTTGCTGCATTAGTGTTTCAGTAGAAAAAAGAAAAACAAGTTCCAAATATGTTTTTTTATAATATTACAAAGTTTTGTATTTTGTTAAGTAATGGCCTCCATTTCTGATTAAAAAAAAAAGCCTTCATCAGGGCTATCTGGGATTTTACCTGCAGATTTCTGCAGACACAGAAGAATAGAAGCCGGAAACCTGGAACATCCTACCAGCCTAGAAACCTGCACAACAGTGTACCTAAAGAATGTATGCAGTTTTAAATGCAAATGCTAATTTGGTTTATTTTTTACTGCTTGTTTTATTGTTTGGTGCTCAGCATAGTAATTATTTTGACACTTGGAAATTTTCATTTTATTATTACTTCACCTTTTAGAATTTCTTCAGCTTTTGCACAGTATTAAATTATCTTTGTAGTGCTCTACATATTTTGATGTACAAATATGAAGCTCTATAATACATAATAATGTTATTATGTGGCCAAGCCTTTTGCACCAAAGGAGCAAATCAGATATTTTGCAAATAGAACCTTGTCCTATGTAAGGAATAAAGCATGATTGGGCATGCTGACACCTGATTACTAATTGCACACACCTGTACACAATCACCACACCCTATATAAAGGCCTCACAAACAATTACTCACTGTGAAGTAACACTCAGTGCATCTCTGCCCGAACTTACCAAGCCGTGTTTTCTTGTTTATTGTTATTCTGGTTCTGACATTGTTCACTTCTTGGGATTTTGGATTTTGCCTCATTGTTGTTGTTTGCTGATCGCCTTACCTCTGCCTGTTTTTGGATTATGTTTTTGGACATTGTTTTGGATTTGTTTGCCAGTTTCTTCATTAAACCTCAAACTGCACTTGCATCTGTTTCAGCCTTCCTTACCTGAAAAACATCACATCTAAGTTTCTTATTTCTCTTATACCACAAAAATTTCCCAACTACTACATTTTTATTCATTAAAGAACAACACGTCATACTTTTTATTTGTCTGTAAGTATGTTTAATTTTGTGGAGGCTTTCAACATTTTTGAAATCTGTTTATGTGGAGTGTCCCTTTGTAATTTGATACCATAGAAACAATAAGGTATTGAAACAAGCGCATTAATATAAACCTTGCTGCCAAACAATTGTCAGAGCTGCTATTATAGAAAATTATTCAATACCTTCTGACCAGTCAGAATCAGCATAAAACAATGCTGTAGTATAAATATAATTAGGCCACGAGAACGATGTTTTTTTCCGAGCTTGTGATCTGTCCAGAGGACCATTTCCTTGTCCATTGGTGTTTTGGGGCTTGCATCACAAAAGCATGTTTTGGTACCAAAGGAATATAATAAAGAACAGCAAACTGCTGAACATAGTGCCTGCCATTTTGAAAACCTGTGTGCACAAAAGTGACATATGGAATTGCACAATTGATCCACAGTTTGGAAGGAATTCTTCTATGTGAAAGCAAATCTGCGATTAAGAGCTCCACCCCCAAACATGCCAAGAATCTCATTCGAATATGGACATGAGTATTTGGGCCAAGTGTGAAAAAATCTTAAGTGGATCCTGGTCCTTTAATGAACTTTTTAGAATTTCTGTTTCATTGTTTTAGTGTTGGCTTAAAGATTTATGATTTTTCTGTGCATCTGTGTGTTCTTGATTTATCTGTGCTCAGCTGAACAGAGGGAAGTAATCTTCACTGTATGGGCTACAAATTGGTTGGGGAAGCTACTTGGACCATATTATGTTTAATATTCTTTATCATTATATTCTTTACTCTATTCTCTCTCTCTCTGTCTTTATCTCTCTTTCCTACCCATATTCTAGAGTCATATCTCTCCAATGCAGTAATGCTGTTAAGAGTAATGAATTTTTTATGTCATCTCCACACTCTCACCCCATGGGCTAAAGAGCAGTGTGAAAAGAGACACAGAGAGAAAGAGAGAGAGCGAGAGAAAGAAAGGCGCTAGGGATATGATTGATGTCCTGTGTCAGTGCAAACAAAATAGCAAATATAATTTAGCATTTAGCTTATGTGGAGATAATGGGCCAACACATGGCTCAAACAAGACTCAGACACACAATTCGCCATGCTTTATCAAGCAGCAGGGAGGAGGAGAGAGTCACAGAACAGGTTAGAGAGAGAGAGAGAGAGAGCACTGGAGATGGAGCAGGTGAATTAAATTAAAGGTGAAGTTGTGCACCTTTCTTATTTTATCTGCAGTGCGTGCTTGACTTGCCACACCTGTATTTAAGTGGTCAGGCGGTACCTGCTTAACAGTGTATGAGATATACATCAGCCTGTATTCATAAGGAGAAAATGAATATGGCAGAGAATGATGATCGCATCCTTTACTGTTAATATTATATGTTGATATAGTGCATATTACTCAGAGAGAAGTAGTGGGTTGAATATAGTTACTGTATCTGTTAACAGGGGAAAAAAAAAGTAATATCAAGCTATAATGCTTAAAAACTCTTATTCAATCTTGGGTGCACAGTTCAAAGCATACACTTAAAAAATAGTTATATCTAGAACCCTGAAGTGTTCTTTGATGTGTTCTTTTGTGAAACAAAAGGCCCTACATAGAATGGAAGGAGCTCTCACACTGAAGATAAAAAGTCTGGTATGCCACAATCCCTTTTTCTCTTCATTTTCCTCTCAATTCCCTGGGCTGCATTGAGTCCCTATGATGGCCTTGACTTCCCAAGTGGATTCACATGACAGTGTGAACTGTAGCCTCTCCAGCCCTGCAGAAGGCCAGCGCCACTGCCTGTCATAATGACTCAGCCGCCTCCAGACTTTGGCCAGGACATAGTTGTCACTCTTTATTCTCCTGACTCCATAGAGGAGGTTGTCTTTGCTTTATCTGCTTCTAACTCTGCTGAGGATGTCTTCACTCCAGAGGACTTTGTTGTTTGTTGTAAGGAGCAAAGACCACCTTGCTGGTGTCATGAGGCAGAGTCCTCTGCAGAGTCAGGAGGACTCTGCCTCATGACACCAGCAAGGTGGTCTTTGCTCCTTACTTTACTTTTGCTTAAGAAATTGCTCCTCCTCGGCATTGCCCGCATCAAAGTATCAAGCAGCTTGTGGATGTTCTGCCGAGGGGTCCAGGACCTTCTCTTTTGTCACTTTGGGAAGTGCGCCTTAAAAATGCTATGAACATTTTTATGCAGTTTGCTACAAATGCTAGAAGCCTGTACAAACTTTTATCACATTTTTGATTCACTGCTTGTGTAAAAACAAAAATGTTAGAAAGCTAGTAATACATTGGTAGCTAAATGCAGGTTTTAAAATGGCGATTAAGAGAGTTGGTCATTCCATGAAGCTTGTGTTTGACCAATAAGTGATGTGCAGTATGGCTGTATCCTCTGCCCTAATACTTCCTGGTCTGTACCTATGTTGCATTCGACATACCATGGAGGTGAGAAGTCAGAGCACTAAAAGACATCGTTTTTGACCTCTGTGCATTTGAATTACAAAGTGAGAACAAAACATGGATGCCTGCATGTTTGTCTTTTGTTAACAACAAGCTAGACAGCTAACTGTGATGAGTGATGTGTACTTTCGTAATCAAAACAGCGAATTATATAGTCAGTGTTACAGATTTAACAAACATATGTCTGTATGTTGATTGATCTAAAGCAAATACTTGTATATACAGTATAACTCATTTAAAGGTAAGGAGTGCTACTATGTTTATTGTTGATGCTGTGAGCAGCCATGCTGATTTGATGTAACTTACTTAACTTGGTGTTGACGAGACCATCCCGAGATCCAGTGTAGGCGTTCTGAGTTAAGGGAGCATTTTCTTTGGTTTTTCCTGGTTGGAGACTGGGAATTAGGAGTTATGACATTACTCTCGAGCAGTAATTACCTCAGTGGTTTGAGACAAGTTCATTGGTTACAGCCCTGTAGGGCTTTATCGTTCACAACTCATTTCTGCATCAGCACGTTATGCAGAAGAAAGACAAAGAGGCACAGAATCATCAGAGGAATGCAAAACTACAGCTGAACATGTCAAGGCTCCTCTGATTTGAGCCACTGTCTGGTGGTGTGCTGGAGCGAGAATGCTAATAGTACACAGATTTCTCTTTTGTTATGAATGGATGAAGATGGAAGAGCAGAGCTTAGAAAGGAAAATTCACTGGAAAAATTCTTCTGACTGGAAGACGCTTTATGATAATCCCAGAAGCTATATTTCTAGAAACATTTCAGAAATGGCTCAAACATTTTTTGGGGGGAAAAACCCCATACAGTCCCCTCCGAAACTATTGGAACCAGTGAGAACAAAAGATGAATATGAGATGATAGGTCAGAATTTCAGCTTTCATTTCTTGACATTTACATCTAGATGTGTTAACTTATTACATGGCACCTTTGTTTGAACCCACCCATTTTTCAATTAAACCTGAAATATTGGAAAATGTGACTGAGGTGTTTCTTGTTGCCCAAATGTGCCCTGTTAGATTGATTGTTTATACAATTTATAGCTCTGAATGTCTACTCTTGGTTTGAACTCTGGGTTTTGCCTGTGAAGGCTGCATTTGTTGTTAAAATGGATAAACCAACACAAAGACAAGAGAGCTGTGACAAGCTGAGACAAGAGGGAAAACTGATCAGAGCCATTGCACAAACATTGGGCATAACCAATACAACAGTTTGGAATGTCCTGAAAAAGAAAGAAACCACTGGTGTATTAACAACCAGACACTGAACAGGTCTGCCAAGGAAAACAACAGCAGTTGATGACAGAAACATTGTGAAAGCTGTGAAGAAAAATCCAAAAACAACAGCAAGTGACATCACCAACAACCTCCACAGGGCAGGGGTAAAGCTATCACAATCCACCCTTTGAAGAAGACTTCAAGAGCAGAAATATAGAGGCTATACCATAAGGCAAGATACCAATCTAAAGGCTAGACTGGAATTTGCAAAGAAATACAGAGATGAGGCACAAAAGTTCTGGAACCAAGATTAACTTCTGCCAAAGTGATGGAAAGGCCAAAGTGTGGAGAAAGAAAAGACCTGTTCATGATCCAAAACATACAAGGTCATCGGTCAAGCATGGTTGAGGTAGTGTTACGGCTTGGTTTTGCATGGCTGCTTTTAGAATGGGCTCACTAATCTTTATTGATGATTTAACTCATGATGATAGCAGCAGAATGAATTCATAAGTCTACAGAAACATTCTGTCTGCCAATTTACAGAGAAATGCATCCAATCTAATTGGGAGGATCTTCATCAGGCAGCAAGACAGTGGCCCAAAACACACTGCCAACACAACAAAGGCCTTCATCAGGGAAAAAAAGTGGAGGATTTTGGACTGGCCAAGTCAATCACCAGACCTTAACCCAACTGAGCATACATTTCACTTCCTGAAGAGGAGACTGAAGGGAGAAGCCCCCCAAAACAAACAACAACTGAAAGGAGCTGCAGTACAATCCTGGAAAAGTTGCACAAAATAAGAATGCAAGAGTTTGATGATGTCACTGTGTTGCCAGCTTGATGCAAGGTATATGCACCCAAAGGTTAACTGTTATTTACTTTAATTTACTTTAAGACTATCTGTTACTATACTTTTGATCACCTAAATTGGGTAGTCTGCCACCAGAGGTGCCATGTTCTAAGTTGTTTACAGCTGTCTTCAGTATCCAGCAAAAACAAAAGTACTAGCCTTTCCATTCCAAATATTTGGAGGGGCCTCTATATATATATATATATATATATATATATATATATATATATATATATATATATATACATACAGTATAATAAAAGTTACATTTATAGCACAGAAGTTGGCCCACAACAGAAATCCCACATTCTGGTTTTTAAACCATTAAACATTTCTTGCCTCTGATCCTCTCTCTTTTTTTTTTTTTTAAATGTTTAGGTTTGAATTTGTGATGTGGCTGACAGTTAGCTGTCTTTTTTTTTCATGATGTATCGATTCCAGTTGACAGCAATGGAGCTGTAATGGTGGGAAGAAATTGTATTTCGCTCTGTCAAACAGTATGTCAGACACTTGCTGTCAACCTGGCACCTTTTGCTGACATTTTGAAATTCTAAGTTAATCATTGAATGAGGTCATAAAAATGACACATGCTTGGAGACCGGGGTTTAGGTTAAATAACAGGTATGCTTCTGTTGGACTTGAGTTCTGCAATGCAATAATACACAGCATGTACTGAAGGTCTTTTTCTAAGCTGTCTGTTTGAGTGTGCCTGTATGTGCCTCTGTGTGTATATATGCTCAAAGGTGCATTTGGGATTGATGGAGCCTGGGGTGTTGAGGTTAAGGAAGAAAAATTGAATTGTTTTAACACAAGTTCTCCTAGGTGAACAGAATTAATCGTTATTAGTGCTCTTAAATATATGCCCAAGTACAGGCAGGATATTATTGCAGTACTTCCCCATGCTGCCTCTCATTACAGCCTGTAATTACAGCTGCTTTTACCTTGCGGCGGTGCTATCAATCTAACCAGCACGCCTTCAGCTGTGAGTGGGCATCAATGGCTACAAAAAGAGAGCCCAAAAAAAACCTCCCAATGGTTATAAGCATCTCATTTTCCTTGCCCTCCACTGATCTGCTCAGTAGCGCATTATTATTTTGGAAGGCTTTAATTGAAACATGTTTATTTATTACCCCTTTGGTTTGAGTGGAGGCCGATAGCGTAGTGCACTAACTGCTGCTAACAGCCCTGATATGAGCGAACGGAATTAAATTAAAAGCTCATAAAATGAAATATGCTCCATATTAGCTGTTTGACACTTAATTTGCCTCTGAATAAGCAGAGGAAATCACAAATTAACTGTCCTTTGTGTTCTTTCTCCCGCTTTCTCCTGTGGCAGTGCTATTAGGCCAGAAGAAAGTGCAATTACTAACAAGAATAATTCATTCAGAAGAGAGCTCCGGTGTGCTGTTCAATATTAAAGAGTTACAGAAAAAGAAAGAGCAGGAAAGTTCACCTGTGTGGGTGCTATACATGAAGACAAATACACGAAGTGGTTTACTTTAAGCCCATTAGAGGTCACACTTAGCACAAGTTGATAAGGAAAAGAAAACATTATAGGATAATGACTAAAAATTATCTGTCATATATGGCACACTGTTTTAAGCTGGTCACCTGTAAAACTACTGAATTATTAGTACTTGCTCTAACACACCTCACTTGGGTTGTCAGTTAATTAACAAGCCCTTGCTAAGCAAGTTAAACACTTGCATAGTGTACAAGTGTATAGGGTATAGTGCATGTTTTACTCTAGCAGTGAAATTGAAACATTCTATTAGAGTTTACACACACTGACCAAAAGACATGGGTAAGAGGTAAGATATTCTGACATGCACACAAGCAACAGTCAATGACATCAACACCAACCTCCACAGGGCAGGGGTGAAGGTATCACAATCCATCATGTGAAGAAGACTGAGAGCAGTAGAGGCCATACCACAAGAAGCAAGCCACTCATCAGCAATAAGAATTGGAAGGCCAGATTGGAATTCACAAAGAAATACAGAGGTGAGCCACAAAGTTCTGGAACCAAGATTAAGCTCTGCCTAAGAAATGGAAAGGCCAAAGTATGGAGAAAGAAAGCATCTGCTCATGATCCAAAACTCAAGCACATCGGTGGCGGTAGTGTCATGGTGTGTGCTTACATGGCTGCTTTAGGAACAGGCTCACAAATCTTTATTGATAATATAACTCATGATGGTAGTAGCAGAATGAATTCAGAAGTCTACAGAAGCATTCTGTCTGCCAATTTACAGAGAAATGCATCCAGTCTAATTGGGAGGCTCTTCATCATGGACCAAAACAATGGCCCAAAACACACTGCCAATACAACAAAGGATTTTATCACGGGAAAAAAGTGGAAGGTTTTAGACCTTAACCCTGTTGAGTATGCATTTCACCTCCTGAAGAGGAGACTGAAGGGAGAAATCCCCCAAAACAAACAACAACTGAAAGGAGCTGCAGTACAAGCCTGGAAAAGCATCATAAAAGAAGAATGCACGAGTTTGGTGATGTCAGTGGGTTGCTGGCTTGATGCAGTTATTGCAAGCAAGGGATATGCACCCAAATATTTACTCTATTATTATAATTTACTTTAGGACTATCTGTTCCAGTAGTTTTGCTCACCTAAAAATTAGGTGATCCACCAAAGGTGCCATGTTCTAAAGTTGTTTAACACATCTAGATGTACAGTAGATATAAAAAGTCTACACACACAAAAATGGCAGGTTTTTGTGAAGTAAAAAATGAAACTAAGATAAATGATTTCAGAACTTTTTCCACTCTCAATGTGAAATTACTACATATAAAAATTAAGTGAAAAACAATCAGAAACCTTTTAGGGAAAAATAGGAAAAATAAAAAAGTTACAATAACCTGGTTGCATAAGTCTAAATATCCTTTAATAATTGGGGAGGTGGCTGTGTTCAGAATTAACCAATCACATTCAATCTCATGTTCAAAAGTAATTATCATACAGTTGTCATCAATTAAATTATTCTGATTAACCCCAAATAAAGACTGGCTGTTTCTGGAGGATTTTCTTGACATCTTCTTGTTTTATCTGACTGCTGAAGCCATGGTCCAAAAGAGCTTACAAAGCCTGTACAGTATCTCACTTGTTGAAAGATATCGATCAGGAAAGGGGTATAAAAGAATTTCCAAAACATTAGATGTACCATGGAACACCGTGAAGGCCATCATCAACAATTGGAGAAAATGGAGCACCACAGTGACATTACCAAGAATAGGAGATCCCTCCATAATTTTCAAAATGACAAAGCAAATACTTACCAGGGAGGCTGTCAAGAGATTAAAAGAGCTGCAGGAATATTTCATATTCTTCACATGTCTGGACTATGGGGTAGGGGGGTCAGAGAGAAGCCCATTCTCACAGAAAACATCCAAGCCCAACTAAATTACCCTAAACCATGTGGCAAAATGTGTTATGGTCTGATGAGAACAATTCCAAAAGTTATAATAATTCCATAATTCCAAAAGATATGTTTTGCACAAAAAAAGCACATCACCAAAAGAACACCATACCCAAGATGAAGCATTGTGGTGGCAGCATCATGCTTTACAGCTGCTTTTATTCAACCTGAACTGTGGCTTTTATCAAGGTGCTTCTTTTTCCAGATTTCTATCCTGTTTTCCAGATTTATTCTTTGTTGACTTCAGGCTTTTTTCTTGTTGCATCACTGTGTTAATATTTTATATCTTAATACACTTAATATGTGTACAGTGCATAATGAATTGGCTCCACATACAAATGCATGTGTCTGGTCACTCACAGCTCCTATGACAGTAATACAAGCGTAGTTAGTGTAGACATTGTTCTGTCCTTGTGCAGTAGATGCTTGACTTTACAAAGTAAGAAAATAGAGATTTATAGGACTACGGGCATACATGCATGTTTGATATGGATCATTTAGGTTTTGTATATGAGTTAGATGTGTTTGCTCATTTACTTAATTGTCAAGTGTGCTGAGTAGAAATGATGTGTTTAGAATTTTCTTATCTCACCAACTCCCTTGAGATCCATGCACGCACACGCATACATGCAGGCACACACACACACATGCACTTAGACAGATTAATTTTTATCATAGTTTTTCACTGTGCAGTTGTGTATTACAGTAGCTAAATTATGCTATGCCACAGCTTACCTTAACCTTAATCAAGTAACTAAAATGAAATGTATTTGTTGAAGCTGCAGTGTTTGTTAAAAAAGAAAAAAAAAAAAAAACAAACAGCCAAATATCACAATCACAAAATTGTATGATGTATTTCTATAATTATGGGGACATTTAGTAAACAGAAACACAATGTTTCAGAGTGTAAGGAAGATTTATTCTTAATTGAAAAACACCAGCATTTACTGTTTATAGTAGATACCCAATAGGCTAGATATGTACAGTGGGGTCCAAAACTCTGAGACCACTAGTGAAAATGCTTCTATTTTGCATTCTTTCCTAATTTAATTTAACAACAATTTTCATGTTTACAAATTATATATTTTTGACAATAACTAGAGTGAAAAGTAGAATCTTTGAAATATTTACATGAATTTCCAAGTTTCTTAATATTTGGTATTTCTTTTGGTATGAAAATCTGACCTTTTGTACAGAGCAGTTAACATAGTCAATATCACAAATTTACTTACATTTAAATAGGGACCTAGAAATAGTGCAGAATTGTGCAGAAATCTATATAATAAATGGAATCTAAATAAGCCACACTTCTACAAATAAACAAGTAATACATTTATTGGAATTTGTTGAATTCATTTACTTGGATCTTTTATTCTGAAGGTTTTGCCAATAATGAGGTTGTTCTGATTGGCTGTAAAACTAAAGCTGAATCTAACTGAAGGAACTGAAAGGATAGAAATAATCAAATAATGAAATATAGAGGCTTGAATCTTGTCAGTGGGCCCCTTTTCCTCTGGGATGAAGAACTAAAGCTCCTGAAGATCTCCCTCTGTCGCTCTTTCTTAATCCCTCGTTCTTGCACTGTGGTGCGAGGACGGCCGGTCAGGCAGTGGCTGGCCTCATGATTAATGATGTTTATAGTTGACGGAAAGCTCCCTTATTTATCTGTATTGCTGCTCAGCAGATACCATCAGTCACCTGAATGAAAAATATTCACTCATACCAATTTTGCAGTATAATTGAGTGGAGTCACTTCCCCTCTGTCGTCTTTTTTCCCTTTCCCCTGTCTCCTTCTCTTTCTTCTCTCGCTCTTTCTGCGCTATCTGGCAGTCTTATCGTTGCCACAGTAATTTTTGTGCTGCCTTGTTTGATATGGAGAGGTTGGCTTTAGCCACATTTGACATTAAGCTGCTTCAATTTCCGCACAAGAAAGAGAGATTGAGAGAATGAAAAGATGCAAAGAAAGTTACGTGCCAGTTTTTGAAAATGACTGCTTTTTTCTCGAGCAATTTCAGGATTTCAAAAGAAGTGAGATAAATTCTGAAGGAGAAATTGGAACAGATTGAATCCTATCACGCCATCCCCCCTTTTTTGGTAATACACTGGTTTCATAGCCTAAATGGTTGGCCACTTTTTTCATACTATAAGCCTTTAAGAGGAAGCAGAATTTTATGCAAGGATCAGGCTGTAGGTAGTGTTAGGCTGAACAGAGTACAGAAAAGAACAAAGAGAGGAAAGAACAAATAAATAAGGGTCCTCTAAAAGCATTGAAAAATAACATTAAAAAACATATTAAAATGATTTATTAAGCAATTACGTTTATCATTCAGTTATTACACATGTAATATCTGGATTTTACAATACATTAGTCATCTTAACAAGATTTGAAATTATATTTGTGAGATTATATAATTATCTCAAAAATATATGTACTCAGTATGATTCATTTATATGTCAAAAGAATTTTAAGCTTTAACTTTTGTATATTTATGAACAGGAGCTCATGGTATTATAGCATGACATTGTAATTTTACTGAACCTTAAGTTATTATTAATAATGTTAATAATTTTATTTTTGTTTGAAATATATGAAAGTATTAGATTAATTTGATGAAAACAATACTTTTGTTCTGTATACTGGCTGCATAAATTAGGAAAAACAGAGATAAAAAGAAAAAGAAATAAACAGGTTATTTTTTTATAGTGTCACATACCTACCAGCAAATGGGCTTTTTGTTTCTTAATATTTGTGCCATAAATTCTAATATGCTGAAAATAGGCTGGACTGTTGGATTGATGGGTGAAATCCAGACTTTTTAAAGACATTTAATGTCAGTCATTCAGTGGGCGTAACTTAGTTGTCAATACACTGTCTCTAAAAGAAGTAAAAAAAAAAAAAAAAAAAAAAAAAAAAAAAAAAAAAAAAAAAAAAAAAAAAAAAAAAAAAAAAAAAAAAAAAAAAAAAAAAAGCAATCAAGAATTTTATGCCTGCAAAGACTGTTCATCCAGTCCCTCTCTCTCTCTCTCTCTCTCTCTCTCACACACACACATACAAAACCAAATTAAGTTCACTTGATCAATTCTATTGTATATTGGGTCTTGTCAACATCAGTAATGCTTAATAAAATATGTATGTAATATTTTACATACATATTACATAATATATAAATATATAAAACAAAAGTACTTTATTGAAAAACAGAAAAATTATAGACAGAGTCATCACATGGCATGATGACCTAATGTTGTTCCTCTTTTGCCACACTGGATCATTGGTCTGCATATTTTTGATTTGGCACTTTTTTTTTTTTTTTTTTTAAATGCCAGATGCCCTTCCCCAACACAACCCTCCCCAATTTTGTCCAGGGCACTGAGAGCACACTGTTGCATGCTCCCTGGCCAGGAATCCCTGGCCGCAGTGGTGAGAGCACTGTGGGCTAACCACTAGTCCTCCAGGGACCTGTCTGGCATGATGACATAATAATAATACAAATAATAATAATAATAATAATTATTATTATTAGTAGTAATAGTAGTAATAGTAGTATTAGTATTAGTATTATTTATATAGCACTTTCTCGCACCTAAGGTTGCTTACCATTACAAGAAAGAAACTAAAAACACCAAAAAAACCACCTATGCTGGTACATTCGAAACAGCCCACACAGCCTCAACATCACCAGGCACCACTGTTCGGAAAGCCGTGCCATGGATCCACAGAGCTGCACAAAACATGCACAGTTACATCACCGAACAGATTGCTGAGCAGCCCCAAGAGCACTCTGAATGATGATACCAAACTCTCTGCTATCAATGAAAGTAACAGGCATGCCGAAAGTGATCAGACACTGAACTCAGTCCATGGCTAGCTGGTGGACACGCATCACGCATCAAGGCCTGGGGAAATCCGCTGCTATACCTTGGGTCTAAAGCTCTTCCACAACTGGCGACCAGTGGAAAAACGACCAAAAACATCAAAACAATTAAAAAAAAAGAAAAAAGCGTGCACAGCATACTCTCAACCGGAAATGGAAAAAGATATCATTTACATGATACAATGCAATTTTTGTACATTCCATTTCTGTTTGGCTTAATATGTTCATTTACTTAGCAGTAAATATTCCATTCAAGAGTTCTGCATCAAATTTTCCTTGAACTCACTAAAATGAATTTGAAGTGCATGTTCCAGTACTCAGTAATGTGAATAGAGGAGCCTCATTGGGTATTGGGGTGTTATTGGGTATATGCAGTGTGCAGTGTGTGCCATGCTGGAAACATGGGTTTTCCATTCCTGAAAGTTCAGTGCTTCGGGCTGTGCTCAGGCACTCTTGGGGCCACTTACCACAGGTAACCAGCTTTACAGAACAGCGCTATAAATTCTGCAGAAAAACCTCTCTGGCATGTGTTTCACCTCTCTCTCTCTCTCTCTCTCTCTCTCTTTGTCTCTCTCTCTCGTCATTCAGGTCTCTCTGTGCTTCCCTCATCTCTCTGTTAAAGCAGTGTGTAAATGAAGGTAACATTAATGGTAAGGGACAGTGTTACCACATGTGGACTGTAAAATATTTTGCTCTGTGTAATGGCCACAGATGTGCTGTGACGATATTGCAGGCATTGTTGGTGCTTTAATAACACCGACAAATTTGTCTTAACATATAGTAGACTGGAATTTAAAATCTATTTTTGAACGGTTTCCTTTGATGATAATATAATTGAATGGTATATAAACAGCATCGCTGATATGGCTTCCATGTTATGTTGTGGTTAACAATCCTAGCTTTTCTTATGACTTATTAAAAATAAACTGAAATTGCTCTAGCTTGAAATAATTCATACACATTTTATGAGACTACAGTTTGTTCACATACTTCCTTTTATAGATTTTTTTTGTAGAATTCATGTTATGAAAAAAAGAATCTTATCCTGTATTAGTATTAGTCATCTTGTATTTAAAAAGATTACACAAAGATATAAAGTTAAAGGAAATTATAGGAATACTGAGTGTGTGTGTGTGTGTATGTGTGTGTCTCCCTGTGTATTTTACAAAGTATCACACTGCCAGTCAAATGATTATCCCAGTCAAAAATAAAACACTGTATTAATAATGTTGGTTAAATTAAAAGAAATGGGTTCAAGTGAAACCCTCTAGCATTAGAGAATCAAAGTAAGAAATGATGAACCTGACTTTTTATTTTTGAAAATAAAAACCTAGATAATTGGGAACTGGGAAAGGCTGATTTGTATTATTCTAATATAAACACTGGTCAGACTGTAAGACAAATCTAGGCTTACAGTAACTCCTTAACTGAACAGGTGCACTTGCCTTTAATAAAGTAGTTATTTAACGGAGAATCCCATTAGAATCTGAGAGTGGATGATACATGAACATATGAATATATTATAAGAATATGTATTTTTGAAGGCAAAAATGTAGGGTATTTGCAGGAACAATGCTTATCTTTTTTCCTTAATTAAATGCCAATAGTGTTTAAGCTAATAAGCATAACAAAAGCTCTCTGTGTTCAAAAACATTTGACTCGCAGTGTATGTCATAAGTACAACTCTTCCTGAATGGATTTGTGTGTGTGTGTGCGTGTGCGTATGCGTGTGTGCTCACACTTCCCCCTCATATATTATCTGTAATGTTCTTTGTTATTCTATTAAACAGCTGTCTGTTTCTGTGTTTGTCTCTCTGTCTGTCTGTCTCTCTCTCTCTCTCTTTCACACACACACAGTGCC
Organism: Pangasianodon gigas; assembly: GCA_022758105.1. Taxonomy (NCBI): domain Eukaryota; kingdom Metazoa; phylum Chordata; class Actinopteri; order Siluriformes; family Pangasiidae; genus Pangasianodon; species Pangasianodon gigas. The sequence goes on from CM040475.1 coordinate 10,769,460, forward strand.
CCTCCCAATTGTTCACTCATGATTAAATATCAACGCAGTGCGCTTGACATTTTATTAGTCCAACAAGATGGATGAAATGGCAAAGATAAAGTAGGCTATACGTGCTCCCTCCCCACCAAAGCCTGCCACCCCTTGTTCTTTTTTTCATCCCCAATTTACAAGAAGAAATGTATGGGAGATGGATTTTTGGGGGTAAAGAGTATGTTTTTTTCCCTTTAGTTTACTGCTCACTCTTTCTCATCTACTCTTTTGATGACTCCCTACTGTTCTTTTTCTCTTTGAGTCTCAACGATTGAGTTGTTTTAGTTGGTTTATAAACCCACACCCACACACACAGCCAAGGGGTAGCTCACTTGTGTAATCTCTAGTCATTCTCTCTCTCTCTCTCTCTCTCTCTCTCTCTCTCTATTTGACTGGATTACAGCATGTCCAGAGTGCAATGCTGTGTAATCTCTTGTGTGCCAATGATGTCAGGACAGAGGACAGGCACCCAGAGAGGAGGAAAATAGACTTACTTTGTCTGTTCTGCCCATCCTACTGAAGGACAGCTCACATGTCCCCTGTCCTCTTTTGCCCGAGGCATGGCCTCAGGTTTATACACTTCCACAAACAAAGGTTAAGCTTGCCTCCACCTTGGCTTGACCTCCAGAGAAGCAGCTACAGTATCACTCTCACACATTTTGAGCTTAAATTACAGTTGTATATATATATATATATATATATATATATATATATATATATATATATATATATATATATATATATATATATATATATATATATATATATATATATATATATATATATATATATATATATATATATAT
>CM040475.1:10779960-10817699 GCA_022758105.1 Pangasianodon gigas
TGTAGTTTATGCGCAAGGAAACCGGAAGCCAATGAAGGTGATAGAGGATTGGGGTAATGTGATCATTCTTTCTCGTGTGGGTGATCAAGCGAGCTGCAGAGTTTTGAACATATTGTAATCGTTTGATATTTTTAGCTGACAGGCCATAAAGAAGTGAATTACAATAATCTAGATGAGATGTGACGAAGGCATGTATAACAGTTTCAGCATCCTGCTGTCTGAGAGAGGATCGAATACGAGAGATATTACGTAGGTGGAAAAAAGCTGTCTTTACCACTTTACCAATGTGATCATTAAATGAAAGAGTGGAATCAATGAGAACACCAAGATTGCGAACTGTCATGGAGGGCATAATCAGATCACCATCCAGATCCATCCGTTGACCAGAAAATTTAGATACAACAGCTTTAGAGCCAATTAGAATTACCTCAGTTTTATCAGAGTTAAATTTAAGGTAATTTGCCTCCAGCCAAAGCTTGAGTTCCTTGATGCAAGTTGTTAATGTAGGCGGAGGAAACACTGAGGTGGAAGGTACCCTAAAATAAATCTGAATATCATCTGCATAACAGTGGAAGTTAAACCCATACCGTTTGATTATTTGTCCAATTGGTAGCATATAAATAGTGAAAAGGAGAGGGCCCAAAACAGAACCCTGAGGTACGCCAGAACTGATGGATTTGGTGGATGATTTGTGTTTCTGGTATATGACAAATTGTTGCCTCCCTGTCAAATAGGAGGAAAACCATTCAAAGGCTGTGCCAGTAATACCAATTTCTGAAAGCAGTGAGAGGAGTATCTCATGACAAACAGTGTCAAAAGCTGAGCTGAGATCTAACAGAAGGAGAGTGCTAAGACCACCAGAGTCTGTGGCTAAGAGAAGATCGTTAAGAACCTTAACCAAGGCTGTTTCAGTACTGTGTAATGGACGAAAGCCAGACTGAAAGGGCTCGTAGAGGTTGTGTGCTGTTAAGAAAGCCTGTAACTGGGAGGCAACAACTTTTTCTAATATCTTAGAGATAAAAGATAAGTTTGAAATGGGCCTATAGCTACTTAGGGAAGAAGGATCAAGACCATGCTTTTTAAGAACCGGGGTGACAGCAGCAATCTTAAGCTTAGATGGTACAGTTCCAGATGACATTGACGTATTAATGAAATGAGTGATGGGTAGTGACAAAGCAGGCAAGCAATTCTTCAGTAAAGAGGTAGGTGCAGGATCAAGAAGACTAGTAGAAGAATTAGACAGCCTGATTATCTCATCAACCACTGTGGGGACAATAGAGTCAAAACTAGAGAAGCTATGAGCATGGCATAAAGAGGGAAGTTCACTAGTGGGAACAGAGGTAGGGTGTTGACAGGTATGAGGTGTTTTACTCTGAAAAAAGTTCAGGAAAGCATCACACAGTTGATCAGAACCCTCTAGAGACTGTGAGGGGGGCTGAGTTAACTTTTTAATTGTAGTAAATAATGTTTTAGGCCTGTTTTTGGACTTAGTAATGAGAGTAGAGAGATAAGATGAACGTGCTTCATTAAGAGCGTTCCTGTACTGCTTAATGTGTTCAGTATATGCCAAGGAGTGAACAATTAGGCCAGTTTTCTTATAAAGCCTTTCTAGCTGGCGGCCCTTGGTTTTCATTGCCCTAAGCTCAGTGTTGAACCAAGGAGAAGTGCACGAGGATGGGACCTGTCTAGATTTTAAGGGAGCAAAATGATTCAAAATAGTAGAGATACTTTCATCATAGACATTAAGAATGTCTTCAGCACTGGAAAGACTGCAGCAGTCAGAAAGGGGGGAATCATTGAGTGCAGCAGAAAATAACAGAGGATCAACCAACTTCCATGCACGATATTCAATCAAGGATTTAACAACAGGCTTTGGAATGAAAAAATTACAAGAAAATTCAATCAGTTTATGATCAGAAATACCTATGTCAGAGCCTTTTAAGGCAGTAATGTCGATACCAGTAGAACAAACCAAATTCAGTGTATGACCATGTACATGAGTTGGAAAATCAATATGTTGCTGCAGATTAAAACAATCAAGGACAGACATGAACTCAAGAGCATGAACAGTATCAGTATCAACATGAATATTGAAATCCCCTAGCAATAGCATAGCTGTAGATTGGGCAGAAGCAATTGTCAGCAATTCACACAAATCTGATAGAAATTGCATGTTCATTTTAGGAGGACGATACACCAATATTATAAGCAGTGAAGAGTGATTAGTGATTTTAAATGCCAAATATTCAAATGATGGCACCTCATGGAAAGGAGACAGCTCAATATGAAGACAGTGGCGATAGACCACCGCCAGGCCCCCACCCCTGCCTCCGATTCGGGGCTTAGTCAAAGTACTGAAACCAGGAGGAGAAAGCAGATTAAGTTCAACAAAGTCATTAGATGCTTGTCAGGTTTCTGTGAGCATCAGCATATCACAGTTATTGTCAGCGATGAAGTCCCGGAGAAACGTTCCTTTCCCAGTTAAAGACCGAGTGTTGAGTAGGGCAAAATCACCACATTGCTGCACACTCTTGTTAAGCACAGAGTCATCTCTGGTCTTTTCTAGTGGCCTTAGAGACGATAAACAAACTCCACGATGTATATATGTAGAGGACGACTTCCATTTGCTTAATCTGTGAGACCAGATAGAGGGGATAGAAGCAGGCGAAGAGCAGATAATGTTCAGTAGTCGTTTTGGTGAGCGATGAATATAGCGGGGCTGACGAGCAATTCCAAAAGTTTTACACAGTCCATATGTAGCGGGATCCAGCCGGGAAAAACAGTTCAAACGACGCAACTGCGCCGATGTGTAGCAAAGTTCCATTTGAATGGAAAAGAGCATGGTTAGCAAAAAAACACAAGTGGCCACCAGTCTCACGGCCAAACGAGATTTATTTAAGAAAAATATCCCATACATTTATCCCATACACATCCCATACAACAGACAAAAGCGTTTGGCGAGTTAACGTCCAAAAGAGGTGAAAACTTTGATTATAAGTCCAGTCCGGAGATCGATAAGTGAAGATGGAAATGTTCACAAAAAAAAAAAAAAGTAGACGAACCAAGCGATTTCACAAAAAAAAAAAAAAAAAACATAGAGAAAGCGAAGAGAAGCGGCTGCCAATTTGCACACTGCATACTCTCAACGGAAATGGAAGTGACATTATATTCTTAGACAATATGACATTGCACAATACACATATGAGAATGTTTGTATGTGGAGGGCCGTGTCTGCTATTTGTTTTAGTTTTCAGGTTGATTCATCCCTGTCTTAGGATAAAATGAAAACTGACTCATAGTTCTTTTTTTTGTGATTGCAATGGTGATTTAATTTTTTCAAACTTTATAATAAGTCATAAAGCTAATCAAGCAAATGCCATTGGCTACTAAGCAAAATGACCAATCAGCAGTCTCACATCATCTTTGTTTCTGTTATTCAGCAATTCACCATCAACATAGCTAACTCTGGAAGTAAACACAAAGCTTTGTTAACCCAGAGATTTTCTGTGCTTGAAACACAGGTGATCTATTTTAGACAACTTGCTATGCAAAGTCATGCAATGTAAAGTTATGTTATGTTTATGATTGGTATATGTTTATTTTTATTGATGTCCAAAGGTTCTTGTGTTGTAAATATAATGTTAAGATATGGAAAGGTGTTGGGGTTTACATCCTGCTTTGTGCTTCTGTTTGGTGTGAGTTTGTTCTGTATTTAATGCAGGTTATTAAAAGGAAGTGTGGTGCTCTTTAGGAAAATTCTGTTCAACTCAGTCAACATGAGTCGTGGATACGTATTTCTGTAAGTGGCACTTGGTCTGTAATAAACATTCAGTTAAAACTATCCCCTCTGCCACTGCTATTATCATTATACTGTATTAATGATCTGTTAAAGTGAGGGTCCCTAGAGGACTAGTGGTTAGGCCTCAGCACTCTCACTGCTGCGGCCTGGGCTCGATTCCCGGCCAGGGAGCCAACCTCAGCCACTGGGGTTGCACAGGACAGTGCACTCCCAGTGCCAGTCCCAAGCCAGGATAAAACTGGGGAGGGTTGCGTCAGGAAGGGCATCTGGTGTAAAAACTGTGCTAAATCAAATATGCGTACCAGTGATCCACTGTGGCAACCCCTAATGATCTGTTAAAGTGAAATAGTACCAATGCATCAAACAATCTTACCATAACTATAGTTTTATTGTTTGATAATGTATTTACCTGCCTGTGCCAGATATGTTTATTTTAACACCCTTATGTTTAGAATATAACCCTTAACCCTTAATGCTAATTTTGCAGTTTACAGACAGAAGGATAATAGGTCCTAGGGGCTCTATCTTTTTGCCCATTTCATCTAAAACAAGAATTCAACATGCTTAGCTTGCTAGTTAGATTACATGCCTAACATTGCTTTAACAAACCTACATAGCTCACCTAAAATCTACATGAAGAAACTAGTTAGCTAATAGTAGATAGCTAGGTCACATTCTTACTGAGGAGTTGCCTATAATGAACATGTTTAGTTAGCTAACTTTTTTCAGCTTACAAATTAGGTTATAGACCTCTGTTTGGGCAGCACAGCACCTCAGCTTTCAGTTACGACATTACTGTTGTCTTCGACATGGCCACAGGCAACAAAGCTGTAATCATCAAGAGACTGTTATACCTTGAGTGTCTCTCTAATATAAATGCTCAGAGTTTCTTTGAGATATGTATACATGTCCAGTCATTTCAGGCTACACCACCGCTTAACATCATTTAGTCACTGACAGGATGCCAAACCATAAAGAATTTCTTGAGTTACACCATTTGAAAATATTAGTTTAGCTGAATACAACTCACTGTCTTTTAGTGCTAATTGATAATAATAAGCACATATTATTTTAGCTAATGTCAATCTGATTCCTAAATAAAATTATTGATAGATTCTTCAGTCAGATTATAACTACATACCATCAGATTGCTAGGCTACTTGGGTCTTTTTTGTAACCAGGTTGTGAGCACATCAGTTTTTGTTTAAAAACACTGCAGGGGTCTATAAGAAAGTTACACAGGTAGTGTAAGCAGAAGTTTTGTGATGTTATACATATTTTTTCAAATCTTCTGTTTCTCTGGATGCCTTTTCTTTTCTCCTCTGTCAGTGTTTGTCTTGTTTGTAAATTGGCTATAGCATTCCCTGTGGAAAATATTATCATATTATATATATAATATTATATTAGCCAAAGCGTCTTGAAGCTGAATTAATCTGTATTTAATCAGCACATTTTTGGCAACTACACATTGTATTGCTGTGAATTATAGATGAAACTTGGTCCAATTAATTTTTTTCTGTAAACTGTTGTATTGGAGGCTACATGCATGTAGCACTTCATCTTAAATTCCTCTTCATGCTGATATTTCAATGGGTTTATTTTCAGAAAGATGTTTGGGTTATCATGCACATTTGGAGCGAGTGAGACAGTACATTTCTAGGTATAGCTAGAAATGCACAGGCATGAAATTTGATTATAATATCCATTTATAGGTATATAAAAAGTAAATTACACATACATATATACATATATTTGAGCAGAATGAAGCAGTTTATTAAGAATGTCTTTAGGCTGTTATTGTCACTGCTGCTGCCACTGCAGTAAACACAATGTGAGAGGATAATGTGACAAATAGACATGTTTAGAAGACGTTATACATGACATTTCATTTCAACAATCCTTGTGTTAAGGCATTTCTTTGAACTTAGAGAAAAAAAAAACATAATTGTCCAGTAAAATGTGTTGTTGTGGTGCTCTAATATTCATGTGTGTGTTGTGGTTTTATCCTGTCCACAAGTCGTCTGAATGGCCTGCTTTCTCTTGAAGTGTCATAGACGAGCTCTGATTTGATCTCTCTACATATTGCCTGTATAGACTGTGAGTTAATCTTTGTGTTTTCAGGAAAAAAATTGAACAAATACTTTTACATAAAAAGATACAAACAGAACACACTTAGGAGCCAGGGACTGATGAAATGAATGTTTTTGAGGCATGGCCCAAGCTTATTAGGTTTACCAAAAAAAGCAGGAAGAGGAAAATGGGGTGAAAAAACCAGGAAAAGGAAATTGGGGTGTTTTAAAAACACTGGCAAAACCCTTGATATTAAAGTATATTGTGACACAATTTATTTGTGTCATTTATTATGTTATTGTATTGTCTTATCTGTCAGCCCTACGTTATGTCTAACTTTGTTGTTACTTCAGGTGATTCTGCACTTAATTTGAAACTAAAGTCAAAGGAATGCTTGGCATGTAAAGTCGGAAATGCAATCTTAATATTTTTAGTTCATAGCCTATAATCTGTCCTTCATAGACTTTTCATTCAGGGCTCCTAGTGGTGTAGATGACAACGTCTACAGTTTGACCATTGTGTAAAAAAATAAGAAATAATTCTTTTAAAAAAATAGTGATGATATCAACAACAAAAGCTGCCTGTCATTTCTCAAAGTTATCTATCTGCATATGAAATTTGAGCTTTCTTAGTCTCTTTGTTGTGAAGCACTCAGTAACTGAACAGACATGTTGCCTCGGGACTTTTTTACAGCCTGTCGGAACTCCCAATGTACCGTGGCCACGTATTTGGGACATCTCAAACTAAATACTTTTACCATGAAAAAAATCATGTTCCAACAAGGCAACAACAAAATACAGCTGACAGTTAGAAACAACAGTTAAATCAAAAGTTTATTTAGTTTATTTAGTAAAATGAAAGATAAAACCATGGTCTATTTTGGTACATGTCTGTCCTTTCCTTTAAGTGAGTAGTCATTGGTGTGCAGTGCTTAAATTTTGGGACAGTAAGACTTAAATTGAATTAGTAAAAAAAAAAAAAGACAGGAAACTCCTGTAAGCCAAGAACAAGAATCTGAGGCTATCATGGGCACAGCCTCACCAAAACTGTACAGTTGAAGACTGGAAAATTACCCTATGATTTTTTTCTAATTTTTAACTGTCCAGTTTCGATGAACCTGTGCCCATGATAGCCTCAGATTCCTGTTCTTGGCAGACAGGAGTGGAACCCAGGGTGGTCTTCTTCTGTTGTAGCCCATCCACCTCAAGATTAAATGTTTTGTACATGCTTAGATGCTTTTCTGCTCACCACAGTTGAAAAGAGTGATTATATAAGCTACTGTATCCTTCCTGGCAGCTTGAATCAATCTGGCCATTTTCCTCTGACCTCTCTTATCAACAAGTCATTTCTACCCACAGAACTGTCACTCACTAAATGTTTTTTTGTTTTTCACACCATTCTGTGTAAACTCTAGAGACTGTTGTGTGTGAAAATCCCAGGACATCAGCAGTTTCTGAAATACTCAAATCAACCCATCTGGCACCAACAACCATGCCACAGTTAAAGTCACAGGGATCACATTTTTCCCCCATTCTGATGTTTGATGTGAACATTAACTGGAGCTGGAACTGTTTCTGCATGATGCATTATGCATTGTGCTGCTGCCACTAGATTGGCTGATTAGATAACTGCATAAATGAGCAGGTGTACAAGTGTTCCTATTAAAGTGGACAGTGAGTGTATACTACAGATATTTTTTTTTATTAAAAAAACAGTTTAGATGGTTTTAGCATTGTGAAAGTTGTTGTAGGGAACTGGTTGAAGAAGACAACATTTGTTTATAATGAATGTCTGCCATACAAGTCCCTGTGTAAGTTTTTAGAACTGATAATTATATAAAACTGTGATTTACCTTGCAGTTGGAACTACTGTCAGAGCTGCTGTTATAGAAACTTAATCAGCACCTTCTGACCAATCTGATTCAAGGATTCAACAGCTATGGTATAATGAGTGTTATTATATTGACTTCTCTACATATCTGATTCTGCATTAATGACTTAACTAAATACAGTTTCATGCTAAGACATCTTCAGAAATTTTCCATTTTCAGTATCCCTGGCTGTGGCAGTGTTCAAAAAGATATATTCTGTTTCTTTTCTGGTAATTAGTAAATAATAGCAAACATTTTTGTGCTTGAATTTTGTGAGGGTGAAACTGTACAATTTGTGATTCAGTCCTAGAATAAAAAAGACATATAGCTCAAGTTGTAAAAAGACAAACTAAACTACATTTATATTCTGGAAAAAAAAAATTGAGCTCAGAGTAACAAGCTCTGAGTAGGTGGGGGAGGAACGGGGAATGAGTCTTCAAAAAACCCATGGCGAGGTCTTAATGACCCCTCCTCTTTCCTCCCGACCCTCATCTCCCTCTTCAGAAATCTGTGCCACAATTTCTACCCCTGCTGCTGCTATCAGACATTTCTATGGAGCTGCAGCAGATGAGGAATGAGGAACTTGTGCAGGGGTGCCAGAGATTTACAGGGGCAAGATCACATACAACACTGCTACCACTTGAAAAGCTGTTAGGATGACAGTAGAGCAGTGATATTTGTCTTTTGCTATATAACAGTGTTATCCTGAAAGAATCAGAACAATACATACCACATACTGTGCATATAATAATATTATTATGAAATATTGAGAGAAGGCCAGCTGATGAGGCCACAACATACAGACATACAGAATTAAGAAGCAAAAAACAAAACAGCATTCATTAATGTTCAGTAAGCACATTACCTGGTCAGGTTTGCAGTGGATCCAGAGCATATACCAGGAGCACTGGGAACAAGGCAAGAATACACCCTGAATAGGATGCACTAGAGGAAATTTAGAGTTGCCAATCCACTTACTGGCATGTTTTTGGGAGGAGGAAGGAAACTGAAGAACCGTGAGGAAACCCATGTGGACACAGGGAGAACATGCAAAAAAAGAGCCCAGGATTGAACCAGGGATCCTAGAGCTGTGAGGTGGCCGTGTAGGGAGGCAGTCACAGCTGAATCATTTCAGGCACCTCTGTATGACTAAAATCTGACACGTATTTTGTCAGTTGTATAGCCGTTTGTATTATTATTGTACCATGTAGAACAGTTAATTTTACACTATGAAATTCCCCCTCCATGCAACTTATGCCTGTTAAATCCAGTGAAGGAGGAGTGGCGTGTCAGTCACCTGCTTTAAATGTATCTTTCATACTTTGGATCACATACCAAGATGTAGGCCTACTTCACATTGTCTCAGAACAAAACACACACACACACACACACACACACAAACAGAGTATTGCTGTATCTGATTTATTATGATTAATTGATTAATCAATAAATCAATTTATCATTTAATAATAATTTATTATTATTATTATTATTATTATTATTATTATTATAATAGTCCCCTCTGTAAGTATGGGGACAGCAAGGCCAATTCTTTTGTTTTTGCTATACACTGATGACATTTGGGTTAGAGATCAAAAGATGAATATGAGATGATAGATCAGAATTTCAGCTTTCCTTTCCTGATATTTACATCTAGATGTGTTAAACAACTTAGAATGTGTTTGAAATGATCAAAAAATATTGTAACATTACTTCCAGGTGTTTCTTTTTGCCCAGGTGTGCCCTGTTAGATTGATAGTTTAAACAGTTAATAGCTCTGAATGTCTACTCTTGGTCTGAGCCCTGGGTTTTGCCTATGTAGACTGTATTTGTTGTTAAAAAGGGTAAACCCTCATAAAGACCAGAGAGCTGTCTATGGGAAAAAACAAGCCATTTTGAAGCTGAGAAAAGAGGGAAAAATTGATCACAGCCATTGCACAAGCTTTGGGCATAGCCAATACAGCAATTTGGAATGTCCTGAAAAAGAAAGAAACCACTGGTGCACTAACAACCAGTAATCAAACAGGTCGGCCAAGGAAAACAACAGCAGTTGATGACAAACATCATGAGAGCTGTGAAGAAAAACCCCAAAACCACAGCCAGTGACATCACCAACAGCCTCCACAGGGCAGGGGTGAAGGTGAAGGTATCACAAAGAAGACTTAGAGAGCAGAAATACAGAGGCCATACCACAAGATGCAAACCACTCATTAGCAGAAGGCCAGAAGGCCAGACTGCAATTTGTAAAGAAATAAGGAGATGAGCCACACAAGTTCTGTAACCAAGGTTAACCTCTACCAAACAGATTGAAAGGTTAAAGTGTGGAGAAAGAAAGAATCTGCTCATAATCCAAAACATACAGTCTCACTGGTCAAGCACGGTGGAGGTAGTGTCATGGCTTGGGCTTGCATGGCTGCTTCTAGAACGGAACCTCTAGAACCTGGACGAGAATTGAACCTGGGTCGTGATGACCCAACGACGTAACCACTGTTCCACAGGCTTGGCTGGACTTATTTGCAGAGAAACTCAAGGAGACAGAGATGGGGGAAAACAGAAAAATCTTTACTTCAAAAATTCCACCTAAAGAGCAAACAGAGATCCCAAAAAACAAAGGCCAAAAATGACAAAAGATTCCAAAAAGGCAAAAATCACAAAAGATCCCAAAGAGGCACAAAACAAAGATCTCAAAAGTCAAAAAGGCAGGCAGCAAAAGATAAAGCACTAATAACAAAGGCAAAGAAAGTGGCCTGGTACTAACATGAGGAACAAGAAGACTAAGCAAAGAACGAAGACAAGGGAAGGTTTAAATAGCCTAGCAAATTAGAGACAGGTGAAAACAATAAAGAAGGCAAGTTAATAGAAAAAACACAAAGGCAGAATGTCTCCATCTAGTGTCCAAAGTCTATATTGTCCAAAATCCTAATAGGACCCTCCCCCGCACCCCCACCCCCCGTTCTTCTAGGCCATAACCCTCCCTGTGCACCAACTACTGGATGTGCCTACAGACGGAATGAGAGTCCAGCAGGCGGCGGACAGTGAAGGCGGGCTGGCCGTTGATGAGACATGAGTGAGGGGGAGGGCAAGTTGTAGTGGAAAAGGGCTGGTGCCCACAGGATTGAGATGGGAAACATGGAAGGTGGGATTGAGCCACATGGACCAGGGAAGAAGGACAAGGTATGCCACTGGATACCCTTCACAGCACCCTGAAGGGCTGATGAACTGGGACTCAGGACGAAGAGTTGGGGCGGGTCTGCACCAGCAGTTGGCCTGTAGCTGCTGGCACTGAGAGGCCCATTGTAGAGCCCGCTGCACCTTTGTCCAGGTGCGCCGACAGCAGTGGATGAACCTCTGTGCTGAAGAGACCCCAACCTTGGGCTCCTGCTCCAGGAACAGCAGGGGCTGGTACCTGAACTGGCACTCAAACGGGGATGTCCTGGTAGAAGAGCAGCATAGAGTGTTGTGCACATATTCTGCTCACAGGAGGTAGTTGCTCCAGGAGCTTGGGTTAGTGGATGCCAGGTAGCACAGAGTCATCTCCAGGTCCTGGTTCATCCTCTTCATCTGGCCATTGCACTCGGGATAGAAACCAGAGGGGAGGCTGGCTGACGGCCCGATCAGCCGACAGAAAGCTCACCAGAATTGGGAGGTAAACTGCAACTCCGATCAGACACCAAGTGGTGTGGGAGACCATAACCTCTGAACACATGTGTAAACATTAGTTCAGCAGTAACTTGAGCAGGGGGGGTTTAGCTAAAGGGATCAAATGGCATGCCTTGGAGAATCTATCAATTATTGCGGGTCTGCATTGCACCTGGGTGAGCAGTGAGGCGTGAAACATGCCCCCATTGCAGTACCTGGGTGCATATGGGAGCAGGGACAAAAAGCCGGTTGGAAGGACCTCCTGGCTCTGGCCTGTCAGACAACAGTCTCAATTCCCCAGTGAACTAGGGCTACAATGATGGAACTAGGGACAGTGGGTTTGGGGTCCTGGGTTATCTCTGGTGGCTGAAACCGTCTGGAAAGGGCATTCGGTTCAGGTGTTTAGTCTCTTGGCTTGCTGGATATATTCAAGATACTTGTGGTCAGTCCACACAGTGCATGGGGCCAGCAGTTTTCTGTTGTCAATGTAATAATTCTGTTCTGTGACAAACAACCATGAGAAAAGAAGGTGTATGGGTAGAGTTTGTTGTCAGATGACTGGTGAGACAGCACCGCTTTGACCAAAGGTGCCATGTTCTAAGTTGTTAACATATCTAGATGTAAATATCAGGAAACAAAACCTGAAATTCTGATCTATCATTTCATATTCATCTTTTGATCTCAAACCCAAATGTTTCAGTGTACAGTAAAAAGAAAGGAATTGGCCTTGCCATTCCAGGAGCCAAGAGAGCAAAATTGTGTGTGCTATCATGGTGGAAGGGGCATACTCTCTCTCTGCCTGTAAGGATTGGTGACCCTGGATGAGAATTGAACCCAGGTCGTGATGACCCAACAACATAACCACTGCTCCACAGGCTTGGCTGGACTCTTTTGCAGAGAAACTTCAGGAGACATAGATGGGGAAAAAATCTTTACTTCAAAAAATTCCACCAAAAGAGGAAACAGAAATCCAAAATAACAAAGGTCAGAAATAAGAAAGAAATTCCAAAAAGGCGAAAATCATAAAAGATCCCAAAGAGGCAAAAATCATAAAAGATCTCAAAAGTCAAAAACGCAGGCAGCAAAAGATAAAGCACTAATAACAAAGGCAAAGACAGCGTCTTGGTACTAACATGAGGAACAACAGGACCCCTCCTAGGAATGGCTTCTGATACCCCGATAAGCCAACAGAAAGCCCACCAGAACTGGGAGGTGAACTGCAACCCCGATCAGACAGCAAGTGCTGTGGATGACCATAGACTCTGAACACATGCGTACACATTAGTTCAGAAGTACTTGTGGTCAGCCCCTTCCGACCAGTGCCTCCATTCCTCCAAGGCCAGCTTGATGACCAGCAGTTTTCTGTTGCCAATGTCATAATTCTGTTCCGTGGGGGACAGCCAGTGTGAAAAGAAGGCACATGGGTGGAGTTTGTTGTCAGATGACTGCTGAGAGCACCCCCCCAACACCCACTTCTGAAGCATCCACCTCCACAGTGAATGGGAGGGCTGGGTCAGGCAGGACTAGGATTGGAGCTGAAGTTAAATGCCTCTTGAGCTTGGAGAAGGCCTCCTCTGCTTCTGAGGTCCAGAGGAACCAGGAGGAGGATTTCTTTGTCAGGGCTGTGAGAGGAGCCACTACAAAGCTGAAACTGCAGATGAACCACCGGTAAAAGTTAGAAGAGCCCAGAAAGCGCTGAAGTTCTTTCACAGAAGAGGGTTTAGGCCAGTCCCTGACTGCCTTAGTCATCTTGGGGTCTATCTGAAGACTGCCCTTAGAGACAGTGAACCCCAATAAGGAGAACTCTGTGGTGTGGAACTCACACTTCTCTGGCTTAACATACAAGTGATTCCTCAGGAGGTTTTGCAAGACTTGCCGGACATGACTGGCGTGCTCATTAAGCGACTGAAAATATGAGGATGTCATCTATGTAAATTTAGACAAAGTGATTGAGCATGTCACACAGGAAGTCATTGATGAGGGTCTGGTGAACCTCTGGGGCATTTATCAGGCCAAAAGGCATGACCAGGTACTCAAATTAACCTGTTGAGGTGTTGAATGCAGTCTTCCACTCATCTCCACCCTTGATGCAGACCAGGTGGTAGGCCTTTCTGAGGTCCAATTTTGTGTACACAGTGGCTCCTTGCAGTAGTTCAAAAGCAGTGAACATGAGTGGAAGAGGGTAGCAGTTCATGATAGTAACCTTGTTGAGGCCCTGGTAGTCTATGCAAGGGTGAAGTCCTCCATCTTTTTTCCCCATGAAAAAGAATCTTGCACCTGCTGGGGTGGTGGAAGGGCAAATGATTCCAGCAGCCAAAGAGTCTCTGATGTATTCCTCCATGGCTTTGGTCTTGGGTCCAGAAAGAGAAAAGATTTTTCTCCTAGGGGGCTAGTGTCTTGGAGCAAGTCAGTGGAAAAGTTGTAGGATCGGTGAGGAGCAAGACTGGTCGCTTTCTTCTTGTTGAACACCTTCAAGTCATGATGCACGGGAGGGACTCAGGACAACTTGGGAAGTTCTATAGACTCGGGAGACGAAGGTGAAGGTGCAGGGAATTGGCATGTGGCATGGCAGGTGTGACCTCACTCAAGCACTAACTCAGTGGACCAGTCTATGTGAGGGTTATAGCAGCTTAGCCATGGGAAGCCTAAGACAATGGGAAACTTGGGAGAATGAATAAGGTGGAACTGCAACTTCTCTTGGTGATTATTGATGGACAGGTGTACAGGAGTGGTGAGGTGGTGAACATTACCATTACCCAGGGGTCTTCCATCCAGGGCAGTAACTGTTAAGGGTGGCTCAAGGTTGACCAGGGGGATTTGGAGATTCTTGGCAAGGGATAAGTCCATGAAGTTGCTAGCAGCACTGGAGTCTACCAAAGACTGAAGGGTGTGCTGTTGCCCACCCCAAGAAAGGGAGGTGGAAAGGAGGACCCCAACTGGAGAAGACTTCAGGGTGAAGGTGAGTTCCATCACAGTCCTCCCTCCTCTGGAGGGGACTGGGCTTTTCCCAATAACTCTGGGCAAGTGGACCTGAAATGACCTGGTTTCCCACAGAACATGCAACACTTCTCTCACATACACCGGCTCCACTCGGTCTGGGAGAGTCATGTCCCTATCAACTGCATGGGTTCCTCTGATGAATTGGAGACTTGGGAGCCATCTAGAGGTGAAGTCCAGGACCTGATCTTGAGAGGACAAGCTGAAGAACAGCATGCCCTTCATCTGACATGGAGTCGGTAGTCCAGCCAAATTGTTGTCTCAGTCTTACTGTAATGGTTGGTGACTCTGGATGGGAATTGAACCTGGGTCATGGTTGTGATGATGACCCAACATCATAACCACTGCTACACAGGCTAGGCTGGACTCAATTGCAGAGAAACTCCAGGAGACAGAGGTAAGGGGAAAACAGAAAAAACCTTTACTTCAAAAAATTTTCACCTAAAGAGCAAACAGAGATCCAAAAACAATCCAACCATTAAACATATGAATCCTAAGTACAAAAAACAAGTAATCAGGCAAAATTCACAAAAGTCACAAAAATATCAAAATATTTCAGAAAGGCAAAAATCACAAAAGATCCCAAAGAGGCAAAAATCATAAAAGATCTCAAAAGTCAAAAAGGCAGGCAGCAAAAGATAAATCACTAATAACAAAAGGCAAAGACAGTGGCGTGGCACTCACATGAGGAACACAAGGACTGAGCAAAGTACAAAAGAAAGGGAGGGTTTAAATAGCCTAGCAAATCAGAGCGGGTGAAAACAATAAAGAAGGTTAACAAGGTAAGTCAAAAGAAAAAACACAAAGGCAGAATGTCTCCATCTAGTGTTCAAAGTCTATATTGTCCAAAATCCTAACACTCCCCTGTCAATCACAGCAACACTAACCTATGTGGATATGTGGATGAGGGTAGTTAGCTCTTTCCTCTGAGTGTGTTACACTGCTCTGTGACACAGCATGAACAGCAGTCCGAAAAGACGCAGTTGGCTTCAGGTGTCTCGGTGGAAATACACGTTAGCCTTCATAATAATTTTATTAATAATTTCATTATTCCTCACACACTCTTTCCTGTCCTCACACGCTTTCTCTCCAGTCTTCACACACTTTCACTCACGTCCTCACACGCTCTCACTCTCCTGTCCTCGCACACTCTTTCTTTACTCCTCATTCATTACTGCCATTCAGCCATTTTCAGAATCCTGTTCTTCCTTTCCTTTTTTCCTCCTATTTTAGCTTTGGCCATTAACTCCTTAAAGTGCCAGATTGGATTGAGATTACATTTCTCTTTTCTTTCCTATTAGTTTAACTGTAATAAGTTTCTGAAATTGCTTTAAGGTGAATAACTAAATAAAAGTCAGGGATTTTAAAGGGGTTAATCAGCAGTTGGACCTTGGCTTAGATCCTCTTATGGGAAGCCCCAGCCCATTCCACAACACTGGGCACCAAGCAGGAATACACTATGGTTGGGATGCTAGTCCATTTCAGAGCATTATGTTCACACATTCCTTAACAGCTAGTAGCCAATAATGCATTTTGCTTTTACAGCATGTACTTCAAGGTATGACAAACATTACAATTTACAAAGGCATTTAATATATATATATATATATATATATATATATATATATATATATATATATATATATATATATATATATACATATATATAATACAGTAGTGTTGCATTTATAAATATATTTAATAAGCAATTAAGGGGGTCAAGCACTTTCTGTTCCACCCCTTAGCGACAGAGGAAGACCAAAAACTACTGGGACCATCAATGCTTGCTCTGAAGGAGATTGCTAAATTTGAAGGCAAAACATCAAGCTGCTGCGATATCTTAACTTTAGCACATGTTGCTAAATATATGTGACAAGTTTAATGTAAACATATAAAAGCATTGCGATATAACCTCACTTCCTGTTTGGCAACTTAGCTATGAAATTTGTTTGCAGATTATGGACGAAACATCACAGATATCAAAAATCATTTTTTTTTAGACTGATCTCACGATGTCATGATCCAAATTTCATGATGATTGGACAAAATTTGTAAGAGAAGAAGCAAAAAAACAGTTTTTATTGAATTTCATCATGTCTGACTTCCTATTTGGCAGACCACAAATTCATTACATGTCGAATTCTTTGCATGTTCCAAGGAATTAAGAGAAAGAAAAATCATTATTGCAGGTTAAGTGGTTCAAAATTTAGGTTCAGTTTTACTAATTTATGAATTATATTTCCCCCAAGAGGGGATTTAGACAAAACTTCTTGGAGTCCCTTAGAATAAGGTCATTTACTCATCTACAAAGTTTTGTCAAATCCATCACACCAATTCTGAGATATGCCCTACACTTCCAGTTTGGTGACCTAGCTGTCAAATTTGTTTACCTGTTATGGGGAAACGGTCTCCATCTTATCAAAAATCTGAGAAAAAACTTTTCTTTAGGTTGGTCTCCCAATGCTCTCTTCCAAATTTCATGGTTACTTGACAAAATTAAAAATAAATAAATAAAACAGTTTTTGTTAAAATGTACCTTCTGTTTGAGAAATCAGTTCCTTAGTTCAGCAACACTCTGCACCTTCAATGAAAAACAAGAGTCTTTATTTGATGTTAATCTGTTCGAAAGTTATGAGCAGGTTTGCAAATTTGCGAATAATAGCACCACCTAGAGGTGAATTTAGACAAAACTTCTTGGAGACATTTAGGATGGGCTAGAGCAGGGGTGGCGAACCCACGGCTCGCGAGCCGCTTGCGGCTCTTTCACTACTCTTGTGCGGCTCTTCAATCCAATTTAAATTTTTAATTAAAATTTTAATTCTTAATTTTGCAATAAAGGGGTATGTATTTAAATGCATTTGCTGAATCTAATTTGGATTTTTAATATGTATTATTATTATTATTTTATTTTATTTTTTTTACACAACCTCTCACGCGATTTAACATACGTTAGCCGATTGACTAACACGATTGACGTGAAGTTCGTTAGTATCAATCGTCATGGCAGAGTCAGGGAAGCGTACAGCTAAGCGTAAATACGAAGATGAGCACAGAACATTTTTATCTGAATGGGAGGATTTATATTTTTTTGTTGAAAGAAATGGAAAGCCATTCTGCTTGACATGCCAGACTTCGTTGTCGCATTTTAAGACTTCAAATCTTGAGCGCCATTTCACCTCACTCCATGTTTGGGTCAACTTACATCTGTGAATCACTTTTTTCGACACTAAAACAAGTGAAATCAAAGCATTGCTCTGTTCTTACTGACACACATGTGAAAGAGTTACTACGAGTAGACACAACTGAATACAAGCCAGACCTAAAAAAGATTGTGGAAACCAAGGACTGTCAGGTGTCCCACTGAGTCAAGTAAAAGGAGGTAGGCTGATTTAAATCCATGAAAACTATTGTGTTATGTAATTAGGCGCATAAGTTATTGTGATATACTGTTGTTTGCACATCTGTTGTGTGGCTCTTGCAGTGATAAAGTTTTTTTTTTGGCTCATTATGCCAAACAGGTTCGCCACCCCTGGGCTAGAGCTTAGATGGCTTGGATGGCCAGCACAAAAATTGCTGTGAAGGTAGCTGAGACTGTCCTCTATCACTATGCCAAATTTCATAAAATACATTGTGGAATAATAATAATAATAATAATAATAATAATAATAATAATAATAATAATTATTATTATTATTATTATTATAGCTGCAAGCACAACGGAGGAAGACCAGAAACCACTGGGAACATCAGCACTTTCTCTAAAGGAGAAATAATAAATTTGAAGGCAAATGTCAAGCTGGTGCTGAGATCTCACCTCACTTCCTGATTTCAGTAGTTTTCAGACTGATCTGACAATGCTGTGATCCAAATTCACAGCATTGTCAGAGTTCTTGGTATGTATTGGTTAGTACCTACCAACAGTGGTCTAAAGAAGGACAACCAGTGAACCAGCGATAGGGTCATGGGCACCCAAGGCTCACTGCTGGGCTTAGGGAGTGAAGGCTAGCCCATCTGGTCTGATCCCACAGAAGAGCTACTGTAACACAAATTGCTGAAAAAGTTAATGCTGGCTATGATAGAAAGGTGTCAGAACACACATCGCAGCTTGCTGAACACACATCGTATGCAGCTGCGTAGCTGCAGACCAGTCAGAGTGCCCATGCTGACCCCTGTCCACCACTGAAAGCGCCTACAATGGGCACGTTAGCATCAGAACTGGACCAGTGGAAGAAGGTGGCCTGGTCTGATGAATCATGTTTTCTTTTACATCGTGTGGACAGCCGGGTGTGTGTGCATCACTTACCCAGGGAAGAGATGGCACCAGGATACACTATGGGAAGAAGGCAAGCTAGAGGTGGCAGGGTGATGTTCTGGGCAATGTTCTGCTGCGAAACTTTGGGTCCCAGCATTCATGTGGATGTTACTTTGACACATACCACCTACCTAAACATTGTTGCAGACCAAGTACACCCGTTCATGGCAATGGCCTTTTTCAGCAGGATAATGCGCCCTGACACACTGCAAAAAAAAATTGTTCAGGAATGGTTTGGGGAACATGACAAAGGGTTCAAGGTGTTGACCTGGCTTCCAAATTCCCCAGATCTCAATTCAATTGAGCATCTGTGGGATGTGCTGGATAAACAAGTCCGATCTATGGAGGCCCTACCTCGCAACTTAAAGGATCTGCTGCTAACATCTTGGTGCCAGATACTACAGCACACCTTCAGAGGTCTTGTGGAGTCCATGCCTTGATGGGTCAGAGCTGTTTTGGTGGCACGAGGGGGACCTACACAATATTAGGCAGTTGGTTTTAATCATATGGCTGATAGGTGTATTGTAAAGTTTGTAGAAATTTGACTTTGCATTCAGAAGATACGGCTCTTTTAGTACGTACATGCAGTGCATTAAATTTCATTGACCTGTAGTGGTCAAACGTTTTGGTTAATAAAAATTGTTTTAGTAGGTTTTTGTCATTAAACTCTCTAGTTGCTACATGTCATTTTTTATACTGATCAGATGAACGTCCTAGGACTAGTTTGAAAAAGAAGGATGTTATACAAAGGTCATTAACCCATATGGTAAAAAGATATAGGAGGACTCAAGAATTCTGCTAATTACTCTACTCTACCTACAGTTTGAAGATATAAACCAAAAGGTAAATTATTTTATTACAGCACCCCCTTCTGTTGGGTATGGGTCATTTCATTCGCCTGAGTAGGGGGTGGGATATGGGATCTAACTACTAAATTCGGTGGCAATATTTCAATGATAACCCTGTCTTATAGCTAATTAAGTAAAATAAGCTCCACCTTATAAGAATTGATTGGCATGTGGTGGCCATAATGTTTACAAATGTGAACATGTTTTGATAATTATTGAGTTTCACACTCTGCTGAGTAGTTTGACACCAAAATTGTGAAGCTAGGACAAAAATCATAGGACAAGTTCTCAAAAGTAGGTTTTGCATATTAAGCAAATTATCAAAAATTTGAGTTGGAAGAGGTAAATTGTCCAAAGGGCACATTTTTAGGGGGTAAGGAGACAAAGCATGGGGAAAAAAAGACTTTTCACTGTACCCCTTATTTTAAGTTATGCTTGTTTTTAACTGCAAAAACATGATTCATGCCCCCAGAGGCCAAGTTGAGTGAGACTATCAATTGTTAGGGGTCCTTAGAGGAACCAAATACAATAATTTACCATATATAATGTTTACCCTGTCAAATGCCTGTTGAAAGCTGATTGGCTGATCAGAATCAGAATCAGAAACAATTTATTGCCAGGTACAGTAAAGGACACTCTACAGTACTAGGAATTTGTCTTGATGTCAGGTGCAAACACAGAATCAAAGATATAAAGTCAAGGGGGATACAGAAATGAAGAATACAAAAATACAAAAATGCAACACAATAACAAGGGTAAAAAAATACTAAAGTGCAAGAGACCATGGTGCAAGATGAACATGCTATATATAAATATGAAATATGTAAACAGCAGACAAGATAGAATATATTAAATTTAAAATATAAATAGTTATGTACAGAAAAAGTGAGTGTACATGGGAGATAGAAAACATATTGCAGCTTCAGAGGGCAGAGTGACTGTCAGTAGGTTGGGGGTGGGGGGGTCACCTGGGGGGAATTGGGGCACTGTTCAGCAGGCTGACTGCAGCAGGGAAGAAGCTGTTCTTGTGGTGTGAGGTCCTGGTCCTGATGGACCGGAGCCTCTTGCCAGAGGGGAGGGGCTGGAAGAGTGCATGTCCGGGGTGAGAGGGGTCGGCTGCAATCCTGGCTGCACGTCTCCGGGTCCTGGAGACGTACAAGTCCTGGAGTGATGGGAGGCTGCAGCTGATCACCTTCTCGGCGGAGTGGATGACACGCTGCAGCTTGGCCTTGTCCCTGGCCGTGGCAGCAGCAAACCAGACTGTGATGGAGGAAGTGAGAATAGATTCGATGATGGCAGTGTAGAAGTTGACCATCATTTTCACAGGGAGGTGGAACTTCTTCAGCTGCCACAAGAAGTACAGCCTCTGCTGAGCCTTCTTGGTGAGGGAGCTAATGTTCTGCTCCCACTTAAGCTCCTGGGTGATGGTGGTTCCCAGGAAGCGGAAGGACTCAACAGAGGTCACTGGAGTGTCACAGAAGATGACGGGTGGGTGGGGGGCTGGGTCCTTCCTGAAATCCACTATCATCTCCGCTGTCTTGAGAGCGTTGAGCTCCAGGTTGTTCATGCTGCACCATGACACCAGACGGTCCATCTCACTTCTGTAGGCTGACTCGTCTCCATCAGAGATGAGGCCGATGAGGGTGGTGTCATCTGCGAACTTCAGGAGTTTGACAGACTGGTGTCCAGATGTGCAGCTGTTGGTATATAGGGAGAATAACAGAGGAGAGAGGACACAGCCTTGGGGGGATCCAGTGCTGATAATCCAGGAGTCCGATACATAGTTCCCCAGCCTCACAAACTGCTGTCTGTCTGTCAGGAAGTCTGTGATCCACTTGCACAATGAGTCCGGCACGTTCAGCTGTGAGAGCTTGTCTCGGAGCAGATATGGGACGATAGTGTTGAAGGCAGAGCTGAAATCCACAAACAGTAACCTGGCATAGGATCCTGGGGAGTCCAGATGCCGGAGGATGAAATGGAGGGCCATGTTTACAGCGTCGTCTACAGATCTTTTGGCTCTGTAGACAAACTGCATGGGATCCAGAAGAGGGTCTGTAATGTCCTTGAGGTGGGACAAGATGAGGCACTCAAAAGACTTCATGACCACAGAAGTCAGGGCAACGGGTCTGTAATCATTAAGTCCTGTGATGCTCGCCTTTTTAGGGACTGGAATAATACTGGATGGTAGCCATGCTTTTTAAGTAACTAGGTCATCGTCAAACATCCGCTTGCAGATTGGCATAGAAATGCAGTATATCAAGTTGCAGCACGTTCGGACATAAGGTTTTTTAGAAACAGTTATCTGACCTTAACTCCACCCCTTATGCATGACCATGCCTCAAACTTTGCATGTGACCTCAGAATCATGTCCTGTTTAGGTCTTTCATGTTTTGTGGAGATCCATGCAAAAATTCATGAGGGTAGAGCTCATTAGAATTTATTGACATGTGGTGGCCATATGTGTGTGGGTTGACACCAAAATTGTGAAGATAGGACAAAAATTCTAGGACAAGTTCTCAAAAGTAGGTTTTGCATATTATGCTAAATTGCAAAAGATCTAAGTGGGCAGAACTAAATAGCTCTTGAGGCTTTTTTGTTTGGTAGAACCGAAGGAAGAAGTAGCAAAAAAATTTTCACTACAGAACTTAAGGTCTCTGAGATATGAGCCAAATTGTAAAACACTTTGCTATAGCACCGCCATTAGGCTCATCTCTCTTGCCCGAGTAGCGGGAGGGAGTACTACGTACTGACCAACTTTCATGTCTGTAGGACCTATGTTTTGGTCTGCACGATCAGCAGAAAAAATAATAATAACAAGAAGAAAAATTTTAATGAAAACAATAGGGATCCAAGCACTACATGCTTGGCCCCCTAATAAAAATAAGAAAACATGCAATCATTATAGGGTGCCTACTCACCTTCTGTGCTTGGCCCCCTAAATATAGCCACAACCGGCGATCATCGGGGTTCAAGTACCTCCAGCAAATATTACTAGTGTGTCCCTAGAGAAACCTAGCATTCAGGTTCATGAGAATAGGTCAGCGTTAACCCGGTTAAATGCCTGCTGAAACTTATTGGCTGATGGCAGCCATGTTTTTAAGTAATTAGTTCATCATCAAAGGTTCACTTACAGATTAGCACTGATATATACTATACCAAATAGGACTTATGGTTCCTTAGAAACAGTTATTTGAATGTAGCCCCGCCCCCTATGCATGGACACTCACCAAACTTTGCATGTGACCTCAGAATGTTGTCCTGTCAGGGTTTGTGTGAATCCATGCAAGCTATCATGAGTTAAAGCTCCACCTCATAAGAATTGATTGGCATGTGACAGCCATATTGTTTACAAATGTCAACATGGTTTTGAGGTTTCTATTATCCTGAATAGTTTGACATCAGTTTTGTGATCCAAGGACTAGTTCGCAAAATAGGTTTTGCATATTGTGCAAATTAGCTCAAAATCTAAGTGGGTGGAGTAAAATGGTTCATGAGACTTTTTAATTTGGGAGATTATTAGGGAAAATTATTGGAAAAAAAAAAAGAATTTTCTTTGTCGGACTTACAGTTCATGAGATATGGACCAAAACGTAAAAGCCTTGTGCTATTGTGCCACCATCAGGCCTATGTGGGTCCCTTAGTATGCCTGGAGGCCATACTGCACCTTTCCTCAAAATTTGGTGTTTCTGTGACTTAAGGTCCACATTGTCTCCATATTGTTTTAGTGGAGAATCAGAATAATCATGTAATAATAATCAGAATAAGCAGCGATTATCATGGTCCAAGCACTGGGTCCCTGGAGGACTAGTGGTTAGGCCACAGCACTCTCACCGCTGCGGCCCGGGTTTGATTAGTTTGCAAAAATATATTTAGCATATTATGCAAAATTTAAGTGGGTATGGGTAAATGGTCCAAAAGGTAATTTTTTTTTTGTGTTCAGCCAAAGGATTATGAGGAAAAGGAAATTTTACTATTAACCTTATTTTTCCAGCAATATACTTTTGTGTTTTAAAACCGTGAGCAGCACAGAAAACATGATAGATCAGGGTTCTTCAAATCTGGCCCTCAAGGTCCACTGTCCTGCAGAGTTTAGCTCCAACCCTAATCAACACACCTGAGTAAGCTAGCCAAGGTCTTCAGGATTACTAGAAAAAGCAGATGAGTTTGGAAGATGGAACTGAACTCTGCAGATTTGAAGAACCCTGTGATAGATCATGCTTCACCGTTGCCAATATCAAATGTAGTAACATTGTAGACCTCATTTCATAAAAATAACTACTGTAAAATACTGTTCATTTTTATTATTTGTTATGCTTATATTACATCTGTTCATTTCTCAATGCATGAATAAAGTAGGTTTTTCCCCAGACTTCTACTAGCCCTAGTTCTGTAATCAGTGGAATCTCAAACTCAAACTTTTTACAGCAGAATGATACTATTGAGAACTTAATTCTCTGAAAATTTCAGGTTTTTACCTGATCCTCCACCAGAAATATTTGACCTGAAATTGAGGGAAATTTTAAAAAAATTCCACTTTCTCGCCCCCATTAAAAATAAAATAAGCAAAGTTTCAAACCTGAAATGTTCTGCATGCACACTGTACTTACCTAGATACCCCCTAAAAAATTAAGACTGAGATTCAAACCCTTCCCATTATAAATTGACCTCAATAGTGGAACTGTAAGCAATCTTGAGCATTACATTAGGACTTAAGTTCTAAGTCTAAGGAACAAGAATGTGCAAAATGTTTATATATGTACATGTACCTTGTAATGTGTTCTAGGGATCAGTTTTTGTTCCAAGGAGCTAAGACCATCCTGAGCCGAGATATTGAGGTTTCCGTAAACAGCTGTATAACCAAAATTTACTGTGTGCCATGACACAAAGATGGCCGTCGTGGTTAAACCAAGTGAAGTAAAAAAAAAAAAAAAAAAAAAAAAATTGTGTTTTTGCAATGCCAATACAGAGAGGTAATCGCTCAAAAAATTAGGAAAATTAAAAACCGTCAAGCAATCTGTATTGGACCACTTGAGATGGAATGACCCTGTAATTACCTAAACAGCCAATCGTGTGGCAGCAATACAGTGCATAAAATCATGGAGATATGGGCCAGCAGCTTTGGATAATGTTGATTAAAGAAAATCATCCATGAGAATGGGGCAAAATGTGATCTCAATAATTTAGACTATGGCATGATTGTTGTTGCCAGATTGGCTGGTATGAGTATTACTATAACTGCTGATCACCTGGGATTTTCACGCACAACAATCTCTAAAGTTAACTTAAAGAGTGGTGAAATAAAGAAAAAACATAAAGTGAGTGGCAGTTCTATGGACAGAAATGCCTTGTTGATGAGAGAGGTTAATGTATAATGGCCAGACTGGTTCGAGCTGACAGAAAGGCTACAGTAACTCAGCTAAACACTCTGAATAATTGTGGTGAGCAGAAAAGCATCTCTGCCTGAAGATCAGATGAACGTCAAAACTGGAGGCAGATGGGCTACAACAGCGGAACACCACATTGGGTTCCACTTCCGTCAGCCAAGAACAGAAAGCTGAGGCTGCAGTGGGCACAGGCTCACCAAAACTGGACAGTTGAAGAATGGAAAAATGTAGCCTGGTCTGATGAATCTTGATTTCTGCTGAGGTACACAGAGGTTAGGGTCAGAATTTGGTGCCAACAGAATGAATCCATGGACCCAACCTGCCTTGTGCCAACAGTCCAGGCTGGTGGAGGTGGCATAATGGTGTGGGGAATGTTTGCTTGGCACACTTTGGGCTCGTTAATACCAATTGATCATTGCTTGAATGCCACAGCCTACTTGAGTATTGTTGCTTACCATGTGCATCCCTTCACATTTTACACATCTTCTAATGGCTACTTCCAGCATGATAATACATCATGTCACAAACCAAACTTTGTCTCAAACTGGTTTCATGAACATGACAATGAGTTCAGTGTTCTCCAGTGGCCTTCCCAGTCACCAGGTCTGAATCTACACCTTTGGGATTTGGTAGAATGGGAGATTTGCAGCTGGAAAGTGCACCTGAAAAATCATGTCAACATGGACCAGAATCTCAAAGGAATGTTTCTAACATCTTGTGGAATCCATGCCACAAAGAATTGAGGCTGTTTTGAGGGCAAAGGGAGGCCATACCCAGGATTAGTATAGTGTTCCTAATAAAGTGCTCAGTGAAAGTAGATGCAACATACCAAATTTCGGCTCAATGCAACTTACAGTTCCTGAGAAACAATTATCTGACCTTAACTCTGCCCCCTATGTATGATCATGCCCCAAACTTTGTAGATGACCTCAGAATCTTGTCCTCTATATGCTTTTAAAATTCCATGCAAATCCATGCAATCACACAAGAGTTGCATCTGTTTATGTAAATGAAGCTCCGCCTCATCATAACTGATTGATGTGTGGTGGCCGTATTGTTTTCAAATTTCAAAATGTTTTGGATAAATTTCAAGGATCACTCTCTGTCAAATTTAACACAAAGTTTTTGCAGATTGGGTCAAAAACCTAGGACAAGTATGCAAAAGTAGGTTTTGCATATTATGCAAATTATCTTAAATTGGCATGTATGGGGCTAAATGGTCCAAAAGGCAAATTTGTTTGCTTTCAGCCACAGAATCAGCATAATGAAGATTCATGTACACCTTGTTTTACAAGTGATATGCTTCTTTTAATGTGCAAAAACATGAATAGCGTCCCCCAGTGGCCAATTTACCTTTCAGGTTTCATGACAATAGCTCAAAGTTAACCATGTCAAATTCCTGTTGAAAGCTGATTGGCTGATGGCCACCATGATTTTTAACTAATTGTGTCATCAAATATCCACTTACAGATTAGCACATAGATGAAGTCTAACAAATTTCAGCTTGACTGGACTTTCCTGAGAAATAGTTTTGTGACCTTAGCACCACTCCCTATGTATAACCATGCCCCCAACTCTGTGTATGATCGCAGAATTTTGTCCTGTATATGACTTTCAAATTTCATGTGAATCCATTCATTTTATATATATATATATATATATATATATATATATATATATATATATATATATAGACATATACTTATGGACCAGACTGTGTGTGAGTGTGTATATATATATCATACATACAGTCTGGTCCATAAGTATTTGGACAGTGACACAATTTTTGTAATTTTGCCTCTGTACACCACCACAATGGATTTGAAATGAAGCAATCATGATGGGATTGAAGTGTGGACTTTCAGCTTTAATTCAGGAGGTTTAACAAAAATATTGTGTTAACCGTTTAGGAATTAAAGCCATTTTTATCATAGTCCCTCCATTTTCACAGGCTCAAAAGTAATTGGACAAACTAACAATCATAAATATTAGGATTATTTTTAATACTTGGATGCAGATCCTTTGCAGTCAATGACTGCCTGAAGTCTGGAACCCATGGACATCACCAAATGCTCAGTTTCCTCCCTTGAGATGCTTTGCCAGGCCTTTACTGCAGCCAGCTTCAGTTGCTGCATGTTTGTGGTTCTTTCTGTTTTGTCTTCAGTAAGTGAAAAACATGCTCAATTGGGTTGAGGTCAGGTGACTGACTCAGCCATTTAAGAACATTCCATTTCTTTGCCTTAAGAAGCTCTTGGGTTGCTCTTGGGTCCCATGGATTTTGCATCATTTGACAGAATCTGAGCAGAAAGTATAGCTTTATACACTTCAGAATTCATCCAACTACTTCTATCAGCAGTCACATCATCAATAAACACCAGTGACCCAGTTCCACTGTCAGCCATACATGCCCATGCCATAACACTGCCTCCACAGATTTGACAAATGATGTGGTATGCTTTGGATCATGAGCCCTTCCTTTCCTTCTCCATACTCTTCTCTTCCCATCATTCTGGTACAAGTTAATCTTGCATCAGAACTGGTGAGGCTTTTTTTTTTAGAGTTTTTTTTTTTAGCAAGGTTTAATCTGGACTTTCTGTTCTTGAGTGTTACCAGTGGTTTGCATCTTGAGGTAAACCGTCTGTATTTACATTTATGAAGGCATCTCTTGATTGTAGACTTTAACAATGATACGCCTACCTCCTTCAGAATGTTCTTGACTTGGCGAGATGAAGAATTCTGCAATCATCCATTTTAGTTGTCTTCCATGGCCTTCCAGGCCTGTTGGTTTTGCTGAGATCGCCAGTGCATTCCTTCTTTTTAATAATGTACCAAATTGTCGATTTGGCTACTCCTAATGTTTCTGCTATCTCTGATAGGTCTGTTTTGTTTTTTCAGTCTAATGATGGTCTCCTTCACTTGCATCGACACCTCTTTGGACTGCATATTGAGAGTTCCCATGAACAGCTACCAAATTCAACACTTGGAATCAACTCCAGACCTTTTATCTCCTTAATTTGTCATGAAATAATTAGGAAACAGCCCACACCTGGCCATGAAGCTGCTTATCAGGCAATTGTCCAATTACATTTGAGCCTGTGAAAATGGAGGGACTATGTAAAAGCTTAATGCAGTAAAAATTCCTAAAAGCTTAATGCAATATTTTTGTTAAACACGTTGAATTAAAGCTAAAAGTCTACAATTGATTGCTTCATTTCAAATCCATTGTGGTGGTGTACAGAGGCACAATTACAAAAATTGTGTCACTGTACAAATACTTATGGACCTGACTACATATATCAAATAGGCAGCCATATTATTTTCAAATTTCAAAATATTTTGGATAACTTTTCAGTTTCACACTCTTCCGAATAATATGGCATGAATATGTTTGGCTAAAACTCTAGGAGGAGTGTGCAAAAATAGTTTTTTACATATTATGGAAATCATCTTAAATTACAGTGGGCAGGGCTAAATGGTTGTAGAGGCTTTTTTGCTTTCAAGAACCCAAGGAGACAAGAGAAGGAAGAATTTTTGTAGGTCTCATTGTTCCTAAGATATGGACCAAAATGTAAAACCCTGCACTATAGTACCACCTTTAGGCTGAATGGGCCCATCTTGCTTGCCTATTGCACTACCTACTGACCAAGTCTCTATGACTTACATTTTGGTCTACATAATTCGTTTTAGCTGAGAATAATAATAAGAAGAAGAAGAACAAAAGAAGAACAAAAACAATAAGGTTCTAGCACCTTTGGTGCTTTGGTGATTTACAAAAGTTTGGTAAATGAACTAGAGCAATATAAATGAGGTCAAAAGAAAATGGTTTGATACAAAAACTAAGTCAAATAAAAAGTATTACTGCTAACTCAGTAGAGTTTCTCTGCTACCAGGGAGGCCAAACCTTGACGAAGCTTTTAAACATCCTTTTATAAGGCGACATTTCATCTTAATTGAACAACTAACCTTATTTGTCTTAAAATCGATATACTTTGCACTATATACTTCAATTCTATCTGGGCCTGAACGTCTAGAAAGAGACAAATAACCTCAGGTGAAAAAAAAGTACACCCTATTTCATCAATTTCAGCCAAAATCTATGCGTATAATATATTAAATTTTAAAAAGATGCATTTCTTTAGGTTTGCTGTACTTCAAGTTCAAAATCTTGGGAAAAATTTTGATCAGTCTCTGTGGGCCAATGGGTCACTGCTCCGTGGGGTAAACCAGTGATGTGAAAGTCATTTAGAGCCTCTATCTTGCAGCCGAGGTGTGACAAGGCTCATCATCATCACACTGATGGAGAGCCTACAGTGATACATACTAACTCTTCTGGGCTTTATCCGTCTCTCCTATCCAGCCTGGATTTGCTCTACCACAGCAAAACATTTACCATCTCAGTGGAATAAAGTGCAACAAAGCTCTTTGTCATTCCAATTCCTTCCAAAAAAGCAAATAATTTATCGTAAAGTGGCCTGCTAGTTTAGGGCTGTGGATGGAGATTTGTGTTTATAGTGTATCTGCTTTAGTTCAGTAAAGGTTTCTGTTCTCCCAGCCACCGGGGCTATTGATTCCAAGCTTGTGTTAAAGCTGCTATTGCAGGTATTGATTTTGTAGCAAAGTGTCGTGATATCAGATAATGAATGTTGTAGGTATTGCAGCCATTGGCTTGTAAAGAGAGATTGTAATTCATCATGGAAGTGTGTGTGTGTGTGTGTGTGTAAACTTGTCTTTTTATTAACTGGCATAATATGAGTAGGTGTTAAGCTTTTGTAGACCTGTCCACTTATCTAAATTAATGAGGTGGAATATGTAATACACAAGTAAAAAAATTGCAGAAGGGAATGGATGTAGGTGTATATGTTGGACAAGAACAGAAAAATAAGGGTAATAAACACCAACTGATTCATAGCCACAGTATCACAACCAAGTTTGAATTAGGCACATCGCTTAGTGTTTTATTTAATTTATCATTTTAACACCTCTCAGAAAAATACTGTATTTAACTGTATTGTGTTGTATTTTATATTTCATGTTAGTCATACAACTGTAACCATTTAAACAATTACAGTCAGATCCATAAGTATTTGGACAGTGACACAATTTTCGTAATTTTGCCTCTGTACACCACCACAATGGATTTGAAATGAAGCATTTGCCTTCAGTTTTGACTTCAGTAATTCAGTTTAGGAACTACAGCCATTTTTACATAGTCCCTCCATTTTACAGGCTCAAAAGTAATTGGACAAACTAACAATCATAAATATTAGGATTATTTTTAATACTTAGATGTAAATCCTTTGTAGTCAATGACTACCTGAAAT
This sequence comes from Pangasianodon gigas, assembly GCA_022758105.1. NCBI lineage: Eukaryota > Metazoa > Chordata > Actinopteri > Siluriformes > Pangasiidae > Pangasianodon > Pangasianodon gigas. Next base: position 10,810,201 of record CM040475.1, read on the forward strand.
TTGGAACCCATGGACATGACCAAATGCTGAGTTTCTTCCCTTGAGATGCTTTGCCAGGCCTTTACCTTCAGTAGCTGCTTATTTGTGGGTCTTTTTGCCTTCAATTTTGACTTCAGTAAGTGAAAAGCATGCTCAATTGGGTTGAGTTCAGGTGATTGACTCGGCTATTTAAGAACATTCCATTTCTTTGCCTTAAGAAGCTCTTGGGTTGCTTTTGCGGCACTTTTTGGGTCATTATCCATCTGTACTGTGAAGTGCCGTCCTATCAGATTTGCATCATTTGACTGAATCTGAGCAGAAAGTAGAGTTCTATACACTTCAGAATTCATCCAGCTACTTCTATCAGCAGTCACATCATCAATAAACACCAGTGGCCCAGTTCCATTGGCAGCCATACATGCCCATGCCAAAACACTGCCTCTGCATGTTTGACAGATGATGTGGTATGCTTTGGATCATGAGCCCTTCCTTTCCTTCTCCATACTCTTCTCTTCCTAACATTCTAGTACAAGTTAATCTTGCATCAGAACTGGTCAGGCTTCTTTTAGAGGGTTTTTTTTATAGCAAAGTCTAATCTGGACTTTCTATTCTTGAGTGTTACCAATGGTTTGCATCTTGAGGTAAACCGTCTTTATTTACATTCATGAAGGCGTCTCTCGGTTGTAGACTTTGACAATGATACACATACCTCCTCAAGAGTGTTCTTGACTTGGCTAGATACTGTGAAGAGGATTTCTTCACCAAGGAAAGAATTCTGCGATCATCCACTTTAGTTGTCTTCTCTGGCCTTCCAAGCCTTTTGGTGCTGCTGAGATCGCCAGTGCATTCCTTCTTTTTAACAAATTGTTGATTTGGCCACTCCCAAAGTTTCTGCTATCTATCTGATAGGTCTGTTTTGTTTTTTCAGCCTAATGATGGCCTCCTTCACTTGCATTGACACCTCTTTGGACCCCATATCGAGAGTTCCCATGAACTTTTTTACAAATGTAAAAAGGGCTGTAATTCCTAAATGGTTAATGCAATATTTTTGTTAAATGCCTTGAATTAAAGTCTACACTTTAATCACATTTTGATTGCTTCATTTCAAATCCACTGTGGTGGTATACAGAGGCAAAATTGCAAAAATTGTGTCATTATACAAATACTTATGGACCTGACCATATATATAACCTCTAAATACACTATATAACCAAAAGTTTGTGGACACCTGACCATCACACCCATATGTGTGTCTTCCCCAAACTGTTGCCACAAAATTGGAAGCACATCTGGGGTGAATTCTCTTGCCTTGCACTCTGTTCTAAGGATGGGCTCAGGATCCGCTGCTAACCTGATCAGAATAAAGCACTTACAGAAGATGAATGAATGAATGAATTTCTGTTTAGCAGATTAAGAGGGCATATCTATAAACAACTAGCATCTTTCATTTCTTGTGGTAATATGGTAGAAAAAAGCAGATCCTTGCACTCTCTGATGCTATCTAAATCCCTCCTTCTCTTTATTTTTTTCTGGACTGAAACTATTTCAGCAGTTCAGCTATTATGTTGTCCCATTATTTCAATAGCTATTACTTCATTACTCTAAGTTTGTGGGGTTTTCCCTATTAGTAGACTGGAGTGGATGCCTGAGCTCCAGAGACTGGCAGGGAAATGGTTGGAGTGGACAGGTTTTAGAGTATAATTGGATCTTTCTGGTCCTCTCTTCAAGACTCAGAAGTTCTCCACAGGACAAATATTTACCCTTCTGACTCTTCTCACTTTACTTTTTAATCTTTGTACTGCATTCTTCTCTTTTCCTCTTTTAAAAGCTCTTTTGTAAGTAACGGCTATCATTATCTTGAACTCTTAATAGATATTTCTTTTAGATGGATTTTTTGGAGTTGTTTGTGATGTGGTAATATCAGTTCACTTTCACCCCACCTAACTGCCAGGGGTGGTGTCTCAACACCTGGATATCTTCTTGTCCGGGGGCGCACACATGTTGAGACCTTTACCACAAAGTCATATGACCTTATGATTATAACATACAGTTGTTAATGGCCACCATTCCCTAGAACCTTCTTGCTGAGTTTCTACCAGTGAGTGATAACCTTATGTCATTAAAAAGCATAAACATCCCTTGCTACTTAAGAAAGTGTCTACAAATCTATAAAAACAAAACTCTCAGACTCACAGACTTAAGAAAACTTTGCAAGGCATTGTGGGAGTGATGAGAAAATTCCTGGCCGTCATCATCTGATTAAGATGCTGCCATGAAAGCTGGCTTTGATCTTAGGAAATGTCTGCAAGGGAGGGGAACAGTTGGAAATTAGCTTGGGCTTTCTCCTTCACTCTTGCTCTCAGATTTGGCTGCAGAGATCGTGACAGATAGTGTCACCATTCATTTCCTGCTCCACTTCCTGCTATCCTGCTCCATTTTTAGGTGTAGTAACACCAGGACCAGAAATCAACAGCGAATGCCAAGCTTTTGTTTGTTCAGTGCTTATTACAAATGTATGCATTTGTGATTCAGTTCCATGTACACACAAATGATATTTTTGTCAGCTTTGTGTTGGAAAAGTAGTATTTTTTAAATGTTAATTCCTTTTACTCTCTGTGTTTTTGAATCCAGGCCTCCTGTATTGGCAGGCAGCCCTGCATTTTCTGATATCTCCGTCATCAGAATCCCACCCCACCGGAATTCCTCAGGCGTTGGCGTGGACTCGCCCTTTAGCCCCCCACACCCGTACATCAACCCCTACATGGACTACATCCGCTCCATTCACAGCAGCCCCTCTCTTTCTATGATCTCTGCAGCCAGGGGACTCAGTCCTACAGATGGTAAGAACTCTGGGACCCATTCTGGGGCCTCTGACATTAATTTTAATAGGCAATCCATAGCAGAGAACATAGTCTCTCCACGTACAGTTTCCAAAAATCTTTTTCATGCACAAAAAAACCTCCTAACACTTTATTCATTGGTTTGAGGAACATGTCACTACTCTGCCTTGGAATTAATTATACATGAAACATAAAAGTGACAGGAAATAGCAGCACAGACAAATTTCATACAGGTTACTCATAGCAACAGTATATTTTAATGCAGGAGGTCTTTTTAAAAGTTTAACTTTTTCAGGACCGTGAGATGGTTCACACTTTTTGCTCTGCCCAGGTTCCAGCACAATAGTACCATCTAATTGAAAACATTAAATATATGTTAGAGCTGAACTTGATTGGGAAACACTGGTCTTAACTACATCCCATATAGTGGGAACTCAGTGTACCCCAACTACAGAAGTTAGACAATGCAATACACACTCAGAGAAACACTCAGGTAAAAAAAAAAAACCCTTGCTTGTCACTAGGATAGTACTCTCAAGGGTATGCCTTTTGTATCTTTAGTAAATATCTTTCACCTGAGAAAGTAAATGCACTGTACTTTTAAAAAATAATTTAAGGTAAATAACTGAATCTTAAGGACCACTGTTGTTCCTCAAAATATAACTGACAACACTATTTAAGGTACAACAGTGGTCCTTAAGACCATGAAGAGTTTGATATTTTCCTAATTGATGAGATACAATTGTCTTAAATTAGTTTAAAGTTACACTATATTCACTTTTCCTGGTGAAAGATGCCTCCTGATGGTACAAAAGTCTTATCATTGTCACCTAGTGACAAGCAAAAGTGCTCTAAATATATATATTGTGCTTTAGTTATAATCATTTTGTAGGGATTCAAGTCCAGATTGTAGCGCTTACTTTGGCATTTTTCACTTTTATGTTATGTGCCTTTTAACAGTACCAGCAAAGTTTACCTTAATAATGACAACATATCATATCAGGCTTGTATATTATGTAGCAAACCCTTATATAACAATATTCTCTGCTTAGCACTGACCTCAGCATGGGTGTTTGTTCTCTTATGAGGAGGGAGACTGTAGCTGGGTCATTGTCTTTGATCCTTTTCTCATGTCATTGCCTCTGCAGAAAGAACAAGTGAGTGTAGAGGTCATGTTCAACATTAAAGGGAGGAGGTCCCAGCCCAGGTTTTAGGGCAAAGGGCACAACGTGCAGGGAACCAGGGAGGGAGGGCAAGCAGCATGGGCTTGAAGCTTCAGGCCTATAGGGAGCTGTTTGGGTCCATTGCACAGAGCCAGACTGGAAAATCAATTACAGGCTTGGCAGGAACCTGCTGTCTTTAAAGGGGTGCTTCAGTGTGCTGGCCTCTTGGCCTACTGCACAGTCAAGGCGCTTTAATTGAAGTCTTGAGTTCAATTACTGAAAGAGGCCATTTGGAGGGTCCTTCCAGAGGCTACAGATAATCGCTGCTGAATTAAAATGTGTTTCTATCCCACATAAGCTGACTGACAGTGTACCAGATATACAGAAGTGTATTCCAAAAGTGTATTTCTCTTTCTTCATTATTATGCTGATTGCCTCAGCATGCCTCAATTCAGTAGACAATGATTCCTATGGGTTCTCTGGTTTTCTCCCACTGTCTAAAAACATGCAGGTAGGTGGATTATCTATGGTAAATTGTCCTTGGGTGTGAATGAGTATATGTATCACAGGCGATTGCTTTAAGACTACACAGGAAGCCTGGCTTCCTCTAAAATTTCATTAAAATGCAGCAATGAAATGTTAACCAAAGTGTCTATATTATTCATCACGCTTGGTGGAATTCAATATTTTAGCAAAAACAAATATCTCGCTCTTCATTCATTTAACTCAAACTCAATTTTTGTTTGATGGTAGTGTAGCCTGTGTGAAAATCTCCTTTGAAGCCCCCAATACAGCACTAATAGTCACTCACTGGGTGTTTATTGCAGATTCAAGTACATAGTGTTTTAATGTTTGAGACGAATTTTGGTTTGTTATTTGGTGCATTATCATGCTGGAAGTAGCCATTAGAAGATGGGTAAATTTTGACCATTTGAAGGGTTGCACATGGTAAGCAACAATACTCAAGTAGGCTGTGGCATTCAAGCGATGGCTGATTGGTATTAATGGGCTCAATGGGTGCCAAGAAAACATTCCCCACACCATTAAACCACCTCCACCAGCCTGGACTGTTGACACAAGGCAGGTTGAGTCTATGGATTCAAGCTGTTGGGGCCAAATTCTGACCCTACCTTCTGTGTACCTCAGCAGAAATCGAGATTCATCAGACCAGGCTACATTTTTCCAGTCTTCGACAGTCCAGTTTTGGTGAGCCTGTGCCCACTGCAGCCTCAGCTTTCTGTTCTTGGCTGAAAGAAGTTAAACCTGACATGGTCTTCTGCTGTTGTAGCCTGAAGGTTCGACGTGTTGTGCATTCTGAGATGTTTTTCTGCTCACCACAATTGAGTGGTTATCTGAGTTACTATAGCCTTTCTGTCAGCTTGAACCAGTCTGGCCAGTCTCTGTTGACCTCTCTCATCAACAAGGCGTTTCTGTCCACAGAACTGCCACTCACTGGATATTTCTGTCTTTATTGCAGCATTCTCAGTAAACTCTAGAGACTGTTGTGTGTGAAAATCCCAGGCGATCAGCAGTTATAGAAATATTCAGAGCAGCCCATCTGGCACCAACATTCATGCCATGGTCAAAATCACTGAGATCACATTTTCCCCATTCTGATGGTTGATGTGAACAGTACCAGAAGCTGCTGGCCTGTATCTGAATGATTTTATGCATTGCACTGTTGCCACATGATTGGATGATTAGATAACTGCATGAATGTGTAGGTGTACAGGTGCTCAGGTATGTGTGTGTATATATATATATATATATATATATATATATATATATATATATATATATATATATATATATATATATATATATATATATATACACACACACCGATCAGCCATAACATTAAAACCACCTGCCCTAGTATAATGTAGGTCCCCCTTGTGCCACCAAAACAGCTTTGACCTTTGAGGCATGGACTCCACAAGACCGCTGAAGGTGTGCTGTGGTATCTTGCACCAAGATGTTAGCAGCAGATCCTTTAAGTCCTGTAAGTTGTGAGGTGGGTTCTCTATGGATCAGACTTGTTTGTCCAGGACATCCCACAGCTGCTCAATCAGATTGGCTGGGCGCATTATCCTGCTGAAAGGGGCCACTGCCACTAGGGAATACCGTTGCCATGAAGGGGTGTACTTGGTCTGCAACAATGTTTAGGTAGGTGGTAAGTGTCAAATTAACATCCACATGAATGCCAGGACCCAAGGTTTCCCAGCAGAGCATTGCCCAGAGCATCACACTGCCTCCGCTGGCTTGTCTTCTTCCCATAGTGCATCCTGGTGCCATCTCTTCCCCAGGTAAGCAATACAGAGGCACCCAGCCATCCACATGTAAAAGAAAACTTGATTCCTCAGACCAGGCCACCTTTTTCCATTGCGCCATGGTCTAGTTCTGATACTCACGTGCCCATTGTAGGCGCTTTTGGTGGTGGACAGGGGTCAGCATGTGCACTCTGACTGGTCTGCAGCTACGCAGCCCCATACTTAGCAAGCTATGATGCACTGTGTGTTCTGCCATAGCCAGCATTAACATTTTCAGCAATTTGTGCTGCAGTAGCTCTTCTGTGGGATCGGACCAGACGGGCTAGCCTTCACTCCCCACGCGCTCTTAAAATAAAGCTGAAAGTCTACACTTCGATCACATCTTGATTGTTTTATTTCAAATATATTGTGGTGGTGCATAAAGGCAAAATCACAAAAACTCTGTCATTGTCCAAATACTTCCAGACCTGACTGTATATCCCACCCCTTGACAGGTGCCATTGTAATGAGATAATCAATGTTTTTCACCTCTCTGTGGTTTTAATGTTATTGCTGAACAGTGTATATACAGTTAAGCTCAAAAGTTTACATACCCCTTTCAGAATCTGCAAAATGTTTATTATTTTACCAAAATAAGAGGGATCATACAAAATGCATGTTATGGTTTATTTAGTGCTGACCTGAATAAGATATTTCACATAAAAGATGTTTACATATAGTCCACAAGAGAAAATAATAGTTGACTTTATAAAAATGACCCCGTTCAAAAGTTTACATACCCTTGATTCTTAATACTGTGTTGTTACCTGAATGATCCACAGCTGTGTTTTTTGTTTACTGATAGTTGTTCAAGAGTCCCTTGTTTGTCCTGAACAGTTAAACTGTCTGCTGTTCTTCAGAAAAATCCTTCAGGTCCCACAAATTCTTTGGTTTTCCAGCATTTTTTGTGTATTTGAACCCTTTCCAACAATGACTGTATGATTTTGAGATCCATCTTTTCACACTGAGGACAACTGAGGGACTCATATGCAACTATTACAGAAGGTTGAAACGCACACTGATGCTCCAGAAGGAAAAAACATGCATTAAGAGCCGGGGGGTGAAAACTTTTGAACAGAATGGAGATGTGTACATTTTTCTTATTTTGCCTAAATATCGTATTTTTTCATTTAGTACTGCCCTTCAGAGGCTACAGAAGATAGTTACATGTTTCCCAGAAGACAAAATAAGTTAAATTTACCCTGATC
>CM040475.1:10823190-10854350 GCA_022758105.1 Pangasianodon gigas
CAAAAAATGCTGGAAAACCAAAGAATTTGTGGGACCTGAAGGATTTTTCTGAAGAACAGCAGGCAGTTTAACTGTTCAGGACAAACAAGGGACTCTTGAACAACTATCAGTAAACAAAAAAACACAGCTGTGGATCATTCAGGTAACAACACAGTATTAAGAATCAAGGGTATGTAAACTTTTGAACGGGGTCATTTTTTATAAATTCAACTATTATTTTCTCTTGTGGACTATATGTAAACATCTTTTATGTGAAATATCTTATTCAGGTCAGCACTAAATAAACAATAACATGCATTTTGTATGATCCCTCTTATTTTGGTAAAATAATAAACATTTTGCAGATTCTGAAAGGGGTATGTAAACTTTTGAACGGGGTCATTTTTTATAAATTCAACTATTATTTTCTCTTGTGGACTATACGTAAACATCTTTTATGTGAAATATCTTATTCAGGTCAGCACTAAATAAACAATAACATGCATTTTGTATGATCCCTCTTATTTTGGTAAAATAACAAAACATTTTGCAGATTCTGAAAGGGGTATGTAAACTTTTGAGCTCAACTATATATATAGAAGGGATAAATCTGATGTTGTAATATTACAACAGTGGGCCTTTGAGGGTTAAAGAAAGGCCACATCAGCATTTTCGTGAGCCATTGAAGGGCGTATACTAAAGCTATTAATTTTTGATAACTTATTATCAATTCTACCACTTAAAACCAATAACCTAGTGTGGGGTGGTGCTATATCGATATTTGGAAAAAATATTTAACAGTTTCCCTGAAAATCTTTAAAAAAAAAAATCTCATTATGCGCAGAAAGCTGATCAACAGCCGTATGTTTGTATTCCCGCTTTCTCACGCTACAATTAGGCTACTTATTACCTGTCAATCATGCAATTGACATGAACGACAACCAACCCTGGGCTCTTTCCGAGCTCACGCCCTAGGGCTTCAGCCCCACCTAGCCCCTATTATAATTTGCATGTCGGTCTTTTTTTAACCATGATAACCAATACACTGTAAAGGTAAATATTGATAACACATATTAGCCATGTTATCAGCATATAAAAGTATGTTTAGTAATTTAATAATAATAATAATCATAATAAAAATAATAATAACGGGACAATGTTTCTTGTTAGGTGTTTGTTATTGTCCCATGCCTTTCTCTCCCACACACTGGGCTGTGGTGTTTGAATTCTGTAGCCATTCCATTCAAAGAGCAATTGCGCTGCGCTTTTTGTTGGTCTTCTCCAGCCCCTCATGGTTTTAGTTCAAATAGCTGATCTGGTGTAAAATGCCCATTGCAGACCTTCGTGTGGGTGGAAACGATGAATGGTCACAACATAGGTTTGCTACCCATTGTCTCCTGAGGTCACTCTGAGCTGGGAAGCTGTGGAAGCTTTTAAATTCTGAAGATGTTGTGCAGAGAGAGATACAGCAGTGCTCATTATATTTCTGCATTTGTATTTGAAACTATTCTGTCTTAAATACCTTACAGTGGACACGCATTTTGATTGTGTTACAAAAGAAAAAACAGTCCTGATGAATGTAAATAGTGCTACTGGAAACTCGAGAACCACACAATTTCAAAACAGAAATGCGTCATAGCCCTGAGTGTAAGTAGCCCATTCCCCTGTCTTGTACCCGGTGTTACCAGGATTATCTTTGGATCCACTGCAACCCTGACAAGTGGTTACTGAACATGAATGAAGGAATTTTTTTTTTTTATCTGTAAGAAAATACAATTTCTGGTCAATCTCAACAGTCGTCTCCAATCTATTTATGATTGACATACCTAAACAGACTATTTTTGGCTATTTTAATTAGTGTGCCAGACATGAAAGATGTAGGACAGCTTTAGATATCAAGAAACTGATCCAACCATGGGTGGGATAATTTTTTTTGCTTCTGATTCTATGTTTCTTTTTTCCATGTCCTGCATTTTGATTTTGCGTGCACACTTTCTCCTTGCTTCTGTCTGCGCCTCACTGAAGGGATGCCCTCAGGCTGTGGTGGCATGCAGAATAACTGGATTGTTGTTTTCTCTTCCAAAAGCCAGTGTGCCACCCACAGCTCTTCACATCTCCAAACTTGCCATCCCATCCAAAGCACTCCACAAAACATTTTGCTAAGGGCAAAAAAACTTTCAGAAAAGCAAGGCAGACAATTAGCATAGCAACCCTTCACCCCTCCCCATCAACTTAAAGACATAATACCCATATCAAATTCATTTAGAATTTTTCACTTTCATTTATACAGCCAATCCGAGACGCATATTCCAGGCATACAGACTGGGCCATTATCTACATTTTAGTCTCCTTGTTTGTTTATTTATTTATTTATGAGTTCCTTATTTCTTCCCCTTTAATTTAGAGCTGGGATAGAGCAGGGATTAGCCAGAACACAGTGTAGCTAAAATGATTTTTGCATTTGCAGTCCAGGAGCCAAACAGAAGGATATGGGTTGTGTGTGTGTGTGTATCTGTGTGTCTGTGTTGGCGGGGTAAGAGGCAAAGATGGAGTGAAGGAGATAGAGAATAAAATGCCAAGCGTACCTCTGTTGTTTTATGCATGCAGATCTAAAGAGATTTGGATCATTTGTTTTTAAATGGAGTTTTAACTTTGGCAGTGAGCGAGGAGGAAAGAGCACGCTGAGAAGATGCAATGTGGAGTGCTGCACCTCTCGATAACACCCTGCTGCCTCTCTTCTCTGCGTTATGGGAACTCGTATGGTCTGATATGTTATCCAGCTGTTCGTTACCCAAATAAATACAGAGCCCCTGTCTCTCTTGCCTCAAGCCTTGAGTTGAGTGCTCGTATATGTGGCTATTTTACAAAGTGCTTTTCTTCTTTTAAGAGTGAGAACAATGGACAGAAATTTAAAAAAGATTTAAAGAAGTATGATTTACTGATCAAATACCTTTTCATATACCTGGAATTGAAGCACTAAGCATACTTTGTGCTATTGCATAATCATCCTGTATTTGTAAACATACAGACAATGTCAGTCAGGCATGCATGATTAGTAAATATAGTAAATATAATTATTAAGCTTATTTACAACTAGAGGTAGAACAATATAGTGTCGCTGATAATTAGCCTGAATGAATATTTTCAACACAGACTCAGTCAGAGACATACTCTTAGTATTCAACATTTAGCCTGTGCACTTAGATTTGTTATTTCCAACAGTATTATCTATGTAAGGAATAAAACATGAGGTGTGCTGTTAAAGGAAAAAAAAAATCAGTGATAGTGCGGTGTGAAGCAGCCCAGTATGAAGTGAAAATAGTGTTAGCACCCTGAGGTTGTTTTTTTCCAATAAAGCACAACCCAAAATGTTTTTTATTATTATTTTTTTTTAATAAATACTTTTCATCTATTTATAGTTGCATAAAACATTGTAGAACATCCACAAAACAAGTTAGTTCCTGGTTATCACTTACATTATAGCAGATATAAACAGTTGTTCCCTGTTTATATCTGCTAAAATTTAAGCCTCTCTTTTTCTCTCTCTTTAAGACAGACAGACAGACAGAGAGAGATGTACTTTATTGATCCCTAAAGGGAAATTTGGGACATTTAAGCTAATAAAACAAAAACTGTAGCTTGTCATGTTACCGAGAAACCACAAAGTGCAAACACCTCTGTACTCATTTCACTACATTAATACATCACATGTATGTAATGTATGTGACAAATAAAGAACCTTGAACCTTGAACCTGTACAGAAGACTTTCCTGTGTCTGAAAACTTATAGTTACAGCTTTACCTACAGCTGACCATTACAAAGCACTGACACTGGAGACTCCTTATAAAAATGCTTCTAAAAAACTTAACCAATATCAACAATCACACATTTTTTAAGTGTCAGCCTTACAAGTCTCTGTGTAAGTTGTTACTATAAAAATGATAGTGTATTCGAATGAGTACATTAATATATATGTTATAGCCAGAATTGTCAAATTAATCAACATCTTTTGACCAATCTGAACTGATTATTCAGCAGTGCTGTGGTATACATTAGTATAATATGACATTATGACTGTGACCATGTGTTTTTTCATCTCCCCCATATCATTTTGTCTCTTGTAGCCCCACATACTGGTTTGACCACTGCAGAATACTACCATCAGATGGCACTGCTTGCAGGTCACAGAAGCCCCTATGCTGACATCATTCCCTCCACCATGTCCACTACCGGAGCGGGGACCAATGCTTTGCACATGGAATACCTTCAGGCTCTGGAAGGTGAGTGTTCAAACTACACACTGTGGCATGATGTGGCTACAAAAATTTGAAACTCAAAATTAGAACAACTAATTTGAAACTCAAACTTTAGCTTGTTCCAGTGATTCCAACTGTGACTAACTTGGATCTGTTTCACTTCAATTACTGTATCTAAAGTCAAACAGAGACTAATGTATATAAATAATTTGTATATAAATAAATTGACTTTATTCTTTGACTGTGAATTAGCCAAATCAGTACCCAAAAGCTGCACTTTCTCTTAAGGCTTTAGATGAAAAGACAAACAATTAAAAAGTTAGTAAGATAAATAGAGTTACCTGATTTAAATAAGCCATTGTCTTAATGGGTTAGCTGGGAGAAGTGTGTGCGTGTGTGTGTGTATGTGTGTATGGTAATGAGTTATTTTAAAGTGTAAATAGGAAATTAAAGGCACCCAGGTTTTCAAAGGAGGTTGTACTGACTGGCCTGTTCGCCTTTGATGGGAACGTTTAGTCAGCCTCTTGTTAGTGCTCCCTCTCCGTCTAGTCTCCTTTTCCTCACAACCTAATTAAAACTAGCCAAACTTGCACTGGTATCAGAAAATTAATTGCTATTAAGTGGGAATTGGAATGTCCCACTATTCATCATGGGAGAAAACCTTTCTACTGTGGCACTGTTTAAGATTAATAGACTGGAACAAAACAATTAGGGCCATTGTTTTTCCAATGGAGATGTAAAGGCCTTCTCCACTTCACAGACTTACTGTGATCGAGCCTGGGTAATAACTCATCCTGTTTCAACAATGCATGTTCCACCCAAGCCAAATTAGCACTTAAAGCACTCTTTTATGATGTAGAGATATAGCATGAGAGCAAAATAAAGAGAAGGGCGTTATCAAATGTCTCATGCTTAGAAAGAGAGCAGTAGTAGCTTACTTGGATTTTAGTTGTGCTCCCATCAGTGTAATTACTGTCGGAGGGAGGCTAATAAAAAAAAAAAAGAACAGGCAAGGATTATCTGTGTTCTGATGAGGACGTTGTTTAAATGTGTTGGTCAATAATCAGACAGTGGCCATTTCAAACATCTGACATCTGTAGCTAACATCTGTATTTAGGAAGACCTGCAGTTTAGAAAGTCAAATTTAAGGTTCAATTGCCTGCATATTCAAATGGGAAAGTTAATAAGAATTACACTAAAGCAAGTACCTGCCATTCACATGTAAATCACTAGACGAGTGTGTGTGTGTGTGTGTGTGCTATGCAGTATCTCTGGTGTTTCTTATATACTTTGTATTATGTTGTGAATTATGATTTTGTTTTCAGATTCAGCATTTTGAACAGCTGTCATATTGTAGAATCATCAACTGAGACTAAGTGAAAGCCTTGTGTGTGTCCCACACATCAAAATCTAAATCCATTGAAAGCCCTTGACCAGAGCAATGAACAGGCCAGAATGTGAATATGCTGCAACCATATGGACACACACACACGCACACACACACACACACACACACACACACACACACACACATTCAGCTAGTGATTTACATGTGAAAGGCAGGCACTCTAAATGCTTGAAGTGTCAAATAAGAGACAGAGAGAGAGAGAGAGAGAAAGAGAAGAGTGTGAGTAATCTTATTTGCTTGCTTGCTTCTGCTTTCTGATAAAATTAAAACAACTGAAGGGGGGGAAAAAATGAGTCATAAAGTCATTGTGTCATTCCATGCAACAAAGGAGCTACATCCCCTCAGCGTCACTCTTTTCCCCTCCTCCGTCTGTCCCTCTTTTCTTGTTTGTGACATTTCCCAGTGAAAAGACAACAAAAGTCATTTCTTAATCTGTAGATACTTGTCATTGTGTGCAAGTGGGCCTGTCTTCATTGAAGCTGCTTTCTAGTGAAGGCTTTTCAAAAACAGACCACTGCAATTCCATTCACGAATAAAGGACTATTCAAGGAAATTAAATGTGATTAAATACTGCTGTGACACATGGGTGAGGGAAAAGTCACTGTTATGTGGGTTGTGTGTGTGTGTGTGAGAGAGAGATGGTAAAATGTGTGAAATAAGGCCAGTGAGTGTAAGGTCCTCTTTTTTAATCTGTATTAAAATGATGATCCAGGATTAAATTGAGTTTAGTGTAAAACATGTAATATGGTTACTGTCTGTTTAAGCCTTTTTTCCCCACAAGATAATATATTTATTCACATGAATAATCCATGATTAAGCTGATTCCTTGGTTAATATCGAAAAAATACAGAAAGGATATGAATCTGCAGTGTATCAAAAATGATACACTGTTCATTTCTTGGTCATGTTCATTCCCCTTGTTCATTTCTTGGTCATGATTCTTGACTTGCTAGCAAGAATCTACACTTTTCCATTGTATTGAATAGTCAACCACAAAGTCAAATGATAAGAGATCAGCATATAAAAAAAAAAGCAGACAAATCCAGGGCAAACAATATTGGGTAAACCAAAAACAGAATTGCAATACACTTGAAGCAAGACTTGAAGCAAGACTTCATAAACAATATGAGAAGACATGGTATTTATGCAGTGGTTAAATAATTACAAACAATGAGACTGATTTGTGGTAACTAAGATAACAGTTCTGTATTTCGGGGAATTGTAACCTCTGGTGGAAAAATATATCATAGGCCAGGAGGCAGATCCTCTGGGTTTACAGTTCTCCTAATTGACCATGCATAACAGCCCTCCACCCTGGAGTTCAGGAGATGCCCTACCTGGTCATTAGGCTGTGGGTGGTATCCCAGAGTTAAACTGACACTGATTTTGAGTAATTTGTAGAATGCCTTTTACACATAAGAAGTAAAATAGGGATCTGTCTGCAGATGAACCATACAGGCTAAACTTAAACAATATTTCTCCTAGGTAATGTGGGGAAGTATGGGGAAGAAGTGTGAGATGCATCAAAAGTGTGTGCCGTGACATTAGGATTATATATCCCCGACTCCTGTCTCCAAAGCCTACCTCCCAGAGTAGGTAGTTGAGAGGTGCAGAAATGAATTCCATTATAAATTGTCAGTAGTACTTGATGTAGACTGTTGTTGGGACTTTCTATTGTTGCATGTATTCTATATACATTCAATACTATGTACACAGTTTAAAATTATATGAGACTATATGAGATATAAAACAAGGATTTACTGTATATAATTCACACTTCACTATATTTACATACAGGAGATGGTGGAATGGCCATTGTCATAGAATGCGCTTAGAAGCCCATAAGGAAAGATCGATCGTAAGACTATAGTGCACTGTAGGGGTTATAAAAGTTGTCATATGATAGGGCAGAGGTGGCTGGTGGGTGGGAATTGGCAGGTGTCCAAATTGGGGAGAAAAAAACCCAACAGGCAACAGGTCCCAAGGTCACAGCCATGGTAACTCAGAAAGAATTACATGGAAATATCAAACAACATCCCAGGAGATTTTTTGTTTTTTTTTTCCTTCTTCACTAGCAGGGGGATGGCTTTTTTTTATATATAGTGAAGGGAAACTCCTTCTCCCATGATTTCTCCATCCAGTGATTTAAAGCCAAAGGGTGGTGAATAGGGAATTGTGGGGATAAAGTTCAGGGCAAGGTTGTGGTTTTGCTCTCTTGGATTTGAACTAATGATTGCCAGATGATAGGGTGAATGCATTAATATTGGGCCACTTGGGAGCTCTCAAATCCATCTTTGTCTGCCTTCTGATGTTAAACAATCTGACCAAGTAGCATGCTTTGGACATCTGAAGACCTTTCAAAATAAGGTTTGGTTAAATCTGACATTTTGAATGTATTGTTTCAATGTGTACATTTTTGTAGTTATGGGTTCAAGTCCCTGTTACACATTGTGAGTAAAGCAGGTTTGCTACAACCACTGCCCATAACTATTGATTGTTGATGGCATATGCAGACACAGAACAGTTACCTTGGTGAATGTCAAAATGGTAATGTTTAATCCCTACCATTAAATGACCAAAAAATATCAAACTGGAGTTCTTCTTCCACCATGCTTTGACTCTCACCATTAGAAAAGATTTCAGAATAAATTTACAATACAGAGAGAACTGAAAGCAAACAAGTGAGACTAATTTATGGCATCTCTGGTAACAGTTCTGGAGGTGGCAACCTCTTGTAGTTCTCTGGAAATTTTACATAATATTCTGTACTATGAACATATTTTATCTCGTCATTCAACACTGAAGTACTGAAATATTGAAATTCACTGGGGTCTTATATAAGCTCTTAGCTATTGTGGTACTGGACACTGACCTGGACACCCTTTTATGCAAAATGCAAAATTTAATTTTAAATTTGCCTTTCTCTCTTTTAGCAGGTTCTCGCTTTCCCAGTCCGAGACTCCTTGCCCGTCAGGGCAGGAAGCGCCCCCTTCCTGGCTCACCACACTCAGACTCGAGTTTTGATTTTCAAGCGATGATCCGGAAATCACCAAATTCCCTGGTGAGCATCCTGAACAGCTCGCGGCCCAGTTCGTCCACCAGTGGATCCTACGGCCATCTATCCGCTGGCACTATCAGGTATTGACTGTTTTACTTATAATAAATATACATACAGTAATGGTCTATGTAATACACCATGTAATTTGACAAGTTGGATGATTACTCCATACACTTGTAATGTTAGATAAAATATCAACATATCAGGCAATGTGGCATTGTTGTACACAGTACAACAAATGTTACAGCCATCTAAGATAACGGTAGTCCACAAAACTACATTGCAGTAGTCTGAACTTTGAAAAAACAACTTAATTGGAGTACTGTGTATTAAGCCTGATACTTTAATTGGAATCAATGTCGGGAACTATAACCCTGAACACGCAAACCTGGTCTTTTTTTTTCTTTCACAGAGCATTGTTACCTACTAAGGCTGAATGCCCTACCAGAATTGTTATTTCATCTGTTCATCTGTTCAACAAAGCAAGCTTTGTTGAACTTCATTAAGATTATTACATAATACTTCATCTATGGATAATTTTTAAAAAAATGTTTGCCTCAATCTACTGAAGGCAATAGGGGTGATACCACTGAACCAGTATTAGCCAATTTAGTGTTAAAAAATTACAGTTATCAGTGTGTTAGAAGTGTTAATGTGTTACCATTTGAATTAAATATATGGTACCACAATTTTTGAAAAATGAAATAAAATAGTGGGCAAATATTTATTTCCACTTTTTTCTTGCTTTTATTAATCTATTTCTATGTCCCCATACTGTATGTGTAAGCAACCACTGTGGTAAACCTGTTTAAAAAAGCCAAATTGTTGGCCAAGAAAATGTAATAACCCAAAGAGAAAGCCAGAAGAAACCATAAAGTAAAGGAAGAAGAGAAGAGGGGAAAAAAGAAGTGGATTGTTGAGTAGGGATAAAATACCATGATAAAGTGCTGAAGGTATTTCACTAATGAGAAAGGCGTGTTTAAAGCAGACAGGACTGGCAGGGGGAAGACATGAGGAGTGGAGAACAAGAACGATAGAGAGATAGATGGCTAGGAAGAGAGGACTGGAGAGCGGAACAGTACAACTCAGGCTCTGCAGTAGAGTGATAAATGAACATACAGTGGCAAAATAAACGAGGGAACAGGCTGAGTGCTATTAGGCGGAAACATGTGAACAGACTCCTCTCCTCCTCCCTCACATCTGTCCCTCTGATATGCATCACCTGATTAATGTTCCCTCCATCAGAATGGGAGAGCTCTACCCCAGTGCCACCACTGTACAATCACTCATATTGGAAACGGAGGAGAGGAAAGGGGGTGATGGATGAAAGGGTTGTAAAAGAAGGGGACATGGAGAGGAAGATAAGGCTGGGTTGGGGACACTAACACTGGATCTAATGGGAAAGAAAGAGAGAGAAGGCAAGTAGGCAGGGCAAAATAGTAAATAGAAATCATGGTGCATGTCTTATGGCATAGTTGCTGCTTTCAAAGTGAAGTATGATAGTTTTTAAACTAAAAAGAACCCTGTAGTATTTTTTTGCATTTGTTTATATATCAAAATCTTTTGTAGCTGTCAGAAAGCAGCTGAGCAAATGACTGGTTAATGTCTCAGAATTAAGCTCAGAATTCTTTTTTTTTTTTTGCAGCTCAGAAAATAAGTAACTGTTTGAAAACTTAATTGTTCATTAAACGAGGTAGAGGGGTATCACTTAATATGTGTGAATTTAGCTAATTAGTGACACAGATATGATGAGTTGAGTCATTTAAATAATTTTACTGTTATAGCTTTTACTGGTAATAGTAATTTTTTGTTTTACCTAAAGATCTAAGTTTATGTTGGAATGTTTTCCATTTTCCTACCAACTTTTGGCAAAATAGATGGGAAAGGCAATTTCATCTGTGATTTGACCTACCCAAGAGCTGCATTTTATTAAATTGATTTTGATTTGTTAGATTTGTTTTTAGTAAAAATATATTTTGCAACTGGATTCTGGACTTTTTGACTGGAAGACCCCAGTGCGTCAGGATTGGCAGCTCCACCTCCAGCACCACCACATTGAACACCGGCACTCCCCAAGGCTGTGTGCTCAGTCCACTGCTGTTTACTCTGCTCATGACTCATGAATGTGCTGCAAAGTAAAGTTCATATTGCATCATCATGTTTGCTGATGACACTACAGTTGTGGGCCTCATCAGCAACAATGATGAGTCAGCGTACAGAGAGGAGGTGAACCAGCACGCAGAATGGTGTAGAGACAACAATCTATCTCTTAATGTTGATAAGACTAAAGATTGTTGACTTCAAGAGGACCCAAGTAGACCACTCACCACTGTACATCAATGGAACACCTGTGGAAACAGTCAAAAGCTCCAAGTTTCTTGGTGTGCACATGATGGAGGACATCTACTGATCTCTCAACACCACCTGCCTAGCCAAGAAGGCCCAGCAGCACCTCCACTTCCTACGGAGGCTGAAGAGAGCCAACTCCCCCATCCCATCCTCACCACTTTCTACAGAGGGACGATAGAGAGCGTCCTGACCAGTTGTCTCACCGTGTGGTATAGGAACTGCACAGCCTCCGACCGCAAGACCTTACAGCGAATTGTGAGAGCAGCTGAAAGGATCATCAGAGTCTCTCTACCCACCATCAACACCTCATACAACAACCTCTGCATCCGCAAAGCCACCAGTATTGCAGACGACCCCCTCACCCTTCTCATTTCCCTTCCGCCATCTGTCAGAAGGTACAGGAGCATCTGTGCCACCACCAGCAGACTCCATAACAGTTTCTTCCCTGAGGCAGTCAGATTACTCAACACCCTGCTGCCTCCCAACACTTACCTGGACTAGTCAAACACCTAACACAGTATGACTCAAAAACATTGCACACCTGCACTTTACAAAACTGCATCAGTCACTCTTTATTATGGAACTTGTTTTTGCTGCCAATGGAAGAAGGTGGCCTGGTCTGATGAATAACATTTCCCTTTACCTTATGTGGATGGCCGGGTGCACCTGGGGAAGAGATGGCACCATGATGCACTATGGGAACAAGGCAAGCTGGCGGAGGAAGTGCGATGCTCTGGAAAATGTTCTGCTGGGAAACCTTGGATCCTGGCGTTCTTGTGGATGTTACTTTGACATGTACCACCTATCAAAACATTGTTGCAGACCATGTACACCCTTTCATGGCAACAGTATTCCCTAATGGTAGTGGCCTCTTTCAGAAGGATAATGCACCCTGCCACACTGCAAAAATTGTACAGGAATGGTTTGAGGAACATGACAAAGAGTTCAAGGTGTTGACTTTCTTGATTTTCTAAGATTTTCCAAGCATCCCTGGTGTTGTGTCAATCAGCCTACTGGGCCACCTCACTAAACGATCAGGGTGGAGAGAAGAAGAGCCCAAAGAGAAACAAAAAACCCAAAGCAGACAAAGAGAGACAGAGAGGCTGCTAACCCCCATCTGGAGAGATTGATCACTGAACTAGGAAAGCAAGCAATGATCATTCATGTCTGAGACACAAGCTGATGAGTGATGAGACAGTGAGCAGCACACTGCACTGTCCAGCTGCATTGATTTCCTCTCTGAAAATAGTATGAGGCACATGAGAGAGCAGAGGAGCACACAATAAATGGCACCTTAGAGACCTGCCCTTGGATCCAGACATAATAAAAATAAATTCAGCTGCTTAGTTTGAATATCATTGTCAAATTTTATACACCGATCAGCTGTAACATTAAAACCACTGAAAGGTGAATAACATTGATTATCTCGTTACACTGGCAAGGGGTAGGATATATTAGGCAGCAAGTGAACAGTCAGTTCTCAAAGTTGATGTGTTGGAAGCAGGAAAAATGGTCAAGCATAAGGATCCGAGTGACTTTGACAAGGGCCAAATTGTGATGGCTAGACGCCTGGGTCAGAGCATCTCCAAAACATCAGGCCATTTGGGGTGTTCCCAATATGCAGTGGTTAGTACCTACCAAAAGTGGTCCAAAGAAGGACAACCAGTGAACCGCAGACAGGGTCATGGGCGCCTAAGGCTCATTCACGCGCATGGGGAGCGAAGGCTAGTCTCTGGTCCGATCCCACAGAACAGCTACTGTCTAGCAGAAATTGTAGAAAAAGTTCATGCTGGCTATGATAGAAAGTTGTCAGAAACACAGTGCATTGCAGCTTGCTACGTACATGGCTGCAGCTTGCTGCAGACCAGTCAGAGTGACTCCTGTCAACTGCCGAAAGTGCCTACAATGGGCACGTCGGCATCAGTAGTGGACCATGGAGCAATGGATGAAGGTGGCCTGGTCTGATGAATCATGTTTTCTTTCACATCATGTGGAAGGCCGGGTGTTTGTGCATCACTTAACTGGGGAAGAGATGGCACCAGGATGTACTAATGGGAAGAAGGCAAGCCAGCGGTGGCAGTGTGATGCTCTGGGCAGTGTTCTGCTGGGAAACCTTGGGACTTGGCATTCATGTGGATGTTACTTTGACACATACCACCAAAATTGTCTAAACATTGTTGCAGACCAAGTAGACCCCTTCATGGCAACAGTATTCCCTAATGGCAGTGGCCTCTTTCAGCAGGATAATGTGACCTGCCACACTGCAAAAATTGTTCAGGAATGGTTTGAGGAACATGACAACGAGTTCAAGGTGTTGACTTGGCCTCCAAATTCCCCAGATCTCAATCCATTTGAGCATCTGTGACATGTGCTGGACAAACAAGTCCAACACATCCAAGAAACTATAGTCCCAAGAAACTTTTGTTTCTTTTTCTTTTTTAGAGACATAAAACACCCGGAATGATAAATCGATTTAATGTTTCTCTGCTTCTCTCTTCTTGTCATCCAATTACAATTTCTTTATTTTATATTCAGTACAGATCACTGTAAGCCTGAGAAGTTATACTGAATCAAATTTTCAAAATGCAAATAAGCTGCAGAAAATGTACTAGATTTAATATTAGAGTTCTGATTTGATTGAGTGTACACTAAACACTGTAATGTGAAATCAGTTTCGTCTTCTCACACTTCCATTCCCTTTATCCTTCCCATACCCTTGTCTCCTCTTAATTGTTTTCCTTTTTATCTCTGCTTGAAGCTCATCAAAGTACTTAATAAACACCTAAATGTTATTGCATGTAACTCAGAGCATCTGTTTGCACACCATTTGCTTCATTTTTTTACAAAGTGTTGGAACATCATATGTTGTTCCTCTTTCGGCTGCTCCCATTAGGGGTCACCACAGTGGTCATTGGCCTAACCACTAGTCCTCCAGGGACCGTTCTTGGAACATCATATATTTAATTTAAATGATACCCTAAGCATGCCTTTAACACTGTTTGTTGTTGACATTTCTTAATGATTTAATAACTATATGGACCTACATACTGAATCTTATACTCATTAGAAATTATAATTTTGACTAACAACTTTTTTAGATTTTGACAAACTTTAGACTTTTAGAAAATTGTATTATTATATTGTACTATATTTAAAAACCCTTACTTTTTCTAATTCCTAATTTCTTCCTCCTTCTAGTCCTGCACTGAGTTTTGCCTACCCTCCCACCCCAGTGGCACTGCAAATGCATCAGCAGCTCATTGGCCGGCCTCCAGGCATTGTGAGTTCTGCTTTTGGGCACAGTCCCCCGCTCATCCATCCTGGCCCTGCCTTTACTACCCAGAGGCCCATAGCAGGCATCACCCCCGCAGGACCTGGGCTCACAGAGTGCTCTGCAAGCTCCACTGACTTACAAGTGAGTGCTCTGTTGTGTTCAAAACCCCTTATGAATTGTTTCTTCATGAGTCTCGATTATTTTCAAAAAACCTTTTATGTTCAATAAATAAAAGAAGTGGATGGAACTAATTCTCCTCTGTTCTTTATAAAAGGTGTTTGATTTATTATCACTCAGCATCAGTGTTAGAGTTTATTGCTGTGTGTGCGTTATGGAAACATGTGCCCTAAACACATCAGCATCCTATGACTGGAGTATGTGATTGTAGGTAGCCCTTTCCTCACGTAAACCCCAGGGGATATTACTGAGAGTTTTGCATTTTGATGTGCCACTTTGAGAAATAACACACATTTTGTTAACAGCAAAGCTCCCTCAGCTTCCCTTATTAATCAGAGCCAGATCTACTGTGCACCTTTCTTTCTAAAGGATTGACACTTTTACAACATCTACTTGCTGATTGTGGTGGAGTATAGAATACTATGGGGAGCACTAGTGGATTTTGTGTTTGTACTGATCTGAATCGTATTTTGTTGCCATGTTGATGACT
Organism: Pangasianodon gigas; assembly: GCA_022758105.1. Taxonomy (NCBI): domain Eukaryota; kingdom Metazoa; phylum Chordata; class Actinopteri; order Siluriformes; family Pangasiidae; genus Pangasianodon; species Pangasianodon gigas. The sequence continues at coordinate 10,838,183 of CM040475.1, forward strand.
TCTGGTTCTATGGTAAATAGAACCCAATTCTACACCAGTCATTCTTCTCAGTAGCCTGAGTCCTGGTCAAAGCCATCCATACAAAGTGGCACCCTCGACCAGGAAATTTGTCTCCCTGAGTGGTCATAAAAGAACAATTAATGGTAAAAGAGTGAAGACCTAACCATTGGTCACTCTAGATAGAGGAAGTGGTAGACCTGTGAGGTCTATTGGTTTTGTTTGTCTTCTAATGGCCTGTTGAGCTGTGACACCACTGCAGTAACTCCAAGTAATGTGGTGTTCTTGGTACAGCTGTGAATTTATCTGGCAGTTTGTCCAGAGGAATACATATGTTCAGACATTTATTTAATTATTATTATTAGACATCTAGTTATATTCAGATGGTGGTAGTGGTAGATATTTGTACTCCATTGGTTTGGTGTATCTTGGGTTGTATCTGAGAACTGCATGTATTTAAAGAATACAAGGACCAGGTTCAGTCTGGTCCTGATTAATAGACAAATATTTCCTGAAACATATTTAGATTTGTACTAAATGCAAAAAAAAAAAATTTGCTTGAATAGCAAGCTGATCACAATTTGACATCTAATACTGATCATATAAGGTAGGATAAGGTAGCAGGGGGAGATTCCCCCCCAAAATAAAACCAAAGCTTTTCTGGCCAAGAACTGCCCCAGAGCCAAGCAACCAGAGAATATTGCCCTTCCTCTTCCATTAGTGGAAGATGGAATGAGAGAAAGGAAAGGAGGGCATGTATGATTTTTGATGCCTGATGAAGATCTCTTTGGGTGAGGCTAGAAATGCTATTCATTTTTATTGGTTACACATACAACACTGTATATAGACAAATACTAGAATTAAAATCAAAGTAGACTGGTTAGCTGGTGTTGTTTGTGCTGTCAAAAAATGTTTTAATATTAAAAAGATGTTTTAATATATGTATCAGAAACTTTCATCACACTCACTTAGGAAATACTTACATCACAATCGCTTAAGAAATAATTTTGTGGCCATATGAGGTACAATTTGATAGAGGACATTGATTTATTACTTTGATTATGTCCTTACAGTATTATTTTTAGTTTATCTTATTTTCTTCAACAGTAATATCAGTAATTTCACTATGATGGTACCATAGCTCTCCCAAGATAATGGGCCAGTTCTTGTTTTTGAATGTGCAGTCCATTAGCCCATAATAGACATTTTTTGCTATGGGTGCATTTTTATAAGTGCATATGTATGTTTTAAATACAATGCTGTGTGTGTGTGTTTGTGTGTGTGTGTGTTTCAGAGTAAACCCACCAGTGAGTCAGCAGTGACGAGTACAGGAGACCCCATGCACCACAAACGCTCCAAACTCAAGCCTGTTGATGAGCCTTCCAGCCCTGGAGCAGTTAGTGTGCAGGTACACACATACACACAAACACATACTCATAAATGCCACCCATCACATAGTATGCTGTTCATATGTATACCCCATTCAATAAATTTTTTCCTCCATAATTTCAGCTGCAAGGCACCCCACTCACCCACAAACACATCCCACCCACACAGACACACAGTTTTACATTTGTAAAAAATGAGGTACCAGAACACTAAGGGAGAAGTGGTCCAGCAAGTGAACAGGTGTCACAAATCGAATAAACTAACAAACAAACAAAAGGCAGGAAAATAACAAAGGACTAAACCAAGACAAGGCGAGGACAGAGTGGGGAGCGACGACTATGGCAAGGACAGATGGGGGAGCGATGTCCTCCGTGAGGTAAGCCTGGCTTAATTATCAGGCTTGAGTTTGGAGCGACGTCCTCAGCCGAGCAGGGAGGCAGAGCGGCGTCCTCAGCCGAGCAGGGTTGGGGGGTGATGCTGTCAGCTGGGCAGGGAGGCAGAGTAATATTCTCAGCGTGGGGGGTTGCGACAACGAGACACCTGATCTGGGCTTGTGCCCCCTTTCTCGACCATTTTTTCAGGGACTGCAGTGCAGTGGGCCATTCTGTCATAAATCCAGGGAGTCAGATGCAAGTGCAGACAGTCTTTATTGAATAAACATCTAACAAACAAACAAAAGACAGGAGAAGAACCAAAAACTAGAAAAACTAAAACAAAGGACTAGACCAAGACAAGGCAAGGCAAGGCAAACTCAACGTGAACACAAAAGCTACTCACGGTGCAGACACAACATCATAACAGTAACAACACAACATAATGCTTAGCAACTAAGGAGGGAAAACTTAAATAGAGGAACTAAATAGGGGAACACAAAACAGGTGTGCACAAACACAGGAAGTGAGGCAGACAACAAAAGAAGATGTGATTGAGGGTCCTCTTGCGGTCTGAGTGGAAGGAGGGGGATTGTCCATGGTGGATGTGACAACAGGGATGGAAAAGGTCTGGGAACATATAGACACAACAGTGCTCCACTGATGCAATAATGCAATAGTGCTGAATTATCCCAAATTACTCCAAAATGCAGTCATGTAACTTTTGCTCCTTTATGGTAGTTTGGTGTCCTTTAAAAATCCAATAACACACATAAGGCACAGTGTTGACTTTTGTGAGCAATCGATCACCAGGTTTTAAAAACAGAAACGATGCCTTCTTTGCTTTTTTTTAACCCCATCACCTTAGCTTTTGCTTTTTTTCACCATATCCATGATGTGTGAGCACATGCGACCAGTATGCTATGATTACTAGTTACCAATTGGTCATCATGGAAATGAGCCGTCTGTATTTTTGTAAGGGGGTGACACATAAAGTAGGATCTTTCAGGAAAAGGATTTTATTATTACTTTATTTAATTTTAAAAGAAAAAAACACAGCCACCTCAAATCCGGCACAAATTACTTTCTGCATACACTCATACGCACACATCGAGAGATGGCTTGGAGCCCAATTATGTGATGCACTGTAAAACTATTGCTTTACATGTTTGATCTGGTGGTGGGCTGTGGCTCTACCTCAGATATGATAAGCACCATATATTTATTATTATTATTATTGTTATTATTAAAGGAGTGCAGGGAGGAAGGGAATTGGTGCTGGGAGAGTAAGGCAGATGAGCTCCTAAAATAACAGTTTTGGGGATTACCGGTGTTTCAGGGGTATAGTGGTAGGGTTCCAAAATCCAAAAATCTTTCAGTCTGGACCATGCCCACTTCCTGTATAAATCTGAATACAAATTGAGATCCAAATATTTGGAGCAATTAACAGATACATATACATATACAAAGAGTGGCATTGTATTGCAACCCTACATTTGTATCTGCTTAATGATAGAAGGATCTTAATGACACACTTCCATTCCAGAACTCAAGACACTAATGACCGACAAGCAAAATGTGTGGTTTAAATGGGATTATGGGAATAACACTGATATATGACTGACATTTGGGTGTTTTCAATAACATTTAACACATGACCAGCTCAACGCTTATAATACTTAGTGAATACCTGTCCATTGCTGTAGATTCCTGTCAATAAAATGGTGACAGTGTTCTGGAAATAAAGTTGTCTAATATAGGGACAGTTTTAATTTTAAATGGCAAATTTTGTGTACAACAACAACATGGATTTTTCCTGGTTATAAAAAGTTTCCATTCAAAATAAATACTTTAGGCAATTAATCAAATTTACTTGTTAGGAGAGTTGGACTTGAACATTGTACATTCCACTATTATGCATCATTACAGACATACACAGTGTGTGCACAAATGGGCTTCAGGTTTCTATGATATCATGCATCACTCTTCAATACATGTGTTGCTCAACACATTCCACTAAATTTAATAACATGGATAAATGTGTGTTCTCTTTTTGTATTATGCCTATACAGGATCATTCAGATGGAATGACCCTGGTGAAAGAGGAGGAAGAGAAGGAAGATGGGAAACAGGAGCCAGAGGTGGTATATGAGACCAACTGCCACTGGGAGAACTGCTGCAGAGAGTTTGACACCCAGGAACAGCTTGTACATGTGAGAATACACACACACACACACATACACACACTTGCATATTAGTCTTACTCTGTCTCTGTTTCTACTTCTCCTTCTAATGTCTTTTATATGGTCCACTTTTCACACACTGATCTAAATGTAGGCAAGGTAATCACAAGGACCAGAGTAGAAAAACACACACTTGAACACAGACTTTGCTCCAGGCATGCCATTTGTCATAGCCATTTCCAGTCTGGAGCGGCAAGTTGAAAGACACTCACCTCTTGAGACATGAAAGCTCATCACCAGTGAAAAAACTGCCACTGTGTGCTCTCTTTAAGCTCTCAGTTCTCATCCTAACACACTCTCAGCTCCCTTTTAACCATTCCACACACACATGCACACAGGCACACATCGGATAGAAAGATCTTCAGTTCTCCACAGCTGTCTATCCATACTCTGACATGGCAATCCGTAGCGGCCATGCTAACCCCTATCTATAATTGATATCCTGAGCCGGGAATGGCCTGCCTCCCACATTTGAAGGCCTGTGCTCAAAGCTTGAGGACCTTGACAACTTCTTGCCACTGTTTCTGAAAGCGATGGGGGTGCTGGTGTGTGTATGTGTGTGTGGATGGGCCAACAACTGTATATGTGGGCAGACGTCGTAACAGGCGTTTAAAAGTGAAGCCACTCTGAGACCATCTAGTGGCTGGCTGCAGAACAGTTTTTAATCCTGCTCATTCCCATATTAGTGAATGGAACACAATCCAAACATACATTTTATGTTACACTGAGTGCATTGAGAATAGCATCTAGAGGCAGATCCACTGTCCGATAGGCTGTATCTATTGCACAGACTCTTTGTCCAGTTTTGACCTACTGCACAAACTTAAAGAGGATGGTGACTTTCATTTCGATCAGATTTAGGCTTCAAAACCACACAATGGGTGTAAAAGGTCCCATGTTGTCTACTCAGAAGTCATTGTTGTGGGCATGTTTTTATATCTTGGTGGGGACAAAATGATCCCACAAGGACTGGAATATCTGACAGTTTTGACCTTGTGGGGACATTTTGGCTTTTTTTTTTTTTTTTTTTTTTACAAAAAATGTAGATTTTATGTATTTCCTTTTAGTGAGGTTAAGGTTAGGGTTTGGTTTAGGTGTAGAATAGCATTAATTAGCTGCATTAATAATTATGTCAATGGAAGGACCTCACAATGATAGTAAGATAAGTGTGTGTGTGTGTGTGTGTGTGTGAAAGAAGTATTTTCTGGATCTGTGGAAAAGCCTTGATGATTTATTACTAAATCAGCTTAGGTGGAAACTTTCCATTTTCTTCATTAATTACCAATCAGCCCTAATAATTAGACATAGCAAGCATATTGCACACAGATCAAGGCACAGTCTTGATGATTTTAATCTACAAAGCAATATGTCTCATTATAGTTCTATGCCAATTCTCTCCATGTATCCCTTACTTATCTTTCATTATTGTAATTTCTTGTTCCTTGCATTACACTGCAGCTGATAGCTCAGACATGCTAATAAATGTACACACCTTCATAGTCCCTCCCTTCAAATTCATTGGTGCATACGGAATGAAGTATCCTATCTTTGTCTCTTTTGTAATGGGTTGAGTTCAAGGTTTGGATCTTTGCCAATCGTGGGGTACACTTTTGGGAAGGTTGGGAAGATTTTTTTTAAATTATTTTTCAAGTGAACCTTTCAGCTTGTGTGGTTTATGGAAATATGCAATTTACATAGGTTTGTATGTGACTTGTTATTTTAGATGAAAAAGCTACATTTAGATGAAAACTATGCACCACCATGGTAGTAGGTGCTTTGCTGAAACTCACCGTCACACTGCTGTTGGTGTGTGTTTATGTTCATTGGGCATGAAACCCTGCACAGATCACTTGTTATCATCATAACATATTCTTGTGCTCTTTCACTGGCACCCTTTTAGCACTCACAGTGCCACTAATAAGATAAGCATCACATCTGTGCAATTAAGCACATTTATCTGCCCTACCTAGTCAGCATAAACCAAGCGAGTGTCCATTTTCCCTCATTTAATTCAATATTTCCACTTTCCCTCCACCCCTTCATTCTGTGCTTATTTTATTTTATTTTTTTCATTTTTGTATTTGAAAATGGGTGCCCTCACACAGATAAGAGCCCTTTAAAGTCTGTTGGTGTTCGTGGGTGAGATTTGTAGACTTTGGAAAGGTGATTGTAGGAGCAGGTACTCAAATAAAGGAGGGCAAAAGAGGGTTCCTTTTCCATTTTGACTCAGGGCACAGGCTTCTAGAAAAAAAACACAAAGTATGTGATAGAAAAACTAGAAAGATTTTTGCCATTTTAAATGCAGAAAGGGTAGACTGAGGCCTGGTTTATATTTCTGCATTAACATGTATTTGTGTCACTCTGCAGAGAGGGGGTTTATGGGTACCCATGGTGTGCAGATGCACTTTTACACTCTCATATGGGGTTCTCTCACAAGTTAACATGTCACGCATCGTATTTACAGTGCTATGCATTAACTGGCCTCCTTGCTGATTGTTTGGTGGGGAGGTGTGTCCAGTTGTGTACCCAGAAACGTTGTGAGGAGAAGTGGTGGCATTTCTTCTACAGGTTTTTTACAAGGGTTACAGAGTAATATTGTTCCAAATATATTTCAGGTATAAACAATAAATTTTCCCCTATTGAATCCAGTACTTTCTGTCATCTATATACTGGAGATGTACTTGTGCTCCCCAGCTGCCTTTTGAAAGTGGAGTCTGTTATTGTATGCTTCACACACTGTGATATGATCACATTATTGTACAATGAATTTATTTATAGAAAGATACAATCATGATATTGTGACATATGCACATATACAGTGTAAGGCTTAATACAGACTGTGGCTCTTAATTTGGCCAATTTAATCTTGCAAGATCACACACTTTCTTTTTTTCTTCTAACATCCTCCCAATAAAGACAGCATTGTACAAAACCACAGAAACTCAATAAAAAATCTAAACCATCCATCATTCCATGTGGATTTAAACACTAGTTAAAGTGAAATGCTTTGATCCATTAGCTGCTTGATACTGCTGAATACAAATGAGTAAAAATGCTTCAGAAATGTTTTCATTGAGAATTGATTCATAATTGATCACACTTTTATAATCACATTTGTTTTTTCCCCAGCACAAAGTTACGCCCACATTGCCTTCTATTTATTATTTCTACAGTGAAACATGGAACTCTTCTTTGTTCTAGGCCTCCTAGACTATTTTCCTATGGGATCCTGTTTCTGCCAGGTAGAAAAAAAGAAAATTGCAGAAGATAATAACTCAAAATTTGACATACTGCTGCTGCCAAAAAATAAAGAAAAAATATGTTGTGCAACTTCCTTCTTTTCTATCTGGCAAAAGCAATGAAGAGTTTTGAGTTATCTTGACATAATTCTAAGTTATTATCTCAAAATTTGGGCTTAATATTATCTCAAAATTTTGACATACTATGAAGTCTATGCAAATAAAGTGTCCGTTTTAATCTTTTTTTGTTTTAGAAATTATTTGGCATGTAGTTCAGCATAATTTTACAGTAAAAACAACAAGATAATAAGTAAAACTTTGAGATAATAAGTAATTTTGTGATAAGTTATAATTTTGAGATAATAAGACAGAATTTTGAGATAATAAGTCTGAATTTTGACATACTGCTGCATATGTTGGGCACCTTGTTTATTTCTACCTGGCAGAAATGGGCTTCCATAGATTTCCGTTTGTCACTGTCTCTTTTGCTGTAAATCCTGGTGTGCTTCATGCAACAATGCCCTGTAATGGACACGGTCACATTATGTGTAAGTATGAAGACTTCACCCTATGCAAGTGTCTGCGTACAACACCCTTGCAGAACTATAATTCAGCCCTCATACCCTTGTGAATCTGCTTCATTGTAATGCAGGCACTCGCATTAGAGTTGCACTAGAATTTTTTTTTTGCTAGCACCTATATTTTTGAACAGTTCATGAAGAGCTCAGCAGCTTCTAAACACTTGACAGTCTCATATATTTAATGAGTGTTTTATGATTTTACATGGTGTTGGCTAGCAGCCACATATAATCTGGTTGCTATGTTAAGCCAACACATGGAAAATATATAACGAAAAAAATGAACACGAGGTTAACATTTGTCATATAGTATCACTTTAGGAAACCACAGCCAGTGTAATTGATAGACTAATGCGGACACCAGTGTGGTTTCTAAAAGCTAGCCTTAGTGTTAGCAATTCTCCACTAGAAGAGGGGTTCTCAATTTTTTTTTTTTAATTTTGACTATTTATTTATTGCAGCTATAGAGCTTTCTCTTTCTGAATTTTCCTCCGAACACATTAGGTTTGCATTACATATAGACCTAACTTTTTTATTGAGGTTTTTGAGCTTATTGAGTTACTGAAGTTTGGATTAAACCTATTCAATTCAAGTGACCAGTCAAACAGGATAATAACTGTAAAAGCTCAATAATAAATATATTAATTTTCATACTAATTGGTTGTCATTTCCAACACTGTAAAGTAAAAAAAAATCAGGTACCCTCTGGGCTATCCTGCCACTACACTAGAATGCTACCTATCCCCTTATGAGCTTCAGTGATATGGAAGTTAAATGAGCTTATTATTTTATTATGATTAAGTGTACAGTTTTTCACAAGCATTTTCTTCAGTGAATGAAACTTGTTGTACTTCTGTGTAAGAGTGTGTGAAATGACAAAAATAGCATATCTAAATAGCATATATTTAAAGACAGTTTTAAAATACACAGTATAAATGTCATTATTTTTTTTCTAAGAGAGGGCCAACAGTGTCAGTAGTGCAGACACTGTTGGCACTCTGTTAGAAAAAAACATAAAAATGAATTAAATTATACTTTTATTTTAACTATATAAAATAGATTCTTTAACATCAAAAGGAGGGAAAATAAAACATTAACAAAATGTTTATTGGTGTGTGTGTGTGTGTGTGTGTGTGTGTGTGTGTGTAGAGGGGGAATAGTCTCTCTCTGCTCCTGTTTGTGCTTGGGAGATAAAGAAAGGCTGATGGGGGAGGCAGACCTCTCTTCTCCCTTAACATACCCTCTGGCTGGCACAGGGAGCCTTTAATTGGTTAAATGTAGATTTTTCCCCCTTTTTTGATCAGCTTTAGGATTAGACACTTTATCAGTCTGGAGTATCTCACACAGAGATGAAAAGGCAAAGCAGAATTACACATGCCAATTCCACCCCACCCTCTTCCTCCTCTCCCTCATCCCTCTTTTTTCCAGTCCTCACTTCCCATTTAGCCTCTTTTTCTGCTCTTTTCACACAGAACGCTTCAGTGATTGACATGCAAAAGGAGTGTATGATTTATTAGTGTGACTGAAAAACTGAATGCTATTGGAGTTTCCCCGCTTTGGGGAAATAGCCCTGTAAACAGGCTCTTTTCATGCATGGCTGCATTTTAATGGGGCAGGCCACAGCTCAGTAAAAAAGATGATAAGCAGACAATATAAATGGGTTTAAGAGTTGGTAAAGAGGCTACATAATGGCTCAGTAATGAGGGCATCCAGAGTGTTTTTCCTGCTTTGGGTTTGTGTATGAGCCTCAGTATGTTGCTTTGGTCATTTTATGTCCTTTTACATTTACATTATATTTATTCATTTTGCAGATGCTTTTATCCAAAGTGACTTACAAATGAGGAATGTGCAACTGTAAATTGATCATAAATTTTGCAGTTTATACAAACTGTTAAATTAAGGAATACAACATTAACCCTTATATTCTATTCAGGTCAAAATGTCTAAATGTTCTATCCTTAGTGAAAAAGGACAGTCTAGTCCAGCATATATTATATGCTGGCCCAAGATGGTTTGTGTGGTTTAGTGTTGCTTGGGTTCTAGCTTAGCTAAATCTTTGCTGGTAAAGCTGGTCTAACTGGTTAATATTTTCAGCAGACAAATTACTAAAATTAAAATAAACATTTTAATTTAACATTTTAATTTAACATTTTAATTTACTACTACTACTACTACTACTAATAATAATAATAATAATAATAATAATAATAATAATAGTGCCTAGCGGGTTAGAACTGGCAGATGACCAAATTGGGGAGAAAAATGTGGAAAATATTTTTGATGAATTTTCAATTAAAAAAAAAGATTGGTATGGTGCTGCAGCAGCCCCGGATTTGATCCTAAGCTTGGGTTAATGCCTCAGATTACTGTGTGTATGTAGTTTCACATTTTCTCCTAGTGTTCCTGACCAGGATAAAGCAGTTACTATATGTACTTGATGTACTTTCTTAAGCATGACAAAACAGAATTTGTATTTCAACCTGAGTGTAACAAGTGGATAAAGAGATGACTTTTTAAATATGGAACAAATATTTATTGTATTGCTATAGAGTGAAACATCAGGAGTAATAGTCATATTAAAATATATTTGCACATGACAATGGTGACACATCATAAAAGCCCCATTTTAGTCTAGTTCTACACTTTTAAAGGGGAGCATTTGGGCCATTTAGTGTACTGGCATATAAGTAGCAGTTCTGTTGTATGCAACAGCCTACAAGCCCCTGTGCTGTAATTTATTACATAACAGCACAACACCCTAGATAATAGAACAGCACAATACCCTACTAGCACACACAAGTCTCAGTGCTGTACTTCTGGTTTTCCTGGAATGGAACAAGAGTAAAGCATATGACAATGAGATACAGAGTGAAGAGTGTATAATACCAGGTTAAAATACCATAAATGATAAATTATGATTGTGAAATTATGATCTATTAAGGAATGTTCTTGTCTGTGTGCATGATGTGTGTGTATTGTGCTTTTAAAACAATATAGTGTATAGTAGCTCTCCACAAAGGTGCTTTGGATGGTTAAGGGCTCTTAACTATTCTTGGTTCTTGCTTTACTTATAGCCATCACTGAAAGGGAAATACTCTGATGTAGGGTTTACATATATCAATTAAGTATTCTCCCAGAGGGACAAACTGATGTTGTTCAGTCTATTAGGCTGAGCAACGGTCTTGCAGGTGTTGTGGTGTCACTGGCTCTAGAGATAAATTGTTTAATGCTATTCTCTCAGCACCTGTTAGACTGCTTTTTTCAGCCATAGTCTCTCTCTCTCTCTCTCTCTCTCTCTCTCTCTCTCTCTCTCTCTCTCTGCCAGTACTGCCCCTTCAATTACAAGGGCTATTATATCTGGCCATTAGAGCATTAGTGTCACACCCTTATCCATTTCTTTCTCCTTTTTCTCCCCTCCTCGCTCATCCCGCAATCAGTGTAGTAACGTCATGCATCACAGACGACAGCATCAGGCTCATTTGTAAAGTGAGTGTTAAGGGACATGCTGTAGTCTCCTGCTCTCTCTCCTTCCCTCTCTGTCTCTGTTGCGGTTATTGAGTGCCATTGCCACATCAGACAGATTATATACCACAGGAAGTTCCACTCAGTGCAAGGGACAGGGAGGGAGAGGGATGCGGGATGAGGGAGTTGAGGAAGGAAGGAAAGTGACAACAGTTTTTACACAGTGAGTCTCCAAAGATTCTAACATCCTGAGTCGAAGTTGAACTTTATTTTCAGGCAATTATAATTCCAAGACCATTTCACTTTTTAGATTTTTCCTGACAGAATAAATATTATTGATTACATAAGATCACATATATATATACACACAGTACTGTGCAAAAGTCTTAGGCACATGCAAAGAAATGCTGTAGAGCAAAGATGCCTTCAAAAATAATGGAATTAAATGTTTCTACATTAAAAAAAATACTATAAAGAGCAGTAAACAGTAATAAATGAAACAAAGTCAATATCTGGTGTGACGATCCTTCGCTTTTAAAAAAGAAAATAGTAGTCTCAGGTACAATTAGTGCAGTTTTTTAAGGAAATTAGCTATAAGTTTTACTGAGCATCTTGCAGAACCAGCCACAGTTCTTCTGGAGACTTTGACTGTCACACGTGCTTCTTATTTTTGCAGCAAAACCCAGCAGCCTTCATTATGTTTTTTGTCTGAAGAATGGTCTCTTATGTAATATGCTGCTTTCTTTACTGACATACAAACATTTTTCTGTAACATTTAATTTTGTGCTGGAAAACTAATGTTTGGAAATCTAAAATGTTTTTGTACTGAATCAATAATGTAGAAGTCATAATATAAAAATCTATAACAAAGTTTGTCGAGAACTGACTGTTCACTTGCTGCCAAATATATCCCACCCCTTGACAGGTGCCATTGTAATCAATGTGATTCACTTCACCTGTCAGTGGTTTTAATGTTATATACAATAACATATATACAAGAACAGGATGTCCCTCTAAAATTTACCAAAGGACAAGACAAAAACTTACCAGGGAAGCTGCTAAGAGACCTATGGCAATATTAAAGAAACTGCAGGAATATATGACAAGTACTGATTACTCTCTGCATATGACAACAATCTCTCGTATTCTTCACATGTCTTGGCTATGGGGTTGAGTGGCTAGACAGAAGTACTTTCTCACAAAAAACATACAAAGGTATGTTTGGCACAAAAAAAGCACATAAAAAAAACACCATACCCATGGTGAAGCATGGTAGTGGCAGCATCATGCTTTAGAGTTTCTCCTTGGGGTTTTTACCAAGGTGGAGGGAATCATGAATAGCTACAAATATGGGTTGATTTTAGTGCAAAACATTCAGGCATCTGCTAGTAAGCTGAAGATGAAAAGGAATTTCACCTTTCAGCATGACAATTACCCAAAGCATACTTCCAAATCAACAAAGGAATGGCTTAACCAAAAGAAGAGCAATGTTTTTGAATGGACTAGCCAGAAGCCAGACCTGAATCCAACTAAAAATCTGTGGGGTGACCTGAAGCGGGCTGTGCACGGGAGATGCCCTCACGATTTGATGGCTCTAGAATGTTTTTGCAAGAAAGAGTGGGAAAATATTGCCAAGTCAATATGTGCCATGCCGATAGACTCTTACACATAAGGACACATGAGTGGTGTAATAAAATAAAAATTCAGGTACTTTGTGTTTTCTAATTTGAGCTTCTTTCCTGATTATGTTTCATTTATTATTAATGCCATGTTATAAGGATATAGTTTTTAAGTCCCTTGGTCCATGCCTAGGTTATTCACTGTTTGGTAGCCATCAGGCTCCTAGATTATCTGGAGTAACTGTATTACCAGTGGTTAATAGTAGTTCTTGTCTGGATCACCTCATACTATAGATATCTATCAAATTACCTAACACGAATTAGAATTATATTGGAAAAGATTTGAGATGTAGGAACAAGTCTAGAGGAATGAGAAATCTTTAGCACACTGCAGAAAAAGCAAGGGTGCCTTTGTGATAAATAAAATAAATGTAAATACTCTTGTGTTAAATCTAGTAAACTGTGTCATTGCTTAAGATTGTCCAAAAAAATTCTAAAAGCTCATTTGCATAATCTCTCATGTCACAATTTCCTGGATCCAAGAGCAGGAATGCATACATGAACTACATATCCAGTACAAGTGGCTTGTGCTCAAGACCTCATGTCATCTTTCTCTCTCCCTGATTATTCAGATTATTTTCATTTGCTGCTCATGTCCATAATATATTATGGAAAGATTACTTTGGATGAATCTTTGCCTGTGCACTTTTTGAGATGGTCAACATTTTATTACAAATTAGTCAGTGAATGTGACAGCTGATGCCTCCGGGTTTTCAGTGTTGGGATGATAAAGTTTCATTAAAATATGATGGTCTTTGTAGAGGCTTATTGGGGTAAAACAAGGCCAGTAAGCAGAATCAGGGCCAGGGTGTGAAACAGGGGTCAGGTTTGAATGACAGTCCACCACCTCACAGTCATTCTTTCTCACACACAAACCAATAATACACTCCTGCACCACTATCCAAACTCTGGAAAGTTTGGGCAGATGGTAGGAAGATGACAGAGAAGCTAGCGATGCCGGTCGCCTTCATGTCATGAAGAAGAATAGAGGATGAGCTCCTCTCTCTGTCTCTACCAGTGCCTCTTCTCTCTGTCTCTACCAGCACCTTTCACTCATTTTTTCTGAATCCCTCTCTCTCATTTTTGCCTTTTCACTGTCACCCGCCTCTGTCCCCTATCCTGCTTTGTATGTAAGGGAATTGGTTCAGAGATTTTTTTCCTCTCCTTGTTTTTCTGTTTCCTTTTCTTTTCTCTCCCTTTGTCCCTTGCTTTGGGCAGTGTTCTGCCAGCTACTCAGGTTGCCTATGATCAGGGTATTGCTTTTGTTTCTGGCATGAAATGCAAAGCAGTGGCGCTTCTGAAATGCCCAATGTTGTGCTTGTGTGGACGCCAGATGCAGTGACCTCATGCAATAAGTGTATGAATGGTTGCATTGTGTATAACTGTTTCTTATGACTCTTTCATACTAGTTATGGCTAGTCATAGAGTTGCTTAGCATGATTATGTGCATGTTCTGGCATTGAAGAGCCTGTAGGACAAATAGTGTGTTATATATAAATGAGAAGGACCCAAGCAGAGGTGCCATGTTGACAGGCAGACCAAAAAGCACAAGGCTGACTTGATGGCTTGTTTCAGAAAGAGGGAAGCAACAAGAAGAAATTAAGAGAGTGAGTAATGGTATGGGGATTTGTTGAAAGTGGATATTTTGTGGCACTGTTGAAAAGGTTCATTCTTATTAGACACAAAAATATATTTCTTTATGATTGAACTTTTGATTTCTCATCCTTACCTTCTTTCCCTCCCCCTTGCACCACCAAAGCCTGATTGGAAGTTGCCTTGGCAACACAGCTGTCAGTGCTTCTCTTGGCAAGGCAGAGGACAATTACAATAGGAGGCAACAGGATGTTATTTGAAATCCTGTTTAAATTGGACAGAGCAACTAAACACAACATTATAAAACCCACCAGAAAGATTTTGAGTGAAAACAGACAAATAAAGTAATCGCAGATTGACTGAGTAAGAGAATGTCTTTAGGTGTAAGAGAGAAAGAAAGAAACAGAAAAAGCAATACAGAAAATCAGAGCATCATTGTAACAGATGGTTAGGTAGTCACCACCTAAACTGAGCTTTACTTCTTCAGTTAAAGCTCACAGTGATACAGTCCCCTCCGAAAGTATTGGAAGAGCAAGGCCAATTCTTTTGTTTTTGCTATACACTGAAGGCATTTGGGTTTAAGATCAAAAGATGAATATGAGAATGTAGCTCAGAATTTCAGCTTTCATGATATTTACGTCTAAACTTCAACTTACAACATGGCACCTTTTGTATGAACCCACCCATTTTCCAAGTGATCAAAAATACTGGAGCATGTGACTGACAGGCGTAGCCAATACAATGATTTGGAATGTCATGAAAAAGAAAGAAACGACCAGTGTGCTAACAACTAGACATCAAACAGGCAACAACCCAGCCAGAAGGCATTCATTTTCAGAGAGAGCCAGAGATTTCCAATGACTGTAAGCAAAGCAGCCCTAGCAAAACCAAAGCTGAGCAAAGTTTAACTTTATGCAAATGAGAAGTGATTTGGTGACTGCTGATAGGAGTTTCTTTTTTCCTCTGACTTTTTTTTTTTGTTGTTTCACGTATATACCATTCAGCCATAACATTAAAACCACTGACAGGTGAAGTGAATAACATTGATTATGTCATTACAATGGCACCTTTCAACAGGTGGGTTATATTAGGCAGAAAGTCAGTTCTCGAAGTTGATGTGTTGGAAGCATGAAAAATGGGCAAATGTAACGATCTGAGCGACTTTGACAAGGGCCACTGCCGAAAGCACCTACAATAGGCACATGCGCATCAGAACTAGACCATGGAGCAATGGAAGAAGGTGGCCTGGCTGATGAATCATGTTTTCTTTTACATCATGTGGACGGCCAGTGGTGTGTGTCACTTAACTGGGAAAGAGATTCAAGATTCAAGATTCAAAGAACTTTATTAATCCCAGGGGGAAATTGCTTTGCCATGTTACAATTGCTCTCAAAAGAAAGAAGGAAAGAAAGAAAGAAGAAAATAAAATAAATATATACCTATTTTATAAATATATATACCTAAATTTGTATTGCACATGAAAGTCCCTTATTGCACATGAATTGAACATGTATTGCATATGCATTACACATGAAAGTCCCAGCACTTATAGAGAGGAGTTGTACAGCTTGATTGCCACAGGGATAAAGGATCTTCTGAAGCGCTCAGTGGAACACT
>CM040475.1:10854450-10867927 GCA_022758105.1 Pangasianodon gigas
TCAGTTGGTCAATGTCCTCACCCTGTGGCTCACAGAGCACCTCCCAGTTTGTAGACTCAAAGCACTCCTGCAGGGCAGCATTGGCTTCTTCAGACCATTTCCTCACCTTCCTGACAGTAGCAGGTTGCCTCTGAACCAGAGGTTTGTATGTTGGAAGGAGATGGATCAGGTTGTGATCTGACCTGCCTAGCGGGGGGAGAGCTGAAGAGCTGTAGGCCCCTTTAACATTTGAATACATACTGAGTGAAGGTGGGAAGAGTTTTCGTGAGGGACGCTTGATTGAAGTCGCCGGAGATGTTTGGCAGTGACTGAGTGTATGAGATCACATGCACCCGCAGCATTAGTGGATGGAGGAATGTAGACGGCTATTAAAATGGCGTGAGAGAACTCTCTGGGCATGTAGTATGGGCGAAGCCCCACAGCCAAAAGTTCAATATCGGGGTTGCAAACACGCTCTTTCACAGTTACATGACCCGGGTGACACCACATGTTGTTAATATAAACAGCCAGTCCTCCCCCTCTCCTCTTACCGCACTCCTCTCGTCTCCGGTCTCCCCGCACTGCACTGAAGCCGTCTATATTAATGCTGGAATCGGGTATGCCATCATGTAGCCAAGTCTCCGTAAAACACATCAGACTGCATTCTCGAAAGATGTTCTCCCTTCTTACTAAAGCTGTCAGCTCGTCCATCTTATTGTCCAGCGACCTCACATTACCCATAATGAGAGACAGGAGATACGGTTTATATTTCCTCGCCTTCTCTTTGCGCGCTGCTTGGCTCCGCTCAACTTTTCCTCTCCGCCGTTTTCTTCCACCTCTGCATCCTCTCACTGTCCTCCTTCGTATCTCATCAGGGATGTTTAAGGTCTGATACAAAGTTGTATCAAAAATGTCGGCCGGTTGCAATGCGATCAGCTGATCTCTGGTGTAAACAAAAGAGCCGGCACCGTGTTGCTGCGCGCCGGTCACTCGGAGAGTTGAAAACAGAAGTCCCGTGGTGAAACTTAAGACAAAAACTCTCTCAAATCGCATGATTAGAGAGGTAAAAGCTTATTACTGGTTACCAATAAAAATTTAAAAGAGAAAGATAAAGAAATAATAGGTAAATTACGAAAAGGAAGGAGAGCAACTGTAACAGGCTGCTGCACTCTCACGCATGCGCATGAAGAAAAAAAAAAAGATTGCACCAAGATGCACTATGGGAAGAAGAAACCGGCAGAGGCAGTGTGATGGACAATCTTCTGCTGGGAAACCTTGGGACCTGGCATTCATGTGGATGTTACTTTGACACGTACCACCTACCTAAACATTGTTGCAGACAAAGTACATCCCCTTCATTGCAATGGTATTCCCTAATGGCAGTTGACCTCTTCCAGCAGGATAATGCACCGTGCCACACTACAAAAATTGTTCAGAAATGGTTTGAGGAACATAACAAAAGTTCAAGGTGTTGACTTGGCATCCAAGTTCCACAGATCCGATCGAGCATCTGTGGGATGTGCTGGACAAACGAGTCTGATCCATGGAAGCCCCACCTCGCAACTTACAGGACTTGCAAGGATCTGCTGCTAATGTCTTGGTGCCAGATACCACAGCACACCTTCACAGGTCTTGTGGAGTCCATGCCTCGATGGCTTAGAGCTGTTCTGGTGGTACAAGGGGGACCTACACAATAGGTGGTTTTAATGTTATGGCTGGGTGGTGTATGTTCCTACTCACAGTTTCTAAGCCAGTCAGTGAAACTTGCTCTGCTGCTAACAACATTTCCCTCCAGAATTGTATTTTTTTTATATGCTGTGTGATCAGTTGGGTGGTTTTATATTCTGTAGATAGCCTGTGTGGGTAAGTTTTTTTTCAACAGTCCAAAAATCATTGTGTAAAAGTAGTATAGTGTTTAATCAATGATATGTTCTGTAGTTGGATCACAGCATCCTGTATCACACCCTTAATGGCTACGACTGCATCTCTGATCTAAACATTTACCTTTAACCTCCTTATCTCTCACAAAGCATATAAATAATGACCATATCCATGGGGAGAAGAAGGAGTTTGTGTGTCGATGGGAGGAGTGCTCTCGAGAACAGAAGCCCTTCAAGGCCCAGTATATGCTGGTGGTACATATGCGCAGGCACACAGGCGAGAAACCACACAAGTGCACGGTGAGAAACTGCATTACCCAGCATATACTTCTGTTAAAAAAGATCTTATAAAAGAGTATTAAGGAAAATATTCAAATTATTATATGACAATAATCGATTGACTGTGACTGTAACAACTCAGGCTTTGATTTGTAGCACAGCAGCTGTATATCACAGTGAGTAAGTGTGAGTGAGGTTTGTGATTTGTATGTGCCCTTTTTATGGTTATCATATGCAGTTTGAGGGCTGTTCCAAGGCCTATTCTAGACTGGAGAACTTGAAGACACACTTGCGCTCTCACACAGGAGAGAAACCTTATGTGTGTGAGCATGAGGGCTGCAACAAGGCCTTCTCAAATGCATCAGACCGTGCCAAACATCAGAATCGGACCCACTCCAATGAGGTATATACACACTACCTCTTTTAGCCTGTTCATGCTCAGGCAAATAGAACTATTAAGCAGTTACTGAAGGAAGATGTAATATTATTTTTTAAAGCAATGAGGATTAAAATAACAAATTACCCAAAAGGTATTTTTATATTTTAAAGCCACAGTCAGGACAGGGCTAGAGCCACCCTGAGTTGCATGGTTTATTAAGTGTACTGGTAAGTGTTTAGTAAGTCCTAAAAGATGGATCTGCAAAATATAGCAGCTCCTGATTGAGTTGTTTACCTGCCATTTCAATTCATGAAAATAGTTTGTTTTTTCACAATCAATCATTCACACAATGTTTCTCAGAAACCCTATGTATGCAAGATACCTGGCTGCACCAAACGCTACACTGACCCCAGCTCTCTGCGCAAACATGTAAAAACTGTTCATGGTCCTGAAGCCCATGTGACTAAGAAACAGCGTGGAGACGTTTACCCCCGACCCCCAGCCCATCCCCGTGAACCTGGAGCCAATGGACAGGGCAGGTCATCAAAATCACAACGCCCCTTTGAAGCGTTTCCTGACCAAAGGGAGTATAACCATGCTACCTCAAAACAAGATGAATGTCTGCAAGTCAAGTCAATCAAGACAGAGAAGCCCATGGTGAGCCCGTTTTTACACTCAAATCATTTCCTATGCACTTATTTGTGAAATAAAATAATCATATACTCTTTTTCTGAAATAAAATAATCTGACATTAATAAGTGCACTTATAAGTACCTTTTTACTTCCTTTACTGACCTCTTTACTCTAATTGTTTCTTAATTCAGGTATGATAATGTGTTTGACATATTTGACCTTGCCTACTTACCTGCTTGCTCTCATGACTCAGCCTCTCACTTATTTTACATCTATGCCAACTTTGCTCTGCATGGCCTGTATAATAACTAAATGTCTTTTTCATCCAATGCTTCATGCTTTACTTGCCCTCTTTCTAAGGACAGTGGGTGATCAGGTGAGATTTGGAGAACTATCAACATTGATATCCTTGTGAATCAGAGCTTTGCTCTTCCTGCCATAAATCATATTGTCCTCACAAGTTAGAGGTCATCAGGTTAAACAAAAATCGTTTCACCCATCTCTGTGTGGTGTCATTGTACAGTTCAGCATTACAACCTTTAGTAGACAAGTCACCAGAATTAATTACTCAAATCTTACTGAATGTATACCATATATGTTACCGTCTGCTCACACCTGCAGGGACACAATGCAACAAAGTGGCCAGAAGGCATTCATTTTCAAAGAGAGACAGAGATTTCCAGTGAGAGTAAGCAAAGTAACCTTAGCGAAGCAAAAGTTGAGCAAGTTTAACTTTTTGCAAATCAGAGGTGAAGCAATTTGCTGACTGGTAATAGGAGTTTCTTTTTAATGTTTCTTTTTTTCCCCGTTTTTTTCAAGTTCCATGTATTTGTTCCTACTACTTCTAAGCCAGTCAGTGAAACTTGCTCTGCTGCTAAAAACATTTCCCTGTTGATATAAGAATTTTATTTTTATATCTGATGTATGATCAAATAGGTGGTTTTATATACATTCTATAGATAGCAAATGTGGATATTGCAATATCCTGATGCTACCTGTAAAACCATGACAACTGACAGTAAACTAAAGCAACCAGCATAGAGTGATTTGAATGGTATAAAGCCAAAAAAAATAATTGCAGACTGGTGTGAGTGCATAGTTAACTCTAAATCAGACTAGGCCAAAAGAGGTGTTAAAAAAAACTTAGGGCATTTATCCATTCCATGTGCCATGTTAGATGCCTTTCATCGCTGTATTTTTAATACAATTTTCATGGATTGTTTTTTCAGTGGAAGATCTCATATTTTATCATGGTTTAACTGTTACATGTGCTTGCCACATTTAATTTATTCATGTATATCTTGTGTCTCAGACGTCTCAGCCAAGCCCTGGCAGTCAGTCTTCATGCAGCAGTGACCAGTCCCCCACCAGCTCCCATCTCAGCCGTGGAATCCAGCTTGCTGTGAGCACTATTGGCCTTGTGGGGGAGGAGGTGGTGGAGGACCAGGAGTTTGAAGAGGAAAATGAAGAGAAGAACACTGTGAGAGAAGAGGAGGATTCCCCCATCATGGTCTCCACTGCATCCACTGCTACAGCCACGACGGCTACTCTAGCCTTACAGCCCCGCAGGAGTCTGAGTCAGCCCTTGCGCTGGATGGAACAGATTAAGATGGAAAGGCTTAGGCAGGTGAATGGCGGGACGTCAAGGCTGGGACATCTGTCACCTACAGCACCCTCTAAAGGCCACAGTCTGCCCTCCCTCACAGGGAAAGGTAAGACTTTGCCTCAGTTTACACTGTGTATGTTTTGTCCAATACTGTCTAATATACTTCCTTATTCAAGTCATGTCAGATTAAAATGATTATGGATCAGGGGGAGAAAAAAAGAGTCCTGAGAAACTCTGTGAACTCTTTATAGTTCACTTTGACATTTGTTTTTTATGGTGTATTTGTAAGTAACACATGGAAGAGGTCTTTGTTAAATGCAATATTGAATAATGCTGACAATTACTTTTTTTCTTTACATGGCTATGTTTCTTTGTGAACTCTAGGCTTGGTTACTGTCAGGAGTACTTGTGGGGGTGCACCAGTGCCTCAGCCTCCTTTACATCCCGAGCCATCCAGCACAGAGCTGACAATGCTGAGCCTCTTACGGGATCGCCGTGACAGCAGTGGCAGTGCCACCAGCTCAGCCTACCTAAGTAGCAGCCGCCGTTCCTCTGGCATCTCTCCCTGCTTCTCAAGCCGCCGCTCCAGCCAAGCCTCACAGTCTGAGCACAGCCAGCAGAGACAGCTGCACAACCTCAGTGCTACTGACTCGTATGACCCCATCTCCACTGATGCCTCACGTCGCTCCAGTGAGGCTAGCCAATGTGGTGGAGGTGGTGGTTCTGGTGGGGTAGTGCTTGGAGGAAGCTGGGGTGGTGGAAGTGGAGGTGTGGGAGGAGGTGGGATGGAATCAAGAGGTGTTTTGAACCTAACACCAGCACAGCATTATCATCTCAAAGCAACATATGCAGCTGCAACTGGTGGGCCCCCTCCAACGCCTTTGCCTAACATGGAACAAGTGAGCTATAAAATTCAAATGACTATGGCCAGGGATGTGAAAGGCATGAAAGGCACAAACCAGCTCATATTGCCATCACTAGTCAGACCACGTCACAGTAGTGATGGTAGTTCTCATGGACAAAGCAGTCACATTAGGTACAGACAGAGGGGATTGTATCCAGGGGAAGGCCCATGCAATAGTGACAGAAGAGCAAGTGACCCTCTAAGGTCAAGAGACCAAAATACCTTTGGAAGTATCCAGATACAGCGTTTTGGCAGCCAGAATAACATGGACCACTTACCCCCTCTGGTTGGTAATAATGTCCCAGGTGGTGTTGGTAAAAGTACAAACCACCAAAACTACACCAACTTAGAGGGCAATATGCAGAGTGGGCAGCTCTCCCCTTTCCCTCCTAGCATCATGGAACAATCAGCACTTGAAGCTTTAGCCATGGAGCATGATGGGGCTCTCTTATTTAAGGATGATGATGTTCTTGCTGAGGACCATGAAGCTTCCTGCAGCCAGCAAAATGGCAAAAATTCCCAATTTCACAGAAATTATTTTGCCCAGAATAGTGAGGAGGTGCAAAATGTCCAGAATCCTTCACAGCATCATGGGGCCCAAGAAGCACAAAGTCCCAGGAAAGATAGCCTACCAATCCAGTGGAATGAGGTAAGCTCAGGAAGTACTGATTTTTTACCTCCTCGGGAGCCACTGAGGTGTGAGCAGTTGCCAAACCAAATTAATGCAGTAGGCCTTCCATTTGGTCGTTTTGAAAATATGATTGTACAACAGCAGCTCCCTTCATACCTTACAGACCAGCGACACCTTAATCAGAGGGGTAGTGTTCAGCAAATAACTGAACTGACCAATGGACACAATTACCCAAATCAACATAGGCATGGATCAAATTCAAGCCAACAGCTATCTTGCAGAATGAGACAGGGTGTGTCGGTGGAGACTACACAACGGAACTGCAATGTCACAAGGAGGAACAGCTCAAGCACATATAACTTTGGTCAGCAAAACTGTCAGAATGCCCTGGGCCCTCATCAAGCCAGTCAGTCACAAACCCAACAGCTTCAACAGAGCCATGAAATTCCATGTCAGACAAGTGGAAACTCGCTCAAGCAAGGAACAGTAAAGTCCAGTTTATCCCATGTCTTTGTACTTTCTCTTCAATCCCAGTGTGCAATGGTTAGCCAGCCTGTGGATCAAGACCCCTCTCAACCACAACTATATTCCACCCAACAGATCATCAGTAGTCACAATGCACAATCCTACCAAAGTTTTACAAAAGGAAATATCACTAACTGCTCACTTGCTAATCAAGTTTCAGAACTAAAAGAAGAAATAGAAGATCAGCTTCAGCCGAACTCATACTCTTCCATGCAGCAACAGCAGGTCTTTGAACAGTGCTTTGACCCAGCTAAGTCTTCAATCTTTAGAGCTCAGCACTGCCAAATGGAATCATTTAAAATTGAGACTGGGGTATCATGTGGACCCTTGGAGGATCTTCTGTCCCCTGGGGCTGATCAGGTGACCAGCACAGTAGATAGCAGCCCAGATGGCAGTGTTCGGGATAATGTTGGCCTACAATTTTCCTCCATCCTGGACGATAGCCTTGACCAGGGCAGTTTGGTTTCTGATGTCATCAGTCCTAGTGTTCTTCATGATTTATCACAGACTTCCTCTTGGCTTACAACGCCACACCTCTCAGCTGTACTTCATAGCTTGCCTCCTGGTACAACTAACATGGCCATTGGAGACATGAGCTCCCTTCTGACTACCCTTGCGGAAGAGAGCAGGTTTCTTGCAATTATGCAGTAGGTTTTATAATACTTCAATGGATGAGAATGGGGAAAACAAATAATTTACTGAAGTAATTAAAAAAAATATGGATTAGGAGGAGAAAATCTTTGATTTATATTTGTCAGCATAGTTTGTTAGGGGGAGTTAAATAAAGTATAGACCTGTTATTTGTATATGTCTTAGCCCCCTAAAGAAGGGGATTGGGGAAACCATGTAAATATAGTGTAAGTATATAAATACATAAAATCATTTCATTTGTGGAATAATTGAATATCCAAAAGCCAGTTTCATACTTCTTTAAGGTGATTTGGTGACTACAGCATCATTCCCACCTCTTTAAAACAGTACTCATTTCAATTCAATTTTATTTGTATAGCACTTTTAACAATGGACATTGTCACAAAGCAGCTTTACAGAAATATATAAATTCTGGATATAAATTTTACATTTATAAATTTATCCCACAGTATTCTGTGTATTATTGCTGTTTTGCGTTTTGTTATAAAATGTTCATAGATATGCATGTTCATTTTTTCAAGTATACACACTGTCTTTTTATGCAAGTAGAACATATCTCATTTATTATAGACAGACAACTTTGCTATCGTCATCAGGTAAAGACAGGTTAAATGTTCCATTTAATAGGCCCTAGTGTTGAAATTTCCTATATTAACATTTTAATTATGTTGTATGTCTTGCATTGGTAGTAATAAAATTATGTTCCTGGTCTTGTACTGTACTTGACATTTTTCAAACCTGGCTACATATACAAGGGACCATTTTATTACACAAGGGTGGACCAGAGCCCCATATGAATAATTATACTACTTTATTTACCATGATTGCATACATGTATATAGACTTTTCCCTATTTTTTTTTACCTTGCATATTTGGTCTAATTACTGGTGCTTACGACAAGCTGTAAAAGACTAAGAGGTTGTAATTAGCCAACGTCTGGTTTTTTTTCCCCCAAAGAGGATAAATTTTAATATGATGGATAAAATGTGCCAATAAAGTATTATTATTATTATAATTATTATACACTGGCTGGCCAAAAAAAAGCACAATCTAATATTTTGTTGCACTGCATTTAGCTTTGATTACGGCACACATTCGTCCTGGCATTGTTTCAACAACCTTATGCAACTTCACAACATTTATTTCCATCCAGAGTTGCATTAATTTTTGGCTGAGATCTTGCATTAAGGACAGGAGAGTCTAACCACTCCGTAAAGTCTTCTCCAGCACATCCCAAAGACTTTCAATGAGGTTATGGTCAGGACTCTGTGGTGGCCAATTCATGTGTGAAAATGATTCCTCGTGCTCCCTGAACGACTCTTTCACAAGTTAAGCCTGCTGAATCTTAGCATTTTCATCCTGGAATATGCCTGTGCCGTCAGGGAAGAAAAAGTCCATTGATGGGATAACCTGGTCATTCAGTACATTCAGGTGCTCAGCTGACTTCAGTTTATTGCCGCACAATGAGGCTGAGCCTAGACCTGACCAGTTGATGCAACCCCAGATCATAACACTCCCTCCAGAGGCTTGTACAGTAGGCACTATGCATGACGGGTGAATCACTTCATGCATTTCCCTTCTTACCCGGACACGCCCATTGCTTTGGAATAGGGTAAATCTGATTTTATCAGACCACATGACCTTTTTCCATTGCTCCACAGTCCAGTCTTTATGCTCCCTAGCAAGTTGAAGTCATTTTTTTCCGATTAGCCTCACTAACAAATGGCTTTCTTGTGGCCACACAGCAGTTTAGTCCAAATCCTGTAAGTTCTCATCACATTGTGCGTGTGGAAATGCTCTTACTTTCACTATTAAACATAGCCGTGAGTTCTCCTGTCGTTTTTTTTACGATGTGACATCACCAAGCGTTTTCAAGATCTCCGATCATGATCATTCAAGATTTTTTCCGACTACATTTCTGCTGTAAAGTTGACGGTTCACCACTATCCTTCCAGGCTTTAATAATGCACTGGACATTTCATAACCCAGTTCCAGTGATTTCAGCAATCTCCTTAGTTATTTTCTTTGCTTGATGCAGGCCAACAATTTTCTCCTTCAGTAACATCTTTTCCATGACCATGGGATACGTAATCTGCCATGGTTGTTTAAGAAATGAGAAGCTACACACTGCATCAGTTAAGGTTAAAATAACTGTTGCCAGCTGAAACATATTAATCACTGCAGTAATGATCCAATCATAGGCTCTTAAGTATTTGCTTATTTAAACCCAAACAGCGACCTTTTTTTTGGCCAGGCAGTGTATTAACCCATTTTAGGTTTTACCAAATATCTCAAAGTAATTTTGTCTGTTTTTTTAAAATCTAAGTGTATTATTTCACAACCATGGTTACCAATTATTTCATATTACAAATAACTTTTAAGTGAATCTGTCCTGATTTGCCTGTGGAGAAATTTGATACAATGTGGAGATAATTTGGACAAGTCACCAGAATTAATAAATGTCTTAGCAGTATTAAAAACCTCTATTTATGTGTACCTGCATATGTACAGTATTATGAGTCATGCTGTAGGAAATAGGTACTGTTTAAAATAGGTATGTTGTTATTGTTGATTGTTGTTGTTGTTATGTTATTGTTTTCCAAGTGTTATGATACATTTCCTGAGGAAAGGACTGGATGCAGGATTGGGGGGAGCGGGGGGGGGGGGGGGGGGGGGGGGGGGGGGGGGGGGGGGGGGGGGGGGGGGGGGGGGGGGGGGGAGAGACAAAGGTTTGTGTCTGATTAGGGCCTACTAATATCAAGAGGAACACTGCCAGTCTTTTATAAGGCATTATTAGAAAAAAAAGGAAAAAAGGTATGCGTAAAATTCAGCAAGAGACCTACAACTTCACATACAACTCAGTAACCACTAATGATTCTGAGTGTTAGGTGAGGTGTTAGGTGTAAATGTAACATCAAAAAAAAAAGCAAAAATATTGGAAGATATTTTAAAATATTTCTTGCCTTTTTATAATTGTAAATATGTTATCCATCTGTAGACTATATAGGAGAGTTTAGATGACAAAGTTTGCCAAGATGAGCATACATACCAAGCAAGAATCCCAAAGGAGAACTAGGGTGTATGGAGTCAAAGTTCATAGCACCACCAGATGGAATTCAAAATCTGAATGATTTTTTTTTTGTAACAAACCACAACAAATGTTTGTAAGACTTTAATAAAAATGAAATAATGTGCATGGCATGTCTGAACAGCCTGTCTTTTGTTTATGAACTGTGAGTAACATGCAAGTGCATGTGGAGGATGACTAGTGATGTCATTCTCCACATCCACCTGCTGCTTACATTAAATTCAATTTATTAAAACAACACATACAGATCACTCACTAAAAACAGGTTACTATATGACTAAAATAAATTTATATCTGAAAAATAGGCTAGCAAATAAAACATGTAAATTAGCAGCAAGGGTTTCTTGCTTTTATGGTCACTGAGCTTAAACATTCATTTGATGATTCTTTGGCTTTTACTGTAGTATGTTACGCTTAACTAGTGGTGCTAACAAGGTATAATGAGAATGTATAATAACACAGATGAGAGTGATTAGTGACATGTAATGTGCTGGGGCTGATAGGTAGTGTAGTTCAGCGCCCATTGGCACTACCATGACAGAACCCCCCTCTTAATGTGGGGCTCCAGGACAGCCAGGTGAGATGTCTCTTAGCTGATAAGGGCCCTTAGGCTGACAGGGTTCTTTGGGAGCGCTACCCTTAGTATAGCCAGCAGTAGACGCGACATCCTCCACCAGGCAGTAAGGTGGAGCGATCTCTTCTGCATAGCCAAGGGGTGGCATGACATCCGAGGCAGAGCACAAGAATAAAGTAACAGCCACTGCACAGCCAGTGATGGGAGTGACATCCAAGGCATAGCATCCATAGGGGAGAGCGATGTCCTCCACAAAGCCAGAGGGGGCGAGCGAAGTCCTCAGCAGAGCAAGAAGGCGGAATGACGTCCTCAACAGAGCAAGGAGGTGGAGTGACATCTTCAGCAGAGCAAGGAGGTGGAGCGACATCCTCAGCCAAGCTAGGAGGCAGACGATGTCCGACGTGGAGCCAGGTGGCGTGGTGATGTCCGAGGCGGAGCAGGGAGACAGAGTAATGCCCATGGCAAGTCCGTGAGCCATAATGGCGTCCTCTGCAGGGCAGAGGGGTAGGGGGATGTCCTTAGCAGAGCGGAGAGATGTCCTCAATGGAGCAAGGAGGCATATCGCTGTCCGAAGTGGAGTCCGGTGGCGTAGTGACATCCGAGGTGGAGCAGGGAGACACCCCCGGCGAGACCATGAGCCATAACAGCATCTTCTGTGGGGGAGGGATGGTGGGAGATGGTTCTAGCTAGGTCAGGAGCCCCCTCTTCAAAAAATTTCCTGAGGGGGCGGATGGAATCAAGCCATTCTGATCTCCCCTCCCCTGTTGCTCCCACATCAGGCAGTTCTTCTCCATGAGTGCTTCTTGGACGCTAAAAAAAACCACTACATCCACGTTAGGTCAAGCTTTCTATCACAGATTGGTAGGAGGAGGCGGACGCAAGTGCAGGTTATTTATTATATGAAGCACAAACAAAACAACTAAAACTGTGAAAACAAGTTTTCACATAAACATGAACTGTGGATACATATCAAAAAACATACAGACTATAAGCAATCGACAACGAACGACAACTACAACAATTCTAACAGCAACAAAATCTTGCCAATGAGACACTGCAAAACTTAACTAGATAGGTAAAGTTATTCACGACAAATTTTGACGCTGGCTTGACAAAGCCAGTCTGAAAGTTTAAAATAGTTTTCAGTTTGAGATCTGAAGGTAATATGCAGTTTTAAAAGACAGACAGATAGATAGATAGAGTGTTACTAGTAGAAAGATTGATGACAATAATACAATTTGAAATGTGGAGAAAGCATGACATGAAAGAAAGAAAGAAAGAAAGAAAGAGAAAAAAAGAAAAAGAAAGAAAGAAAAAGAAAGAAAGAAAGAAAACGTTCTTACTAGCAAACATGGCTAATTTGATTATCCACACAGTTATTAGCATAACTTTAGCTTGCTTACTAGCAAACATGGCTCATTTTATTATCCACACACAGCAGGTAGCGTAACGTTAGCTTGCTTAGTAGCAAATATGGCTACTTTTATTATTTTCACACAGCAGTTAGTGTAATGTTATGGATAAAGCGAAATATGGAAAGAAAGAACAGATGAAGATAAAGACAAAAATAAAAAGAAGAGCATTACTGGTAGAAAGAGATGGAGTGAAAGAGTGTTAATTGTGGAATTACAGATGAAGAGAGTGATAGAAGGATAGATGGAGTGAGTGAGAGAGAGATGTAGATAGATGAAGAGTTTTAGTGTTTGAAAGAGTGAGTTTGTTGCCCTTTAAGCTGAATTTAACTGCAGTAATTGGTGTGTCCACTAGGAGGTATAGGCAGTGTCTGAAATTGCATACTGTATTGCCCTTTAAGGAATTTAACTTTCAAATATCTGCTTTAAATATTTTTTGGTAAATATTCTCAAGTAAAAATGTGAAGTTCATAATTACTTTTCCTTTATCTACCTCGTTTGTAAAAATTTATATTATTTATTTCATGTGACGAGGTCACTTCCTGTTAGTGCTCCCGGTTCTGCATGAAAACAATGAGACAGACATAGTGTGCTCTCTCTGATAATCCATTGCATCCACTAAAAAGCATCGCAGAGGCAATGCCGTAAGTTCATTTATATGACATTAGACATGTTAAAGATCATATATTAGTAATGATTTTGTTAAAAATATGATGTTTGATAAGTTGCTAAAAATGGTTGTTTACCATTGTGTACAAGCTTTCAGTGATGCTAATAGCCATTGTAATCTCTACTACAGGGAGAACAGTAGTTTATGTTTATGTTGCAGTCATTTATAATGCAATGTTAGTCAAAACATGGACACTGAATATTGCTGTATTGTTTTATTACAGTTTTCACCGCAAATGTTAATGAGGAAGAGTGACAGTAAATGA
>CM040475.1:10880026-10905637 GCA_022758105.1 Pangasianodon gigas
CGGGGTCATTTTTATAAATTCAACTATTATTTTCTCTTGTGGACAATATGTAAACATCTTTTATGTGAAATATCTTATTCAGGTCAGCACTAAATAAACAATAACATGCATTTTGTATGATCCCTCTTATTTTGGTAAAATAATAAACATTTTGCAGATTCTGAAAGGGGTATGTAAACTTTTGAGCTCAACTGTATATGACATAGTATTTAATATAAATACTATTGTCATATGGCCATCAGTGGTGACAGACTTAATCTAATTTCATCCCATAACGGAGTGTATTTGTACCTATCTCTGCCAAGTGGGACCTCCCTCTGCACTTCAGCTTAGTCCCTCAGCCCCAGCAGTCACTTGATCAATATATAGCCACTGGTCGCTGTTGAGCTTGCTACTTTCTGCTGTAGTGCTACCTCAACGCCTATGCTCTGCTTCCACTGTCTAGATAACTAACAGGCCTGGAGATAAGTGCTGTTGGAGTGTCGAGGCACTATTACAAGCTTTCCCCCCCTTTGAGCCATTTTTTCTCCCTCAGCAATTCTTTCCCCAGCTTTCACCTGCCATCAGAAGACTAGCAGGCCCATAGCTACATTCTGCTAGTACATTTACATTTTCTTCCACCATAACATGCTCTTCATAACATGCTTTATGATTTGCCACCAAGTTTGCTGGGTTGCACTGTGGTATTGACCCCTTGGAATCGAAGAGCAGGTTGAGAACTGCAAGCCCAGTAGTCCAAGAGACAGGAAGTCTGGACTACTGCTTATTGGGTATGAACCTTCTATAGTTTCTACAAGGTCACCCCTTATGGTGGGTCACTTCCTCATGCCATTGTGGCATAGGTTATTAAGGTGATTCCTACCACCTGTGGTGGTTAGGAAGAGTAAAAAGAGAACATGTGGTATGTATGTAACTTCTATGAACATCAGATAACCACTGCTGTATTTAAGGCTTAGAGTGAAGGGATGTAGCTGGTTTGTGGTCATTAACAATCAAAATCTCCCCTCCCCCCCATTTTCTCAAAAATTGGTTCAGCAAAACTGAATCTTCAACCTGTCGAGGGAGCATTAGCCATTTTTTTTATGTTTATGTTTATTAACATTATAAATTTTTTTGTTGAACTAACTTCTTGTATTAACAGAATACAGCAAACATCTTTTGTATCAGTATAAGAGAGGTGGCATTGCTGCTGAAGGCCAGTCAGTGATCAAGAAGATAGCAAGTAGGGCTGCAATAATTAATGGACATAATTGATTATGTTTAGTATTTTAAATTTATTTATTTGATAGGGACAGTGCTCATTAATCAACAGTCAGATACTGTAAATAAGCCAGAGTTAGCCCAGCAGGCTAATTTTCATCTGTTGCCCCTTGCCAGATTTTAAGGTGGCAACCTAAAATTAAAATCTAATAAGTAATCACAAATAACAAGCATGTATCAATACAATAAAACCATACAATTGAAACATATCCATGATTAAGTAATGATACAAAAAAACAGATTTAAACATATATCAAAATAGAATAATACCAAATCAACAGATACACACACTACTAAAGATGATAATGGCAATGTCAGAGATAAGATGGTTTATTTACACATGATTAGTATGACAAATTATCGACATGAATTTTTGAAGTCGATGCATAATTTACCTAACAAACAACAGAAACAGGTTATAATGGTGAACACTGGCGAAATAGAGGCACATCAGCCTCTATTTATGGGTAGAATGAAATACAATTTAATACAATAGGGCAGCATGGTGGCACAGTGGGTAGCATTATTGCTTCACAGCACCAGGGTCCCTGGTTTGATCCTGAACTCATGTTACTGTTGGTGAAGTATTTTGCATGTTCTCCCTGTGTTTGTGTGGGTTTCCTCCTACTGTCCAAAAAAGATGCCACTAGGTGGACTAAATTGACCCTGTGAATGAGTATGCAAATGTGTGTGTTCTTGTTGGCCTGAAAATAAATAAATGTAATACAGTAGCCTACCAGTACCAGAACATGCCGCTGCAGTGACCCTCAATGACTTCCGCCCTGTCGCTCTTACTCTCATCATTGCTAAGTGTTTTGAGAGGCTGGTCCTCTCTCACCTGGAAACATGCCTGCCCCCAACACTGGACCCATATCAGTTCGCCTACAGACCCAACAGGTCAACTGAGGATGTCATCAACGGCTCTCCACTCCGCCCTGACTCACCTAGACAATACTAACACCTATGTCAGGATGTTGTTGTTGATTTCAGTTCTGCCTTCAATACTGTCATCCCATCCAAGCTGATCTCCAGTCTCACTGATCTTGGCATCAGCACCTCCTTCTGCAATTGGACCTTGGACTTTGTTACTAGCAGACCACAATCTGTTAGGCCCGACAACCACAACACCTCCACCCTCATTCTGAACATTGCGTACCACAAGGCTGTGTGCTGAGCCCAATCTTCTACTCCCTCTTCACCCACGATTGCATACCTGTGCATGGCTCCAACTTCATAATCAAGTTTGCAGATGACACCACGGTGGCAGGCCTGATCAGTGGCGACGATGAGACGGTCTACAGGGAAGAGGTTCAGCACCTGGAAGCGTGGTGTGCCAACAACAGTCTTGCAGTCAACACTCAGAAGACCAAAGAGCTTATTGTGGACCACCGGAGGACAGGAAGGGGCCATACACACACACACACACACACACCCATCCACGTGTGACCTGAGTGTCCATATCTCTGAGGATATTTCCTGGGCACTCAACACATCCACACTGATCAAAGAGGTGCAACAGTGCCTTTACTTCTTTAGGAAACTAAGGAAAGCTCACTTATCCCCCCAGATACTACTGAACTTTTACCACTGCACTACTGAAAGTGTCTTAACAAACTGCATCACAGTGTGTTACGGCAATGGCAATGTCTTAGATCAGAAGGCCCTCTAGCAGGTGGTGGAAACTGCCCAATGTCCAATGTCCAGCTACCTTCCATCAAAGACAATCATCACAAACTCTGCTTACGGAGGGTGAGAAGTATAATCAAAGAGACCTTTCACCCCAACCATGGTCTGTTTACTCCTCTACCATTAGGGAAACGCTACAGGAGTCTTCGCTGTCACACTAGCAGACTCAGGAACAGTTTCTTCCCATCATCTGTCAGCCTTCTGACAGCTGATATTATTACATATTACATAAGCTAATATTAAAACATATTACCATGTCTTCATCATTTTCATCTATTTTGAGTACTCTACAAATGTGTTTTATGTATGAGTTTCATTATTTCCCCTTGTCCCAAGACTTTTGATCTTAGAACCTGAAAATATGCAATAAAAACTATAGTTATTAACAGTTTCTTTTTTGTTTGGTTATCTAAAGAAAAAGTTAAAAAATGAAAAGTATTTCAATATTCAGTGTGTGAGAGTACTTTCTATCAATTTTTACATAGACTATAGGTGCCCCACAGTACTGCTATCATTTCCAACACAACCAAATAAATATAGTTTCTTCAAAAGTTTGTTTTCTTGGTTACCAAGGAAGCAACAGTCTCAGAGTTCAAACCATGGTTCGCACCTTCTCCCTATGTTTATGTGGGTTTCCTTCAGGTTCTCCAGTTTTCTCCACCATCCTTGCCCCTAGATGTGAAAGAATGTGTGAATGGTGCCCTGCATCCCAACAAAGGTCAATTCTCCTGCTTTTGCCCAGTGTTAGTCTCTGGATTGTCTCAGGATCCACTGCGAACCTGACCAGGATAAAGCTGTTACTAAAGATGAATGAATGAATGTTAGAGCTCAGCAGTAGATATGATGTTATGTTTGCTCAAAGCTTAAACATGTGACACAGATATGTCTTTTTATGATAGCTTGAACAGGAAAAAAATAATGTGAAATCTGACATTGTCAATTGCTTTTTTGGGCCATTTTCAAATGTGGTATTTAAATATGATTTAAAGCTATAGGAATGTGACCTCAGTTTGAACAGATGGGACTTCTATGTTAATTCTGTGGAATGCCGTTTTGATCAAAATTAAATAAATATGCCTATGATATAAATAATAAAACAAGTAAATGCAGCAATAAATAGATAAATAAGTCAATAAATAAATTATACTGAAATATTTTCACAATGACTGTCACATTTCAGTTTGATTTTAGTTATTTCTGTCAATATTGCTAAACTACAAACTAGAATTGCATTAGATATATTTATGATTATGTTCCCAAATGTGCAATTGCTTTTGAGGATGACAAACTTCGTTCTCATTCACAGTCTTCCAAACATTAAAATCTATCAAAGATATACAATTGTCTGTGTTGTTAGTCATTTCTCTCCAATAACGTGACAAGTTGTCAGCCATAATCACTAAGTTGTTACTCTCCTATTTTTTTAAACATTGATACAGTGCATTCAGAAAGTATTGAGACCCCTTCATTTTTTTCACATTTTGTTATGTTGCAGCCTTATGCTAAAATGCTTTAAATTATTTTTTTTCCACATCAATCTACACTCCATGACCTGTAATGACAAAGCAAAAACCAGATTTATGATAACTTTAATTTATTAAAAAGAAAAAACTGAAATATCACATTGACATAAGTATTCAGACCCTTTGCTATGACACTTGAAATTTAGCTCATGTGGTGGCGGAGAGTATGCCACCGCCTTGTAGGGGAAATGTGTGATAACTTACCAAGGAAGACTGACTAA
Organism: Pangasianodon gigas; assembly: GCA_022758105.1. Classification (NCBI taxonomy): domain Eukaryota; kingdom Metazoa; phylum Chordata; class Actinopteri; order Siluriformes; family Pangasiidae; genus Pangasianodon; species Pangasianodon gigas. The sequence goes on from CM040475.1 coordinate 10,884,717, forward strand.
GCAACAGGATCTGAGTCCCCCCCACCCAGTGCTTTTAGCCTCTGTACACCCTTGTCAGTTGGTATGTTTGTACCTATCGTATTGAAGTGGTTAATACGTGACATGTGGCAAGGTGGGCTTCAGGATTTTTTACTTTTTAACTTTATACAGCAGCCACATGAAGTATGTACTACAGGTAATACATATTTAAAAAAAAAAAATTGTAGGCTTATCTGCAGTCCCGTCCTCCCAAGATCTAACAGGATAGATGAGTTGCCCCTACTCTCTAGTAAGTATCTTAAAATAAACATAAACTGTACCTTATGCTTAATTAACTAAAATATTTATTACTACTAATGAACTGTATGCTTTATGGAATTAAGTAAAAGTGAATTGTTCTTAGTTTTTATCTTACAGAAAGGAAAATGCAAGGTTGAATCTCCAATTCAACCAATACAGTCAAATAGAATTCACTTGAAATGAACAACCCTTAAGTGATGTCAGTTAAAATCACAAAAATAAATAAACAAACAAACAAAAAAAATGTCACTCTTTGTTGACAAATGAAATTCAATTCAGTTCAATTGAAAATATTCAGTTCAAAATATTCACTTTCAAGGTCTAAAAAAACAGTAATAGTGTCTCTTTGTATCAATGAGTCCATAAACTAAAAAAAATATCCACTCCAAATTGAATTCAATTATTAAGCTCAACAAAGTGCAGTCTCTAAATCTTCTTTGATGACAAAACAAGAGTTAATATTACTCATCTGATACATGGGGATGAGATGCCATCTAGAGGATGGCGGGGTAATGTCTTATCACTGCCACATAAACACCTTGGCCAATTGTCCACGAGATGCCCAGACAGCTATGGTGCGATCCAACGTGGCTGCAATTCAAGTACGGGTCTATGATGGTGAATGCTAACAAAACCCATGGTACCCAAAAGTCTAGTAAAATCTTCCACCATGATGAATAAATGCATCAGCCATGTCTCCTTGAGTCACCAAGCACATATACCGTTCATTGAACTAGTAAAACAAATACTGGCAATAAAACAAACAAAAGAAACGTGACTATCCCACTCCACTGGCTAACACTTTTCAGACATAGACTAGCTCGTTAACTGCTAGCTGGCTAGTCACTCAGTCCAGCAAAATAATGTGCAGATAACCATGTTTGTCACTCACGGTCCCGGCTGTACTGGAGAACATAAACTTTAAATAACCATAACACAACAGGTCTAAACTTAACTTTTTTTTAAGCCTCTCACTACTCTGTGTGGTTGTAGCACTCTTTTTTTTCTTTATAGCTTTGCTCGCTCTCCTATCCCGCCTCCAACACAACTTGCATGTGCTCTGATTGGCTAAGGAATATGCAACGGTGTCAAAATAAAAGTCTTTAGAATTATTTGTAGACCCCTACATGCCCCCCTGCTAAACCCTGCCATACCATTGGACCTCCTCCAGTTGGCCCAATCCCTGGAAAACAAGGAACAGAGAATAGCAGGTAATACATTACAGTAGGAAACATCAGCATTATTATCATAAGATTCAGAAATCATTTAACTATTAAGCTTGAAATACATTCACATTATGAACTTCAAATACATTCAGGTCTTAATAGCATTACTTCAAAACATAGTCACTCCTATACTTAACAGGCATCGTACTTCTGTTCTGTCTTTGAGAAGATCTGTCTCTTACACTGAGGTGAGGCTTCTGTCTGGCCACTCTGCCATAAAGGCTAGATTGGTGGAGTGTTGCAGTGATGGTAGACCTTCTGCAAGTTTCTCCCATCTCCACACATGATCACTGGAGCTCACCCAGAGTGACCATTAGGTTCTTGGTCTCTTACCAAGGCCCTTCTCCCTGATTGCTCAGTTTGGCCAGATGGCCAGCTCTAGGAAGAGTCCTGGTTGTTCCAAACGTCTTCCATTTAAGAATTATGGAGGCCACTGTGCTCTTGGGAATCTTCAACGCAGCAGAAAATTTTCAGAATTTTTTGTAGCCTTCCCCAGACCTGTGCCTTGACACAATCCTGTCTCTGAGCTCTGCAGGCAGCTCCTTTGACATCATGGCTTGGTTTTTGCTCTGACATGCATTTTCAGCTGATAGATCTGAAATAGACAGGTATGTGCCTTTCCAAATCACGTCCAATCAATTGAATTTGCCAAAGGTGGACTCCAAACAAAGTGTAGAAACATCTCAAAGATGATCCAGAGAAATGGGATGCCCCTGAGCTAAATTTCAAGTGTCATAGCAAAGGGACTGAATACTTATGTCAATGTGGTATTTCAGTTTTTTCTTTTTAATAAATTTGTAAAGTTATCACTAATCTGGTTTTTGCTTTGTCATTATGGGGTATAGAGTGTAAATTGGTGTGGAAAATTTTTTAAAGCATTTTAGCTTAAGGCTGCAACATACCAAAATGTAAAAAAAAAAAAAAAAAAAAAAAAAAGGTCTGAATATTTTCTGAATGCACTGTATTTAATTTAGTTTTGTGGCTCAGCAATATTAATGGTAATTACATATCTTTCCTGCTGAGAGTGGATTTTGACACCCTTCCAACCCCATTAAACCGGCACAGGTGGGGGATGAGGGGGGACCCATTGTGCAAGCTGTGTGGTGGGAGAGGAACCATAGTGCACATCCTGTCGGGCTGCAAGACAGCGTTGACCCAAGGAAGGTGTCATGACAAATTTCTTCCACCTTTCGTGCTCCAAGATGTCTGTGTGCATTGATTCGTAGACATCTTGGAGCAGGAAAGGTAGAAGAAACACTAAGGCAAAGAATTCTACACCATTGCCTTCTTCAAGGAGAGAGTGAGGCCTTCAGCCAACAGAACAGCCAGGTCTAGTCTACTGCAGTCACACAAATGATGGGAGATGAGAGTTGACCTGGTTATCTGGTCAGCAGAAGAGAAGAAAATCATCATGGTGGAGCTGACTGTACCGTGGGAGGTGGGCAGTGAAGAGGCAGTGGAAAGGAAAACCAGCGAGTACCAACAGCTTGTCACCGACTGCAGGGACAAAGGCTGGCAGGCCTGGCTGTTTCCAGTGGAGGTGGATTGTCGGGGATTCCCTGCACAATCAATGTGAAGCCAGGAGGAGAAGGGCAGTGATTTGGCCACCACTTCCGACTCACAACCTGGAGGGTGCTTATGGGTCAAAATACTTGATGAAAGTTAGGCACTACCTGATGACATCTCCTCCTGGGCAAGACTACAACCAGACTAGATGGTTGTATGAAGGGCATCCTAGGGATGTATTAAAAATCATTAACTAGGGAATGAGCTGATGTTTATTGCTTCTTGTTTCACATGAGTAAACTCACCTTTTAAATATTCTGTTGCACTTGTTTCTAAGAGGTCTCTTCTAGTCTAATCAGCGTTGTGGAGCATGCAGGTCAGTTCTGGTGCATGAATTGTTCAGACTGCTGTCAAGCAATGTAGGCCACATTAAAAACACAACTGGCTTCATTCTCTATTAAACTTGGGTGTAATGTTTTTTTTCATAGACCCAACCAAACTTAAAATTACCGCCAGATTTACAAAGGCTTTGGTAATGCTGATTTTCTTCAAACTTGCGTGCAAATGGTGATTGTCATTAATCACCCATAAAGTGTTAAGTGCATTCACAGCATAGATTATTTGCATTTAGTCACAAACAAAAAACTCCATGAAAAGAAAAGCTCACAGAGAGCTGAAAGCACAAAATGATGACAAAACAGTGAGAAAAAGGGAATTGGAAGTGGGAGTTATTTTGTCTCTACTCTGTGCTAAGGAAAAATATTATTTGCAGTGTAATAGCACCTGATAAGGCCAAAGCTGGAGACAAATTACAGAAAAGGTGAATTAGGTGTGAATTAAGCAAGGTGAAAAGAAAATGTTTTGACATGAAAATGGAGAGAAAAAAATACTGTACCCAAGTGATCATGGACATCAAGTACCTCACAGAGGGAAACTGCTGGTTAATTGTTTTAAGTGTATCAGTGACTGTTGGCCAGAAGTTTCTCGTGCCAACATGATCTTTGGCCTCTCTTAACAGTATCTGGCTGCAGCTCATCTTGCTCAATCCACAAGACCTACAGTGGATATAAAAAGTCTACACATCCCAGTTAAAACTGTAGGTTTTTGTGCTGTAAAAATAAAAAGATAAATCATGTAAAGATTTTTCCACTTATAATGTGATATAGCAACCAATAAAATTCAAATGGAAAAACAAATTCACTTGAAAAAAGTAAAAGAAAAAGAAAAAACATACAATAACCTGGTTGCATAAGTGTGTACACCCTTTTATACTGGGACATTCGACTGTGTTCAGAATTAATCAATCAAATTCAAACTCCTGTTCAGAAGTAGTTATCATACACTCGTCATCAGTGAAGTGATTCTGATTAATCCCAGAAAAGATCAGCTGTTTCTGTAGGAGTTTCTTGACATCTTCTTTTTTTCATCCAACTGCTGAAGCCATGGTTTGCAAAAAGCTTACAAAGCATGTATGGAATTTCATTGTCAAAAAGTATCTATCAGCTGAGGGGTACAAAAGAATTTACAAAACATTAGATGTACCATGGAACACAGTGAGGGCCAACATCACCAAGGTGAGAAAATGGGGCACCACAGTGACAATACCAAGAACTGGACGTCCCTCCAAAATTGACGAGGCTGCAAGAGACCTAGGGCAATATTAAAGGAGCTGCAGTAATATCTGGCAAGTATTGGTCACTCCCTGCATGTGACAACAATCGCTCGTATTCTTCACATACAAGATATTTATATCCTGTTTTCCTTTAGACTGGCTGTCATACCTATTAATTTCTTGTGTTTTTTAGGCTGCTGCTTTATAATGTATTTTATGTGTTTTTGTTATGTTGTTTTATGTTTATAATATTTTAGTGTGTAAAGTAACCTCAGGTCTGAGAAAGGCACTATATAATATAAAATTATTATTATCATTATTATTATTATTATTATTGGTATTCCATATCTGGGTTAATCCAAGCCCTCCTAAATCACCCCAAACCATGTGGCAAAATGGGTTAAGGTCTGATGAGACCAAGGTAGAACTTTTAGGGCATAATTCTAAAAGATATATTTGTTGCAAAAACAAGACAGCTTATCACTCAAGAACACCATACCCACGGGTAAGCATGGTGGGGGCAGCACAGTAGATCCCCTCACAATTTGAAAGATCTGGAGCATTTTTTTCAAGGAAGCATGGAATTTGCCATATCATGATGTGCTAATTTGGTACGCTCTCACCCAAAAAGAGAGTATGTATTACAAGCCAATGGTGCTTTAACAAGGTATTAGTTAAGGGGTGTGCACACTTATGCAACCAGTTTATTAGGGGTCAAGCGCCAAAAGTGCTGGAACCATGTTTTTGTCCATATTCTTCTTTTTCTTCTTCTTCTTCTTTTTCTTCTTCTTCTTATTCTAATTCTTATTCTTATTCTTCTTATTATTATATGCTGGAGGTCTATGTCATGCCAATGCCGGAATTGGCTTCCAACACCCTTAACACCACACGGCCTACAAACATGGCCGCCAAGGACTCAATCTCCCCACACACAGGTTCCAACTCACCTGACTACTGATCACTTTCACTTTGAACTCATTACGCCACCACAGTACACACTCTGTGACAGTGGGGGCATGGTCAAGCGTCAACCATGGATGGAGAGGAGGTGGGTCGAACCGGCTAGTAACCCGTGATGATTCTTACCTGTGTCTTATTACCGCCAATCTGTGTCTCTTTGTGCTTTCAGTGACTCCCGTAACCGGCAAGAGAGAGAGAGCATTATATAGCTGGTGGAGCTTGTGAGACATGTATGAATGCACACACGCACACGTGCACACACCCTGGAGCATGAACTTGAACTTGATGGAGTGAAAGCTGCGAGTCTGGGACAGACCTATTTTCTGTTGAGTTGTTCTGTTTTTGTTGAGTTTTTGGAAGTGCGCTGAAAGGCGCGGACTGAATACACACAAGCCCAGAGCTTGGCTAAAATTCCGCATTCCTCCCGAGTCTTCCTCCACACCCTCAGACACAGGGTTCTACAGACTCACAGTCATTCAACAGTGAAGTATACATTCTGTGTTTTTCTACCAGTCATTACCGAGCAGTTCATTGTGTCATAGTCCTTTTGGTTTTTGTATATAGTTCTGGTTTTCACATTTTTGCTCTTTTTCTAGGCCAGTTTATGCCGTTTGTATATCGCTGAACCATTGCCTGTTCTTTGAAATTGTATTAGTCTCACGTTTTGTAGCTGTCTGCCAGCGTTATAAATAAAGGTAGATCTGTATCCGTATCTGCCGCCTGACAGAATACTTCACCCCAACATGGATGCAGCAGGTGATATGGAGTGGCATCAGGCATTAGAGGCACAGGGCTGCCTCGTTTGAGAGAAACAGCCGCTGATAGCCATGCTTAGCACACAGCTAGCACAGCTTTGCACCACTGTGCCAGCTCCGCTAGCTATCTCCCTATCTGCTTCCTTGCTCATTGCACGCCCAGAGAAATATGCTGGCAATCCTGCAGGATGCAAGGGCTTCATGCTCCAGTGTTCACTCTACTTCTTGGGTCAAGAAGGAGTCCCCAAGAGTATGAAGATCATTCAATTTGTCAACTCGCTGACCAACAAAGTGCTCGCATGGGCCACGGCTGTATGGTCCCAAGGGGGTGAGCACACAACTTCTTATGAACAATTCCTGAACAATTCCTTCAACTCTTTCAGTGTGTTTTCAACCACTCTCCAGAGGGCAAGGTGACTGGGAGAGACTCCTCTGCCTGAAGCAGGGGGACCTTAGCGTTGCTGAGTTCACTGTAAACTTCTGCACGTTAGCCGCTGGAAGCGGCTGGAATAAGCTGGCTCTCAAGGCCACATATTATCAGGGGCTCAACACAGATATACTCACAGATCTCGACCTCATGCTCTGGAATCAAGGAGGAGTAAAGGCTACGACAACCCCGGGCCGAGAAATCCACACCACAGAACCCATGCAGCTTAGCCAGATCACACCCTGTGGAATACCAAAGGTGTCAGATGGAGAGATTGCTATTACTGTGGCAGGCCCCAGCATCAAGAAGCACAGTGCTTCCTCTAGACCATCGGCCAATGTTCCACAGCCGAATCATGAGCGAGCGTCTTCCACATTTAGCTCCCCCATGGTGACCTCCTCCAGAATTCTCTCTTACCAAAATTTTGTGCTAGTAGTTCAGATCACACACTCAGGAAATATCTGTTACATTGCAACATTGATTGACTCCAGCCACACTGGACACTTCATAGACAACACCCTCGCCAACAAGCTCCAGCTACTCCTTCAATCACTGCAGCACCCCTCAAAATTCAGGCAGTAGAGGCCCCACTGGGGGGAAGGGTCCATCACCCACTGCACCAAGCCCTTAACCCTCAATGTCAGCTCCATTATATTCACTAAATGGGACCTGTGGAACGCATACAACTTGGTGTGTATCCGTGAAGGGGATGAGTGGAAGACAGCCTTGAGCACCGCCTCTGGCCACTTCAAATACGTCATGCCATATCGGCTAGCTTCAGCCCCCGCAGTATTCCAGTGTCTGATTAATGACGTTTTACAGGAAATGGGGAAATTTTGCTGGGGAAATTTATTATAGCTTACTTAGACAACATCCTGATTTATTCCCCAGACAAAGATACACATGTCACTCATGTCAAAAATTTGCCCAAGAATTAGCTATATGTAAAGGGGGGAAATGTCAGTTCCATGCGTCAAAGATAGCATTCCTTAGATACATCATTGGTCCAGAGGGGGTGCTCATGGACCAAGATAAGGTCACTGCTGTCACAAACTGGCCCACACTGACCACTATCAAGGAAATGCAAAGTTTTCCTAGATTCAGGTTCATCCCTGGCTTCAGTATCATAGCGTCACCCTTAACAGCCCTACTGAAGCCCTCCCTCTACCCGCAGCACAGATACCATGGTCACATCTAGCCATTGACTTCATCACAGATCTCCCCACATCAGAAAACAACATGCTCATTATGGTGATCATTGACTGCTGATCATTGATCAAGTCCCTTCATCTGCTTCCTCTCCCTGGCCTGCCGTCTACTTTCAAGATGGCAGAATAGATGTTGAATCATGTGATCAGACACTTTGCCATCCCAGAGGACATAGTGAGTGACCGGGGAGCTCAGTTCACATCACATGTATGGGGAGGGTTCATGGAAAAATTAGGAATCTCGGTGAGCCTAAGGTAAGGTTACCATCTCCAGGTGAATGGCCAAGTGGAAAGTCATGTCAACGCCAAATCGGTGTGTCAATGCTGAATCGGCATCCAACTATAACACCCATAACACCACGCAGCCTACCGATTGGGCATAGTGCCCATAGTCATTTCACCAATTATTCGCACCGCCCATCAATGCCTCTAGCAGCACCATTGGGTCAGAATTATAAGGTGCATTTTTGCTTATAACTTTTGAAGCATTTGTCATAGGAATGAAATTCTTGTTCTGCATTAATTCTTGGCTCATGCTGACCCCAGGACGTCATTTTCTGCCATATTGGATTTTCCTCATTTTAAGTTTTTTGAAAAACCTTTAAAAGTTTTCACATCCCACAATTTTTGTTCAATCTTCACCAAATTTAGCTGAGATTTATCTTGATTAATCTGCACGAAAGTTATCAAAAGTTTTTTTGATATTCAGAAGCATTCTTCACCAAAACAGGACGTGAGGCCATATCTCAACAACTGCTTGATGGATTGACATGAAACTTGAGAATACCTATTGGGATGTCCTTTAGAATTAATTGAATACCTATTGCGAATTTTCTATCCACCATTTCTAAATTTCCGCCATTATACAATACAGGAAGTTTGGCAATGCTTTGACATTTTTGTACCAAACTTGGCAGACCCCTCAAGAATGATGTCATGAGAAAGCCTATTAAGTTTTGTCTTTGAGTGCTACATGGTGATATAATAAGAAAAAAAAACTGTTTTTGCCATTACTTTTGAAGTGTTTGGTTTAGCATCATGATTCCTTGTTTTCCCTGATTCCTTGGAAGCTTCTAAGGTCAGTTGATGTAAAAGATTTTATGGCCATCTTTGTATTTTATGAACAATCAGGACAGAATGTGGCAAAAAGAAAAAAATTGGACATGCACAGGAATGGCACAATATCATATTTCTCAGTTGAATTAGTGCTCTAAAGTGTTGCACCGCATTAAAGGACCCACTTATAAAGAAGCTTTTGTCCTCCGAAAAATAAATCATACTATTCTTGAAATACACTATATAGGCAAAAATATGTGGACCTGACCATCACACCCATATTTGGGCCTTCCCCAAAGTGTTGCTACAAAGTTGGATGCACACAATTATCTAGAATGACTGTATGCTGTAGCATTAAGATTTCCCTTCACTGAAACTAAGGGGTCCAAACCTGTTCCAGTATGACAATACCCCTGTGCACAAAGTGAGGTCAATAAAGACATGGTTTGCAAAGGTTGATGTGGAAGAACCTTGACCTCAACCCCACTGAACACCTTTGGGATGAACTGGAACACAGTTTGCACCCAAGGCCTTCTCTCCTGACATCAGCACCTGACCTCACTAATGCTCTTGTGGCTGAATGGGCAAATCTCCACAGTCAGGTTACAAAATCAAGTGGAAAGAAATGTGGAGGATATAGGATTATAGGCTAAGAATGTATGTAAAAGCGTTGCTGAAACGTGGTCTCACATCTTTTTGCAACTTTGCCATCAATTTTTTTTTGGACATTATGGATGAATTGTCCATCATATCAAAAATCTGAGCAACAAGTTTTGTTCAAGTTGGACTAACTGGATACTGGAAAATTTTGTTGGAGAAGAATTTGCTGCTGAGGATGGGCCACATGAATAGCCTAAAGATCACCATAGGGTTACTCTGGATGGTACCACACAGACATCCTAAAGATGGCTGTGGATGTTAAAAGAAGATAAAGATATGATAAAGAATTCAAGTTCCTTTTAACACACTGAGCACTGCTTGAATTTATAGTCTAGAGTTAAAGAAGAGTAATGATTCATTCATCACCAAAACAGGATGTGAGGCTGTTTACCAAAAAAGGATGTGAGGCTGAGGATGGGTTACCTTTTGAGTCTGGTTCCTCTCAAGGTTTATTCCTCTTGTCACCTCAGGGAGTTTTTCCCTTGCTACAGTTGCCTCTAGCTTGCTCATTAGGGATTAATGTAAACCTAATTTAAATTTTATATCTGGATTTCTGTAAACCTGCTTTGTGACAATGTCCATTGTTAAAAGTGCTATATAAATAAAATTGAATTAAATTGAACTGAATAATTTTAAATGCTGTTTTTGTTAAAACTCAAACTAGCCATTATTTTTTGTTTGCAAATCACAAATTTGTTAAATCAAGAACACTCTGACAGTTCCAGGGAACAACTGAAAAATTTAAAGACAAATCATGGTTTGATGTTGAATGTTTCAAAAGGTATAAGCAGTTTTACTAATTTGTGAATTATACTGCTTGCTAGAGGTGAATTTGTTGGTCAGCGTGAGCGAAATACACCGAAATTGATTTGTAGGTAGCTGGGACCTGATTTGTGGGTCAGCTGCATACCACCACACCTGGGGGAGTCTCCATATGTGATCTATGATGTTTGTACTACGGGGTAGAGGCAAAAGTACATCGGAAAATTCTCCTTGCTACATAGCAATTGTTCTCTGGGACAGTGAGAGATGGTCTCCACTAGCTCCCCTCTCTCAGGAACCACCTCTCTCCATGGTCTCCAAGAAGATAGAGGTGGTACATTTGTAGTGCATTGCCTCTATCCATTTGCCTGACCTCATAGTCGACTTCCCCAGCTCGCTGTTTGACATCAAAGGGACTTGCCACATTGCAAGTAATTTCAAGCTCAACATGGGAAGTAATATGAGCACTTTATTTCCCAGTGCAAATTTGCTGTGGCTAAGGTGTGGAGTTTTGCTCTCAGGTCCAGAAGGTATTGAATTTCATTTTTACTGAATGAAGGCCCCAATTTTCCCAAAAGACACCACTGGGCTTTTGCCCGTATAATAAATCAAATGTGAAGAACCCTGTGAAGGCATGCGGGACATCTCTTTTTTACAAATAACAAAAAGCATTTCCCTGCAGCTTTTTGGAACCAATAATTGAGGGGTCTCTTCTTTTGTGTAACTGTCCTGTCACTGTCACTCGATATAACTTATTCTTGATTATTGAAAAATACGGGTAGGTGAGTGCAATTTCTGACTGGACTATTTGACCATTGATTACTCTCACTAAGTCAATGGCCTGGCAGAGACACTGGTCACACATCTGTTCCAATTGGAAGTCCCCAAAGGTTACACCCTGAAAGTCCACCTTCTCCATGTCATCATGAAGCAACACAGATGTTGATGGCCCTGGCACTGCTTTCATGGCCAGAGAGGCACACATCCCACACCTCGCTATGCTGTGGCAGGACCTATTTTTTCATCATAATTTTTGACATTTTCCTAAACCCCAGCCAATTTGTCCCCAAAATGAGTGTATGGGTATGGGGGACTAACTGCCACCACAACACTATGTGTTTGGCCCCAGAAATTTATCAATACAGGCGCTAGTGGATATTTGTGAAAACCCCCATGCACACACCTCACCTTCACCAATCATGCATTTCCCAATGCCTAGCCTTGAATCAGGCTTTGGAGTGCCCACCAACTCTTGGCCTGCTCCTGAGAAATGGCTTCAAAGTGCAGCTGCCGCTCATTGCCCAGGTTGAGAAGAGCATGGGTTTGGGTTGGTGGAAGCTAGAAAGGGACTTTCTGATTTCCCCAAGAGAGTAGGCTTCCACTGCAGTGTTTGAGTCAAATTGGCTAAGAGAATGAAATTGGCTGAGTTGTCCCGTGTCTTACCGCCAGAAGTTTGGTTTCAATCAACCTCGTCACAGAAGGATCCACTGTTTTTCACCACTAAGAACACTATTCCTAGTGTAATTTTCTCAGGAACACTAGGCTGAAGATATAAGTATTTTGTATACATCATTTATTTTATAAATTATTATTAGAAATATTGCTTTAACTACAAAGACAGATTTTGTGTACTACTAGTTTGAAATGTTACTGGGAGTCCAATAAAAATGGACAAATTTTAGACAACAATCATGTTGATGGTGGAATGTCTTAAAGAGAAACAGAGCTCATGTGTGATTTTAATGTCACTGTGCATTAAATTGCTTTTTAAAATTTGATTTGGAAACCTGATGGACAGGGATGTTTTGTCTCTCACATGCCACCTAGAGAATGTTGCTTTTAATCCTCCAGACATATATAAGATAGGCAGGCAAGTGTGTTGGTAATGCTGTTCAAGTGGCCACTGCATCTGCATGTGCACACAAAGTCATGCGTTGTGTAAATATAGACCAGACCCCTCTGCTTTGCGTCAGGCTGTATCAAACCACCCTCGCCTGGATTATTTCCCTATAACAACATCCCATATTGTGTTTTATTCCTTATGTATCATTCAATGCTGGATGTGACAGCGGAAAGAGATACACCCTTTCAAACATACCTCCTGACTTTTTGAATAGCTGTGTCAAGAAATGTAGATCACGCTTCACACTAGACTGGTAAGCCAGCACAAAGAATATTCCTTTGGTTTTTAGTCAGATATGTTATGGACATAATCAAATGTTCAAATGTTACAGTAGTCCCAAATTATAAATCTGGAATTTTTTTTAAATCTAAGGTGGTCATGGCTTGGGGTCACAGAAAATTCACAGAGTCAATTTGAGGTCATATGCCCAAAAAGTTTGGGAACCCCTGTCCTAACATTAGAAAATGGAGCCAGCAATCTCATGCTTCACCACCTAGAGTACTATTCCGAATACAACCTCTTGGGAATGTGGTGCCAAAGAGGAAAGCTGTGCTATAGGGTGTTGTGGCTGAATTGTCTGCTGGGAAAACAGAGAATAATATTTGGGAACTCTATTTCTGAAGATCCCTAAATGCAGTACATCAGCTACTAGCAACTGAAGCCATGGCCAGCAATCTAACCAGTAAGGCCCAATGAAAGACACCTTTAGTGTAGCCACAGGGCTAATGGAGGTCCCCACTCCAACCTATATATGCGAGTTAGTGAGGCTCACCCACTTTGCGACTATGTTGCGATAGTTATGCATGTGGAATTACAAGTGGAAAACCACTCTACCAACTTGCAACTCAGCAATAGGAGTGTAAATATGAGGGAGGCAGCTTCATCTGTAGTTCCACCTGTAGTCACAAGCTGTTATGCTGATGGCCACCAAAACTCCCAATACATGTAAAGCGAGAAGAAGTAAAGGGAATGTTGATGGTTACTAATGGCTTTTTATAGTGTAATTTCATATATGTTCACCACGTGACTTTGTGTTAAAGGTACACATACACACAAAGAACGTAGCCAGGTGTTGAAACACTGCTCCTGGCAGTTAGAAGGTATGAAATACTCTGCCCGGCCAAAAAAAGAGTCACTGTTTAGATTTTAATAGGCAAATACATAAGAGTCTATGAATGGATCATTATTAGAGTGATTATAATATTTCTAGCATGTTATATGTTTGGCAACAGTTCTTTTAATCTTAAAAGATGAAGTGTGTAGCTTTTTAGTTCTTTAATAACCATGTAGAAAGACGTATCATGGCCATATTCCAGGATGACACTGCCAAGATTCATCAGGGTTAAAATTGTGAAAGAATGGTTCAGAGAGCATGAAGAATCATTTTCACACATGCACCGCTTGATGGAAATAAATGTTGTGATGTTATTTCCATTAAGAGGTGCATCAATTTTTGGTCAAGTTCTTGTACTGACAAAGAAAGAGGTGAGCACTCTGTAAAGTCTCCTCCAGCCCATCCCAACGACTTTCACTGAGGTTAAGGTCAGGACTCAGAGGTGCCAATTCATGTGTGAAAATGATTCTTTATGCTCTCTGAACCATTCTTTCACAATTTTAACCCTGATGAATCTTGGCAGTGTCATCCTGGAATATGGCCATGGTACGTCTTTCTACATGGTTATTAAAGAACTAAAAAGCTACACACTTCATCTTTTAAGATGAAAAGAACTGTTGCCAAACATATAACATGCTAGAAACATTATAATCACTCTAATAATGATCCATTCATAGACTCTTATGTATTTGCCTATTAAAATCTAAACAGCGACTTTTTTTTGGCCGGGCAGTGTATAACACATAATTACAATAGGGTAACTGAGCTGTAGATCCACTGAATAAGTTCATTCAAAGAGATTAAAGCAAGACAAGAAAGAGATTGACATTTATTCAATATGCTTTTGAAGCTAAATTCTCAGTTTTTACTTTTTTAATCTCAGAAATATCTCATGTCTCCTCTTTGTTTTTTGTCTCCTCCTAAGGAAACATCTGTGTCAAATGTGCTACCTAAATTAAACACAAGCGAGAATCATTTGCTCAGTTTGCTGGCTTTTTATCCAAAGTGACATACAGTTGAGACAGGCTACAGCCCAATCATTTGGGGGTTAAGAGTCTTGCTCAAGAACCCACCAAAGACAGCTTGGTGGTGCTGCGATTTGAACTCACAACCTTCTGGTCAGTAGATCAAAGCCTATTGGCAATAAGGCACCATTTACCCTGAAATTGTATTCCAATAAGTCTTCTGATATATTAAAAAGCAATTTGAGCATTTTTTTCCCAGCCTGTTAGGAAGCTGGGGTCAGACAGGAGGGTCAGCCATGACAGGCACCCCTGGACCAGAGAAATTTAAGGGCCTTGATCAAGAGCCCAAGAGTGGAAGCTTATGTTGCTTTTAAAGCAAAAGAAATTAGATTTTTTAGAAATATGTCAATGCATGTGCAGTTGCAGTGATAGTTTTGATGTCTTAACTATTTTTTTTAATGTGTGAACCCTGTGATTAGCACAGCATAACTACAGTAACCTGGCCACTCATTAATGCAGATCAACAAAAATCTCTTCACAAAATTAACTTTATAATATTTTTATTTATTAAATAATATACCAATATAAATATAAAAATATTTTGTCCTCATTTTGTCCACGAGTCAGCCACGCCTGCCTGAGCTTGAGAGGGAAAAGGAGGAGTGGTTTATTCATAGAGCAGATGTTCATGGACTGCTCATCAGATAGCAAGCTTCTACTCAAAGTTTCCCATAGTTAAAAGGTGTGCACTCTGTGGAAAATAATCAGAAAATACATTTTATATTTTAATATTACCTATTTTATACTGCATATAATCCATTTTATAATGTTTGTCTTAATGTGACTCAAAAAGGAACACTGAGCTGAGGCCTACATGCAAAGGGCAACTTGACATAAGAAAAACAAGTTATCAAACGGCCTTCATTCCTAGGACTAGGACAGAGGGGAACAAACACATTCCATCACCTAGGCAGGTGCCAGTAAATTTGTCTAATAAACTTAGTTTTTTACCAGGCTATGCAGAGGACTGCTTAAGACGAGGAGAAGTAAAAGCCTTGATAGATTATCAGGCAGAACTCGCAGTGCAGGGAGAGATGTTGAGACATCTCCTAGGTCAGCCTGATCTGGTGCGGTCTCATCGGCCTGCTTTAGATGTGCTTTAGAATAACATAAAAGGGAAATGGCTGATCTAAAGGGATGGGGAGATATCTAGTGATGGTAAAGAGAGTCAGAGTGAGTAAAACAAAGTAGAATTAGCGAATTAGAGGAGGAAAATATGTCCCACTCTTGGGACAGCTAAGATCATGCACTATGATCAGCTCTTCAGAGGTCCCTAAAGACACCTCCTTTATTGCTTGGGTTTTCCTTTGTAATAAAGTTTCTGATTTGAAAGTTTGGGTTTCTGATTTTCAGAAGTTTTGATTTCCTTGCTCATCCTCGAACCTACATGTGAGAAGGGAAGAATTCTCCATGACATATTTGGCGAGCCAGCCAGGAAGGCAATAATCTGGAGGAGTGGGATGGAGTGGACTGCCCGGGCAGGGGGTAGACTGCTGGCCACCAAAGGGGAAAAGGCAAGCAGAGCTGGTTTTATCAAATTCTGCATTAGTAGCAGTGATTCACCTGCCTGTGTAGTTTGCACGGTACACACTCTGTTGTAACACGGGGACACCCTCCTGGAGGTTAAGCAATGAACCAATGTTGATAAAAGACAAAGGTAAGCAGATAGTGTTGTAAAATAGGCTCATTGTCTGTAGGCAGAGGCGAGGAGCATGAGTGATAAATAGCATCATTGCCTGATTTGACGCAAGTGGTTAAAATTCCTGATGTCAGAGAACAAGTGTGCAGTTCAATAGTTTCTACTCCAGTAAAGGCTTTATATGGGTTTTGCTCAGTGAGTAGATTTCATTGTGTTTGTATTTTGGTGTAAAATAGGCTCATTGTCTGTAGGCAGAGGTGAGGAGCAGGAGTGATATATAGCCTCACTGCCTGAGTGGACGCAGGTGGTTAAAATTCCTAATGTCAGAAAACCCATGTGCAGTTCAATAGTTTCTACTACAGTAAAGGCTTTATACGGGTTTCGCTCAGTGGGTAGAATTAATATTGTCTGTGTAAAGGCCTTGTGTTTGTATTTTGTGTTTGTTGTGTTGTTTGTGAAGAAAACCTGTGTGCAGTTCAATAGTTTCTACTCCAGTAAAGGCTTTTTACAGGTTTTGCTCAGTGGGTAGAATTCATATTGTCTGCGTAAAAGGCCTTGTGTTTGTCATTGTGTTGTGGTGCCTTGTTTTTTTTTTGTCATTGTATTGTGTTTGTTGTGTTGTCTTTTTGAAGTGACTAAAAGTCTGATGTGCATCTTTGGTTTGAATGTTGCATGAAAGCATGAGCAAGTGATAGTGCGTAAGAGTGTATGAGAGTAAATGACAAGCCCTACTTGTGTATGTGAGTGAGGGCGAGAGAGAGAGAGAGAGAGAGAGAGAGACTGGATCACATGCCTTTGTGGTGCCTTTCTAAAATTTAATGCATCTTGTAGCCAGTGGATTAAGAGCCACTTGATCCTTACAAACAGAACTGGCTTTCTTCATTTTTAATGTGCAATTAAATTTTTATCTTTAGTGTGCTAATTAAATCAGCAATAAATTTTACTTTCATTTTAGTGTGCTAATTAAATTTGTATAATCATCACAGAATGTTTAGCTCCATTTTTAGTGTGCTAATTAAATTAGTATGATCTATATATAAAGTGCAGAATTTTAGCTTTTTTTTTTCATTTTGGGTGATTAATGCATGGTTTATTGGATATCTGATTTTAGCTTTTTTTTTCATTTTGAGTGTTTTAAGTAAACTTGTATAATGAGTACATTGCTCATTTGCCAGCTGAATCTTTAGCATTTTGAGCATGTTACTTAACTTGTATAACCCGCGCATTGTCTGATGGATATCTGAATTTTAAGCTGCATACCTGTGTGTGTGTGTGTGTGAGTGTGGATATCTGTATTTTAAGCTGCATAACTGTGCATGTGTCTGAGTGGTAGAGTGTGTAAAAGTGTGAACCTGATTATTTATGAATCTTAAAATTGCTGCTATAAGTTTATAGTCTGCTTAAGTGGAAGGCCTTTACTAACTGCTAGGTCATACTAACAGTGGATTGATAAAATATAAATTAGTGTGTTAAACATTTCGAGAAAACATCATTTTTATTCTTTGGCTTATTGCAATTTTTTGTACTGTAGGTGGTGTTTTGTGGCTGGTTATGGAAAGATTATTATAATAAGTAATGTCAGTAACATCACAAAGAGACATAGAATTAAATGAGTCCACTAGGGACAAAGAACCCATTTTTTGCTAGAAAAAACTTGTTTTGAGGATGGAGTGGAGGAATATCAGACACCAGAGGACATAAATAGTAAATTGTGGAGACTTACTCAGTGGTATAATCTTTTTTGACAGCTGACTTAGAACAACATGACTTTGTGTTACGGACCTTGACAGAAATGCGGACTGTAGGGAACCTATCTGACATCTTAGACACTTTACTGCAGAGTGAAGTTGGAGCTAAGGTCAGATTACCCATTTCTGCCTGGATTTCAGCATCAACTAGAGACTGTAGTGACATAGTGGATGAAGACATTCACCCAACACATCACAGACATTCTATCTTTTGATAGCTGTGCCAGGCAGTATCCAGTCAACATGCTTAGGTAAGTATGCTCCATTTATTTCCATCCAAGAGTTTGACAAAAAAGGAATAAAATGGACAAGGTAACCTACCACCATGTCATTGAAAATCTGTTCGTGTTTTTACTGACAGGCCTCATAGACTGACTACTAAAGCCCTTTAAGCAGGACCCTACAGGTGTTATCTAGGTGCAGTGACCGGTATGCAACAATAGAGGTAGGTGTTCAGCTCAAAGAAATGACAAAAAGGTAAATGGAAATTTCACCATCTCAATAACCAGACAAATATTCTGCACTAATTCAAATAGACAATTCAAAGAAAATTAAGATGGCTCTAACAATAGCCAACCCCTATCTCCTTCCCACTTATAGGTGAGATCTGGATCACCAAAAGACTTGTTAGTTGGAAAAATGGGCTAGTGGCTAGCCTCTGGACAGGCTGTAGGAGAAAAATAGGAGAAACCGTAGAAGACATTTTCTGTAAACTAATTTGGCAAGACTAAAGATAAGTAGACAAAGCTAAATAAAGGAGAGAGGCAGCAGAAAAAAGACATACTGTAGAACAAAGGAAATTTGACGACATGAAAAGGAGAGTTGAGGAAAAGGCAAAAGAGGTGGAGTCTTTGAAGTCAGACGCACCAGCTACACTGACAGTAACGCCTTGCATATCACCACCTTGTTATAATGACATCTATCCACTGATAAAAGAAGAAGAGGGAATAGAACTGGAAGGAGATATGATGTTTAAAGGCATGGTAAGAACTGCCCGAGGCTGTCCACCCAGAAGTGAAGGAGGAAATCCAGTTGCATACAGCCCTATTTCAAGTCACTGCTCGGTGGGAGGGGCATGCCAAGGTGATGTGAGCTCAAAAAGAGAACAAGCCCCACCCTCAACCTCTGTTTGCCAGCAGGAGAGACAGAATGTCAGCTGCAGAGAAACTACTGTGGGAACATGCTGTGTCCAAAAGCAACCACATGACGGCGGCAGAGACATGCCCAGTGAGGAAGAGTGTGCCTCTACAGATTATACAGACAGTGAAGCAACAAGTGATGATGAAGAGAATGAAGACCTTCATGTAAAACTGAGAGGGAAATTATAGGTTGAAAACAAGAAAATAAGAAAACAACTACTAAGGCTGCTGAGGAAAGAAGAGCCCTGGAACCCAGACCACGCACTAATACATCAGATATTGGAAAGCACTCGTACGGCTTTTGAACACAGTCTACGTGCTACTGCAGAGAAAACTCCCCCAAAGCCAGAAATAAATAAAAAAAAGAAACCCAGTAGAACAAGAACTCATTCCCTGGTCAAGCTCAACTTGAGTAAAGCTCAAGTTCTTAATTTCCCTAATAAAGACTCTACCTCATAATGTTCAGGAGGGACTGAACCAAGCTGTGGGACTGAACAAGAAACCATGGCCTGAAATTAAAGATTATAGAATCCATCATGTCAACAGATATACACAGAAGAAACAGAAAGAGAAAAATAAGGACTCTGAACTGTCAACCTCACTGCTAAAGAAACAGCTGGCTGAAATGAACAAGAAGGAAAAAGAAATCAGCTAACATGCAAGCTAGCATGCTCCAGTATCCCCTAATACCGCTCCAGTAACCCCTAATACCACTCCAGTAACCCCTAATACTGTTCCTAATACAATTAATACCAGAAACCCTAATACCATCCCTGGTATTACCATCCCTGCCTCTGCACCTGTACAAGTCTACATACAAGCACAGAAAACCAGGTGGCTACAAACAGGGTGCAGGCAGAGATGGAGGGTTCAGTGGAAGAGGCCGAGGGAGGAGCTACAATAACAATAATGGAGGAGATCATTCAAGAGGCCTCCAGTGCTGTGGATGTAAACGGTTTGGAGAGAATGCGTTATGAAGAACTATGGTCAGCACCCAGTGTCAGACCAAGGTGGACAACAACAATATCAACAAGTTGTCCCAGCTCTTACTCCAGTGCCCCATCCTCAGTGGCGGAGCCAGAATTACTTTGATGGAATACCTTGGAAATACCAGTCAACACAAGCACCTGCCAACTACCAGTTGCAGCCATGACAACAGAACAACAACCCACCATCCTAGTTGGGTTAGGAGGCCATACCCTGCCTTTCCTAGTAGATACTGGTGCAACCTATTCATGTATAAACAAGCTTGAACCCACAGTAGAGCTTTCTTTTAAATTTGTACGGATAACCGGCTTCTCAGGACTATCTCAAACTGTCTGATTAACTGAGCCCCAAATACTGGTAGTGGAGGATCAAACAATAGTGTCACCCCTTTTATATGCCCCAGCATCACCAACTAATATCTCTGATGAGATGAACCATTGTCCAGTTGCTGGGAACCATGCTGAACATGGCACAAACTAGTGTGGAATGGATATGAGTCGAAGGACTAGGAAACCTCTATCAGAGTCTTGAGGGAAGATATCTGAAGGTGAAGCAGTAGGCTATTCTATCTGCACACCCCAAACAAGTATCCTTACCAGACATTACCCTGGCTGTTGGGAAAGACAAGGATGATGACCTGTTATAAGTCTTACTGCAGGTATCAAGCAAGCTGTGGGTCATGGATCAACAGAATGTGGGACTTATTAAATCAGTAGGCCAATCCCCTACGCATGACCAGAGTATCTAGGCCCACAGCTGGAACAACTGCAGAATGAGTTGTCAAACTACATGAAAGGACTAACTTCTATACATCAGTCCCTGTATCACCAGGTGAAGGATGCCAACCGACCTCACAAAGACCCTGTGGAGAACCTGCCCATGCCAAGAGAAAGTGGGCTGAGCCAATGGTTCAAG
>CM040475.1:10909491-10922542 GCA_022758105.1 Pangasianodon gigas
TGGAAAAAGACATGCCATTAATAAAAAAAAAAAGTCAGTGAATTTTTTTGATGTATGTTTCACAAAGCCAGAATGTTAAGCTATTGAACAAAACCTTTTTGTGTCATATCTATGATTTATTTGTTTGCTATAAAGTAAAAAAGCTGGGTGAACATCCTCTAAGTGTGGTGATTCCATAATTTTTGCCAGGGGTTGTATGATCAGTGACCATCTCAACACACAGGGTGTTTTATTTTTAAAACAACAACAACAGCAACGACAAAACACAAATCGGAGTGTTATTAAACGTTAGGAAAACAACTATCTGTATTCACTTCATCTAAAAGACTCGAATCAATAATAAGAACTTGAACGAATCAGTGAGTGAAAGATTCCTATAATTTTACGATACAGTCTTTGTATTGAATTACTCGAATCGCTGAAAAGAATCGTTTTGCACATGACTTGTTTTGAAAAGCAAAGAGAATTCAAAACGGGAAACGGAAACGGGGTGGGTAGGGGTTAACGTTTGTTTTAAAAATTTAAAAATAAATAAATAAATAACAGTGACTCATGCTTAGAATGTGGTTGCGTTCTCCCTCTGGAGTAATGTTTGCTACGTTGCAGTTAACCTGTGCCGACACTTAGGGGCAGAAGCACTTCAGGTTGCCTTTCTCTCCATCATAATACCACCTAAGAAGAAAAACACAGCGGCCACTAGGTGAAGAAAATGGCCGACGTGGAAATGGACATACAAAGCGAGAGGCTGAATAATGGGTAAGACACCGAGGTTATAAAGGAGTGGTCTAATTTGTTGCAAGAGTGTTCTTTGTACGGGGTGATTTATGATTGAGTATATTGTTTCATCATAAATATAGCAGTTTTTCTATCAGTGTTGTTGCAAGCTAACGTGAAGATGCTAGCTAGCTAGCTAGTTAGCTAGCTTATGTTGCTACATAAGTAATGCTAGCCAGTTTCATACGACCTCAATTAAGCGGCGGTTAGCTTACTAGCTGGATGTTGCAACAGATGCAATATCTTGTGTGCTAGTTATTCATATAAGATGTGATGTTCTGGTAAGTTGCCATTCTTGAGGATATTCTCCAAAATTTTACTTTAGATCCACGAATGGTATTTTTCTTGTTTCCGCGTTAGTTTGCGTGCTGTCCAGCTAATGGCTCTCCGTAGCTAATGCTAACGTTAATCTTGATAACGTTACACGCTATTACTAACGTCAGCTAGCTGTCTACATTCTTTATAATTTAATAAAATGAATGCCATTTTTGCTTCTTGTGAAGAAAAGAAACAGTACACCTAATGTCTTGCTGATATAAAATACATTTAATTGCCTTGTGTCCTAAGAGTATTGCAATCAGGTGTATGTACATGGGGAAGAACGGTGGCGCAGATGTCTCTAGGATCTCAGGTTCGAGCCTGACATCGGGTTACTGAAGTTTCTGTGCATGTTCTCCTTCTGTTCGTGGGTTTCCTCCCACTTCACAAAAGTATCACTAGGGGGATTGGATTAATGTAATGTAAATGTAAGATAGTGTATCCTAGTTTTATGCCAGGAGTTCCTGTGATAGGCTCTGGATCCAGGATAAATGGTTTCTGAAAGAGAATGTATGTACATAAAATTCGATACTCATACTCTGTGTTGTACCTTAAGATTTTGTATGTTTGCTTTAACAGGAAAGAAGATTTGGAGAGTCCACAGAAGAGTGGAAACGAGAACAGCGAAATGTCTGAAGATGACGAGGAGGAGGAAGGCGTGGAGCAAGTTGAGGTAAACGGGGGGAACCAAGACGAAACGTCCAAACATCACAGTGGCAGCAAACACAAGAAGAAGAAGCACAAGCACCGCAGCAAACACAAAAAGCATAAACATGCGTCCGAGGAGGAGAAGAAGCGCAAGCGAAAACACAAACATAAGAAGCACAGGCGCAAAGAGGGGACAACACCCCCTTCGGGAGCCATTGACCAGAAGGCTGATGATGCCTCTCCTTCTTCTGAGAACCCGAATGTGGATGACCGGGCTCTGCTAGAGGACTTGGAGAAGCAGAGAGCTCTGATCAAAGCTGAGCTGGATAGCCAGCTGATGGAAGGTAAGGTTCAGTCAGGAATGGGCCTTATCCTACAGGGCTATAACTCGGGCTCTGAGGAGGATGGAGATGGACAGAGACCCCGAAATGGAGAGCAGTACCAGAAAAGCAGTGAGAGTAAAACACGCTCACCAAGGGACCGTAGCAGCAGGGGTGGCAAAGCTAGAGAGGACTCGCCAGATAATAAAACCAGCACAAAACGCCACAGCCACTCTAGAGAGAGAGACAGAGTGACAAGGGAGAGCAGAGGCAGCCGGCTGTGTAATAGTGGGAAAGAGATAGCCAAGGAGTGCAGCAGATCCAAAGACAGGAAGTGTTCACGGAGCCAGAACCAATCTCGTGAGAGAGTAAAGAAATCACAGTCTCCATCCAGCAAGAGGCGCTCAGCAGAAAGAAAAACCGAGCAAAAGGGGTGCTCATCAGAGGGAAAGGAGGCTCGAACAGAACGACAACCTTCTCCCCATGCAGAGGAAACTACTCAAGAGCAGGGCAGGCAGCGATCAGGTTCACCAGCACACTCACACAATCAGAGGTCTCATTCCAAAGATGGCCGCTCAGAGGCAGGCAGGGACAAGAGGCCAGGCAAATCGCCTTCCAAGGATGCATCATCAGGAAAGGAGAACCGCTCGCCACGCCACAGGCGGGCATCAAGTCCACGGCGCCACCGTAGTTCCTCCACCCACCAGAAGGAGCGCCAGTCCCATCAGGCAGCTTCATCTGGATCCAAACAGAGCTACTCACCTTCCAGGAACAGGTCCCCTGCCAGGAGGGGCCGCAGTCGCTCGGCTGATCGCAGAAGAGACTCACCATCCAGGTAGGAATTTGTTGCATTATTTTAAAAATTGTATTTGTATTTCAGTGAAATTAATTTTAAGATGTAAATGTATTCAAACAAGTTTTATTTTTATACTGCCACAGACAAAGCAAATATAAATGTTTGTATATAAAATTTGCTACTTGATGAGTTTAAATTGTATAAGGCACAGAAGAAAATCAGGAGACAATAAGGTTATCAAATGTAATTTCATTTATTGTCCATATTTTTTCCTTGATGGTTATATTCAGCAAGATTTTACATTTATTATGCTAATTTGGATCCACCATCCTGTCTTAATTTTGTTCACAATGGCAAAGTTTTTCCATGATGAAGACTAAACAATAGTTAATACTTTTCATCATAAATTTTGAGTATATGTAATGACATTTTACTTACCAAATAAAAACAGACGAAAAAGTTAGAAAGGGTCAACTAGACACGAAAGTTAAACTTTTTATCTTTGCACACTCACTTTTCAGATGAGATTACATAAGGGAATTAATTAAGACACGCTATGAACTATACTCTTGATTGTAAGATGAACTTGGTAATAGTTATTTTAAAAAATACCAAATTTAATGCCTTAGTAAGTCCTGCAATTCTAAGTCAGTGTTTATTTATTCATCTTCAGTAACTGCTTTTTGCTCATAAGGATCACATTTATAAATCCACAAGAGGGTGTTCAGCTTAAATATTAGCACCTTACACTGTCAACAGTGTGCGCAGCCATGTTGATTTTACATTACTTTGTAAATGGGGAAGGAATTGGGAGGTGAGAGGACTACCACAAGTTGGTGATTTGAAGTTTCAAGTTGAGGGGTCATTTTCAGTTTTTACTGGTTGTAGTTGGGGTAAAGTTACAACTTTTCCTTAATTGCAGCATAAGTTGCATCCACAAAAACAGGCCGCCAAAGCTGAAATATCTCTGATGTAAAATAACGCCAGAGAGCAGCAACCAAACAGCTGTTTTAATTTAAAAGAATTAATATTGAAATGTATATGAATACTAATGAGTTTGTAATACACAGTAGCAAAGATAATCATGAGGCATTTTTATACTTTCATCATAAACCTGTTTTTTTTTTTTTGCCTACAATAAGGTCTTCCCATGATACGTAGCATGAATAGCATGAACACTTCTAAAGTGATCCACTTAAACATATGTGATCTGTATTCCAACTTTGAGAGAATATTCAGACAGTTGCAAACCGGTTCACATGAAAACCGGTCTACACCAAGTGTGATTTACTTCCGTGGTCTGGCTGTCAAGTGACGTGATTGTTTGAGCTGTAATTAGTAAGACATGTTATTTGCAGACAAGACAAAATGCCTGTTCTATTTAAGCAGGAAGTATGAATTCAAATGCAGAGGACTAATAATAAGTCTGTTCAGTTCTTTTAGCTTCAAACTTATGATAACTAAAAATCTACTTTAGAATATGGGACACGTAGTATTATTGCCTTCAGAATTCTGCAGAAGACACTTGATACTGCTTAGAACCTACAGGTATAAGCTTTTGCCAATTATACACTAAAGATGTGATTTTAGATGTTTTTTCATACTCAATAATTTACATTATTATGAGGTCTTAACAAAACATTTACTGCACATTATCACAACTAATAATGCATTTATTAGCAATTTGTACCCAACAGATTACCAATTATGAACCAATACAATTTTTTGTGAACAAAGTCTAGTTCATTGTGAATAAACCATTTAAAAGTGACTGATTTGAGCTTTAAATAAGTAGCAAGACCTTAATTCACCCCTTACATGTGTTCCTTAAAATAAAGTGTTACCAGTCAAATTACCAATGTACAATTTTGTGCCTGTAAAAGTTGTGTTGTAATGTCAAACCAACGTTACCTGATGAAAAAGGAACAATATTACAAGAAGAAGATCTAGTCCAGACTTTAGCAAAGCGACTAGTGGAAACATCCTTACAAATACCGTATCAGTATAGGGAAAATGTGTGTGTGGATTTTTATTTTTATTTTATTTTATTATTGTTATTTTTAAATATGTATGTCAGATATGTTTTGGTAAATCCACTGATCAGGAGCTCATGTTGGAGCAGGCGAACACTGAATTCTCCCCACAGGGTAGAAGTTTGACAATGGTTAGATTGATGAAATGTTAGCTTTGACTGTTCAGTTCAAGTTTAGAACTAGAGTACTACAGATTAATTGTAAACCTACCCGGCTGTTATTCAGGTGCTATTATTTGGTTTAGGTGTTTTGGAGCTGGGAGCTCTACAGCGAGGATGATTTCCATGTAGGGACTTTGACGTAACAATAAAACCAAACAGATTTTGCTAGCTCTTCTTTCAGAATGATAGTGGAATATTTCTGCCTCCTTCAGGAAGCGCTCCCGTGTAGATGGGACTGGAAGGTCATATGAGACTAGCCCAGCACGACGAAGGGTCAGCCGCTCACCACTCAGACGACGGTCTCTGTCCCCGCGGCGGCAGTCACGCCCTTCACCGAGAAGGCGGAGTCGATCTCCTTTTAGACGAAGGTCAGTGAGTGATAGTTTAGAAGTTTTGACTCTGTACCAGTCACTGTTACAAACTGATTACAAACAGTATAGGCTTGGAGGACACTATAGTCCTCACACTGTGGCTATCTCTGTTTTCTCAGGTCTGGTGAGAGGGATCGGTTCGGCCACACCCGGGCTCGTCGCTCCACATCCAGAGAACGTGAGCGCAGGAGGAGGCGGAGCCGAGATGAGGACAAATACAAGGGAAGTCTGTCAGAGGGCATGAAAGTGGATCAGGATTCCTCCTCGGATGACGTGTGAGTAGAAGTTGCCTGTAAACTGCTATCATAGTTGTGCAGGAAAGCACAGATTTTTTACTTAGAGAAAAGCTCTATCTATGGGAAACTATGTCGGTACATTGCACTTTGATCTGTATGCTGAAACTTTAGGGCCTTTCGCACCGCTTTAGTTCCAGAACTAAATTTACAGTACTAAAGTACTGGGTGGTTTTGCGCGAACTATTTCCCAGTACCATTTAAAGGGTTGCATTCGCACTGACAGTGGGCACTAGGAAGTGACGTAAGCCGGTCGACAGCGACGTCATTTGTGTGCGGCAATCAACAATGGAAACGAAGAAGAACAGCGCAAACAACCGGAGGATGGAGGACGCTGTGATCGGAGCTGTGTTTTTGTTGTGTCTCGCGTCCATCTATCGCTGTTCTCCATACTTGTGAAATAAGTTGACATTACAGTATGTTTACACGGCGTTTTAAATCATGGCGGGTGAGGGTGTTTTCGTACACGTTTGGCCAATCAACGTCTACTTACGTCACGGATAGTACCATTTGTGCTGGTTAGACCCTGCTCCGGAGTAGGAGCTAATTTGGTTCTCGAAAAAGGCAGTCCGGTACTAAAATCGCACCCAGTGCCAGAGGTGTGAAAACGCCAAAAAGTGGGTAGTTCCACAATTAGTTCAGGTACTATGAAAAGGTTCCTGTGGTGCGAAAGGCCCTTTTGTGGTAAGTGGTACCATAAAACACAATTTTAATATCAATTCATGTTGAGTGCCAGCAAAATCATGGTTACTCTTGTCAGTTCCAGCAAGAAGTATCACTGTAGATATTTGTTTTTTTTTCTTCCTGTAATGCGTATTTCTCATTGTTGGGGAGTTGAACTGTAGAGAACTGTGTATGTACAGAAAAAGGCACAGTGCGTAGTCAACCTTTGCATTGTTTTTGGTGTTATTGGTCGTTATTTGTATTCATGCGTGCAATGTTTTCAGGCTGGAAGATTTTGATGCCGAAGAGGAGGATGAGGAGGCTCTGATTGAAAAGCGACGGCAGCAGCGACTGGCTATAATGCAGGTGGGGTAACACCATACTTTCTATTTAAATAAAACAATACAGTGGTCATTTCCATGCTACAACCTGCTGACTTTCAAACACTGATTTGAATGCCAACACTGTCCCCATTGCATCATTAGAAATACAGGACAGTAAATGAGGACAGCAATATGGGTTCAATGGCATCAGAGCCGAGCAGTCCCCAGAGCAGCACACGCAGTCGCTCTGCCTCACCAGACGACATCCTGGAGCGCGCTGCTGCCGATGTTAAGGAGTATGAGCGTGAAAATGTGAACACCTTTGAGGCTAATGTGAAGGCCAAGCACAACCTCATTGCCCAAGAGAAAGAAGGTGATTATGTTCTGCTTCTCATGTAAGAGGAGGTGTGTGGTCAGTTACTGTAGGATGTTCATTTTGTGCAGTGTCTCTCTTCACGCTGATTTTGATGATTGCTTCCTCTGCACGGTAGTGTTCAGTCAGTGAAAGTAACACCATCTCGCTCAGCAACACCATCTCGCTCTTTTTGCTGTGTAGCAAGAGTTGCATGACACAACTAATCTTTGGTACTTTTTGATACTAAAATATTAAAAATGCTTTAATCCCAGAATTTATGTTTGGTTCTTTATCTCAATGCAGTGACGTTTTTCCTGGGCGAATCACATTACACGTGCTGCTAATCAAGAGTGCACAGAGATGCACTGAATGAGGAGATAATGAGAAAATAAAATAGATTTCCTGCCTTTCGTATTTCAGTTTTGTCTAAGTGATACAGTAAGTGAGTGTGCTTCAAGCCAGCATGTAAAGATGTGAGGATGTAACTACTCGACCTTTTAAGATGGAACAAAAAAACTTTTTCAGGCCCAACACTGTTGAGGCCATTTTAAAGAACACAAAAAAACAGACTGACTGATTTCACTTAAAACATAGTCTTTGTGCTTAGATAACAAGAAGCCAAATGGGGCTATCAGACTGAATGTAGGGGAAAAAAGAGTTTTAATGTCATTTTGCACTGCTTTGAATGATGGCAGCAATAAGAGAGGAGTCACAAGAGCAATACCTACAATGCCAATAGTTTCAAAAAATAAAAACACAATACAATGCACTATTCACAAATCAGAAATGCCTTGCATAGCAGTACATTGATGAAATGCACAAATATTAAAAATGAAAGCACCTGACAACTTCTTGGTGAGTGAAATATACTAACCATTTAACCTTATAGCCTCATATTACATTTCATGGAAGGGGCTTAATATTTTTTCGATGTAGTAGTAATATATCTTTAGCAATATTAGTTAAGTTTCACTTGTTTAATTTTGGCTTACGATTAATGATGGGCCGACGTCTGTATGAATTAGTATAGTGTAAATAAAGACGTAAAGAGAGATTCTGAAAGATTTTGTGCTTTTATTTGAAATAAATTATCAAATTCCTTATTCGTAATTTATGTTTGTTGTTGTAATAGGGAATCATTAGATTAGCCCTAGATGAAGTGTCATGACTAAATATGGACTGTAAGAGCGGTCAAAAAGATTCCAGTGCAGTAGTCCATATGGAGATTAGTATGACGAATTGTATATAATTTCATTTTATGGTAGTGTATGAGTAGAAGCAATGTACAAATTAGTTCTGCTTTTTGTTCATCAGGAACCAACACAAAGAAACCCTCTGCCCCTGACATGTTTACAGAGTCGGACGACATGTTCGCTGCAGATTTCGATGTAAGTGTTAGAGTTTTAAAAAAAGTAAATACATACTGCTTTTTCACAATAGGTGACTGTGTAAACATTGTTCACAAATGCTCTCGTTGTCCTTCTCTTTCCACAGAGTGCCAGGCTCCGGGCTGTCGGAATTGGCAAAGACTTTAAGGAAAACCCAAATCTCAGAGACAACTGGACTGATGCTGAAGGATACTATCGTAAGTGTTGTTCCTTGTTTAAGAGCTTAAAAGACCCGTTTTTGCAGCTGGTGGCAAATCCAAGTAAAAAAAAATCTCAGATTTCTGGTGGCAATAAAATCACACACCAATATCAGCATGTTTGTAATTCTTGATGGTTGTGTGTGTCTATGGCTATACCCATCAGATTAAATTAATATTACCAGAGTGTGATGTTACTGCTGTTATTGATACTGGTATATATCTGCTAACATACCTTTCTTTTTTCTTTTTTTTAATTTCCTCCCCTCTGTGTTCTTTGTGTTTAAATGCACATCAAGTGAACTGAATAAATATATATTGCATTTTCCTCATCGGCTTACCAGGTGTGAACATTGGTGAGACACTGGATAAGCGCTACGATGTCTATGGCTACACTGGGCAGGGTGTATTCAGCAATGTCGTCCGAGCCAGAGACACTGCCCGTGCTGGCCAAGAGGTGGCAGTCAAGATCATCCGCAACAACGAGCTCATGTAAATGCACAGTAATTTAACATTAGTTATAAGTAGGGGTGGGTGATCTGGCAAAAAATACATCCAGATTTTTTCAGGCTGGCACGATATCACGTTTTTTTTATTTTTTTTTTTCCCATGCTGGTTTTTATTTTGCTAGTTCGGGAACAGAGCAACCAAACTTTTTTCCCTATTCAAGGAAATCTCCAAGGAAGATCACCTCAAATT
This sequence comes from Pangasianodon gigas, assembly GCA_022758105.1. NCBI lineage: Eukaryota > Metazoa > Chordata > Actinopteri > Siluriformes > Pangasiidae > Pangasianodon > Pangasianodon gigas. Next base: position 10,918,831 of record CM040475.1, read on the forward strand.
AAAAGAATAACAGAGAAAACTTAGGCCAAAGTACCTTTTCAACCTAATTTTAGTAAGTGCACTTCCCACCAAAATGTAAACAATCAAATGAAAACTGGGGGGTTCTAAACTTTTAGAACAGGATGATTGGTGTAAATTGTTATTTTGTTTAAAGATCTTATTTTTTTCATTTAGTACTCCCCTTCAGAAACTGTATAAAATATTTACATGTTTCCCAGAAGATAAAATAATAACAATTTACATCGATCATCCTGTTCAAAATTTTACACCCCCTGGCTCTTAAAGTATGGTGTTGTCTTATTGAGAATCACTGAATGTTTGCACCTTTTATAATAGTTGTGCATGAGTCCCTCAGTTGACCTAAGTGTGAAAAAATGGATCTCAAAATGATATAGCCACAGTTGGAAAGGGAAAATGCTGGGAATCCAAATAATGTGCAGTACGTCGAGAATGTTTTTTAAGAAGAGTGGGCAATTTAACTGCTCAGCACAAACAAGGGACTCATGAACAACCATCACAAAACATATAAACAGTCGTTGATCATCCAGGTAACAGCACACAGTATTAAGAATTAAGCATATGTAAACTTTTGAACTGTTTCGTTTGTGTAAATTCAGTTATTATCGTGTCTTGTGGACTATATGTAAACATCTATGTGAAATAGCTTATTCAGGGTAGTACTAAATAAAAAACAAAATGCAATTTTTATGATCCATATAGTTTACATGGAAAATGGGAGGAAAAAATAAAATACCCTGGAAAATCCTGTGCTGTCCTGGAATATTAGGTGGCCTTCAGATGGTAAAAAAAATTGTCTGTAGTCCCTGTCAGAAGGGAATGATTTTTTCCAGTTCCCCTAAAGTGCAACCTGCCCTGAGCATTCCGCGCTATCATGGTTGTCATAGTTACCGTGTCAACAATGCAGCCTGCTGTGACCATAGACATACCTAGCAACACGGTTTGCGGTTTGGAAATAATGCATAAAATTGGAGAAATGAATGAGCATAGAATTACTATTGTTATACTATTGCTTTTATATTACACTGTATGCCAAGCTGAGGCGTTTTGATCATGTTATTTTGAGTATATACAGAGTGTCGAAAAAGTCTCCATGCATAGAGAAAATTAACACTTTTTTAGCAAAATGTTTTCCAAAACTTTTCATGCTTGTGTGTGTGTATAATATATATATTTTTTCAGATAGCCTTTAAGAATGCCTTTGACAAAAGAAGAACATATTTAAATCATCATTCTCATGCCTGGTTTGGGAAGCTGTTGAAAGGTTACGATGAAAAAGTGTTAATTCCCCTTATGTATGGAGACTTTCTGGACACCCTGTAGTATAGTCTAGCTCTTCAAACTCAGAGGAGTCGTACCCCGGTTTCAATTTTTTCCTTGAGATCGAAGTAAACAGCAGATACAGAATTCCGAATTATCAGTTCCATGGGGAAAATTGCGTGGTGACATAAAATGTTACGCATGTGCGCAAGAATTGAATGCGGGGGACAGTTTCTCAAGAATAAGCTCACCATGGAAATGAATGGGGGCAAGCGAGTTTTCATCTACCATTTGAAAGGCCCCTTATTTCCACTGCGTACCTTTTTAGTTTAGAAACTAGCTTGTAGAAATGGATAACATTAAACAGTAAAAAGGCTATGTTCATGGCAATAACCTTAATAACCTCCACTCTTCTGGGAAGGCTTTCCACTAGATTTTGGAGCGTGGCTGTGGGGATTTGCCCATTTAGCCTCAAGAGCATTTAGTGAGGTCAGGCGTTGACGTCGGATGAGGAGGCCTGGGGTGCAGTAGGTGTTCCAGTTCATCCCAGTGGGGTTGAGGTCAGGACTCGAGTCTGTCTTCTCATGTCTTCATGGAGCTTGCTTTGTGCACAGAGGCATTGTCATCCTCCAACAGGTTTGGGCCTTTTAGTTCCACTGAAGGGAAATCTTAAATCTCATTCTAGACATCTGTCATTTTAGACAATTGTATACTTCCAACTTTATAGCAACAGTTTGGGGAAGGCCAGCTTATGGGTGTGATGGTCAGGTGCACACACATGTTCGACCATATAATGTATCTGTAATTAATTTTCGAGGTGGGGCCTCTATTGTTCTGTCTTGTTTGTCCAGCACATCCCACAGATGCTCAATCAGATTGAGATCTGGGGAATCTGGAGGCCAGTTCAACACCGTGAACTCTTTGCCATCTTCCTTTAAGCATTCCTGAGCAATTTTTGCAGTGTGGCAGGTTGCATTATCCAGTTCTGTTGCTCACGTGCACATTATAGGCACTTTCAGCAGTGGACATGGGTCAGCATGGGCACTCTGCCCAGTCTGCAGCTACGCAGCCCCATATGCAGCAAGCAGTGATGCACAGTGTGTTCTGACACCTTTGTATTATAGGCGGCATTAACTTATTCAGCAATTTGTGCTACAGTAGCTCTTTTGTGGGGTCAGACCAGATGGGCTAGCCTTCATTCCCCACGTGAGCCTTGGGTGCCCATGACCCTGTCTCCAGTTCACCAGTTGTCCTTCCTTGGACCATTTTTGCTACGTACTAACCACTGAATACCAGGAACACCCCACAAGACGTGCTGTTTTGGAGATGCTCTGATACAGTTGTCTATCAATCACAATCTGGCCCTTGTGAGAGTCACTCTGATTATTTTGCTTGCCCATTTTTCCTGCTTCCAACACATCAGCTTCAAGAACTGACTGTTGACTTGCTGCCTAATATATCCCCTCCCTTGACAGATGCCATTGTGCCGAGGTAATCAATGTTATTCACTTCACCTGACAGTGGTTTTAATGTTATGGCTGATCAGTGTATATCTATCTTGAATTAGCACTTTGAAGAGTCAAACTAGGCTTGTGAGATCATGTGCAATGTGTTTTGCGAGCAAAGTCATTCATGGCTTTATCTGTTTAGTGGCGCAGATAAGGGTAAACTAAGCTGCATCCGAGAAAGATGAACTGCAGAGCAGAGCAATAAATTGATGATTCAATTGTCCCAAGCCGAAGGGATCATTGAAAATGTCCTGGAAAAGTCCTGGTCAGTTATGTCTTAAAATGAATGGGGACCCTGAGTAAGTTGTAATGAGGATCAACTATTTTTAGAATTCCCATAAAACCCTCGTTTTTGACCTTTTTCAAATGCATTTCTTATTGTTATTTACTTCAGTGCTCTTTCTGGCTATGGTACTCTTGCATTCGCATGCAGTTTCTGTCTTCTCGTGTTTTCGGCACGCACTTTGGGGTGCCTTCTTGGTGGTTAAACAAGTTTGTCGTGTTTCTTTGACCCGCCGGTTTTGCCTTTTCATATTTTACAAATAACCATTATTTGTATTGCGTCCATTGTGTAAAATCCAACCGTTCCATATAACTGGTGTTGCATTTTTTTTTTTTTAGTCACCAGTTCCCTCCGTTATCCATGTTGCTGTGTTGCCAGACATAACAAGGAGGAAAATGTACACTAAGGAACTACCTCTTGGTTATTATTGGTTTGTTCATGTACTACAGGTGAAACTCGAAAAATTAGAATATCGTGCAAAAGTTCATTTATTTCAGTAATGCAACTTAAAAGGTGAAACTAATATATGAGATAGACTCATTACATGCAAAGCAAGATAGTTCAAGCCGTGATTTGTCATAATTGAGATGATTATGGCTTACAGCTCATGAAAACCCCAAATCCACAATCTCAGAAAATTAGA
>CM040475.1:10923516-10934089 GCA_022758105.1 Pangasianodon gigas
TAATTTTCTGAGATTGTGGATTTGGGGTTTTCATGAGCTGTAAGCCATAATCATCTCAATTATGACAAATCACGGCTTGAACTATCTTGCTTTGCATGTAATGAGTCTATCTCATATATTAGTTTCACCTTTTAAGTTGCATTACTGAAATAAATGAACTTTTGCACGATATTCTAATTTTTCGAGTTTCACCTGTATAACAATATAGTAAAGTCTGGTTCATAAAACAACTTGGGATGCCATGTCTGAGCATTTTCAGTGCAACTGACAAGAATGTGTTTAGTATATCTATATCTGAAGTATATCTAAAATCCACATATTGCCCACCCCTATAAGTAAAAAAAATAATTACTCTTTATAAGGTAAATTATTGTTTAGTCAAGGATTGCATACTTATGAAACTTCAATGGATAAATTTAGGATTTGACTTGAAGTGAGAGAAATTGATATTTATATTTGATATTGATCTGAGATTCTAGTGGTTTACATTGAAAATGGTGTGAGGCACCATGATGTTAACAGACAATCTCTCTGCTCACAGGCAAAAGACAGGGCTGAAGGAGTTGGAGTTTCTGAAGAAGCTTAATGATGCTGATCCGGACGATAAATTCCATTGCTTGCGCCTCTTCAGACATTTCTACCACAAACAGCACTTATGTCTGGTGTTTGAGCCTCTTAGGTACTGCATTATACATTATAGGTTTGCATGTGTGTTTGTCTTTAAAAGATAAGTCCTGAGGATATGTGGTTGGCTGAGGAGTTAATTCTGTTTATAGAACACTGCAGTTGAAATCTGATTGGGCAGTAGGTGTGCATTATTTTCATATAAGAGCACAGCTCGGACAGTAGTTTCGTTTTATTAGTTTAATTTTAATGTGACACTCCCACTCCTACACCCCCACGCCTGCCCCTTTCACATACATTGTTTTCAAATAACAGCACAATCTGTTGTGTGTTATTCCTTAGTGAATGTATAATTCTCTCTCTCCCCCTCCCCCTCTCTCCCTCTCCCTCTTTTTCTCTTTCTCTCTCCCTCAGTATGAATCTTCGTGAGGTCTTGAAGAAGTATGGTAAAGATGTAGGTCTTCACATTAAGGCTGTTCGTTCCTACAGCCAGCAGCTTTTTCTGGCCTTAAAGCTTCTGAAGCGCTGTAATATTCTACATGCTGACATCAAACCTGACAACATACTGGTGAGCTTAACCAGGACTCCAGGAAAAATCATATGCATCACAATTGCTGTTTATGTACTCATATACACTGTATGGCCTAAAGTTTGTGGACACCTGACCATCATGCTGATATATGCTTGTTGAACATCCTATTCCAAAGTTGTCCTGCCCTTGCTGTTATAATAACTTCCACTCTTCTGGGAAGGCTTTCCACTAGATTTTGGAACATGCTTGTGGGGATTTGTCCATTGAGAGCAATAGTCAGGCACTGATGCCAGACAAGAAGACTTGGTGCACACACTTGGTGTTCCAATTCATCCCAAAGGTGTTCAGTGGGGTTGAGGTCAGGGCTTTGTGCAGGCCACTCGAGTTCTTCCACACCAACCTTGGCAAACCATGTCTTCATGGTCCTCTCTTTGTGCACAGGGGCATTGTGATACTGGAACAGGTTTGGGCCCCTTAGTTCCAGTGAAAGGGAATCTTAAAGCTGCAGCATACACAGACACTCTAGACAATTGTGTGATTTCAACTTTGTGGCAACAGTTTGGGGATGGCCCCCGTATGGGTGTGATGGTCCAGTGTCCACATACATTTGGCCATATAGTGTACATGGTGATAAGCTGGGGTAGTTCGTTATTTAAATCAAAGTGGTGATATAGATATTTTTTATTAGCATTGTATGAAACTAATACCATGGAAATTGAGCTTTAAAGGAGATGTCTGCTGAGCCGTCTGCTAACATTGCAATGAAAATAACATTGATGAGCTCTTATAAGGTAAAGGGGCAGACCTGAGCAGCTCTTTTCTGGCTGGAAAATAAAAGTAGAACTCAGAAATGAAGTACATTTCATCAGAATATAGACAATCACAATTTTTCACAAAATATATGACTCTTACTATATGTTTGTTACTTACCTAAAAAAAACTGCACATTTAAATATATATATATATATATATATATATATATATATATATATATATATATATATATATATATATATATATATAAATTATATTTTTATGTGTATATATATATATATATATATATATATATATATATATATATATATATATATATATATATATATATACTGTATATTTAAATAAATTACATTGTCTTGTTTAAAAGTTGATTTTTAAGTCTCAATTGATTGAATTTATTGTTGACATCTTGTGACAGTGAAAAGTTTATATGAAACTAGGATGTTAACCCTCAGTTACCCTTCTTACTGAGTTATTTCTTACCACTGCCTTGCTGTTGCAGGTGAACGAATCAAAGACCATCCTCAAACTGTGTGATTTTGGTTCAGCCTCCCACGTGGCTGATAACGACATTACGCCTTACCTGGTCAGCAGGTTCTACAGAGCTCCTGAGATCAGTAAGCTCACCCACCCAATTTTTTTGAAATTAAAAAATATAAATATATCGTAAATTACACAAAAATGTCAGAATATAAGTGGTACTGGAATTTATGCAAGGTGGAACAATAACATTTACTCTGTTTTTCTTTGCCTGTAGTCATCGGGAAGCCGTATGATTACGGAATTGATATGTGGTCAGTAGGTTGCACTCTGTATGAGCTTTATACAGGAAAGATCTTGTTTCCTGGCTCCTCCAACAACCACATGATCAAACTGGCCATGGACCTTAAAGGAAAGATGCCCAACAAGGTCTGACCTGCACTATGGATTAAACAGTCATGCTGCTGTTCTCTTATTATGGAATGTCATTATATTTGCATAATGGTTGTGATATTGACATGGTATTATTTACTGATATTGCATTTAGCATTTTTTATTATTGTGTTCAGATGATCCGGAAAGGTTTGTTTAAAGATCAACACTTCGACCAGAACCTAAACTTTCTGTACATAGAAGTGGACAAAGTGACTGAAAGGGTTTGTTCAAATTCATAATATTCATAATATAGTCTACTCATTGTGTGACTATATTTTTCATGATATTAGTACTGTTGCAATATGCATTTGTTTATTTGCATATTACATGTAGTAGTAAATGATGAAAAGAACAATACTGCTACAATGATTACTACTTATTATACAACTGTTAACTTCTAATGCCCCCTTGTTTATGCATACACCCCTATACTCCCCAATACTCATGTATACACACTGATTTTCTGTAGGAGAAAGTGACAATGATGAGCACTATTAACCCCACTAAAGACCTGCTGGCGGACCTGGTCGGTGGACAGAGACTTCCAGAAGAGCAGAGAAAGAAAGTAATGCAGCTGAAGGATCTGCTCGATGGCATTCTTATGTTGGACCCTGCCAAGCGCATCAGTATAAACCAAGCCCTGCAGCATTCATTCATTCAGGACAAGATCTGACCTTTTACCTGTGTTTCCTGACTGACTTTTTTGGCCATCCACTGGAAGTGCAGTGGCCTGGATTCTCTTCTCCTGGATATCTACCATCCTATGAAAGTTTAGTTCTGATCCCAGTCTAATTTTCCTGTTTTGTTAATTGAGTGTAAAATGATGTATAGCTATGTTGGCTATGTTAAATGGAGGGAGCTGAGCTGTTAAGGAAGCAGATCAACAGATAAGAGGGTTCTTAATCACAGCACTGGAGTTGGATTGAACAAACTATATCTTAGAATGTTTGGAACCATTGGAAATGTTTTTTTTTTCCTTTTTGTTTGTTTTATAAGCATTTCTTGTTTTGCTCATTACATTGTTTGAATGATATGGTTTTTATTGTAAATAATCCATACGTAATTACATGTTGTTCACAAGAGACTGAGGGTTTTTTTTTTCTGCAATTGTTAGATTTTGATTTATCATCCTATTTAACTGTGGACGTTGTCTGCAAAAACTTGGTGGAAACACCAGTAAGACCTGGTTTAAACATGAAGTTTGAATATGCATGCACATGTGCAAGCAGTGTAAAACACGAAAGTGGCATTTTTCACATACTTGCCTGCATTCCTTATGTACATCTGGAAGATTAAAAGCAACATCCACTAGATCACACGCCACAGACAAAACATCCTAGTCTGACAGGATTTTCTGTCGACTGGTACAATGTTTAGCGATTTCTTATCAGCTATTCTGGGACACATTTGTCACTGAGCAGCAGCAAGATGTCGAACACAAGGAAGACCACCATTAAGTTCTCTTTAAACCTTTCCACTGTCATTATGCATTTTGAATGAAAAACTGACACAATATATTTACTAATCTAGAACAGCCACATATTGGCGTGCAAAACACTGGTAAGTTTGAAAGCTACATGAGGTTGCAGACATCCAGTGGAAATTGGTTAGTGTTAACACTCAAAAACCATCTAGATTATGCAAATACAAATGAGCTGTAGTTTATTTAGTAACTTGAAGACATCGCATCACAGCGTGCAATGTTGCGACTATTTACATTGCTACTGCACCACATGCAGAATTGACGCACTGAATGAACAGAGGATAAAAATAGCCAAATTCAGTACTATCGGTTGCTGCTATTCTAGTTCAGAATTTCCTTCTAGTGACAAAATTTGCTAAATAGCATTGTTGATCAGTCTTTATACAGCAGTTTTAATTAGTTTAGTTGGTTGGTTACCACTAGTGTAATTCCTGTGGGTAAGCTATCAACAACAAGAACTTTCTTTAGGGTGGCATTAGGTGGAATGCCAAAAGCTCCTTTACACAGTTCAAACCTTTCATATTTTGTTTTAAATTCAAAATGTCTCTTATTCAATACAGTCTTTTATCCCCATGGTACTGGTGATAATGCTGAAAAGACTGTATGCAAGAGAGCAATAAAAGCTTATGCTGCTTGCTGATTAGGGCTGGGCGACAGTGCCAATATTTCCTTGTTATTCACTTCACATTTCCTCGTAGCACAATATATCATATTAGGGTGTGCTAACAAAGTGCCAACAAAACACTTGAGCAACATTTAAAAGCCCTTCAAAAAAAAAAAAAAAGCTTTATTATACTTATATTTAACATCTGCAAAAATAGATTAACAGAAAACATGGAGAAAATAATGCATTCAGCACAAAACATTTTAACATTGAACCAAAAAGTGTATTGTTTCTAATAAATGACATTATAATATTAATACTGTCATATCGCCCAGCCCTTTTCTGGTTCTTATGTTGTGCATAATCCCCCTACACAATACAATAGAATCCCCCTACACAATACAAGTCTCTCTCAGGTACCTTAACTGGCATCTAAAACTTGGCACCTAGATGCACTTTTTACATCACTGTCTGATGCATTCCGAGAAGCTGTTTGTGAGGTGTATGTACAAGAACACATTTTCTGAATAACCACCATCCAACCAATTTGGCAATTTCCCAGATCATGCTTTTGAAGCTGCATAAGATACTTACTCCATATAAATTTTTTGCTAGTCCTGGTGTTTTTGCACAGTCCTGTATTACAAGATTCTCTTTTATTATGGAAATCTTGTGCAACATCTGAAAAACAGCTGTTTTATAAGCAGCAGTATAACCCTTTATAAGTTGAGTAAGGTGTGTTTTAGCAAAGAAAGTGTTCAGCTATTTGGTGGGGAATGAGGGAAGCTCTAATTTTCAATGCTTATTTGATACCTATACAGACCTTATGCATCTTTTAATTAGATCCACAGCAGTGGTCTAATCCATAAAGGCCAATATGGGTCAAAGCTCTACACAAGTTAGAGCCTATTACTTGATCTCACTGGGAATATTTTCATTATTCCAGAGACTGGGATGCACATTGGCCATGTAGAAGTGTAACTATCCCCTGCAGTGCTTTTTATACAGCATGTTTTTGCTAATCAAATGTGTTCTCAGCTCTCTAAATTGGAAGGATGATTTATGAAATTACAATTTATCAACTGATAAATCTCATCCTGCAAAACTACCTTGGTTGAGAAAAAATATGGTCCATTTTCAAATGAAGCCAAGAGTTCTGGAAGCTGTCTAATTTCAAAATGACTGAGTGCTGAAGCAAGAGTTTTCAGATGGCACTGGCATTCGTGTTGTAAATATTTCTTGGTTTTGTTTGCAAGATGTCAATGTTACTTAACAATGAGCACGTTGTTTTATTTATTAAAAAACGATACACATTATATCAGTTTATAATTATAGTGAAACATGATCACTGTGATGTGATGTAAAATCCGTTATTTAGGGTCTTTCAACAATTCCGTTTTATTTGTATATTGATTTTAACAATGGACATTGTCACAAAGCAGCTTTACAGAACTATATAAAATTTAAATTTATCCCTAATGAGCAAGCCAGAGGCGACAAGAGGAAGAAACCTTGAAAGGAACCAGACTCAAAAGGGAACACTTCCTTTTCTGGGTGACACCAGATAGTGCGATTATAAATCGTTTCTCTTCTATAGCCATATACTATAGAGCATGGATTTGATGTGCATGGAATTTTTTAAAAATAAGTTCAGATATATAGTCCCTTCTGCTCTGAAAGTATTGAAATGGCAAGGTCAATTCTTTTATTTTCTTCTGAAGGCATTTGGGTTTGAGCTCAAAAGATGAATATAAGACAATAGATCAGAATATCAGCTTTCATTTCCTGATATTTACATCTAGACAACTTAGAACATCTCACCTTTGGTGGCAGACCACCCAATAATTAGGTGAAAAAAGTATTGGAACAGATGGTCTTAAAGTAAATAACACTTAATATTTGGTTGCAGATTCCTTGCTTGCAATAACAGCATCAAGCTGGCAACCCACTGACATCTGTTGCATCCTTCTTTTCTGATGCTTTTCCACGCTTGTACAGCTTCTTTTCGTTGTTGTTTGTTTTGGGGGGTTTCTTGTTTCAGTCTTCTCTTCAGGACGTGAAATGTATGCTCTATTGGCTTAAGGTCTGGTGATTGACTTGGTGTCTAAAACTTTCCACTTTTTTCCCTTGATGAAGTCCTTTGTTGTGTTGGCAGTGTGTTTCAGGTCATTGTCTTGCTGCATGATGAAGTTCCTCCTATTTATATTGAATGCATTTCTCTGTAAATTGGCAGACAGAAAGTTTCTGTAGACTTCTGAATTCATTCTGCTGCTATCATCATGAGTTCCATCATCAATAAAGATTAGTGAGCCCGTTGCAGAAGCAGCCATGCAAGCCCAAGCCAGGACACTCCCTCTGGCGTGTGTGACCGATAAGCTTGTATGTTCTGGATCATGAGCAGATCCTTTTTTCTCCACACTTTGGCCTTTCCATCACTTTGGTAGAGGTTAGTCTTGGTCCCAGGACTTTTGTGGCTCATCTGTTTATTTCTCTGTGAATTCCAATCTGGCCTTCCGATTCTTGCTACTGATGACTTGTTTGCATCTTGTGGTATAGCGTCTATATTTCTGGTCTCAAAGTCTTCTTCAAACAGTGGATTGTAATACCTTCACCCCTACCCTGTGGAGGTTGTTGGTGAGGTCACTGACTGTTGTTTTTGGGGTTTTTTCACAGCTTTCACAAAGTTTCTGTCATCAACTGCTGTTTTCAGTGGCTGACCTGTTTGATGTCTGGTTGGTAATACCCCAGTGGTTTCTTTCTTTTTCAGGACATTCCAAATTGTTGTATTGGCTATGCCCAGTTCTTTCCCCTCTTTTCTCAGCTTCAAAATGGCCTGATTTTCTCCTTTAGACAGCTCTCTGGTCTTCTTCTTGGTTTATCCTTTTTAACAACAAATATAGTCTTCACATGTGAAACTCAGGGTTCAAACCAAGAGTAGAGATTCAGAGCAATTAATTGTTCAAACAATCAGTCTAACAGGGCACACCTTGGCAACAAGAAACACCTGTCTGTCATATATTCCAATATTGTTTATCAATTGAAAAATGGGTGGGTTCAGACAAAAGGTGCCTTGTTTTAAGTTGTTTAACACATATAGATGTATCAGGAAATGAAAGCTGAAATTCTGATCTATTTTCTCATATTCATCTTTTGATCTCAAACCCAAATGTCTTCACTGTGTAGCAAAAACAATAGAATTGGCCATGCTGCTACAACTCTATTGAACTCTATTGAACCTGTACCTCTTTATCTAGAACAAAATGATTCAGGAAAGGAATGTTTTGCTCAATACATTTCAATCAAAGAGACTCTAAAACCATACTCTACTACTCTAACAGGATACTTTTGAAGTGGTAAATCCACTAGGATCTGGCAAGAAAAAACACAAAGTTTTACTGTATACTTTACTTCTGCAGATGTACCAACTCATAATAGAACTACTGTTGATCAAATGCAGCTTGTTTTGCTTTGGGTCTAGATGCAGTCTTTACACCACTTATCAGTGACTTGAAGACTTTGAAGAAAATGGAATAGTCTTACCTAATGGGCAGGTGTACCATGGTACATTGTGTGCACTTTCATGTGTGCCAACCTGGTCTACTTCCTTGGTTAGGTCATGACCTTTTTGAAGGTGTTGTTTCATATGACATTGCTATATACATTTGAGAGAGAGTGTGAGAGAGAGAGAGGGAAAGAGAAAGCATGCACGTTGCACAGTAACGTTAATGGGAATAATGCTACAGAGTTTGCATCTTATTATTCCTCGACATAAACAGAGATCACTGACTGCGTGGCCTTCTTAGTAAGAACAGAGTGAGATCAAAGAGAGAAAAAATGCTGTGCAAGGCCCTTTAAAAGAATGCTAATTTTAACAAAGTTTGAAGTTTCAAATTACTCAACACAGTAAAACTTTAAAAAGATACAAAAGTAAACACTATTTTTTCCTGCCCAGATGTATAGTCTTGCACAGAGCAGGAGAGAAACGTGGCTCGAGCCTTTGAAGTGCATTTTGTGAATGAGCACCGAATGCGGCCTTTGAAGGAGTTGTCCTTGTGCAGTGCAGTTTGTTCAGTGCTGATGAATGGTGATGCAGCATGTTTTAGTGGTCTCCACGTGCATTTTGCAGGTTGATCCATCCATAGATTCACTTCTTGACAAAGTTCTTGGCTTCATAACTCGCGGAGGTCTAGCCGTCCAAAGAAAATGAAAACGTGAAAGTACACTTGCACAGAAAAAAGAGAGATAAAAACATGCGTGATGCTACTGGGTAGCACTGGATGATTTTATGCCATTGGTTGAGGTGAGCATTTCTCTAATTATGATCTCAGATGAGATAAAAGTTGGCCTCCACTTTTCAGCCAGATCATGCATGGTGATAAGCCTGAGAAAGCCAGAGAGTGTCTCTCCTGTTTACAGTTGCTCTCTGTTGCCCATTGGACCAAGAGGGAACAAAGGCTGATGAAGACAAGAACAACATCAAGCTGATTCTCATTTCTACCAGGCCTAGTTCTACTTATTTTGTCACAGAAAAATGTCAGTCTGATTTTCTTGTTGATCAGGGTTTTTAATTGCTTGAAGACTGAGTCGAAGAACCCATCTTGAGATTTTTTCAGCATAGCACAAGCAGATTTATTTGACTATTACCCTTTACCAGTGTACCAAGTCTATGGTCTGCCCTTCATCATTCTTTTCCTTCTTTAGAATAATGGCGAACAGAAGTGAGTACATCAAGTAAGCCATCAGCTTGATACTGCCAAACATACCAGAGAAGACCCTTGGATTGTTGATAGAAAAAATGATCAATCAGGGAGTGGAAAGCAGAGAAGATTTGCAATATGTTAGAGAAGAATACATTGCTGTCATTCGTCCTACCCAGTGCTGACAATTTTTAGATGCTTGGAAATGACAAGGTATATTTTCAGCTTAGATCACTACTAAATTTATTTGCAATGATTATGTCTATAATTTTTGTGCAGGTCACTACCTAACTTAATCAAAAGCCATTTCTCTTGTCAGATCCTAGAAATTGTCCTACACTTATCTACCAGTCCCCAGTATGCAGCTCAGCACTCCCTAGCTCCTCAAGGTCCAGTGGCCCTCTCCCACTTTGCAACTCACCACTTCCTCACTCTATACACAGCGTATGTGGCAAGGCATTCAGGCCAACACAGACTACAAAGCTGCACCACTTGTCTGTGATGGTGACACCTCATTCCCAGATGTACTGAATTATTTCTAGTCAAGTGGGTTTTTATTGTCATTCCTCTATATATCTTGTGTACATTGGAACGAAATGTCGTTTCTGCAGGACCATGGTGCAACACATAACAGTACACAAGACTACAAAACGTTCAAATACCTAACAGTGTGAGATGAGTGCAGGACGATAAATACACAGAACAGAATGATAAATACACAGGATAATAAATACAGTTGAGGTCAAAAGTTTACATACCCCTTTCAGAATCTGCAAAATGTTTATTATTTTACCAAAATAAGAGGGATCATACAAAATGCATGTTATTGTTTATTTAGTGCTGACCTGAATAAGATATTTCACATAAAAGATGTTTACATATAGTCCACAAGAGAAAATAATAGGTGAATTTATAAAAATGACCCCGTTCAAAAGTTTACA
>CM040475.1:10946820-10969954 GCA_022758105.1 Pangasianodon gigas
ATTTTTTCACTTTGATTTTCGGGGTGTCTTTGAATTCAGCCCTCTGTAGGTTGATAATTTTCATTTCCATCAAACGATGTGGCATCCTTTCGTTCCTAACACATTACCCAGTCCATATCAGTATAGATATCCAGCATGATATTTTTCCCCATTGAGATCTGATGTGTTTTCAAAGTGTTCCTTTAATTTTTTTGAGCAGAGTATTTTTTGTGAATCCATTTATTTATTTTCTTTGTGACAATGTCCACTGTTAAAAGCGCTATACAAATAAAATTGAATTGAATTGAATTGAACAAGTGGCTCTTCGTTAAATTTGATCCGTGTTGGGATTTGTAGTTCATGACTGAAAAGGTTTGTTCACACACAAATGTAGACTCAAATAAAAAAGCATCTTTTTGGCATGCTTTTTAATGTTTGGACTTTTTTCATCCAGTGAGGCATAACACTGCAATCGTTGCTGTTTTGAACATCTTCAAATCACTGTCACATTGGGTGTCGATGAGTTCCAACTGTGTGTCTCTTGGTGATTTGTCACTGTCAAAAGACAGGGGGCATGATACAAGTTCACGCTCAGTCTTAATTTTCGCAAAGTCTGCGAAGCGACGGGAAAAGTCAGCATGCAGGCTGATCAAATTGCTACTGTACGTCTCATTGCGACACTGTCATACTGGTGTGTTTAGTGTGGCCAGTGTCGGAAAATGAACGAGAGCTGCTTATTTGTCTGGAGAACAACATAAGTTTGGCCTTGAACCCTTTCACGTTGGAATACAATTCATGCACAAAACATCCTTTCCCTGTAGTTTCACATTTAGATCATTCAGTGTCTACTATGCCCCAATATATCCACACAAGATGCAAAGTCGTCCAGCCAGTTTGTGTCTTGTAACTCTGCGACATTCTGGGCATATCAGACATACTGCCTTCTGTCCGATACTGGTGAAAAAATATTGCTATCCATTCTTCGTTAAAAACATGCGACATTCGGAGTCCACTTTTCTTTTTTTTTTCGCTGCACTCATTTTTCACTCATTCAAGACAGCAATGTCAAGACAGCAGTGAATTGAATATTATTGAGCCCATTATAATTCTGACTGAATATACAGTAATATACCATACTGCAGACTACAGCGCCATCTATTGGATTTTGTTTGTATTGCATAAAATTAGTCATTTTGGACCTAAATCCTGACTCAATGGCATTAAATACTACCTCGCGGGGTTTGCCCCTCTCTGATCAAAAGTAGATCAATCCTCGAATTCAGCGCTGTATAGCCTCGAAGATAATTGCTTTTAAGCGTTAAAACTCTGGGGGAAAGGCACGTGTTGTTAACTGGATGAGTTTTTACTAGTAAGAATTACATTGCATATATCTACAATTGAAATTTTGGCTAGTAACAATATAAATGTGAAAGTCAAAAAAAATTTTTTTTCACAAGTGCAGATTATAGAGAGCAATAACATTAATTCCTATAGTATAAAATGTTTGTTGATATTCGTAATTCAATTCAACATATCTGTAAATCAGTTTTGACTAGCTAGTAAAACTAGAATACTAGTAAAAAATATAATTTTGACTAGTTAAAATTAAAGATATCTTGCATTCGAATTCTTACTAGTAAAAGTTAAAACGGCTTGTACACAACGTATCGGCTAATGTTGTACCGGATGTCCAAATTTTGTAACAGTCTCTGTTAAGATTCCGCACTGACTACCCCCTCCTCTTTGGGGCCTTTCACATTCCTCACATAACACTTAACGGGAAGGAGGGAAGGAGGGAGGGAAGAAAACGAGACGAGAGTCAACTTTTTCCCTAAATCTGATCAACCAAACACTGTCTATTGCTCCACTTACACTCAAAGCAGGCGGCTTCGCAGCATATGGCACATCCAAAGTCGGGGGTCTGGGCTCGCGTAGTGCACTGACAAGAGAATGATCGGCGTATTGGGACGCGGCCGGAATACATAACGGTCCACCTCCACGCAGACTGATACGCTTGAAAGACCTGGTAACTTTTCTTTTAAGTACTGATTAGTTAAAGTCTTTCATTAAAGTCTTTCATTTGTTCGCGAGTGTCAGAGGCACCCATTTTTTAAAAGTATCTTGTGAGTATGATGCCTGTATGTCTGATCCTCCTGCCACGTTTCGATCTGCGTCAGGAGTCTCGCTCTCAGCTGTCATCAGTCTCGTCTCGTCGTTCAGACGGTCAGGGCCTCGTCACTTCGAGCTTTACTTCATTTGAGACGACCATATTTGGTCTTGTAGCTTCAAAATACGTGCTTTTTAGAGAGTTGCGGACTTTATGGAATGGCATCGGCGGTGTTTGAGGGAACCTCCCTGGTCAACATGTTCGTGAAAGACTGCTGGGTTAACGGCATCCGCAAGCTGATTATAAACCCACGGGGCGAGGAAGAGGAGTTCTTCGACATACGGACCGAGTGGTCGGATAGAAACGTCTTGTACCTCCACCGAAGTTATGCGGATTTGGGGCGACTTTTTAAAAGACTTTTGGAATGTTTCCCGGAAGACAGACGAGATTTGTCAAAGTCATCTTTAATAGAAGGTCGGTATAAACTTCATGTGCACTGACTAAATAACGACCGTGGTCAAGCCAGCCAGAAACAAAACAAACAAACAAACAAACAAAACAAAACAAAACAAAACAAAACAAAACAGTATATTACGATATAAATGACACAGCGAATTGACTTCCTATTAAATGAGAACATAGTATATACTATAGGAGGTCATATATAGGAGGCAAAACAAATGTACTGTTCTTGAAAAATGATACGTAATTGTTACAGTAATTAATGTTACAGTAATTAATAAGAAAGTGTGCGTATAAACTTGTCGAGCGTCAAAGTAACTTGTATACATTTGAACAAACACTGACGAGCGCCTGGTAGTTACCGTAAAAAGCCGTGTATACACTTCACGTGGTCTTAGCTGGCTTGGCGGTGAGTAACGGTCCTTGTTGACTGGCGAGGTAGGGCCGGTTTGTTGACTGCGTATCTCTTATACAGGTGCTCCATCACCGCTTTCAGGACTTTTAACTGTATTTTTTAACGTGTTTCAAAATTTGAATTGTGCTCTGTGAAAATCAGTGATGTGACAGACATGTTTGTCCTGTTGTGGGCCAAGATTCAGTTGGTCTGCTTAACAATTCACAGACTGTCCTGTGGTGTATAACTGCTTGGTGCTTTAAAAAGGCTTTAAAAGGTAATAAAATAATTAAAAAAAATCTTAAATCTGTTTGGTCATGGTATTGATTCATTTTCCATAACAGCAGTTCTGACAGTAGTTCCGGCTGCAAAGTTTATGTTAATGCATTCGTTCTAATAAGTTATTGTTTACTAACAGCTCATTCAATGGGACATGTATTGCAGATGCGTCACATAATCTAAGCCTAACAATAAACTGATTAAAATAATTTGTTATTTGACAAAGAAAAATTATTATTGATGTGGTGAAGTTTTCTGTAAGGAGACATTTACTGTATGTAACATTTATGGAAGGAGTCTCTAATGTCCACTCTGTGTAGGGACACATCACACCACCCTGTGGTTGATTATTTTCCCATAACATCATGCTCCATTGTGGTTTGTTCCTTAAATAACATTTTTGCCTAGTG
Organism: Pangasianodon gigas; assembly: GCA_022758105.1. Classification (NCBI taxonomy): domain Eukaryota; kingdom Metazoa; phylum Chordata; class Actinopteri; order Siluriformes; family Pangasiidae; genus Pangasianodon; species Pangasianodon gigas. Next base: position 10,950,452 of record CM040475.1, read on the forward strand.
TTTATTTTTCACTTTTGTTATCAGTTAAACACATTTATGCATAAGCCTATTCAAAGTAAGATTAAAAGTCAAGTTTTTTGCATTAACACAGCATACTGAGAGAGTCACATATATAAGAGCGAAATGTGGTGCACTGAAGGATTGATTATTTTTAATTATTCCTTGTTGTGATCATGAGGAGTTTCATCATTATCAGCAGATTTGTGACACACTGAAGTTGCTCCTAAGCACTGTAATGTTACAGTACATCTTTACAGTGTTAAGAAGATGTATTATCTTTTAGCTGTTTCAGGTAAGAAATAGTTTAGAAATATGGTGAAGTATAATGGTGATAGCATAATGATTTTAATACATGTTTAGTTGCATTTATTTGTACTAAACTTTTGAAATGACCTAGATGATTGAAGACCTTCATAAACATGAAATGAGGAAATAAAATTTAGTGCACCAGTGACTACATCAGAGTCTTTTTCTATGTAGGTGTATAGGTATATTTGAAATGTGTATGTTGTATACACCCCACAATAGAATCTGTCTCAGAAACTATTATTATATGTTTTTGAGTGGGAAACAGCAGGATTATCTTCCTCTACAGCCTGGCGATATACTGCTTGAGTTCCAGCTTGAGTGCTTCAGGCCTTCCTGTACTTTATGCTTCAGTGTCTTCCCTGTGCTCCTATGCCTATGCTCCTAACAAATAACCTCAGGTGACAACAAAAAAACACAAAAGATTTCAATATGTAGTCAACAATCAGAAATCAGGTGGGAAAAAATAAGTATACCCTATAATGCAGTAACATGTACAGGGTGTCCCAAAGTCTCCATATATAGAGTAAATTAACACTTTTTACCAAAATGTCTTCCAAAATTTTTCATGCTTAGTTTATATTACAAATATTTTTTACAGATAGCCTTTAAGAATGCCTTTGACAGAAGACGAACATATTGAAATCATTCTCATCATTCTCTTCACTCTCCCTTATGTATGGAGACTTTTATGGAGACTTTAACTTGATGTAAATGTTTTTTGTGGGAGTTTATCAGTCTCTCACATCATTTTCGAGACATTCTGGCCCACTCTTCTTAACAACATCAGTTCATTGATGTTTGAGGGCATTGGTTTATGCACAGCTCTCATAAGATTCCAGCACAGCATCTCAGTAGGGTCTGGACTTTGACTCGGTCATTCCAACACCTTGATTTATTTCTTTTTTAGCCATTCAGATGTCGATTTGCTGGTGTGCTTTGGATCATTGTCCTGTTGCATGACCCAATTTCAGGCCAGTTTAAACTGCTGGACAGATGGACCTGCATTTGTCTCAAGAATATTCTGGTGTTCTGGAATTTTCTGATTGTGCTCTCATGATCATAAACATTTTATGTGCTTACAGTGGCATGTAGTTCACATGTAGCTCTTTTTATTTACACCCTTGAGCATTATACGGTCTGACCTTGGACTGAATTTGCTGAGACACCCACTTCTGGGAAGATTGGCAACTGTCTTGATGGCTCTCCATTTGCAAACAGTCCTTCTGACTGTATAATGGTGAGTTTCAAATTGTTTGGAGATGGCATTTTAACTTTTCCCAAACTGTTGAGCTGCAACAATTGCTTCTCTGCGGTCATGGCTGATGTCCTTTCTTCTTGGCATAATGTAGACACACGCCTGAGTGCTCCAGAACACCAAACTGCCAAAAGTTCAGCTTTTATAGAGATAGTCACACTTCTTGATGATTAACTAATTTTTTTTGCATTTCATTAGTAATGTCTGGCTGCTAAATACTCTCTTAATGATTGTGGAAGTAGGAAGGGTGTACTTTTTAGGAAAACATGACTACGTATTGAAATCCGTTGTGTTTTTTTTTGGCCACTTGAGGTTATTTGGTTGTTTAGAGAAGTTGGTGAAGAGCACACAAGTACATTTATTATTTAGACTTAGGAGGGTGTACTTTCTTTTTCACATGACTGTAAGTAAGGATTACAAGACAGCTGGCAATGCTGTTACCACATGACAGGGTGTGATATCATGGATTATTTTCCAATAACAGCACATCCAGAATTGTTTTATTCCTCTTATACTACAGCAGTGTGCTAACAATTGCAATTTTTGGTGTATTATTCAAGGACACATCATGCTTTTTAACTGTTTATAGTTACATTTAATGTAACTGATGTAACGTCCACAAGACAAGTTAGTTCTTGTTTTCATTTATAACAGCTATAAACAGTTAATCTCTCATTAGACTATCATTTTTTTCTCTCTCTTGAAGTTAACATGAGTACTGAGAAACTGGAAAGCACAAACACCTCTCTCCTGAAGACTTTCCAATGGCGAAAAACTTACTGACAGTTACAACATGCTATCACCTGACACTTCTTCCATAAATTTTATATAAATGTGTCCTTACAGAAAACGTATTGTTAAATAACAACACTTTTTTGCATTTATTAGTATACTTAGATTATGTTGCGCATCACGCAAATCCCTGTGAATGAGTTGTTATTATAGAAACGATAACATTAGTATGAGCTCATTAATAAATCGTTTGAATTACAGCCACCACTACTGTCAGAGCTGATGTTAAAGAAAATTAATCAACACCTTCTGATCAATCAGATTCATGAATTCAACAGTGCTGTGCTACAAGTGTTAATATGAAGTCTTGGTACCTTCTCAGGTTTTATTTTTAATTAAAAAAGACCAGCTATCTAACCTGCCTGAGATATTGCCATCAAAACAACATTACAGCATTCTATCAGTGTTAGCTAGTGGTAGTTGTATCTGTTTACATTTCTAGTTTGCACTGTTTACACTCATGTATTCATATATTCTATTAATGACCATTTCTATTATATTATGCTGTAATGATGTTTTTAACATGGTTATAGCAGCAATTACTAGTAATCTAACACCAGTAAGATTATTTTGTTAGTGGCCTAGCTTCCTAACAAACTAACAACAGAATTAACTCTGACTGTCTGTGAAGGACTGTAAGTAGCTGTCCATCTTTATGTTTATGGTTCAAATGTGGCTTGGTTTCTCATAGTAGTCTTATTATTATACGGAAGGGGTAAATATAGTCAACTCCTCTGTAATTAAGTTGTGTGCAACCTCTTGTTTACACATCTAGGTGTTTCAGCAGGCAGCAACTTTCCAGGTTCTCCAGTTTCCACTCTATTCCCAAAAACAGCTGGATTGATGTGAATGAGTGTGCAAATATGTGTGTGCAAGGTGCCCTGTGATGGATTGGTATCCTATCCACTGTGTATGCCTGCTTTGTGCCCAAGATAACGTGTTGACCAGGATAAAGCAGTTACTGAAAATCAGTGAATTAACTTCTCTTATAAACTCCAGGCTGGCATTATTGTGTCTCAGTGTGCAACGTCATCCTACCAGGAAGAAGACTTCAGTGGACTGGAGTCTTTATCTATTTTAATTTTTTAATTCTATGGCTTGCATTTTTTTTTTTGCTGCTTTTACAATAATATTTTCATTTTCATTCATCATAGTGAAATACACTAAGCTAAATTAAGGCCAAGTGATGCAACAATGATATTGATTTTGCTATAAATTCCAACACATTTCTGAGTATATTGTCACTTTCCAATTCCATTATGACTTACACTAATAAGTTATTCAGAAGTAGCATGATAACCAACTTTGACTTAAAATGCTGATGCTTTGTCCATGGCTACTGGAAACTCCATGTTTACGATTACCTTTACCACTCATGCAATAAAAATGTGATACAAGAGAGAAATTACACACTACTCATTTTCCATCGATCATCTGGATCGTCTGGCTGGAGAGCCTGGAATGTTTGTTTTATCAAGCTTCTCTCTACTGCTTCATGTCTGTGCTACCGTATAAATGTCTGCAGCTATATTTGCCTTCCTTTAATTTAGGTTGTACTTCTATTTGTATCTTCTTTAGCTTGTTGATTTTGTAATAGCAATCTGATTACTTCTGTTACAAAGATGCTTCTTAAACTGAATTATAAATGAATCACTACTAACTGAGAACCTTGAACATTCTGGTACTATGTGGTGCATGTGTGATGCAACCAGAGGCAAATGCCACAGGAAGTGGATACAGGAAATCAGCGTTTCCCTAGGACATCCTGTCAGTAAGCTCTAAAAACACAAACACAGCTGGACTGTCTAATGTCTGTTTCATTTTTATATTTGTAATGTGCCATCCTCTGTACAACTTTTAATCATAACTTAGACACAAGCCCAGAATTATGTACTGTGCTCTTATTTTGGTTTTTTTTCAGCTGGAGCTCAGGTCATAAGTCAGGTGTGCCTGTCAGATACACATCCTATCAGAATCTGCAGTGATCTACCACCCAAACACAAAAACTATGTATTTGCATTTAAGGAAATAGTTGTTTTTTCACAAGAATAGTAAAATTTAACTAGATTATGTCCACCTAGGATATTTTATCCTTATCATACTGTACCTCTGGGACCTATGCTCAGGACATTAACCCTTTCTCACAGTACACTGGCGTTCCTATCTGCTGGCAAAATGGAAATCAACTTATCAGACATTTTCAATCAGTATAAACAAATTAATTATTTTATCGCTGCAACTCGGTATGCCTCACTGAAACTAAAGATACCACTTAGGACAAATTTGACCCCTTTCCAACAGTGGCTATATCATGTTGAGATCCATCTTTTCACACTGAGGACAATTGAGGGACTCATACAAAACTATTACAAAAGTCCCTCAATTGTGCTCAGTGTGAAAAGATGGATCCCAACATCATATAGCCACTGTTGGAAAGGGGTCAAATATGCAGAAAATGCTGGAAAACCAAAGAATGTGCAGGACCTGGAGGATTTTTCTGAAGAACAGTGGGCAGTTTAACTGCTCAGGACAAACAAGGGCCGTTAATCATCCAGGTAACAACACACAGTATTAAGAATCAAGCATATGTAAACTTTTGAACTGGTTAATTTGTGTAAATTCAGGTATAATTTTGTCTTGTGGACTATATGTAAATATCTGCTATGTGAAATAGCTAATTCAGGGCAGTACTAAATAAAAAACAAAATGCAATTTTTATGATCCCTCTTTTTAATTTTTTTTTTTAATTATTAACATTTTGCAGATTCTGCAAGGTGTATGTAAACTTATGACCCCAACTGTGTAATTATATATTTATTAATTTACATATTTCAATTTGTTAAATTTAAGAAACCAGAAAAAAAAAACTGCATGCCACAGGCAGTAGGTTAAGTTGAGTATCAAAATCCTTTTATGTCAGTGGCCCACCCACAGTGTGATTTACCAAAGTCACTTAGGGAAAAATTATTGTGTGTTCAAATAAGAATGACAAAATCTATTTCAGCCATTTGAAGACAAAAATAAAACCTTTAAAGTTTTCTGAAATCATATATTATCTCAAAATAATTTAAAATTTTCTGGAAATTATAAATTATATTTAATGTAATTATTATTATATTCACTAGTTGCCACACATGCACACCTGTCACGGGGCAGAAGTGGATGCAAGTGCAGGTAAACAGCAGCTTTATTGAAGACACAGGCAGACAATTCCAAAATGTAAGGCAAGAGCATAGTCAAAAAACAGGCATTGTGAGCAGGTGTGTGTAATAAATAAAATGGTGAACTTAAACGTGGCAGTCTCTGTTGGTTGCTGGGTGTTGTAGTCCATAGTGGCCATGTTTGTAGGCAGTGTTGTACTCTGGGTAGTGTAGTGATGGTTGGGTTGGCATTCCACTGGAACAGGGGAGGTTGGTATCCTAGAACACACTGAAAAGGGGTTAGCTTGGTTGCTGAGTGGCGAAGGGAGCCACTCAGCCCAGGAGAGTAAGTGTACCCAGTCCTCTTGATGGTTCGTGTAAAGCGTTCGCAGAAAATGCCCAATCTCCTGGTTGGCTCTCTCTACCTGTCCATTAGCTTGGGGGTGATAACCTGACGTTAAGCTCACAGTGACACAGAGTTCCTCCCTGAACCTCCCCCAAAACCTGTGAGGTGAACTATGCTCCTCTGTCGCTCCCGATGTCCTCCGGAATGCCAAAGTACCTGAAGACATTGTTGAAGATTAGTTCTGTAGTTTCAAATGCTGATAGCAGGCCAGGTAGGGGAATCAGGCGTAAGGATTTGGAGATAATAATAATAAGGAGACAAAAGGGGTTTGTCACAGAGGGGTGTGGGCACGTATGTCGAAGGCGCCCTCTGTGGCACCTTCAATTTCTCTGTCAATGTACCATGTGATGGCCCCCACAAAGCATGACTGTGGTAGAATACATTCATCTGGGGTTTCGTTGGGGGGAGCTGGGTATAGTAGTGAAAGAGAGTCTTCCTTGATGTACTTCAATCCAGGTCGATAGGAGATGGTATAATTGAACCTGGTGAAGAACAGGGCCCAGTGAGCTTGGCATAAATATTTTGGCCTCCCAGAGCTGTTTGAGTGCAGAGGGGACTAAGGGCAGAGGATACTGGTACTTTACAGTGACTTGGTTGAGCCCTTATAGATAGTTGATGCAGGATCTTAAACTGCCCCTTTCTTTTCCACAAAGAAGAAGCTGGCATAGCGATGGATATATCCCTGCTACAGAGCTTCCTCGATGTATTCATTCATGGCTTGGGTTTCTTTTGCTGACAAGGGGTAGATGCAGTTAGGAGGTGGCGTGGTTCCAGTCAGGAGCTCAATGGCGCAAATGTATGGCCGATGAGGTGGTAATCCACTGGCCTTGGTCTTGCTGAAAACCTCCTTAAACTCATGGTACTCCGGGGGACTTTCCACTTAGGCCTGAGTCCCAGGGCTTTCTATGGTCGTGGAAGCAATGTAGACTGAGAGAAAATGTAGGCACTTTTCCTGACAATGTGCTGCATGTGATTTCCTTTTCCTAACTGTGATGAGGAGGGAGATTTGTTCCTGGTGCAAGGTGCTGACTGGGAGGGTTATTGCTTCTGTGCAGTGGGTGATGGAATGCCCCCCCATGGGGCCTTCGTCCAGTGCTTGTATGTGGAGCAGATTTTGCAGTGGTTGGAGGGTTAGCTGGAGCTTCTCAGCAAGAGTGCTGTCGATGAAGTTTCCAGTGGTGCCAGAACCAGGCAGTGCTGAAACCTGACAGATATTCTCTAAGTGCATGATCTGAACAGGGAGTGCAAAATTCTGGGGACAGAAGAATCTGGAATGACTAACCATATTGGAGCGAGAGGTGGAGGTCACTCCCTCATGATCCCATTGTGGGGCTTGGGTCGGCGGCTTTGAAGGGCAGTGCGGTACTTGGTGCTGATGACTGCCACAGTAGTAGCACAATTTCTTGCTTGGCCAAGTTGCATGGGTTCTGTGGGGTGGATTTCGGGAACTGGGATGGATGTGGCTTTAATTCCTCCTTGATTCCTCAGCATGAAATCAAGACGGATGGACATGTCAATAAGGGAATTGAGGGTAGCTTCGATCTCCTGGAAGGCCAGCTCAGTTAGAATGTTGGCGTTCAGCCCTTGACAGTATGCTGCCTTGAGAGCCAATTCATTCCAGCCACTTCCCTTGGCCAATGTGCAGATGTTAAAGGCGAATTCTGCAGTGCTTTGCTTCCCTTGTTTCAGGCTGAGGAGATTGTCGCCGATTTCCTTCCTTCTGGAGAGTGGTCAAAGACCTTCTGGAAGAGCTGGAGGAAGTGCTCGTAAGAAGCCGTGTGTTCACCCTCTTGAGATGCCCAGTCAGTCGCCCAGGCAAGTGCTTTGTCTGTCAGCAGGTTGACGAGCTGGGCGATCTTGTTGCACTCTGACATTGCCTCTTGACCCGTGAAATAAAGAGAGCACTGGAGCAGGAAACCCTTGCATCCTGTGGGATCTCCTGCATACTTCTTGGGGCACGCGATGAGGGCAGAAGCTGGTAGTGTCGTGGCCGCTAAGGTTGCTGGTGGAGCCAAAGCAGTGAGGCGGAGCTGAGCCAGCTGGGCACTGAGCATGGCGATCTGCTGTTGCTGTTCCTCGACGATGCAGCCCTGTGCTGCTAACATCTGACGCCACTCTGCTGCATGTATGGTTGGTGAACTATTCTGTCACGAGGCAGAAGTGGATGCAAGTGCAGGTAAACAGCAGCTTTATTGAAAACACAGGCAGACAATTCCAAAACGTAAGGCAAGAGTGTAGTCAAAAAACATGCAGAGGTCAGTCGATTAGCAAACAGCGTGAACTAGGCAAGGCTAAGGCAAAATCGTAAAGCACAAAACAACATCTGTAACCAGGAAGACTATAACAGTACAAAGGCTTGGTAATGACTGGAGAGAATCATAGAGCATATGCTTTCTGGCATTGACAATGACAACACCTTCGATGCCAACAACATGTACAAAGACTCTGGGCAAAGGTTTTGTTTACTTATATGTTATGAACTGAGCAGTCAAGCCTTCACTTTATTATTTTGCATTTATATTGTATTTTGAAGTTTTTTGATACATCTCACCTCTTTCAATCACCATTATTCTTATGTGGAATTACACATACACACAAGTTTCAGTTTTCCTGGAATCTCTTTGGGAACCTTGGCATGACTATTGACAACAAATACCACATGCAAAAATTTCATTTAAGCATTGTTTCCTCCCAATGTAACACAAGTTACTGAAGTATTTTTAAATCATTGCAATATGCAAAGTAGTGTTCTTTATCTATTTTATTTTATATTATTTTTTGAATTTTTTCTGAATTAGGTTATGTGTCTTATTAGTAATGAGACTAAGAAAATACCTGGACAGTATCCTTTGTATAACCTTTGAACAAAAACAATATGCTGCTTATGAGAACAGTCTTGAGCTTGGGTGATTTAGAATATAGTGCACAACATAGCCAAGGGTGTAAAAAGTCTCTAAGAGCCAGCAGTGATAATCAAAGCTAATTCTTCTTTGTCACTGGGGCCTGATGTCATAAGCTAGGGTCAGAACTAATGAATAGTTGTTCCATCAGAGTTGAGCCAGGTTGCTGTGACATAAAGCTTAGTGCTTAGTGGTGAGGAGGCTGCAGTTTGGTCACTTGAGTGGTGTTACTGAGTCAGACATCAGCAGTGTGGTCATTATCATTGTCGTCATCTTCATGGGAAGAATGAAGTTTTCTCTGAGTGGGTGAGGCTGATATGAATAGACTGTAACACAGACTTATGGTTATTTTTCTGTCGGTCTCATTTCCTGTGAAAATCTTCTCAGTTTTTCCACTTTGGAAACACTGAGTTTGGGACTGAGGGTATTTTGTGACTTACTGCTTTAAATTTGGATGATGAACATCCATTAAAATGTGAGCCTTTGTTACCTTTGTCATCCTTTTTATCCTTTTTCCTGGTCTTCCGTTGGAACACATGCTCTGTATTAGTGGTATATGTCTCTAGAATGTTGTTTTAATAGAATTTTTACTCCTGTTGGTTGGCTAGCTAGGTCTGACTACACTAAACACTAGGCTCCTTAATCTGCTAATGTTTGTGAGAACAGTTTTTAGAACAGCACTTCCATCAGTTCATTTTGAAGATGTTTTTATTGGAAGGAGAATATGACACATATAATGTATAGCTAGGGGCCATTTGAACTAACAATCTTCCAGTCACTAGCACAGAACATTAGAATAGTTAATACAGATAATTAACAATGGCTCAGAACTTACACGACTGGTAACAATTGGCAAGACTTCACAGTGACTGTGTATGACCATGTGCTTTATATATAGTAGGAACAGGACACAACTGTGACAACTGGGGAAGAGTCCTTTTAATTTAGGGGAGGGTGCCTTTTCATGGTGTGCCAGTGAACTGTCCTGGACAGGTGTGACAGGTATCTAGAAGCAAAAGAAATGAGATTCACTGTTGGGTTTCTGGAATTTTAAGGGTTTAACCACTGAGCGACTATTATTCCAAATGTTTTATCTTTTTCTGCACACTGTGTTGATTTGAACAGCAATACATTTCAGCATTGTTTGTGTGGAAATATTTATGTGGAAAGATTTTTGTACCATGAGTGGGTCAGGTTATTGTAGATGTAAATGCAAAAAAATCAGTCAATCCATTAACAATACTTTGTTAGGTTAACAACCACTATAATTACTACTACTAATATTATTATTATACATTTTGTTTTTATGCTTATATATTGGGGTTCACATTACATTTTGCAAACCTGCTACGTGCTGTCACTGTCATTAGACTGAGCTCAGAATTCTGAAGATAAAATGCAACATGGATACGTACAATAGCATATCACAGCTTAACAACAGCAATATTGAGACATCAGTTATAAGAAAAACATCTGGGTCCCCTGAAGAATAATGGTTAGGCCTCGGTGCTCTGACCGCCGCGGCCCAGGTTTGATTCCTGGCCAGGGAACCAACCACAGCCACTGGGCTTGCACGAGACAGTGCACTCCCATTGCCGGTCCCAAGCCTGGATAAAACTGGGGAGGGTTGCATCAGGAAGGGCATCTAGCATAAATGCTGTGCCAAATCAAACATGCAGACCAATGATCCACTGTGGCGACCCCTAACGGGAGCAGCCGAAAGAAGAACAACAGTTATAAGAAAAGTGTCTGGAACTTGTCAAGCGAGTCTTAAAAGCAGACATATGTACATCAGAATAAAGAGTGAGTGGCACAGACAGGATTAAATCAGTGTTCTCTATCAGTGGCACTGGCACTAAACTATGGTAAGCTGCTACAGTCTACACAGGGCTTTCTTGAGGCCAGTTAGTCTTTCAAACAACCCAAAAGTAGTCAGTCTTTAAAATTTGTACATTTACACATTTCTAATATGCCTTAGCTTTTATTGAGGCCTACTCTTGTCAGGCATTCTGTCAGAGTACGGTGCTTTTCCCTTTCCAATGTACATAGTCATGCTCTTATTGTAACCTGTGTCTTTCTTGTCTGCTAGTCCTGTCTCCGCCTGTGTTTTGTCATTGGTTGGTTTCTCCCTTGTGTTCACCTGTTTTCAGTGTAGACTCTGATTAGCGTTTCTATTTGTACCCTCTTGTATATTTATTTCTTTGCAAAGTCTCATTCATTGCGTTTGTGCTTTTCTAAGCCTTTTTCTCGTTTTCACCTGTTTTTGGTTCTCACTTGTTTTTGCTTTTTCACGTTATGGATTATTCCTTTCGGACATTGCCTACCAGTGTATTGAATGCTGCTCTGGATTATGACTATAATTATTGGAAAGCTCTCAATAAACACCACGCTGAGTTTATGCACATGTTACAGAAGATTTTGCCGTTTAAGAAGGGTGCAGCAATTCAGTGTTCATTTTCCTGTGTTTGCACGGGTTCCGCTGGCTTCTACATTTTCCTCCCTCTGCAGGTGGCCTGTCTACTCTAAAATTGCCCCTTCATGCAGTGTACACTAACACAGATAAATGTGGTTGTGGACAGGAAACATGTTGGAAATGCAAATGGGCCACAACATAAAAATGGCATTTAGCAAGGGTTGAGCCAACAAAGGATGAGGCTGTGACCAGTTCATTTTACTTTGTCCATATTTTCACTGTGGGCGAAACACATTGGCGCAGCTCCAGGGTCCATGGTTTGATCCTGAGCTAAGGTTATTGCCAATATGGAATTTTGCATGTTATTCCCATGTTTGAGTGGGTTTTCTCTGGGTTCTCTTGTTTTCTCCCACCTCCCAAAAACATGTTGGTAGGTGAACTGGATACTCTAAAATTGCCCCTATCTGTGAATGTGTGTGTGCATGGTGCCCTGTGACGCATACAGGGGTGGGCTTCCTGCAGATATGGTTAAAATAACCAAACATAAAAGCATGGTTAGTATTATACAACTGGAGCATTCTGAGTCTAATTTGTATACAGTCTGTGTAATATGAGGTCATAGCCTATTCACGGACTTTCAATAAACTCAGGCCCTGCGTGACATGACCTTTGTTATCGTCTGATATGGTTGTTTTTTTTTTGCCTTGGCCTTTTGTCAGTGCCGTTGATGTTGTGTTTTGTGTGTTCACGTCTCCAGGTCTCATGAAGATTAAAGAGGCGAAGGACATTGAGGTCAGGCTGAATGAGGTGGAGAGGCTGCTGAAGAATGCTATCAGTATGCCTTGGAAGGTAAGAACCAATTATCTCTGATATCAGGACTACAGAGATATAACACCATGCAGGAGAAAAAACCCAGAACTTAAGTGCTGTTGCATGGATGAAACAGTAATGTCAATTAACAACCACCAATGCCCGGATTAAAAAAAAACAACTAATAAATACTAGAAAATATACACTTAAACAGCACTTTATTAGAAACACTATACTAATACTGGGTAGGGCCTCCCTTTGCTCTCAAAACAGCCTCAATTCTTCGTGGCATGGATTCCACAAGATGTTGGAAACATTCCTTTGAGATTCTTGTCCCTGTTGACATGATTGCATCACACAGTTCCTGCAGATTTTTCAGGTGCACTTTCATGCTGCGAATCTCCCATTCTATCACATCCTGAAGGTGTGATATGTGTGATAATCTATTGGATTCAGATCTGGTGAAGGTCACTGAAGAACATTGAACTCATTGAAATGTTCATGAAACCAGTTTGAGATGACTTTTGCTTTGTGTCATGGTGCATTATCATGCTGGAATTAGCCACTAGAACATGCAAAGTGTGCCAGACCCAAAGTGTGCCAAGAAAACATTCCCCACACCATTACACCACCTCCACCAGCCTGGACTGTTGACACAAGGCAGGTTGGGTCCATGGATTCATGCTGTTGGTGCTAAATTCTGACCCTACCATGTGTGTGCCTCAGCAGAAATTGAGATTTGTCAGACCAGGCTACGTTTTTCCAGTCTTCAACTGTCCAGCTGACAGGAGTGGAACCCGACGTGGTCTTCTGCTGTTGTAGCCCATCCGTCTCAAGGTTCGATGTATTGTGCATTCTCAGATGCTTTTCTGCTCACCACAAGAGTGGTTATCTGAGTTGCTGTAGAATTTCTGTCAGCTTGAACCAGTCTGGCCATTCTCCGTTGATGTCTCTTTTCAACAAGCTGTTTCCATCCGCAGAACTGCCGCTCAGTGGATGGTTTTCTTTATTGCACTATTTTGAGTAAACTCTAGAGACTGTTGTGTGTGAAAATCCCAGGAGATCAGCAGTTACAGAAATACTTAAACTAGACCGTCTGGCAAAAACAATCATGCCACAGTCAAAATCACTGAGATCACATTTTTTGATCGCTTTTAACAAAAACATACTATACACTATAACTTTAATTTTTTAGTTTGGACTAGTGCTTGTTTTAATGAACCTGGATATGGTTAAAATTTGTACTGCTGCCAGCCACCAGAGGACATCAGAATAATTTTAGCTTCACTTTTCAACCACTGTTAATTTAACGAACCAGACTCAGACATTTCAGGGTCAATACCAAAATTTCAGCAGCAAATCAGTGACAGACAAATCCAAAAACATGATCCAAAGAGTGGTCAAAAAACAGGAAAAGCAGAGTTCAAAACCCAGGCAGATAGATCAAAATAAAACAGTCAGGGCAAATCAGAAGGCAAAACATGAAAAGGCAAAACAAGTTATACACAAGAAATCGATCCACAATAACATGACTCAGAACTTACGAGTATGTAGGAAAACTGTAAGGCTTTACGTTAACCTGAGTCCATGGGCTTTTTACAACATGGCTCCATTTACTCCCTTTGTGCAGTTCTGAACCCATTTTTGGTTGAAATGGGAGTTAACATCTTGTGAAAATTGGAGCCAGAGTCTGCACAGTAAAGATGTAGAGGCCAGAACACATGCGATAGATATGGTCAGACAGTGGGTCTGCCTCTTGCCTCTGCATATTGGTGATGGACATTCTTTTTATTCATGCTGGTAGCGAGCACTCTGTGAAATAGTACCTGATGTATTACATGAACTTAATATACTTTTAGTTTTGTTTATCTTTATATTTCTCTTTCATCCTTTAATGGTCTTTGATTGTACTTATCTAAAGCACTTTGAATTGCCTTTGTGTATGAAATGTCCATCCATCCATTTTCTGTACCACTTACCCTACACAGGGTTGCAGGGGAGCCTGGAACCCAGGGAACTCAGGGCACAAGGCGAGGGACACCCTGGACAGAGTGTCAACCCATCGCAGCGCACAATCACACACACATTCACATACTACGAACAATTTTGGCAAATTGGCCTACAATGCATGACTTTGGACTGGACTAGGGGAGGAAACCGGATTACCAGGAGGGAACCCCCGAAGCACAGGGAGAACATGCAAACTCCGCTCGCACAGGGTGGAGGTGGGAATCGAGCCCCGAATCACAGAGGTGCAAGGCAAATGCAGATAAATAAACTTGCCTTGTCTTGCCTTGCCTAATATGTAATATGTAATATATAGAATACTAAACTGTAGTCATATAATTTTCAAAGGTATATTCATTTTACCTTTGTCAGGAAAATATTTAGTGCTTTGAGTCATGACTGACTGAGCTACCATTTTCACTCAACCTAATTTTTGAGGAAAAAAATGGCTGCTCTCCAGGATTTTGCTTTAGCGCTGACACCTGCAGTAAATTACCCATCTGAATGAAGAAGTGCGTTCTTTTATGCTCAGCTCGTTCTGTGGGTGAAGTTTAAAAAATAGCGGCCACCTAACCTTAACAAGCTACTTGAAGTGTTAGGTCATACAGTCAATGCTAAGGTCATACAGTCAGTCATTCACGTTGGTTCACTAGTTATAGTATCAGTGTGAGCTAGCTTAGACTTCAAAAGAGAACAACATTCTAGAAAAATTGCAAAGGGTCTGTTAGAACATGGCTTTGCTACAGTACTGTCAAGAGCTTCAGGTCCATGTTGGAAAGTGTATGTGCATTCATTAGGCTCAACTGTCATGTCCAAAATTGTCAATCACCTCATCAACCATGCTCTTTACTCATAATCAAATAACTCATATGAAACACATTTACTGTAAAAAAATAAAAAAAACATATTGGTGGATATATCAAGGTCAAATGAAATTGTAAAAATGACAGAACACTATTCCCAAAAATAATTGGTGAAGATGTAAATTAAAATGTCAGTTCCTTTCCCATTGTAACGAATCCGGCCTCTGTGGTTCCCCCGATTGTCACCAGAGGTCACCATCACCCGAGTATTGACTTCTCCCTCTAAACTCCATTTCCCATCACCCCTTGCGTAGCACTGATTACGAGCTCACCTGCAGCTCGTTACCGGGACTACTTAAGCCTCAGCCTCACACTCATTCTCCGCGAAGTCTTGTTTCGTCCTGGCTGACATTTCTGAGCGTTACCACCTTTGTTATTGGATTACTGTGTTTGACCCTGGACTGTTCTCTCTCATTTCGTGTTTGTTTGCTGCCTGCCCTGACCATTCGCCTGTCTTATTACTCTGCCTTTTGTCTCGCCTCTGATTACCCTGTTTGCTGTTGCTCGACCACGCCTGTACAACTGTGTATTCCTTTTATTAAAAGCTGCAAATGGATCCCCACTCCGGTGACTCGTCATTACACCCATTCAATAATATGGGAATGGGCAGGGTTAGGAATTGTATTGTAGCCAGCTGCTAGAGGGACTCAGAGACATTTTGGCTTCACTTTTAAATCCCTGTTACAATGTCCACCCATATATACAGTCATTGTGTACACTTCATATACATTTCTCATGCAGTTATCAAGAATTAGTCAGTGTGTTGTGAGTAGGGAGGACTGTGCAGGGCTTTAGGTCCAGACAACTGGAGATGAACAGCCAGAGCACTGTCGTTCACAACCAAATATTCGGACACTTATTAGCAACATTGTTATATTAGCAAGAGTAAACCCTTTTACTCTTCTTAATATAAAAGGTAGTATGCTGCTGCAGCATGCACATTGTTCATTATATGAGCTGCCTGTTCATAAAATGAAAAAAACTTGTCTTACTCTGGATTCACTAATTATTACTAATTATTTAGAGACAGCTGTATACAAATATTAATTGTCAGAGGCAGGGAATTTTCTATTTTGGTTAACATGGATGCAGGGTAAGAATTTCTATAAGCCATGATAATGCTTCTATGCTTTTCAGTTTTCCAGGTCAGAGGTCGTCTTAACATTCTTTGAACGTTCACCGCTAGATCAAGTGCTGAGGAATGACAAAATCCACAAGATACAGCCGTGCTTCCAGAGTCCCATCAAGATATCAGGTATAGAAGCCTGTTCAGATGTTAACTTAATATGTGTGATATTTGGAAACCTAGCCGTCTGAACAGTATTGTGATTTAGAACTTTAAAAGCTTACAGCCATAACAACTATAACATAAAATGTTCCCTCTAGACTACACAGCAGCTCTGAGCCACTACCATTATGAACTGAAAACACTTAGATAATACCTTGAAAATATTTCTTTAGGCAAGACACAATGATTTATTTCTTTATGCTCTTTACATATGTTTAAGTGTTTTTTTTTCCCCAGAGATTATGAGGTCAAATGGGTTCTGCCTGGCAAACACAGAGACCATTGTATTTGATGAAAATGTTCCTCAGGATAAGGACAGACCATCCTCTACAGACTCGGCCCAGCATTCGCAAGTGTCTCTTCCTCCTTCCTAAACCACAATACCCAAAGTTCACCTCACATTCAGTTAATCAGTTAATCACATTCACAATCAGTTAATTTTAATTCAGTTTAGGTTTGGGCCAGATATTTATATATGACTCAAGGTTTGTCTTTTGTAGTATATTACATCTGAAAATTGTGAGAGATACTTTTTATGGACATGCTAGTGTAACATTTTTTAACTAAAGCAAAAAACCTCACACAAGAAGCAGCCATGGCCAGCACTTCCTTCACTGGGTGTGAGAAGGAAACTCAGGAATGACACAGAATGAAACTCTACCCTAAAACTCGAAAACTCGCCAATATGTCTGATATAGTACACAGACATAAAACTGTTTGATGAACAGCAGCAAAGAGGAAGAATCTGCTATTCACTATTTCAACACCATGCAATTAGTCAGTACAGAGTCACACTGTTGTTCCGAGTAATTCTAAAAATACATTGTGGCCAGACCATAGTTTTGTTAATTCCATGTGCTCTCCTATAATGGAAATTGGTTTGAATCTGCCTGAGCATTTTGTGGTTACATCAAACTATCAGGCAGTAAGTTGGACTACTGCTCCTCGCTTGCAATGATATCACATAAGAATAATGTGCAGGGTCAAAATCATGTGTAACTTAGACATGCCTCTTATTTACTCAATCTCCACCGGTGACAACTGGTGTTTTTTTAAAGTAGGGGAAGCGCAAGTGCCTGTTATTGATGTATATACCTGTGGCCTCCTGCTTAATTCTTAGTCTCTTCTCATAAGCAAAAGCATCAAAAGACTTCTCCAAAATCCGCCCGAAAAAAGTAGTAGTGTTTGCTACATCATGGTTAAAAGCAGCTAAGTTGCTAGTAGCTAGCTCAGTTTCACTGAAGAATGTAGCTTGATATCTAGACTTTTATATAAACAAAAATGAATGCATTAATCAAATATAACTTTATACTTACAATTTATTTAAAACATTTACCAATTACAAAGATAAAATAAAAAGCTGTACTAGTTGTGTAAAACTGTTATGGATTAGGCTACTAACCACTACTGCAGCATTGCAAGTCTCACTGGAGTTGAACATTTAATCTCTTGACCACAGGCCAAACGATTTACCACTGCGCCATATCAGAATGAACTCTTATGTTCCATCTTTTGTTTACTGGTTATTTTCATGACTCAAGTGAACTTTATTTATATATTACATTTAAAGACAACAATAGTTGGCACAAGTGTTGCACAGTAAAATTGACATAAAAACATAATAAATAATTTAATCTGGACTTACTATATGTAGACATGAATATTTAGTATCACAAGTTTCACTACTAGTACCTTCAAAATTTGAACTACTAGATTACTTGGCACCTGTTCAACTTATCTTCAAGTTTCCTTATAGAGGAGATTACTTAGGTCACAGGTATACAAGTGTACTTCTACCCAATCCTACAGTGCCATGAAAAAGTTTTTTTCCCCTTCTGATTTCCTTTATTTTTGCATATTTCCACACTAAATGGTTTCAGATCCTTATACAAAATGTAATGTAATATAAGACAAGGAGAACATGAAACACATAACAACAATGTTCAATTCAGGACTTTGACTTGGCCACTCTAAAACATTCATTTTGTTTCTTTTGAGTCATTCAGAGGTGGACTAGCTATTGTGCTTTGGATGGTTGTCTTGCTGCATCACCCAATTGTGCTTGAGGTTCAAATCATGGACTGATGACCAGATATTCTCCTTCAGGATACAGAGCAGAATTCATGGTTCTGTCAATTATGCCAAGTTGCCCAAGCCCTGAAGCAGCAAAGTATCTGCACACCATCACACTACCACCACCATATTTGTCTATTGGTACGATGTTCTTATTGGGGAATGCTGTCATTATGCCAGATGTAACAGGACCCATGTCTTCCAAAAAATTTCCATTTTCAACTCATCATACCAGGGAATATTATCCCAAAAGACTTGGGGGTCATCAAAATGTTTTTTGGCAAATATGTGAGAAGTCTTTATGTTCCTCTTGGTTAACAGTGGCTTTCACCTTGCAACTTTCTCATGGATACTATTTTTGCCCAGTCCCTTTCTAATGGTAGAATCATGACTGCTGACCCTATCAAGGTAGTGAAGTGCAAGCAGTTAAGTGAGTGAAGCCTGCAGTTCCTTAGGTATTCATCTGGGCTCTTTTGTGACTTCCTGGATGGGTCATCAATGTGTTTTTGGAGGAATTTTGGTAGGCCGACCACGTCTTGGAAGACTCACCACTGTTCCAAGTTTTCTCCATGTGGAGATAATGGCTCTCGCTGTGGTTTGTTGGAGTCCCAGAGTCGCCTTAGAAATTTCTTTATAACCTTTTCCAGACTGATATATTTCAATAACTTTCTTTCTTATCTCTTCCTCTTTTTCACACTGGGCCAGTTGGTGTTGGATAGCTTTTTTTCTTCAATAAATGAAATGATGATTCAAAAACTGTATTTTCTGTTTATTTGTGGTTGTCTTTGTCTTATAAATTTAGTTTGAAGTGCTAAAACCATTAATTGTGACAAATATGCAAAAAAAAAATAGAAGAAATCAGGGAGGGGCAAATATTTTTTCATGGCACTGTACTTAGAAATATTCTTGAACGTCAAGTCAAGTCAAGTCAAGAGGCTTTTATTGTCATTTCAACTATATATAGCTGACGCAGTACACAGTGAAATGAGACAACGTTTCTCCAGAACCTTGGTGCTACATAAAACAACATCGTCACCTCAGACAACACAGAGTTACAAAACACAGAGCTGAGGACTAGACTAAGTTGTCCTAGCCACATAAAGTGCATCGTGTGCAACCTAGTGCAAACAGTGCAAAACAAGACAGTGCAGAACAGACAACACGAGACAGTGCAGGACAAGTACTGTACAGGACAAGTACACAAACACAAAATAGCAGCAACCCGTAACCTACTGTATATATATCTA
>CM040475.1:10989824-11010344 GCA_022758105.1 Pangasianodon gigas
ATTATTTTTTTTTTTTTTTTTTTTTTTTTTAGAATTTTTCAAAATGCCTCATTTTGCTTTGAAATCTCACAGATGAAAGTATTATTATCAGACCTCTTGTATAACTGACATGATACATGTGTTGAGAAAGCTACTTTGCAGCTGTAACTTGTCAAGCTACAAGCTACTCATGAGTTACAGTAGCTACACTACAGGCTGCTAAGAATAAGTAGCTAACTACACTGAAGCTACTTTTTTAATTTATTGCACAAAATAAAATCTATGTGTGATGTACAGACTATACAGTAACAAAGATATTTTGCTTTAAACCGCTCTTACTTAACTGTAAAATAACAGTCAACAACAACAAAAACAGATACAGAGAGGACTCACTCCACTACTCTTGGTTACGTTCTTAAAAAAAAGATTAAAAAAAAAAGATTGAAAAAAGATTTTCTAGTTAAAGTTAATAGGTATAAAGTAAGGCAAATGGCATTGAAATTAACATCCATGTTTGGGTGGTTTCTGCCATGTGAATATACAAGCAATTGTGTCAAGCATTATTAATCATACCGGCAAATGCTAGCTGTTAGGCTAAATAGCTGAGGTCAGCTGACATGCTCTATCGAAACAATTATCTATTTCGATAATTCACTGCTTCATTGCATTGATTCAACAGAAAATACTCACCTGGGGCCTCATTTGTCAACTGTGCATACACATAGTTTTGTGTATAAACCATGCGTTTGCACAATTCTATGCACTGAATGGGATTTATTAAGTATTTCTTATGGGTGAGGATGTGTATAGATTTACACACACTACTGACCATGCGTATGCCAGAACCTGTAGTGGTAGAAAGGTGTAATAGCAGGTAAACTGACTATGCAAAGCTTCTATATCACTTATTGTCTATAATATCACTATAATTGAGAGAGTAATTACTGATTTCGGTACAGACAGAATGTAAAGTAAAATTGTAAAAAAAGAATATTTAAAGATTGACTGGAATTATGCCTTGTTTGAAGATTTGGCTTATGCAGCTTTGTTGAGGGAATGTGTTTTTGCACCACTGGAAACTCTATGCTGAGAGTGAGGAGCGAATCATCAGTTGATTTTATTTGCCCAGTGCAGTTTTCATTGGTCTCTATTCTAGAAATTTTAGCTACGGACACATTTCAAAGAGAAAGTGGAGATGGTAATGGCATTTCCCAACCATCTACGGGTTGAATAATGACACGTCTTATCTTCATTCATATCGCTCACACCGCAATACATTACATTTCCAAAACCAGCAGTGGAAACGACAGCAAAAATGATGAATTTTCATGCCATTGCAGAGTTTCTAAATGTAATTAGGGAAATACAATACACACATATACTCTTAAAATATGTATATTTCTTCTTAGACCTTTTGGCATGCTCCATGTTGTCTGAAACAAGCAGCACCACAAACAGGCTACAGTGCTTTTTAAAGGGAACTGTTTATACTATATGGCAGTTTGAGGGCATTTCTTTATGCAAATGAGTGTGGCCATGCACAAGCATATAAATTTAGAATGTGTGGGATTTATCAATGGCCATTGCATACAGCTGTGTGTACGCACATGTGATATATAAATTTTCTTGTGTGCATGGGCGGGTCCTACACACAAATTTAGTACTTGTTTAATGCATGCTTTGATAAATGTGACCCCTGATTCTGTAGCTCCTGATCACCCTGTTTTTTCAACTTTATGTGGATCTTGATATTGGTGCTTAAAGTCCCAGATGTCTGCTGCCGCTATAAATAATGGACATAGTTATTCGATAGTCTTAAGTCACTTCAGAGTTAAGATCTACCCATTTTCTTGTGGTGTTTCTGAAATTTGTCCTGAAGAAATCAGTGTGGTCATATGACTGGAACAGAAGAATGAATTGGGAAGATTAGGTTTGCAGACAAGCAACTGAACTGAGCTTTAATTTGTTAATTATAAATAATTTTTTTTCCTTATTTTTTTTAAATCAGCCAATCGTGTGGCAGCAGTGCAATGCATAAAATCATGCAGATACAGGCCAGCAGCTTCGGGTAATGTTCACATCAACCGTCAGAATGGGGAAAAAATGTGAGCTCAGTTATTTTGACCGTGGCACAAATGCTGGTGCCAGACGGGCTGGTTTGAGTATTTCTATAACTGCTGATCTCCTGGGATTTTTCATGCACAACAGTCGCTAGAGTTTACTCAGAATGGTGCAATAAAGAAAAACATCCAGTGAGCAGCAGTTCTGTGGATGGAAACAGCTTGTTGATGAGGGAGGTCAACGGAGAATGGCCAGACTGGTTCAAACTGACAGAAAGGCTACAGTAACTCAGATAACCACTCTGTACAATTGTGGTGAGCAGAAAAGCATCTGAAAATTCATGATACCTCGAACCTTGAGGCGGATGGACTACAACAGCAGAAGACCATGTGGGGTTCTACTCCTGTCAACCAGGAACAGAAAACTGAGGCTGCAGTGGCTACAGGCTCACCAAACCTGGACAGTTGAAGACTGGAAAAATGTAGCCTACTTTGATGAATCTCAGTTTCTGCTGAGGCACACAGATGGTAGGACCAAAATTTGGTGCCAAATGAATGCATGAATCCATGGACCCAACCTGGTGTAATGGTGTGGGGAATGTTTTCTTGGCACACTTTAGGCCTGTCAATACCAATCAATCATTGCTTAAATGCCACAGCCTATTTGAGTATTGTTGTTGACCATGTGCATCCCTTCATGCCCACAATTTACCCATCTTCTTATGGCTACTTCCAGCATGTCAATGCACCATGTCACAAAGCAAAAGTTGTCTCAAACTGGTTTCATGACCATGACAATGAGTTCAGTGTTCTTCGGTGGCCTTCCCAGTCACCAGATCTGTATCCAATAGGACACCTTTCGGATGTGATAGAACGAGAGATTCACAGCATGAAAGTGCACCTGACAAATCTGCAGGAATTACGTGATGCAATCATGTCAACATCGACCAGAATTTCAAAGGAATGTTTCTAACATTCCTTGTGGAATCCATGCCATGAAGAATTGAGGCTCTTTTGAGAGCAAAAGGAGGCCCAACCTAGCATTAGTATTGCATTCCTAATAAAGTGTTTGGTTAGTGTATATATATATAAAAGAAAGTTTAAGTATGACTAGACAGAGAAGTATGCATTTTTTTCTCCCCACTTCAAGTTCATAACCGTCTACTTCTGTTACCAACTACATCTGTTGTGAGACCATGGTGCTGGTCGAAAGTGGTAATGCGAAGCAAAGGATAATCACTTTGATGAAATCAAATTGATGAAGTTTTATTTATGTCTTATTTATAGTCATTAACTAATCATTAAACATTAAGCATTAAAAGGTAACTGATTCTATCTTGATAGTCACCATTCTATCTTGCTAGTTGCTTATCTTGACCTTTGTAGGCAAGGATGTTTATTGGACCTTAACGTATCTGTAATGGATCAAATAACGAGGTCAAGTCTGAATTAGATTAGTATCTAGTGTCTTTGAGGATCAGGGACAACGGGGTTAAACAGAAGGCATTTATACACAGTTCTACACATTTGCATGGTTCTTGACAATAAATTTTCTTTCATTTTCATAATGGTTATTATTGTTTTTCTTTCAGGCATCCCTCCTGCAGAAGACTTGATCTCCATTTACTGCCAGTGCTGTGGAATCCCTCTTTCACTCTCACATCAGAATTTCTTTATTGCCTTGGCCATGTTTAAAATGGCCTGCATTGCACAGGTGTGCAGCATCCTGTGGGTTTGCCCACTTGATATCTCTAATTGCCTGCTTAGGTTTTAGTTTCTGTTGACCTGCCGGTGTATTGAGTGACATGAACCAGACCTCAGCATGTGTGAAATCCACCCATATGCTAGAAGTGATTGTAGATTGTCTTACAGAGAACTCAGTGATGTTTATCTTTTAACAAATTTCTTATACTGAACATCTCAGAATACAGGCTGACTTATTTTTGGTGTATTACTGAAGTCTATCTTTCCTGAATCTCTCTGCTGTGTGTGTGTGTGTGTGCGTGGGTAGGGTATTTATGCAAGGTCTTTGCTGGGGAATGCCAGTGCTCCTAATGCGGCTCAGTTTGGCGAGAGCGTGGAACCTTTAGTTCAGCTGGCTCTGAAGATCGCTCACAGGTCATTTCCATACTCACTAAAACAGCTTATGATTGTAAAGTAATTATATTGGATATCATTTTATTTAGGTCTATTACATTTTTATATCCTAATATTTACTTAACATTTTATCACAGATTATGATTTTTTCACAGTAGTCTTTTAAAAAATGCTACATCTCAGTCTTAAAATTCAGTATATGGCATCAATTCTAGCTGTGAATTTATTAACTCACAATAGTTGGTTGGCTTCTGAGCTTAGATAAAAGCACAGCTTGGCATTTTAAATAGAGTTAAGATCACATTCAGATAATAGTGCAAAAAGGCTAATATAGCTTTATGACTAGCACTAGTCATAGTTACATATGCTTTTGTTGTGGTACCGCTGTGCTAGCTAGCTAAATATAACTATGAAAGCATAGCTGTCTGCAACAAATTTATAAAGGGTTCACCATGATAATATCATACTTGTAAAATTTGGCTGTGCTTAATTGCAAATGTAAGATATTGAAGCAAACTTTTTTTTTATTTGCTATTTGGTATCATTGAACCAAAACATACATCAATTTGATAATTTACATTTACATTTATGGCATTTGGCAGATGCTCTGATTCTAGAGTGACTTACAGAAGTGAAAGAACATTATATTTTACATGTACCTATTATTATTATTTTTTATTTAATTTTTTTATTTTTTAACTAAGCAGTCAAGCCTTGCTCAAGGGCCTCTTGGTTCTAGGTTAGTGTACCTTTGACATGTTTTACAGACTTATGCCTTTTGCATGTATTTCTATATTAAAATATTTATAGTAACAGTAGATGGGCTGCACATGATATAATGTCTAAAATAAAGTATGATTGCCTGAAGTAGGCCTCTTTTTCCCATCCACGTGGCTTTAAACATAAAATGATGAATTAAAATGTGACCTCAAAATCCAGATCATCCAGTGCTGCATTGTATTTGGGGAAATACCCTTCAGAATCGTCTTGTCTTGAAAAATACTGCACATAGTCATGATATATGAAATTATTTCTTATCAGTAACACTGCTAACTTTGACATCTAATGTGGATTTTAGTCTTAGTTTTTTTCTTTTTGAAAAAATATGTTTAGTCATTTTTAATCATTTGATTACTGTTAAAGTTGAAATTTATTTGACAAAAACAATCAGGTTAACAGTTTTGTAATCAAAAAAAGGTAAACTTTTTGTGTCTCATCTTTAAGTTTCCAAAACTCAAATGGATTAATTTCCAATGTTTTCATTTCTTCTTACATGTAACACCAGATTCATGCTTTACAAATGCACTGTGCTATTTCTGCTTTCCCTAAATATTTCTCATTATTTGCAGCAGTTTGGTTATAGGGATGTGGCTGCTTTTAATAATTAATTACTCTAGTGAGCACATTCTTAACTTTGCAGACTCTTGATAATGGTAGATTAATTTCAGTGACTTTGTCGGGGCATCTTCAGGTATGCTAGAGCTACCTAACTAATATTATATTAGTCTATCAAGATAGACACTACCAAAAATTATTTTTGATAACCGTTTTATCACAAAAATAATATCGTATATAACAAAATGCAGCACATGAATCTCACAAATTGCCATTAGAACTACAGTCTGCATCATTTCAAACTTTCTGGTCATTGCATAACATAAGCATGTTTGTTTACAAAAGTGGACTTCATAAACAGAAAAGCATCAGATACCCATTGTAAAATATGGTGGTGGATCATTGATGCGTTGAGGCTGTTTTGTAGCTGGTGGTTCAGGGGGCCCCTGTGAAAATTGTTGGAATTCTGCTAAGTACCAGGATATTCCAGCCCAAAACCTGGTTGCCTCTGCTAAGAGGTTCAGACTTATCCATAGATCTATAAACCAGACAAACATACTTTTACTTCTTAAGAAAACTCCTGTTAAAAAGTTTAAATAAAAGTACAACATGTAGATTTTAGCTCAAAATATCACATGTTGATTTATTATTCAGTTTAATTTTGCACATTTTTAAGAAGGGTGCCAGTATGTATTCATTTTGTTTGTGTGTTTTGTGTGCAGCTCCTCATTGGCTGTGCAAGTTCCTGATAGGTTATTTCTCCAGTCTGCTAAAGGTTACGCTGTCCTCCAGCAGGTTAAAGAGTTCATGAAAAAACACATACTGCCTGCTCAGAAGGTAAGCTCAGGGTTCAATTCCATAGCAACTCGACACTTTGAGAAAACTGCATTTGTTACAAAAGTGTCCATGTTAAACATTCATTATTTAAATATGATAAACAGGGAGTTGAATGCACACACTTTTGTGCATGTTTGAGTCTCAAATGTCTGTTATATTTATTGTGCTGTGTCTTTGAGTACCATGGATGCAACAGATTTTTTCAAGGGCCAACAGGAACTCCTGGAGCAAAACCAACTGATGTGGAAGCAACAGGGACAGGAAAATTGGGAATGGCTTGAAGCCATGCGCCCTCTTTTGAAGTGTTTTGAGGAGGGGTGCCCGACCAGGCTGGAACTGTCTGGGCATTACTGTCTCGCCATGGGCATGTGCTTTGAAGTCTATCAAAAATACATTCTGATATTGGCTCACTAGGTCACAAACTAGGAATACCATCAGTCCAAAACTCTGTTGGGGAGTTTTTTTTTTTTTTTTGTGAAAGTGCTAACTTAAGTACTTTATGAAGAGGTAAGTCTTTAGACGTTGTTTGAAGACTGCCAGTGACTCAGCTGTTCGGACATCTAGGGGAAGTTCATTCCACCACCTTGGTGCCAGAACAGAGAAGAGTCTCGATGCATGCCTTCCTTGTACCCTGAGAGATGGTGGGACCAGTCGAGCTTAACTTGTCGCTACGACACTCGGCTCTGCTTTGGACGTCGCTCTGCCTTCCTGCTATGCTGAGGATGTTGCTCTGCCTCCTTGCTTCGCTTTGGACGTCACTCTGCCTCCTTGCTCAGTTGAGGATATCACTCTGCTCCCTTTCCCGTCTGAGGACGTCACTCCGCCTTCTTGCTTTGCTGAGGATGTCACTCTGCCTCCTGGCTCCGCTGAGGACATCACTCCTTCCCCTGGCTTTGTGGTGTATGTTGCTCCCCCCTTGCTTCACGGAGGACGTCGCTCCCCCTCTTCCTTCACAGAGGACGTCCCTCCCCCCTCTGGCCTTGTGGAGGATGTTGCTCCCCGCTCTGGCTCTGCAGAGGATATCGCATGCCCTCTGGCTTCATGGTGGCCATCGCTCCTCTCTTATGCCCTGCTTTGGATGTTGCGCCGCCCCTTTGCTATGTGGAGGTGATTGCTTCACCTCATTGCCCAGTGGAGGATATCACGTCTCCAGCCAACTACGCTAAGGGTACCACTCTTCAACGTCCCAAGGACCTTCAGAAACAGAGAGACTTTGGGCTTGGTTGCCCAGGACCCCTCATTGAAGACATACTGTGCTTCGGGAGCCACGCGTTAAAGTTGGGGTTCTGTCATGGTTGCGCCGAACACGGCACAGGACTACGTCTCCCATCAGCCACTGCACACCACATGATCACAACACTCAACTCACATGACTGCTCTGCACCTGATTCATGTTCATGTTAATTAGCACTAGTATTTAAGTCACATCTTGTGCAGCACTCAGTGTATAGCTTTTGTCTTCTGTTGTCGGTATCATTGCACCTGATTCATGTATTGTTCATGTTGTTGCCTTGCCTCGCTATTCTTGTTTTTTCTCTCAGTCTTTGTGTTTCGTGGTTGCTCACTTACAATAAACAAAATCTGCACTTACAAATACCTGTTATTTACATCAGTTTCCATCTATTTACTATAATATCTGATTGGCTGCCAACTCACATCTGTCAAAGTGGAGTCAGATTTTTTTTCCACACAAAAAATGTTTCACCAAGTGACACTACTTCCAATTAATACTATTACTAATACAGAATTACTAATACAGAATTATCAGGGCGACCCACAGCAGCTCAGCAACATGATATTATAGTGTTTATATTTTTGCATGCAAATAAAAATGGAGATGATGTATCAGGACTAAAAATAATTCCTTAAAAATAATAGAAATATAATTTTCAAGTGGAATTCATTCAAAATAGAACTGAACAAAATTATTTTAGAATTGTCCACTTTTAGTACAGAGGTTAATGGGACATTTTCATCAGCACACAGCAGAAGGGACTTGGGAATGGATAAAGTTCTGTTTGAAAGAGCAGAAAGTCCTGAAGTCCTAAAGTGTTTCTTTAAACATCATTAGTGGCATTTAGAAATGGGATCAACATGTGTCATTCTCAGTTTACGCGTCTGTAGACCTATATGATGTAATAGATATGTGCACAGATAAATTAATAGATTCAGGAGCCATGCTGGATAGATGGTTGCTTCATTCTTTATTTGTACACTTGGCACAGCTCGTGTCATGTAATTCTTTACAATGAAAGGGTTCGATCTTCAGAGTCTTTAGAATGTTTCCTGGGTAAACTGTTGGTGCCAGAGTCACACAATCCACCAGCCAGGACAAGTCTTTAACTGCAGACTGTCTTTGTTATAGGAAATTACTGAGTACTATGTCAAACACTGTGATGGCCCTGAGAGATGGCAAACACCTCCTGTGCTGGAGGAACTAAAGGTAAAAACTTATAAACACAGTACAAATGCGTGCCATAATGTTTATAAGCAAATCCTATGTATTAAATGTCATTAAGTGCTCTGTTCATTTAGTAATCTGTTTGTGAGTATGTCTGTCCTATGGTAAGAAACGGTGTGTGTTTAGGCAAAAGCTCGTGCTGCTGGACTATGGAATCTGTTCCTTCCTGCAGTGAGTGGACTATCTCAGCTGGATTACTCCTACATTGCTGAGGAAACTGGCCGATGCTTCTGCGCCCCTGAGGTCTTCAACTGCCAGGCCCCAGGTCTGTGTGTGTATCTCTGTTAATGCAGATGAAAGTAGATCTAATATTGTAAATCAGAACAATAGTGCTTTGATCTTGGGTTCTTCTGTATTGTGTGTGTGTGTGAGATCACTGCAGTTAATTAAACAGCCACTGTCTTTTTTTAACTGTGAGACAGATTCGGGGAACATGGAGGTGCTGCATCTGTTTGGTTCTGAGGAGCAGAAAAAGCTCTGGCTAGAGCCTTTACTGCGAGGAGACATACGATCCTGCTTTTGCATGACTGGTAACAGCTCAAG
This sequence comes from Pangasianodon gigas, assembly GCA_022758105.1. Lineage (NCBI taxonomy): Eukaryota > Metazoa > Chordata > Actinopteri > Siluriformes > Pangasiidae > Pangasianodon > Pangasianodon gigas. The sequence continues at coordinate 10,999,137 of CM040475.1, forward strand.
CTTGTAGATACACACACACACACACACACACACACACACACACACATACATACATGCTTCCACATTTTACTGCACAGTCTTAAAGATGATTTACCTTGCTGAACTGTGATGACCACAATACATGAATACATTCAATACTGTAACCAGATATTACCCTTATTTAAATCATAATTCATAGAGAATTTTGTATTTCTTGCTAACTGCAGAGCTAATTGTTGCTTGGCCAGCAATAGATTAATAGATTCAGGAACCATATACCCACTTGTGTTGTTACCAGGACCAATCAGTTATCAACTCAGCTGATAATTATTCACTCTCTACACTAAATTTAGAACTGTTAAAAGTCCTTTAGTTGTCTCTCTGAGGGAACCTCTAAAAGTTGTCAACTGGCAGACTGTGGTTCGAATGTGGACTCAGCAAAGTATTTCAGTGGATTGAATCAAGCGCTCAAAAAATACAGTAGCAGAACCAGTCCAGTATAAAAAAAAAATCTGTCAGTAGTGTAGCGAATCTAGTTTTTTTTTTTTTTTTTTAGACATCAACCATTGCATCTTCTGTAGATGACCAAACCAGAAGGTTTAAACATAATTGGACAGAGAAGTGTATGTTTATTCTCTGCTTCAAAACAACAAGTTCAAAACAGATGTCTAATCTGTTCGGGGTCTGTGGCACTAGTAAAAATAATTTGCAACTGCAGTGTCTAAAAGGTCCTGTTTAAACTGTTGAATTTATTTGTAGATATGAAATATAAATTCTTGTGATGTAGGCTATGTGGTAAGACCAAATCTGCATGACACAAGCATCCCAATGGAGAAATGTTCAAGGTGGCAAGAAATGTTCAAAAGTGGCAAGAAATCTGTGCACCTGGCAACACTGCGTACACGGCAGAGAGGGACACACAAAGGGCTAATTTACACCAGCTTTTGCAAGGTGGACAAACTGCCCTTAACATGAATTTTCTCTTTTAGTCTGTATGGTTAAGAGTTTCCACCTTTTCACAGTGGTGCCCCAAGCACAGTCAGCCTTACTAAATTGATAGCTAATGTCAGACACATTGCGAGGGAATTTTGGTCGTATTTTTTAAAACCTGATATAGTAGTAAGTTTTAAAAATTTCACCATGTGACTGATCTCTGACTACTCTGTGCTGATATAGTCACTGATTAATTCAGTGAGTTTTGTTCTTTTGGCTAAATTTCTCATTTTCTTTTTGGCATTTCAACATAACAACTTTGTTAAGTTCAAATAACAAACCATCTATACAGTGTCAGCAACAGTTTGACTATTTACAAACTGAATCTATTCCCAGGTCACCACACATATGTATAACACACAGACACACAGAGTGTACTATTAAACTGAAAAAATGAACCATTTTGTAACGTGGGGAGTCGTGACAACGGAGTTGGGTATCCAAGTGCAAGGCTTTATTTACAAACGTGGTCAAAACAGGCAGGGTCGAGCACCAGCAAACAGTACGGACAAAGGCAGAGACAAAAGAGTAATCCGAAACACAGGCAGTGGTTAGGGCAGGCAGCAAACAATCAAAAACGAGGAAAACAGTCCACAGATCAAAACACAGGGAAACACGGAAACTCGGAAACTTGGAAACTAGGACTGGCTATACATAAAACATAAAACACAATAACAATCCGCAAACTAGGAGCGTGGGTGAGCAACTCTTATACAGGACCGGGAGAACACATGACAAAACCAACCAATGAGAACATGACACATGAAACTAAGGAACCAATCAGAACACGACACACAAACAATGGTATCACATGGTAAGATCACATGAGGGGCAAGGAACACATGGGAAATGGAGTCCGGGTGGAGTGCCCTCTAGTGGGGTTTGTGGGCACTCCAGCTGGTGATCGTAACATAGCCCCCCCCTAAGGAGCGGCTTCCAGACACTCCTCAACAGGAACAGACATGAGTGCAGGAGGGGGGTGGAGCGGAGGCGGAACAGGGGGAGGGATGGAGGGCCAGGTCCATGTGGAAGTGGAGGAACAGGGGACTGAGGCAAAGCGGGCTGAGCAGGGTACCACGGCGGGGCAGGCGGAACAGAATAGCACCAGGGCGGAGCAGGCGGAGCTGAAGGGCACCAGGGCGGAGCAGGCGGAGCTGAAGGGCACCACAGCAAAGCAGAGGAGAGCAAAGATCCCCACAGTGGAGCCGACAGCCACCACAGCAGAGCAGATGTCCACCAATGTAGAGCTAACAAGGCGGGTGCCCACCAAGGCGGACCAGGCGGGACTGGAACAGAGAGCACAGAGAGGTTAATAACGGCCTCTGCGGACGAGACAGGACAGGCTAAGAGTTCACAGACGGCCTCGATGGCCATGACAGGACAGTCAGAGAGTTCACAGTGGGTCTCCTTGACCGTAACAGAACAGGCAGAGAGTTCATAGACGGCCCTCTTGGCCGTGACAGGGCAGGCGAAGAGCTCGGAGACGGCCCCCTTGGCCGTGACAGGGCAGGCGAAGAGCTCAGAGACGGCCTCCTTGGCCGTGACAGGGCAGTCAGAGGGTTCAGAAGCGGACACCGCCGACTCGGGAGGTTCTGCAGTGGAAACTGCCACCTCGGGAGGAGCTGGAGTGGACGCCGCTGATTTGAGAGGTTCTGCAGCGGGAGCTGCCACCTCAGGAGATGCTGGAGCAGACGCCGACAACCTGGGAGGTTCTGCAGCAGGAGCTGCCTCCTCAGGAGCTGGAGCGGGCTCTGGAGCAGATTCGAGGACTGGAGCAGGCTCTGGAGCAACCTCATGGACTGGAGAAGACTCGGGGGTAGATTCACGGACTGGAGCAAGAACAGAGCAATATGTAGCCCAAACACACAATATGGCGACCGCCATTACAGGGAGCACTGAGGATAAGGGAAGTGTCTCCATGACGACCAGTGCTGAAGCTCTTGGAATACCTGCTGCACGCACCGACATCAACGGTGGGTCCGCCAGACTGGACACCAGCCTCAAACGCCCTTGGAATGCCTTGGTGTCTTCAAACGCAACATCCACGATGCTTGGGAATACTGGAGTGGCATCCGTGATGGCTGAAGACTGAGGCTTGCCATCCATAATGGCTGGAGGCTCTGGTGTGACAGGCATCTTGGGAAGAGGCTCTGGGCAGGCGGCCATCTTGGAAAGAGGCTCTGGGCAGGTAGGCCATCTTGGAAAGAGGCTCTGGGCAGGTAGGCCATCTTGGAAAGAGGCTCTGGGCAGGTAGGCCATCTTGGAAAGAGGCTCTGGGCAGGCGGCCATCTTGGAAAGAGGCTCTGGACTGGGGATCACAGAACAAGTAGGTGCAGAGAACACAGGAGTGGCGACCATAATCACAGGACCTGCTGGTGGCCATGATGGGTCAAGCTCCGCTGCTGCCGGAGCTTGCCGCTGTTGCCTCCCCCCCCAAAAAATTTTTTGGGGTTTCAAAGTCCTCTGCCTCTCTCACAGTAAAAGGAGAGCCACATGACAACAGTGCATAGTCCATAAAGTCTCTTAAACTACAATTAAACTCCCCTCCAGGTAACAATGACTTTGTTGGCTCATTGAGACCAAAACGGAACAAGTCCTTAAACAGAATCTCGTCATATAGCGGTACTTGATATGACAACTCACAGAACAGATGAACGTATTCCTCAATGGATAGGTTCTTTTGCCGAAGGTGCAGTAGTTGATCGACTGGGTCCATGATTGGCCTGGAATGCTCAAAAAGCCGCTGGATCCGGGTGTGGCTGATTGTTCTGTAACGTGGGGAGTCGTGACAACAGAGTTGGGGATCCAAGTGCAAGGCTTTATTTACAAACGTGGTCAAAACAGGCAGGGTCGAGCACCAGCAAACAGTACGGACAAAGGCAGAGACAAAAGAGTAATCCGAAACACAGGCAATGGTCAGGGCAGGCAGCAAACAATCAAAAACGAGGAAAACAGTCCACAGATCAAAACACAGGGAAACAGGGAAACTCGGACTGGCTATAAACATAAACACAATAACAATCCGCAAACTAGGAGCGTGGGTGAGCAACTCTTATACAGGACCGGGAGAACACATGACAAAACCAACCAATGAGAACATGACACATGAAACTAAGGAACCAATCAGAACACGACACACAAACAATGGTATCACATGGTAAGATCACATGAGGGGCAAGGAACACATGGGAAATGGAGTCCAGAACACAAGGGCAAGAGTCCGGGGTGGAGTGCCCTCTAGTGGGGTTCGTGGGCACTCCAGCTGGTGATCGTAACACATTTGGTGTTTTTTTCATATGGTTAAAGATTTATTGGACGTGCATTCTTCAGTAATATGCATGAATTAATATGTTGTTTAAAAATTTTTTTTTTAATAAATGTAAACATACAGACAGCTGTATACGAAAATCTCATGCATTAATTTCTCATACATTTCATTTCTTTCTCTTGCCATATCTTGCTTGGTATCATTAATGTGAGACTTTAATATGAACCTCATTAACATTCAGAGGAGATCGCGAGCTGTTCAATAGTATATTCTATTTAGTACTGTCTGGGTCCTGTTGATAGATCTAGCCCTCATTCAACACATCTGTTCCAACTAATCAATGTTTACAGGAGCTGAATAATGGAGCCAGGTGTTTTAGGTTAAGGCTGAAAGTCTACATGGTGGAGATCTTCAGGATTTCGGTGTTACCATACTAATGAAGTGAACCACTGGAATTTCAGTATCATCAGCAAAAGAGCAGCTATGGGTGAACTGATATTACTCAAAGTACATTAGCAAAATAAATATTTAACACTTCAGTACATTGATTTGTTTAGTACTCCGATTGTAAAAAGATTGTACAATGTATACTTTAGCACATTCACACTTTCCTAAAGTAGACGGCTTTGTATTTAGGACAGACTGAGTATTTAGAAGCAGTGAGTCATACTGAACTAATGGCCAGGGAGAGAAATAGCCAAAGACACAGGGAAAGAGAATAAGAGTCATTTCTTCCTCTGCTTTTTTTTAAAAAACAATTTATATACAAAATAGAATTTAATTTTGATTCATTTTAATGGCATTTTCCAATTGGGCAGCCTTTTTTCTATTGGCTCCTAATGGAACTGAAAGTCTATTTTTTGTCCCGTGTCCTTGCCCATTCAAGTGAATTGGCTCTTTTGCCAGGCAAATATATATTATTATGTATCATATAATAGTATGATAATAATAAATAATATACATCGATCAGCCATAACATTAAAATCACCTGCCTAATATTGTGTTGCCAAAACAACTCTGACCACTTGTGCTGCCAAAACAACTCTGACCCGTCGAGGGATGGACTCCACAAGACCTGTGAAGGTGTGCTGTGGTATCTGGCACCAAGACTTTAGCAGCAGACCCTTTAAGTCCTGTAAGGTGAGGCCTCCATGGATCTGACTTTTTTGTCCAGCACATCCCACAGATGCTTGATCAGATTGAGATCTGGGGAATTTGGAGGCTAAGTCAACACCTGGAACTCTTTGTCATGTTCCTCAAACCATTCCTGAACAATTTTTGCAGTGTGGCAGGGAGCATTATCCTGCTGAAAAAGGCATCTGCCATTAGGGAATATCTTTGCCGTTAAGGGGGTTACTTGGTCTGCAACAATGTTTAGGTAAGTGGTACATGTCAAAGTAACATGCACATGAATGCCAGGACCCATGTTTTCCCAGCAGAACATTGCCCAGCGCATCATACTGCCTCTGCCAGCTTGCCTTCTTCCCACAGTGCATCCTGGTGCCATCTCTTCCCCAGGTAAGTGACACACATGCACCTGGCCATGCACATGATGTGAAAGAACACATGATTCATCAGACCAGGGCACCTTCTTCCATTGCTCCATGGTCCAGTTCTGATGCTCACATGCCCGCTGTAGGCACTTTCAGCAGTGGACAGGGGTCAGCATGGGCACTCTATGCAATGCAGCCCCATATGCAGCAAGCTGCGATGCACTGTGTGTTCTGATACCTTTCTGTCATAGCCAGCATTAACTTTTTCAGCAATTTGTGCTACAGTATCTCTTCTGTGGGATAGGACCAGATGGGCCGCCATTTTGGAGATGCTCTGACCCAGTCGTCTAGCCAGCACAATTTGACCCTTGTCAAAGGTGCTCAGATCCTTACGCTTGCCCATTTTTCCTGCTTCCAAGGCATCAACTTCAAGAACTGACTGTTCACTTGCTGCCTAAATTATCCCATCCCTTGACAGGTGCCATTGTAAGAGATAATCAGTGTTATTCACGTCACCTGTCAATGGTTTCAATGTTATGGCTGACAGATGTATATGAATAATATTCAACTATTATTCATTCATATATTATGGCAGTGCAAGTCAACAGTAATCTGTATTAGTAAGTTCAGTAGTTTCTGTCCCCATTGACATGCCTCATTAAGTTGTCTAATGACTTAAAGCAGTCAGAACATGAAGAGTTCAAACAAGGCTGAAAGGCTCAAACAGATTGGTTTCAGCATTCAGGTTTTTTTGGCTCCAGCTAGAGGAAGAACTAATTATAGAGATGAAAATAATATTGAATATAAAAGGAAAACTGGTATATTAATAAATAAAATAGTAATAAAAAATGGATTAATTATAATGTACATAATGTGCTGAGTCTAGAGCTGTGTGATATGGCTTTGGTAATGTGGCGTGGCTGTAGGAGACCTGCTGTTAGTTATTGTGAATTAATTCACTGGTGTAAGTAGGTGATGAGTGGTATCCAAATAGAGTTGAATCGGTAGGTTTTTTTTGGGTTTTTTTTTTATTGAGGTGAAGAGTTTTTCCAGTGTGTGAGATTAATGTTGTTCTTTAAGTTGCAGTTTACTAGTATAGTTTTCTTGGCTATGGCTGGCACAGCAACAAGAACTGTGGTGTTTTTCTTAGTGATTTTGACCCTGTACCGAAAGTGACCATGGTCTCTGGTTGCTAGGTCATTGATACTATAGGAAAAGAAACCTGAAAGTCTCTCCTGTGTTTGAAGGATTGCTTGTTCCTTTCAAATCCTGTATCTTTCACACATAAACAAAAACTTTCATCTGACAGTGTTGATAATTACTGGCGGTGTTGACAAATAACTGACAGTGTTGACAAAGAACCAACTGAGGTTACAACAGATTAAGTACTAAGAAATATTTTTTTAAAACAGCTGACTGACAAGACAACATATTAAAAGAACTAACTAATTTTTGACATTTCATTCAATCCAACAATTTAATTTTGTAATTTTATTATATTTGGGTTCTAGAATCCTTCCAGTGGTTGGCTTTTCTATTTGTAGCAGCATGTCTCATTTTGGGTCTCTGGTGACTCACTGTAAAAATACAAGAAACTTATGTTAGGTTCAGTGTAATGGTAAGCATTATTATGTGACACCTTGTAGTAGTAACAGAAATCTTGTCAATTATATGGGAATACAAGGGATCTGTAGCCTGTTTTAAACTATATAAACTGTATAAATTACTTAGATTTTATTTGTGTCTGACCTGCATAACTTAAGCATTGGGCAACAGGCGTCTGACATGTTCGCTCTCTATGAAGTCCATTACACCAGGGGTTATGCTGTAGAGCTGCCTTGTACGACTTTATTGGAGTGGAGATGCCTTCCCTGTTAGCTTCAGTAGAATGTCTTTGATTGGACAGAAACAGACATCCCTCCTACCATGTTTTGGGTGAGCATTTGCTGTTCGACCATGAGGGTGCAGAAACTCCACTTTTATATCTTGGTGCTCGGTGTCCACATCGATGTCCTTTGCTGGCCACCAGTGGTCATCGTAAACAACTGCAAGCCAGTCTCCTTCGTCAATGCTGTCAAGAGCAATTTGTGTAATAATACCTTCAGGACCTTTCAGCAGCTGTTCTTCCGTCTCCTCCTCCATCAACTCTTCTGCCTCTTCCATTTCCTCTATTTCCTTCTCCATCTCCTCCATCAGTATGAAAGTGAAAGTGAAGTGATGTGTGGCCAAGTATGGTGACTCACGACTGCCCCAAAGTTGGTCAAAGGCCAAAGGGTCTCTCTTTCTGGCCCTTGCATCAATCTGCTGGACCCCTGTGCAGCCAAGTAAATAGAAATCAGCTGGGGTAAAACTTTGGCAATTCAATGGCTCGCTGCAAAAACATGATAGTTGTCTGTAGCGGACACTATTTTGATGTGGGATGACCTGGTGTATTTTTCTCGTTGATGGAGCCTGTTTGAGTGGTTGTGTGAGAAGTGCATCATATTTTTTTCATGTCTTCTTCCTCAATGTAATACAGCTGAACACCTTTAGACTTTTTGAGATCTTCTCATAAAACTGTTTTCTATCTGCTACATCATTCCCTCACAGAACCAATTGGTCCACTGTTTGTTTTACTGTTCCCCCAATACCATCTGGGGCACCCTTGCCGTGGGATGTTGGGAGATAGTTCCATGTTGCGCAGTTGAAGCCTATTTTTGGTTGTACATCAGAAAGGAGAAAGAAGTTCTTATTTTTATACTGCCTACTGGGACCATCTGACCAAAGTGCACAGTGCTAACCAATGGAAATTTTGCCCGAACATCTTTTAGGACTGGGTCCATGTGTGTCCAAATTGCTGCAGCATCTTGTCTCTTTGACTCAGACACTGTGCAAAAAGCTGTCTTGTCACCCTTGGTGTAATACATTCTGGTATGAAGATTCAGTTGTGGCAAATTTTGACCGAAATGGCAAGCTTGAATTTCAGAGGCGTACCTACACTTCCAGAATTCTGAAAAGTCAACGTGTATGATGACTGTGTTCTTACTGCAATCTCAATCAACTTCCTGTGTGCTTTTGATTGACTGTGAACCAAGCACTTGTTGTGGTGTCACTTCTCAGTTTCTCCTCATATAGATGGAGCAGCTCTGAAAGACTCCCGCTGTGCAAGTTAAGTTTCATGTTGAAGTTGTTCACATTAGCCATTTCTTCTTGTACTCTCTCCCACTGCCTCTATTCAGCATGGATTCCAACTTGTTCTGGGGTCAGAACAGTGTGTTTGTTTAAGCACCGTAATCATGTGCGAAGAAGGCAGGCCTCACTTGCTGGAGAGCAACAAATTAATTGAAAACTATCCTCTAGTTTAGTGAATGTGACAAGACCCAATGATCTAAGAACCTGAAGCATTAAGCATGCATTTTCATGATAGTGACACAGACATGTCTTCCTAGACCAGATATCTTTGGTGCTGTAACATAGAAGGGCCGCAGAGCACAGAAGGAAGAGTAACTGAGCTTCACAGTTGGGTTCCTCTTGATGAAATCACTGTGGAGGTTAATCATGGAGTCATTCAGGATCATTCATTGATGCTTAATCTTGTTTCTTGTGATAGTGTCAGTTTGTCTGTTGTCATGCGTCAAGAATTCACAAAGAACTCCTGAACAGTCTGGCTGATACCCTGGAGAAATGTTGGCTTTTATGTGCTGTGTGTTTCTTTTCTCTCACTAACTTTTAAGTCAAACCAAACTGGCTAATCCTATGAAGAAGGCGATACTTCTTCAGGATCTTGCCTGATAATGTCAGTGGTCGACAAATTGACTTGTCAGTTGACTGTCTCTGTGACACAGGAGTTTGTTTATTCATCTGAAGTTCTCGGCAGAGAACACTGAGGAAGAGCAGGACTATCTTTATATAAGGATTCCTAAGTTGGCTTCCTGATACCATCTTTTCAGTTTCTGTCTGTGGGGAGTCTACTGGCATTTTGTTTCTTCTCTTTTGTTTGCCATTTGATTTGATTTTCTGAGCCTTCTTTCTTCACTATTTTTGCTTTCTCAGTTGATTTCGTTCTTTTGTTAACTTCCTGATTTTCTCTTTCAAAGCTTTTACTTCCCTCGAATGCCTTTTCCTATAGTTTTTCTCCTCTCCCTCTCATTTGCAAGCTCCTGCCTTCTCATAGTTGGCTTTTCAATACTCTGGTCTAGTAGACTATCTGGGGGGGTGTCTACTTGCTGCTGCACTGCCGATCCTTCCAATACATTCTCTGATACCTCTCCTCTCTAGCATCCAATTCAACGATTTGTCTCACTTTTTTGTCTTGAACCCTCTTCTTCCACTTTTGTCTTTCCTTCTCTAGAATCTCCCTTCTGTTTTCTGGGTCTGTGTTTAATTTCTCTCTTCTCTTTCTTTGATACTCCTTGTTTCTCCTTCTTTGCTTCTCCACTGACAGTTTGTTTCTACCCATGCTTGCCTATTGTACAGATCAAATCAATAAATATCAGAAATCTTATTAAAAATCTAGAAAAGTTCACTTTGAAACTATACAGCCCAGTGTGTGTGCATGCATGTGTGCAGTAGATGTAAAGATGTTATGTATACAAGGTATGCAAATCAGGCCAAATATACATGTAATTAAAATGATAAAACAACATTAGAATAATTCTCCAGATTCAAAATGATATTGTATCACTATATAAAGAGTTTTTGTGAGCACCTGTCAACTCCACCAGCGTGCAAGTCAACTCCGTGAGACATAAAACCTGATGGAGTTGACATCTGACAGAGTTGACAAAATTGAATATCTTTCCATCTTAACCATGTGTTGTACAGTGGAGCCATTTTGTTTTTTTCCACAGTTGCAGCTGCCTCAATAAAAGTAACTAAAATGCCAAAATTTATCCACAATTATTGACAGAAATTCTCAAAATGGGAAGACTGTGTTGACATGTTAAAGCTGTGACCACAGACACTTAAACATTGTTTGTTTAAAATATAAAAAAATATCAAGCTTACCATACCGTATGTCCTACTGTTGCATCCATGATGAGCAGGAAGTGGGAAAGAGTTATAGCTGACCATGACAATGCCTGATTTATTCAGGATTATAAAAAATATGACGGAGTTTAAGCAAAATGAGGACACAATTTTTGTATGCAGTTTTTTTAATGGAAAATGTAATTTAAGATTTACTTTATGTATTGTTTGATATCTTACAGATCTCTGCCTTTCATTTGAAATTTATATTTATGAATTTGTTGCATTTTTAAACACTTTGTTTGGCAGTTTGACATTGTAACCTCTTGCCAAGGACAGGTTAAATTGCATGTGTTTTCCAAGTATAGAGCACGCATTTAAAATAATTCTAATGAAATTATTTAAAAATATAAGCAATGAATGCCCTGTGTATACAGATTTCCTCTAGATTTAACTTTATGAGTATTCTTATTTTTATGAATTTCTTAATTTTTAACACAAAAAAGACTTTTGTTTGTAGGAAATGTT
>CM040475.1:11010444-11021281 GCA_022758105.1 Pangasianodon gigas
TAGACCTTAATTCAGTAACTTGAGATCCTTATTTGTCATTTGATAACTGCAGAGGTTTGTAATCCTAGAATCTCTATCACCAGACATGCCCCTTACGAAGCTATCTCATAAAAAAGGCACCTCAGGAATAGCAGGGACAGTCAAACATGCAAAAAAAAGTTGATGTCTGGCCAGATTTTGGTAGAGTGATCGAAGAAGGCGCAATCAGAGAATCTCATGTGCCGCTGAATTGGCTGGTACTTGTATAAAGTTTTCCCTCATCCATCTCTGAGCAGCAGTAAAGGAGTAATTCGCACTAGAGAGCTAGAGGAAATAGATGAGGCCTCAGAACTGATACAGGGTGTGACATACGTCAAAAGAATAACAAAGACATGACAAAGGATGAACAAAGACAAACCTCAACCAATTAGTAGTAATAAGTGTGTGTGTGTGTGTGTGTGTGTCCCATCACAATAAACAAAATAATAAGCACTCAGAACTCAAGCATACTCAACCCGACCATCCAGAATGAAATCTCATCAAGAGAACAATCTAATCTATCTAATAGTAAGAGCAAAAAGAAATCAACCCTACGACAACCAAATGGAAGCCAAGAAAACAGCCTGAATGCAACTGAACACCTGAAAGATATTGGCCTCTTGCAGCCAAAGACTCTCACTCAAGGGCAGGAATATGGTGCGAGTGCATGTACTGCCTACCTGATGCGGAGTTCTTATTCAGTGGAACTTCTTGGTCTTAGAGCCAGCTTCACAGAATTGCAGTGCTTAGCTGCTGTTTTTAACCCACTTGCCTTTTGTCTTCAGGAGTCCCACCTGGTACCAAATAGCTCCATTGCCTTGAATTTTACATTGTTCAGTGCTTATGGCCCAAGCACACAAGGTCCCTCTGGTGATACAACCATCTTAATAAAGCATGATATCATCCATAGTCCCATTGCAATGGACATCAACCTGTACACTTAACATTCCACAAACCCATCAGACTGTGCTCTATCTATGTACCACCTGATGGCTCTGTGATATTACAAGATCTGGAAGACATGCAACAAAGAGCACAAAGATGGCAACTTAAAAAAGCTGTAAAAACGCTAATTGAGGCCTGTAAAAAAAGCAAAAATGCTCGTAACTGACACCCAAAAAGAGACAATCTAACCAAGTTCAAAATATGTAGAGCACAGGCCTGAAGAGTCATTAGTAATAATAATAATAATATGTTTCATTTATATAGCGCCTGTCCACAGCTTGAGGACACTTTACATTCTAATAGAATACTAATAGACATAGGAGAAGAACAAACAAAGAGCAACGATACAAATATTTCAACTGTTAGGAATAGAGCCAAAGTACTGAAGAAATAAATGTGTTTTAAATTTTAAGATTTGAAAGTCGAAAAAGAGGTAACATTTCAGAGGTTTTGAGGGAGTGAAGTTTTGGAGCCATGATGGCAAATGATGTGCCACCCATGGTGGAAAAGCGAATATATGTGGTTCAATGAGTAGGCCATAAGCAGAGGACCAGAGAGTCTGACCTGGGTTGTAGGGATGAAGGAGCTCAGAAAGATGAGGAGGGGCAAGGTTATGGAGGGCTTTAAAGGTCAGAAGAAAGATTTTGTACTGAATCCTAGAAACTACAGGTAGCCAGTGCAGACTATATAATACGGGTATAATGTGAGTGGCCCTAGAGGAGTGGGTGAGAACTCTAGCTGCTGAATTTTTAATATATCCTAATCTGGTTATAGCCTTCAATGGTAATCCAATGAAAAGGGCATTGCAATAGTCAAGAGGGGACGTGACAAGTGAGAAATGGCATCAAAAGCAGACCTAATATACAGAAGAATGAGAATAGAAAAGGCCCCATAGTCGGCAGAGAGAAGAAGATCATTTACAACTCTGAGTAGAGCAGTTTCAGTGCTGTGGAAAAGATGGAAACCTGATTGAAAGGGGTCATAGAGATTATTGGAGGAAAGGTGTGACTGCAACTGACTGGCAACAACTCTTTCCAATAGTATGGCTATGAGAGGATGGTTAGATATAGGTCTGTAGTTAGACAGTTCAACTGGGTCTAAACCAGGTTTTTTAAGAATTGGTGTGACCGCTGCAGATTTTAATTCCTGCAGAATAAAGGCAGAAGCAAGGGACCTATTTTTCAGGTGGAAAATGGGAACAGAGATGAGAGATAGATATGTTCTGAGAAGAGAGGTAGGAGCTGGATCAAACTGGCAGGATGATGGATTCGATTTCAGGATGAGTTCTACAACAGAGGATGGGTAAGTGGGAGTGAAACTGGAGAGACTGTGGGAAGGGGTAATGAGAGAAGGTTCATTGATGATAGTTCCAGAGGTGTAGGTGAAAAGTTGTGAGTAGAGAAACATAATTTTATCATGGAAGAAACGAGGAAAAGAATGACAGAGACCATAACTACCAGAGATGTTAAGTGACGGTGGCTGGGTGAGTTTGTACACATTAGCAAAAAGTGTTGCAGCTAGCCTTACTGATGATAGTGGCAAAATAAGCAGACCGGGTGCTATTTAGAGCAGTCCTGTGTCTAAGCACCTGCTCAGTATAAGCTAGAGAATGTACGGCTAGGCCAGTTTTCCTATATAGGTCCTCAAGGCGTCGCCCAATTTTTTCATGTTCCGAACCTCAGGAGTGACCCAGGGAGAGGTGTAAGAGGAGGGAACCAGCCGTGACTTGATGAGGGCATGTTCTTCCAAAACTTTAGAAATGGCGAAGTTATAGATGGACAACATCTCAGCGAGCCAAGAAAGCTCAACAGAGTCAAGAATACAAGTAACATAAATTGCTATTTATATTATTGGGTCAATCCCTTTCAGATTACTATAATATGAGAGCATTTTTTTAGGGGAATAGTGAAACTGAAGTCAATGAGCATATGGCCAGAGATACCAGGCTATGAGCCAGTAATTAAAATATTGTTTAGCCCAGATGAACAGATTAGATCAAGTGTGTGACCATGAGATTCAGTGGGAAAGTTCATGTGTTGTTCAAGGTTAAAGCATCCCAGTATTGACATAAGTTCCTTGGTTTTAGCAGAATCAATGTCCACCTGGATGTTGAAGTCACCAAGTAGTATTACAGGTGAAGATATTGTGCAAGCAAGAGTAAGTAGTTCACAAAGTTCTGAGAAAAAGTCTGGATTCCATTTTGGAGGTCGATAAATTAGTATTATAAGGAGCGGTGTTGGACCAACCACCTTAAATGCCAAATACTCAAATTATGTTATATCATGGTAGTCAACGCTAACTATTTTGATTTTGTTGACATAAACAACAGCAAGCCCACCACCCCTACCTTGAATTCGGGGCTTGGACAAGTAACTGTAACCACATGGAGTAACCAAATTGAGGTGTAAATAATCATTGGGTGTTTGCGAAGTTTTTGTAAGTAACAGCATATCCAGACTTTTGTCAGTAATTAAATCATTTAGCAGCAAAGCTTTCTCCGTCAAGGAGCGGCAATTTAATAGAGCCAGCTTGCTGCTATGGCGATCAGATGCTGTGACACTATCACAATACTGGTTTTCTTTAGCTAAATATCTCAGTGAACCAAAGTTTCTCGTACATACAGCATGTTTGTTAAAATCCACTCTATTTGTCTAGATTTAGGGAATTACAGTTGGAGTCGAGTGATGCACAAACAAAAACCGTTTTGGGGAGCAATGAATATATGGGGAGCGGCGAACAATTCCAAGTGTCCAACAGTACTCGTACATGATGGAACTATTGCTGGCAAGTATACAAAAAGTAAGAACAATCAAAAAGTCTCGAGAATGGTAGTGCTTGTCATATAGTAAAGCCAGACAGAGATGCTCCCTTGCGGTGCAGTGTGGCCTCCCTGTGGCGCAGTGCAGCTTCCCTGCAGTGCAGCTCCCCTGCGGGGCAGCGTGGCTCCCTTGCGGCGTGGCATAACTTTCCTGCAGTGCGACACGGCTTCCCTGCTGCACAGCGTGGTCTCCTTGCAGCACAGTGCTGGCCGACTTCCCTGCGGCGCAGCGCAGCCACCTTGCGGCATAGCGTGGCTTCCCTGCAGCGTAGCGTGGCTTCCCTGAAGCGTAGTGCGGCTTCCTTCCAATGGGCCTATCCAGTGAATGTGACAGCAGTCTTATTGCAGACTCAAATAAGTCCCAAAAATCTCACAGTAAGTTAACCAAAATAAAGTTGACAAAAGAGGAAAAGCCATCATAGAACTTATTACAGTAGACATAGAACGAAACAAACCAAGACAGGTAATGCCGTTGTGAAACTGCAGCCACAAGCACAGTGTACTCACACCAGCCTTCAGTACTATGGTGTACATTGCCATAGACAATTTACAAACAAAGTTGGAGGCAATTTGTATCAAGCCTAACACTAAGTACACCAGCAAAGAAGGTTTGGGGTATGATGCGTAAGATGAAGGGCAAAGGAATCAGACCACAAATACAGCATATCAAACATCAAGGCACTCTACTTACCACAAAACATGGAATAGCAAACAAGCTAACGGAGACATTCGAAAAGAACTCCTCAAAACAAAACTGCCTTCCCGAATACCAGGCAATACATGTACAGCAAGAAAAGAAACAGCTTGAGTTCTACTCAGACAATACAAATCATAAAACCAGCCCTTCTCAATGGAAGAACTCCTGAACTCCATAAAAAATGTCCCTTCTTAAAAGCTTAAATATAATCTGGACATCAGGACACATGCCTCCTTCCTGGCTAGAAGGAGCAATCATTACCCATACCTAAACCAAGCAAGGACTATAATGACCCCAACAATTACCAACCTTATAGCCCTGACTAGTTGTCTTTGTGAAACCATGGAGAAGATAATTTAAGTTAATAATTGTCTTGTCTGGAAGCTAGAAACTGACAAATAAGTAGACTTCAGTGTGGCTTTAAGATGGGGTAGGAGCACACTAGATCACCTTATTAGACTGGAATCTTATGTGTCTGATGTCTTTCTTAAAAAAGAACATGCCTTGGTTGTCTTTGTTGATCTAGACAAAGCATATGACACAACATGGAAGTATAGCATTTTAAAAGACTTGTACCAAATGGGTTTAAGGGGGCATCTGCCCATTTTAATCTCCAATTTTTTTTTATCCAACAGACGTTTTAAAGTCAGGGTAGGCTGTACCCTATCAAGCTTACACACACAAGAACTGGGAGTACCTCAGGGAAGCATTCTTTCTGTTACCCTTTTTAGTATTAAAATCAACAGTATTGTGAAGATGATAGGGTCTACTATATTGTACAGTCTTTATGTTGAAGATTTCTGTATTTGCTACAAGGGGAAAAATATGAATACCATCGAACGACAACTACAACTATGCATAAATAAAATGTGTTGTCAGTCAATAATGGGTTCAAATTTTCTAAAACAAAAACTGTCTGTACATACTTCTGCCTACTACAATCTCTACACCATGAACCAGTGCTGTACATACATGGAGACCACATTAAGGTAGTAAAAGTGACAAGGTTCTTAGGACTTCTTTTAGAAAACTGTCTTTTATCCCACATATGAAACTCCTAAAGAACAGATGCCTTCTTTACAAAAACAAAATGGGGTGTGGACTGTACATTACTACTCCGCCTATACAGGACACTAATCCGATCTCGATTGGATTGCGGGAGTATAATCTATGGCTCTGCCAGACAATCATACATACAAATGCTGGGCACTGTGCACCATCAAAGAGTACGACTTGTCTTGGAAGCATTTAGGACCTCCTATATGTTTAAGCCAATGAACCCTCACTTAGTAACAGACTCTTGAAACTGGCTATTCAGTATACAACCAAGCTTAAGACAGATCAACAAAATCTAGCCTATTCTCTAGTTTTTCATCCCCAACGACTACATTTGAATGAGGCCAGACCAAAGTGCATTCGTCCCTTTAGGCTACATATAAGACCCCATTTAGAAAACCTGGATGTTAACCTCGATATCTTAACCCCAATGCATTGCAGTAACTCACCCAGTTACGTACCAGCAGTGGTTTCTCAACATAATAAGCAGATTTCCTCATTACATACAGTTCCCTCCAAAAGTATTGGAACAGCAAGGCCAATTCTTTTGTTTTTGCTATACACTGAAGACATTTGTGTTTGAGATCCAAAATTTAATGACACTATAGACAGAATTTCAGCTTTAATTTACTCATATTTACATCTAGATATGTTAAACTACTTAGAACATAGCACCTTTTGTCTGAACTCACCCATTTTTCAAGTGATCAAAAATACTGGAACATGTGACTGACAGGTGTTTCTTGTTGCCTTGTTGCCTTCTGGTGTGCCCTTTTAGATTGATTGTTTAAACAATTAATAGCTCTGAATGTCTACTCTTGGTTTGAGACCTAGGTTTCACCTGTGAAGACTGCATTTGTTGTTAAAAATAATAAACAAACGTGAAGACCAGAGAGCTGTCCATGGGAGAAAAGCAAGCCATTCTGAAGCTAAGGAAAAAGGGATAATTGATCATAGCCATTGTACAAGCATTGGGCATAGCCAATACAACAATTTGGTGTGTTCTGAAAAAGAAAGAAACCACTGGTATACTAACAACCAGACATTGAACAGGTCGGCCTAGGAAAACAACAGCAGTTGATGATAGAAACATCGTGAGAGCTGCGAAGGAAGGTATAACAATCCATCTTTGCCGACGTGGGTTGCTGGCTTGATGCAGTTGCAAGCAAGGGATATGCAACCAAAAATTAAGTGTTATTTACTTTAAGACTATCTGTTCCAATACCTCTGCTCACCTAATTGGGTGGTCTGCCATCAAGGTGCCATGTTTTAAGTTGTTTAACACATCTAGATGTAAACATCAGAAACTGAAAGCTGAGATTGCTGTTCCAAAACTTTTGGAGGGGACTGTACCTCTATACACAGCTGGATCCAAGGTGGACAGTCATGTATCTGCTGCACTAAAAGTTTGACAGCAGCACCATGGCATCTGCATTCTAACACTAACCCTAAGTTCTATCTTTACAACCGAGGCCTGCGCTTTGCTTTTAGTCCTGGAATACATTGAAAATGCACAACATAATTTTTAATTTGTACAGATTCTAAAAGGGTACCTTTTACAGAAACTGCAACTACAACATTGTTTTTTGCTGGGTACCAGGCCATTGTGGGCTCTCTGGTAATGAGCAGGCAGACATGGCTGCTAAAAACGCTCTTGGAATGAGAACCAGCGAGTGCCTTATCCCACCATCAAACCTCAGACCGATCTTGAACTCTTAAAGTGTAAGAAAATGGCAAGTGAAATGGGATGAAAATGAGGATAACAAACTGCATGAAATCAATCTTGTCATTGGCAGAAGACTGACTCCTTCCTTTAAAACTCGCTGGGCTCAGACTGTGTACACAAGATGTTGCATAGGTCACTAAATTTTTTTAACACATGTGTTTTTATTAATGGGTGAAGAGGAACCATCATGTCAGACACGTAGAACTCCTCTAAAGTACATTTTATTGAACTGTTCTGCTTTTAAAGTCATCAAAGGTATTACTCAGTAAGGTCTTTCAAGGAGATTTTTGACAAGATAACACCAAAAAGAGTTTTAGAATTTTTGTCCCAAATTAATTGGAAATGATCCATATAGATGCTTACCTTGCTCTAGGCAAAAAATTTTTAGACTTTTAAATTGTTTTACTTTTTAAAATACCTTCTATTCAATTGTGTTATTTGTTTGCCTGTTTATTTTGTGTGCCTGTTCCTACAGTATGTATATCTACCCATGTATTCATTTATTCATTTTAATTCATTTATTATTGCCTTGCTCCTGCCATGAATATAGCATTTGATGCTGAACATGGAGTTAAAAATTACACACCTAACCATCTTAGTGATTTTGATATGTATTTGAGTAAGCAGAGTGATGTGGAGAGTGGGATGGCGTGGATCAGAAAACAGGATAATTACTTAGTGATTTGTTGCCAGACGTGATTAATGGGTGTGCAGTCCCAAATGGCGTATGTATAATTGTCTGGGGTATTTAGTGTGCATTGTGTATGGATTTTGGTTTCCATAAACCCAATTTAAACATCTTTTGCCCTGTGTAGTGAGTTACATGGATTATTTTGTATTGTATAAGGTGTAGACTGGTTTTATTAGTTATGAAGGACATGTTCTTTAACATCTGTGGCCACACTTCAACACTGGGTCGGACTGCAATGTCTTGTTGCCATTTTTTTTGAATGGGAATTGTGGAGTGGATTTGATCTTATAGGTATATTTAGGATACGACTTTTTTTGAAGAAATATTGAGGAGTTCTAATACTAATGGGGGGATGTCAAATGTATTTTCTTTTAGATTGAATACATATATTTAGAGTATATGTTGGATCTGAGTTTTAGGAATTCAAGGAAATTTTTATTCTCCAGTCCATAATTCTGGATTAGATATGGGAATGATATAAAGGTGTTGTTATAACAGATATGGTGAAGATGTGTGAAGATTTATAATGCCTTTTTCTACCCATGTGGAGAACTGTAGTGTTTTTGCAGCGGTTAATAAATCAGGATTGTGCCATAAGGGAGTGTGTTCCTTTAGTAAAAGTGGAAAGTTTGTGACTTTATGAAGTTTCCACCAAGCTGTGAGTCACCGTAATCGTTGGGCTTTTGTAGCAAGTTGAACAGTCAAGTTATGATTACCAACAGTGAAAACCATAACTCAGGAACATAGACACCACGATAGGACCAATGAGTGCATGAAAAAAATAAATGGGAGAAAAAAACTAAACAGCAGATATCATTATTTCATTATTAAAACCTTAACACACACTTTTTGACCATTTTGTTATTTGTCATAACAACTGGAAAATCTGACTTGCTTGAAAAGTCTTGTTATTGTCATTATTTTAAAGTAAGGGTTCTTTTATACCCTTTTTTAAAAATATCTTTATTCAATTCAATTTTATTTGTATAGCGCTTTTAACAATGGTCATTGTCAAAAGCAGCTTTACAGAAATATATAAATTCAGGATATAAGTTTTAAATTTATCCCTAATGAGCAAGCCAGAGGTGACGCTGGCAAGGAAAAACTCCCTGAGACAATATGAGGAAGAAACCTTGAGAGGAACCAGACTTAAAAGAAAATCCATCCTCATCTGGGTGACAACGGATAGTGCAACTATAAATAATTCCCTTCTATACATGGTCTAAAATGTGCATTTGTGTTACCAGGACATTTCATTATACTTTTCACTTATACTTTAAGTTATCAACTGTTCACTGATGGAGACTTGAGTGCAAAACTGTTCGTGGCAAATTGCAGTCCTAAAGCTATCATAGCAATTGTAGTCCTAAGCCATTGTAGCAAAACTGTTTGTATCAATTGCAGTCCAAAGCCATCTTCATTGTTTCTAAGTGGTACCATCCACAGTAATCTCATGTATCTTTAGGCTGTCCATATGGGGCTATCCCCCCAGTGATGAGAACTCCAACCAGAAGTAGGGCATCAGGCTGGATTAGGCAGGTCCAGAGAGCAGAAGGGGTCAGGATCACTGGAGGGAGAGAGAAAGGGAGAGAGAGAGAAACACAGATTATTAGGTATGCTTATTGTGATGTAATGGTTAATGGACAATGTACTTTGCGTGCAGAGTGCAAGCAGGGACTCCGGCAAGACTAGCTACGACAGCATAACTAAAAGGGAGAGCCAGAAGCTAACACAGACATGAGGGCACCCTGGGACATAAGGCAGCCAGCCACTCCACCGTCGACAAACCTGAGTGAACGCGTGAGAGTGGGCGGGTGACAGCATCCAAACATCCCAATTCACCACAACACTCTGTGCCTGTGAACCCTCCAGACCTGCCCTTGTACCTAAGAAAAAACTATTCACAAAAGGCTTGACTAAACAAATATGTTTTCACCCTAGACTTAAACACTGAGACTGTGTCTGAGTCCCGAACACTAAGTGGAAGGCTGTTCCATAACTGTGGGGCTTTGTAAGAGAAAGCTCTACCCCCAGCTGTAGCCCTCACTATTCGAGGTACCAAAAAATAGCCTGCACCTTTTGATCTAAGTAGGTGTGGCGGATCACAAAAGACCAAACGTTCACTCAGGTACTGTGGCGCGAGACCATTTAGTGCTTTATAGGTCAATAGTAGTATTTTATAATCAATACGAAATTTGATTGGGAGCCAATGCAGTGTGGATAAGATAGGGGTGATGTGGTCATATCTTCTGATTCTAGTAAGGATTCTTGCTGCTGCATTCTGGACTAACTGGAGCTTGTTTATTCATCTACTGGAACATCCAGACAGTAAGGCATTACAATAATCCAACCTAGAGGTAACAAAAGCATGAACTAATTTTTCTGCATCATGTAGTGACAATATATTTCTTATTTTAGCAATATTTCTGAGATGAAAGAAAGCGATCCTAGTTATATTATCTACATGAGCTTCAAATGAAAGACTAGAGTCGATAATCACACCAAGGTCTTTTACTGCTGCACATGATGAAACAGAAAGGCCATCCAGAGTTATTAAGTAATCAGAAAGCTTACTTCTAACTGCATGTGGTCCTAGTACAAGTACTTCTGTCTTGTCAGAATTAAGTAAGAGAAAGTTAATAAACATCCAGTTTCTAATGTCTTTTACACACTCCTCAACTTTATTAAGCTGGTGTCTGTCATCTGGCTTTGCTGAAACATACAACTGTGTGTCATCAGCGTAACAGTGGAAGCTAATACCATGTTTACGAATAATTTTGCCCAGAGGTAGCATATATAAAGAAAAGAGCAGTGGGCCTAAAACAGAGCCTTGCGGGACACCAAACTTTACCTTAGTATGAGAAGAGAAGTCACCATTTACGTTTA
>CM040475.1:11025194-11047331 GCA_022758105.1 Pangasianodon gigas
GGAGAGCATCTCAGAATGCACAACACATCAAACCTTGAGGTGGATGGGCCACAACAGCAGAACCACATCAAATTCCACTCCTGTCAGCCAAGAACAAGAATCTGAGGCTATCGTGGACATAGACTAAAACTAGACAGTTGAAGACTGGAAAAAGACCAGGTGATTTTTTTTAAATCTTCAGCTGTCCAGTTTGGGTGACACTGTGCCCATGATAGCATGTGCTACAGAAAAAGTTACAGACAAATTTCCATAAGTCATTATGTTGGCTTGACAAAGCCAACATTCTGTTCTGCTGTTTAAGTTTATTATTATTATTATTATTATTATTATTATTATTATTATTATTATGAGACCCAAAATTTCTAAACACTACTGCTTCTAGAGCTTTCAAGCTACATGCACCAAACTCGCCACAGACCTTCAGTCTGTTCTAACTCTGACTTTTCTAACTGATGGGAATTATGGTTTTTCCGTTATGGAAGCTCAAATTGGCCAAAATTCCCATTGGCTTCCATCGGAAATTGTGGACTTTTATAACTCCTAAACCTTTGAAGCTGCTTTTATCCAACTTAGCACAGCTCTTCAGGCTGTTCTGCCTTATCAAGTTGCATTTTTTTTTTAACTGATTGGACTTACAGTTTTCCTGTAGCAGATGATGAAGAATCCCTAAAACTCCCATACACTTGCATCGTCGGAATGTTCAGAGCCTGGCCTGGAATGTTCAAGATTTCAAACTCCAGCTGTCAAAACTCACACACACCCACGCCCTGAAGCCCCTCTTCTCTCCCTCTCTCTCTGTCAGTGTACCTGTAAAAGAAACTCTCACTTCGTCTATCTGTCTATCAATGCCACACATTTTCTCCATCCATCTCTCTATCAATCTACCAGTAGCACACACATACTCTCACTCTCTCCATATTTCTTTCCATCAATCTACCTGTATCACTCTCATTCCTTCTGTCTTTCTACTAATAACACTCTCTCCGTCTATCTACTTGTGTCACTCTCTCACTCCATCTGACTTTCTACTTGTATCACTCTATTTGTTATCTATCTTTCTACCAGTAACTGTCTGTTTGTCTTTCTTTCTGTCTTTCAACTTCAAACTATCTTCAAGCTTATGAAACAGTTTCAAACTTTCAGACTCGCTTTGTCAAGTCAATATCAAAGTTTGTCGTGACGAACTTTACCTGTCTGGTTACTTTTTGAACTCTTCATTTTGGAATGAAAAGCACAAAAGTTACAAATAAAGTGGGCAGGGCTCAATATTTAAAAAAATAGAGGTAAAATTATTTATTACATATCAATCTTATTCAAATAGCTAGCGTGGTAGAGGCTAGCTTGGATAGTATGATACATTTCTGTGTATCGTATGCTTGTGCCAGAACGTTGATGTTTAATGTATAGAAGGTGCTGCAAATATGTTGGTGTGTGTGCCTGAAGGCATAGTCATGTAGAGCTGCTTTTATAAATCTACCCATTGCTAGAAGGTGCTACAGATAATTTGCATGCAAAGTTTGTTTCTGTAGGACTGGGTTGCACACACATGTGTACTTGTCTTTCTGCACTCCTGTCAACCAGATGTACTTCAGATATGTCAAAGATGAGTAAAAGTATGTTGGTTAAATATGTTTTATTATGATTTTAGAAATGTAGTCGAGATGCATGGATAGAGAGAAAATCCCTGCATATGCATATACACAAGCTAAGGGTGTAAGTCATATCTAAGATTCAGATTTGTTTTTCTGAACACTAAAAAAATGTAATACAGAATTATTCATCCCATAAAACGTCTGTGTTTGGTAATAAACAAGTAGCATTTAAACAAAGGTCTTAAAATATTTACATACATAAATCAGCCCTGGACAATCTGTAAATTAAAAACACAGATTCTTCTCTACAGAAGATACAAGGCAAAGTGATGAGTAGCTGTAGCTGAGCAGTTTCTTCAAGGACTGCAGATTTCTTTAAAAGCCATCCAAATTATCTTAATTGTTAATTGTAAAAAAAAAAAATGTTCCTTTTCATTAATTACATTAATTACAGTAAATTGTCTCATGGTGTATATATTGTTTATTTCTCCCTGCCTCAGCTTATTATTACAATAATGTTTGTGGATATTTTAGAATTTTTTTCCCTAGAATTGTTAGTCACATTTCCGTATGTTTCTGAGATCCTGCTTCCTTTCTTCTGTGGTTTGAGGTTTTCTGAGAATTTTTTCTGAAGTGTTCAAGGATTACTGAGGGCCTCTTGTTCTGAATTTTTGACACAAAACAATGTTAACTCTTTATGCACATTCAGGCCACCACTGCTGTGCTTTCATTTCCTCTTGATGGATGCGTTCATTCCAGATGTCTTTTGGTTGCTGGAGCAAATGCAAAAACAATTCAAAGTCATTTTTGCCATTGAGGTGATAAAAGATTAGTAGATGAGAAATGTCTTTGAAATTGCATCCGTTGCATGATCAGACTTTCTTGGCAAATGTTAACATATAGATTCCAGTAAAATACCGTTTGGAGGCTGCAAGCTTGAATAACACAAAGCCCCAACAGTATCCGTAAAATCATGGTGTTAATGTCCTAGGCTTGATTGTGAAAACAGTTATAGACAAACCATGTATCCACCGCATCAAGGCTTTCCTTGTTAACTTGTATCTCTCTTCTTCATCTTCTTTTGTTGAGATGCTCTGTTTTCCTTCTTGATGTTCACAGAGAACAGTGTGAGAGAATTAAACCATCTGAGTCATAAAGCACATAAAGTCTACATATGTCATCTCTCATAAATCCTGGTTCTGTTCTGCATGGATATGCAGTAAGAAAACAAATCCCACCTAACAGACACTGTAGAGTATGTTGTTCCATTAGAGTTTTCTGATATGAATTATGGTGTATTGTATATGCACACTTTTTCTGGCTGGCTCTATTTATGCCATTTTTAATGTACTGTAAAATTCATCAAAAATTAAGATTGTAATTTATGTGCTAGATGGCTTATATAAAGTCAGCCAGTCAATATAGCAAGAAAGAAGTTGACAGTTTTGTGGCGGAGCACAAGAGCTGTATGACAAATTCAATAGTAGCTCCAAAATTTTAGAAGAAGAAAACTGAGCTGTGGAAAGCCATTGCAAGTTTATGCACTTACTTATTGTATATTGTTTACATTATCTATTATTATGAATTTAATAGACAATAATGGAAAGTTTATAAGTAAATATAGTGCCAAGCACTGCCTGTGGTTGATCAGCTCTTGATAATTAGTCTCTTGCTTTTTTATAGACAGTGCTAAAATTTGCATTTGCTTGCACACAATCATTCTGGTTGTAAAACCAATCACTGGAAATTTTAGCTTCTGCTATATATGAGCCACAAAACTAGCCTGGCCACCCAGGGCAAGCAGATTTTGTGTCTGGGTTATTAGTTCTATTCATAGTTGCCCAGTGAACAAGTGGGTTCAACGACCAGACAAAGAAAATAAACCCTTTCATTTTGGTATATATTTTTAAATGTAATGCACTTCACCATGTTGTGACATACCTTGATACTGAACTATAGCATGAGCTTCTGTATCCCACTGCCTCCTGTACTACAGACGTTGGCCGGGCTTGCTGTCGACCTGGCTGACCGCAACTACTCGGTGGTTTAATTAGTGTGAACAGATGACTATTGTTTCTGAATTAGGAACACACAGGTATGTGAAAGTACTGATGAATTCAAGCATAATAAAGTGATCAAGTCATCATAGAAGTCACCTGTTAGCACAATGCGCACAATCATCTCACAAATGATTTTTTTTGCTTGCGATGCGAGGAGAGAGCACCACATACTAAATGTATAATTTGTCCACTACTGTGGCTTATTGCTGCCTTTTTTAAGAATAGCTTTTGTTCCAGTGTGTGTGTGCGTGTGTGTGTGTGTGTTGATGCAGGGTTTATATTCTTAAGACATATAAACTTAACTGTAGGCTATTAGTCATGGCACTCTGTTAAACTAAACACCTTCCTTTTGAACAAATATAAAAGGGCTATTAACTTAGGATAAAACCATTACCTAGCATTCCTGTAAATGTGAAAGAGTTGTTTGTTGAAATGGTATTTTCCTTGAATTCTTTGCTAATCAGCTGGAAATAACTGCCAGTGTCTGTTTTTGTGGAAAGGAGGTTCTTAGCATTGAACTGAGGGATGAAATTCCAGGATTCCTGTATTTCTGCTTTAAAATAAATAATAATAAAATGTTTCTGTATTTGTGTGTGTGTTTGTGTTTGTGTGTGAGTTTGGAGGGAGCTGTTTATCAGTAAACCTTATTAATAGATGCATACATGTAAAGAAGTCATTTGACAGGAGAAGAGCTACAATCAGGCCCATACGTATTTGGACACTGATACAATTTTCATAATTTTGCCTCTGTACACCTCCACAATGGATATGAGAGGAAGCAATCAAGATGTGATTGTGTGTAGACTTTCAGCTTTAATTCAAGGGGTTTAACAAAACTATTGTATTAACTGTTTAGGAATTACAGCTACTTTTTACATAGTCCCTCTATTTCCACAGGCTCAAAAGTAATTGGACAATTGACTGATAAGTAGTTTCATGGACAGATGTGGCTTGTTTCCTTGTTATTTTATGGCAAATTAAGGAGACAAAAGGACTGGAGTTGATTCCAAGTGTTGAATTTGCATTTGTTCATGTTATTTGTCATGTTGCATTTGTTAGCTGTTCATGGAAACTCTCAATATGCAGTCCAAAGAGGTGTCGATGCAAGTGAAGGCCATCATTAGGCTGAGAGAACAAACCAGACCTATTAGAGAGTTAGCGGAAACTTTAGGAGTGGCCAAATCAACAATTTGGTACATTCTTAAAAAAAGTACTGCACTGGCAAGCTCAGCAACACCAAAAGGCCTGGAAGACCATGGAAGACAACTAAAGTGAATGACTGCAGAATTCTTTCCTTGGTGAAGAAAAAAAAAAACCTTCATAACATCTAGCCAAGTCAAGAACACTTTCGAGGAGGCAGGCGTATCATTGTCAAAGTCTTCAGTCAAGAACACCTCCATGAATGTAAATACAGCTCAAGTACCTCAAGATACAAACCACTGGTAACACTCATGAACAGAAAGGACCAGATAACACTTGCTAAAAAACTCAAAAAGTTTTCTAAAAAAGTCTAAAAAAGCCTGCCCAGTTCTGGAACAAGATTTTTTGGACAGATGAAACCAAGATTAACTTATACCAGAATGATGGGAAGAGAAGAGTATGAAGAAAGAAAGGAAGGGCCCAGGATCCAAAACATACCAAATCATCTGTCAAACATTGCAGAGGAAGTGTTATGGCATGGGCATGTATGGCTGCCAATGGAACTGGATCACTGGTGTTTATTAATGTGACTGCTGATAGAAGTAGTAGGATAAATTCTGAAGTGTATAGAGCTATATTTTCTGCTCAGATTCAGTCGAATGCTGCAAAACTGATAGGACGGCACTTCACAGTACAGATGGATAATGACCCAAAACATACAGCAAAAGCAGCCCAAGAGGTTCTTAAGGCAAAGAACTGGAATGTTCTTAAATGACCGAGTCAGTCACCTGACCTCAACCCATTTGAGCATGTTTTTCACTTACTGAAGACAAAATTAAAGGCAGAAAGACCCACAAACATGCAGCAACTGAAGGTGGGAGTTGTGGGAGGAAATTCAGCATTTGGTGGTGTCTATGGGTTCCAGAATTCAGGCTGTCATTGACTGCAAAGGATTTGCATCCAAGTATTAAAAGTAATCCTTATATTTATAATTGTTAGTTTGTCCAGTTACTTTTGAGCCTGTGAAAATGGAGGGACTATGTAATAAAATGGCTGTAATTCCTAAATGGTTAATGCAATATTTTTGTTTCACCCCTTGAATTAAAGCTGAGAGTCTACATTTCAATCACATCTTGATTGTTTTATTTCAAATCCATTGTGGTGGTATACATCACTGCATTGTTGGCTAAGTTCATATTCTGTTCATTAAATGATCTAATTGCAGATTCCAAAGGATTTGTTAACATTTAACCTAAACTTCTCACTCTGTTGAAAAGTTCAATTTATACACATGCAATGCAAAAATACATACAAGCACCTCAGAAAATATTGAAATATATTTTTTTGCTATACATTGAAGACATTTGGGTTTGAGATCAAAAGATGAATATGAGACAATAGATCAGAATTTCAGCTTTCATTTCCTGATATTTAACACATCTAGATGTGTTAAACAACTGGAAGACTGAATTTGTTGTTAAAAAGGATAAACCAACATAATGACCAGAGAGAGCTGTGAAGAAAAACCCCAAAATAACAGTCAGTCACCAACAACCTACACAGGGCTAGGGGTGAAGGTATTGATTCACCGTTTGAAGAAGACTTCGAGATCAGAAATATAGAGGCCATACCACAAGATACAAATCACTCATCAGCAGTAAGAATTGGAAGGCCAGATTGGAATTCACAAAGAAATACAGAGATGAGCCACAAAAATTTCTGGAACCAAGATTAACCTCTACCAAAGTGATGGAAAGGCCATAGTGTGGAGAAAGAAAGGATCTGCTCATGATCTAAAACATACAAGCTCATCGGTCAAGAATGGTGGGGGTAGTGTCATGGCTTGGGATTGCATGACTGCTTTTGGAACAGGCTCACTAATCTTTATTGATGATGTAACTCATGATGGTAGCAGCAGAATGAATTCAGAAGTCTACAGAAACATTCTGTCTGCCAATTTACAGAGAAATGCATCCAGTCTAATTGGGAGGGACTTCATCATGCAGCAAGACAATGACCCAAAACACACTGCCAACACAACAAAGGACTTCATCAAGGAAAACAATCGGAAGAGCCAACTAAAGGGAGAAATCCCCCAAAACAAACAACAACTGAAGGATGCTGCAGTGCAAGCCTGGAAAAGCAGAATACAACAATATGGTGATGTCAGTTGGTCGCCGGCTTGATGCAGTTATTGCAAGCAAGGGATATTCAACCAAATACTAAGTGTTATTTACTTTAAGGCTATGTGTACCAATAATTTTGCTCACCTAAAAACTTTTGAGCTGTTTTGTCATCCTTTTCCCACTTTCTTGCCTTTAAACTCTTCAGGGTCCAACAGTATCCTCCCTTACCTCCTTTTTGTATGCAGTCACTTCCAAACCCTTCCAGTGTTCTTTATCACGCCATCCAAGTGGCCCTATAATGAGGTCTTTAGTGTGGTTTCACATGTCCACTGATCCTTAAGCCTGGAAACAAGATGTAATTGGGTTTCAGATATAACAATGCAGTCTTAAGTGGTTCAAAGAGAAAGCATGTGTGTGATGGGATGAAATGAAGATTATAGAGAGGATGTTGCATGCAGTAAGAATCAATGTATAAAAGCAGGAGTCCAAAAATATAGCGCTTTTAACAGGAGAAGACTCATGGGTTTCTTGTGTTTAACAGTACAGAATGATAACTAAAGTGATACACACTTAAAGATTTAAAGCTATAAAGGTTTTTAATATAGTGTTCTTCAGTCCTTCTTTTGTTGGTTCTAGCTTTCTAAATGAACCTTTTTAGAAAAGGAAGTGCTCTTTTTAGGATTTTACAGAGAACCAGCAAGGGTTCTGCAGAGGGACCAAAGCACCATTTAGAGCGGTAGTTAACTAACATTGAAAGTTAGGTTTAGCTTTCTTACTTTGGTGTATAAAGTTAATAATAAATTATTGTTATTTTATAGGAAGGCCAAGTAGGAAATTACTTTTTCTTTGATGCAAAATATACAGAACATGACATTTTTTAATAGAAATAATAAAACTGAAGAATAGTCATTCATACTATGAAATTTCACTGAACTATTTTGGACAGGTTATGGAGTGAGTCATGTGTACTACTGCAAAATTAATTGGCCATTTTTTTTGTATTTCTCTCTCTCTTTCTCTCGCACACACACACACACACACACACAAGCCTGGATTTTCTAGTTAATGTTTTGAATTCCTGCTTTTAGATGTATGAATATCTGTTAGTCCTCACCCTGCAATGTGTGAGGCCAAGACATATGTATCACCCACTTACAGGGAGCAAGCCTTCATACTCTATTATGTTCTCTTCTAAATATTCTCTTTAGACTATTTCTGGCAATGTCCCCATTGTTTTACTGCTGTACACAGCAGAATGACTTTTTGAACTCCACTAACCAAAATGCAAATAATTCTGATTTTTAATATTTTGATCGTATGCAAAAAAACCTTTCGCTGCTGTATCACTTTTCTACTAAGATGTTTTACATTCCTATTTCAGAAAATGTAGGCATTGGCTATAAGAGTGTATTTGTTGACTCAGTAAATATCCTCCTTTTAGTGTAAAGAAGTAAATGAAGCATGTATGATCACGTGTATGAGTTCACACAGCAAACACAGATGCCACTACATTAAAAAAATTAGCTGCTTTTTTCTTTGCTTATTTTCTTTCCGAGTCTGACTCACTCGCACCACATGTATGCATTTGTCACTATTTCTGTTTAACAATGAGAAACTAGAACCAGCTTTATTTCCACTAAACACTAAGGAAACTATAACTCACAAGATGGCTATTTCAAACTTAACAGATGGATATCACAAGTCAAACAGATTTTTGTTGCAGGCTGGGTTTGTTGGTTGGAGATTTTGAAAACAGTGCGCTTCGGTGACTTATTGGCACCTTTCATGAAAATAAGCAGAAATTAATATATAACAGCAAAGGAGAACAAAGTACAGGAGGGCATAATAAAATTAGCAGCTGTGCCACTGCGAACTGCTTACTAGAAGCTGCAATCATGAAAACCAGCTTAACCAGCCGGTACTATGGAAATTGTATGAGACCCTGACCCATTTAATACCTAAAATTGTTAAGTAACATACGTCTACAGAGCCACATGTGTTCATGGTCACAATGCAGGAACTCAACTAATTATAATATTATATCAACAAAAAAGAGGAAGTTGTGCTCCACTTCTGATGTGACCCATCTGCTCAAGTCTGAAAAATGTACTGATTTTTCCCCAAAGCCATATAGTACATTATATTCAGATTGGGTATATAATTATGAATATTGATGTCTTTCAAAGTTTAGAGAAAAAAACGTACCCTGTATTAACTAGAATCTGAAAATCACAATGTAAATCTGGGTCAGCAGTGCTCTCAGTTTAGTATCTACAACAAATTTTAAATAGTAGAACTGGTCTTTCCATTATTTAAATGCTTTTAATGTAGCATATTTGCATTATATATAATGCAGTCTTTGGTCCCTGGTCATCAGGTCTGTGCGCTAGATAGAAAAGGTACTTGTATGTTCCTCGTCTGATTCTGAGTATGCATTGCTGTTTGTGCTGGTCCGTGATTTTAGTGCAATTTCCACTGCAGGTTGCCTGTTTTGCTGATCACGGTGCCTCCCAGTCTGTCCACATCGCTTAGCAATCTTTAGCACATGCACCTTGAAGGATGAGCCAATGAAGACGTATAGAACTGGGTTTAGACAACAGTGTGTGAGTGCCAAGCTCTCTGTGACTTGAGTGGCCCAATCCAGTCCTTTACTGACCTCACAGTTTGTCACCAAAGCGTAGATGATGTCTAGGATTCGTATAATCTTGACAATGTTATATGGCAACTGTGTCAACAGAAACACCCCCACAACAGCTATCAGGACCCGGAAGGCCTTCCACTTCCGTACTTCTCTCATTCCAGTTGTTGCTGCCTGACTCAGGGTTTTTCCCACCTGGTAATAGCAGAACATCATCACAAGGAAGGGTAGCAGGAAGCTCAGTGACACCTCTAGAACTTCCAAGCTAGCTTTTGCTGCTTTTGCCATACTATGTGGGTACACTGCCCTGCAGGATTTGTGTCCAGAGGAGTGCTGCTTGACGGTGGTGAGGAAAAAATCTGGCAAGCCGAACACGAAGGCTGCAATCCAGACCAGGAGGGACAGTAGCAGCCTCTGTCTCCTTGGTTTGTTTCCAGGTGACCTGGCATAATAGCTGGAGCCCTGGGCAAGAGCTCTGTACCGATCCATGCTAATTAAGGCTAGCAGAAGCATACTACAACTGAAGTTGGTGGTGTAGAGGGCTGAGGTTATCTTGCAGGCCACCACACCAATCTCCCAGCCGTTTACAGCATCTGCCACCCAGAACGGGAGGGTGAAGAGGAGGAGGAGGTCCGCAAAGGCCAGGTTAAGGATGAGGACATCTGTTAATGTCCGTAGGCACTTCTGGGATAGATAGACAAATACAACCATGGAGTTTCCAGCCAGGCCTACCACAAGTGCTAGGCTATAGACCACTGGGAGGAAGAGACCAGCAAAGGAGCGGACATCCGATTTGTCACACACAGTGTAGTAGTCTTCAAAGTCCTCATCATAGTAGCTGTGGTTTGAGCTATCATTGTAATGGTCATGGTCATGGTAATCCTCATGAAAGTTGTAGTCTGAATAGAAGCTCATAATGTTCTGAAAGAAAGAAGAGTTACATTCAGTTTGTTTGAACACCCTGGACTTTGTAATACCCTTTCCTGTAATTCGGTTAACTGGCATTATTACCTTTACTAACCTACACTGACCAATGAGGTAACTTCACACTCAACAGGTTTTATTCCTTTAAAATATTTCTGCTATTGAAGTACTAGGAAGGGCATGGGGTAAAATGTTCCTACTCGGAGTGTTAATTCAGATTTCAGTTCCAGATAAACACCATTCTCTAAGCAGTAGTCTTAAGTGAAATAGTGAAGTCTGAGTGAAATAGTCATTGCCTTGCTTCAGTTCCATGTACTGTAAAAGTTCTTGAAAACTCTGCCTTATTAACTTTGAAATTTGTCTTCACTTTTGGTAACATAAAAGATGTTTTCACATGTTTTAAAGCGTGACTTGGCTTTAATTTATGCCTGAAACATTTAACAACCCTTAGCAAAACCCTTAGGTAGAATTATGGGATTTGGTATCTAAATGTATGTCAGGGCCTCAGAAAGCATATCTGCATGCAGGAAAGTGAAAGTATGACCAGTTTCTGCTGTAATGGGTGACAAGGCTTTCCACCTAGGGTTATCCAACCTGTTCTATTCTCTATTGTTTTTTTAAGCTACCACTTTGTGGGCACTACAAGGTGCATTTATTTATTCATTTTTCGTTTTCTTTGAATATTTATATTTCCTTGTTATTTCAGGAGCATGCGACTTCTTTTCTATTTGAGACAGGTGTCAGTTTAATTTGGAGAAGTAGTTTAAGAGAGCAGTGTTTTGATAAAATATGATAGAAAACATACATGATCCAAGGTGAACATCTGCATAATAAAATGGTTTCTAATGGCATGGCACATTTAGCACAGGCTATGAATTTTTTAAAGAAAGGGAAGATATAAACTTTCCTTGGCTGTGCCAAAACACTAGCTTATTTCAGCCTACACCAGTGCCAGTAGTGTGGTATTCAGACTAGATTTGAGGAGGGCCACACCACTGTACTTGCATTCCACATGGTTTATCACACTCACTCAAACTTGATGAACAGATGACTAGAATCAAGTGCATTAGAGCATGAAAACACTCAACTGTGCAGTGCAGTGACTGTTCACCCTGGACCATAAACATTTGATACTGCTTATAGGAAAATGTAGCAAATTATGACTTAGCATACTTCATCTGTTGCCACGTTTGCAAGCATGGGATAATTAAAAAAAAAAAAAAAATATATATATATATATATATATATATATATATATATATATATATATATATATGTGTGTGTTTGTGTGTGTGTGCGTGCTAGATGGCAAATTAGCTGCTATGGCTAGGTACGTCAATGCTTCCACTGCAGTAGGACTGGTGAGATTCGCTCATAAACCAGTTCTATGGAGAAATGCAAGTCGGTCCTGATAAAATTGGCTTTCATTCACTATACAATATGTTCATGTTACTTAAACTTTGTTATTTTCACGATATTTGCTTTGTTAAAGATGTCATAGGTTTGATGCATATCACATGTAATGTAAATGTAGATACACAGGTGATTAAGCCTAAATTCTGAAAACTGCCAGCCAAAGGATTGATATGCAGGCTAAATGGATGGTTTTACAAAAATAATTGTAAATCATTTACAGCTACAACATACATATTAAAACAAATATAATAATAGCCTAATAAAAAAATGAGTGATCCCAGGTTTTTTGTAAAATCTACAAAACATGAATCAGCATTAACCAGCTTTCAGAAAATTACAAAAAGTACAAATTGGTATTTAATTGGTATTGTTTTAATATCAAGTGAACATGACCTATTTAACAAAATCCTCTTTATAAACATGCCCTCAACTATAAAAGGTTATGTTATTTAGCACTAGTCAGAGAATAACACTTCTTGTGTTTCACTTTAGTGCAGCCCATTATTGAGCTCTGCATTTCTCATTTCACCTTCTAATTCAACAGACAAAACAAAAACTCTGTACAAACAAAACAGACATCACTCTTCTCTTCTACAGACATTATGTAATATAATCTTGCTTATTTGTTGATTGTAAAAAAGATTATTTGTAAATTAGTTGCAAATACAGTAGTTTTATTAGAACAAAAAAGTTGAATTCAACCTGTCTAATTCAACCTGCTTGTAATGCTGAGAACTTTCACATGTAGTTAAATATTTTGAACTTTAGCTTCAGGTGTCATAAAACCCTTTCAGTGACAGTGTTTGGGACTTTGAATACACTTTAAAAAGTCAGTGTAGCAGAGTAATTAAAAGTAACATAGTGCAGAAATGGTAATATGTAGATACATTTTACAAACAAATATCAATTTTGGCCCTCTGTTTTGGCCAACAAAAAGTCATCCAAACAAAGGTGTTTTTAGACAAAGTACGGTATGAGGAGTTATTCTCAAGACTGGGTCTTACCTTCAGTGTGTTTGCGTCTGTCACTGGTACACTTTCAATCTGGGAGCCAGAGAGAGACCAGCGTTAGAATGGAAAGCTAAATGGATAATAGCAGTTTTGTAATGGTGTGTGTGTGTGTGTGTGTGTGTATGCGTGCACAGACTGAGAGAATGAGGGAGCAGGATTCTCCACCTCTCACGCCATAGATTTTGGAGCCAAAGTCTTCTCCCCTCCTTCTTGTTTTCTCTTTCACCTGTTTCCTTTTTTTCATCTGGTTTATTAGAAATTGAGCTGTTATCCACAAATACTTTTACAGTTTATGTAAAAGAGTGACAGCCTGGTAGGTAATGTAGGTAAGTAATCCTCTGCAGTAACCACGTTTATTCTGTTTATATGCACCACAAATGACTGTGCATTATAATGAGCTGCATATACACAGAATAATTGCAGATTTTTTAAATTCATAATTTGGGAGTTGCTCAGTCTCTCTCCATCTATTTCTCTGTTTCTCTCTCTGCCTTTCTCAAGAATAGGCAGACTCACAGAGCTGATATCCAGTATACCTCATTTGCAACCCTGTAATGTACCACACCCATCCATTTCATTTAATTCAACCCACAGAAAGTAAATACTATAACTTAAATAAATGAGTAAATAGGAAAATCCAGAAGCTCTGGACTGAGACACACTTAAAATGACACACATTCTTCTTTGTCATTGTCTTCTTCTTCAGGATGATTTGCTTTCTATGCTGTCCCATAAGTCAGTGTCTTACAAGGCAACCCTTTAATATCTATGGAGCTGAACAGAAATGGTTTTATAGCTTTGAAGGCAGCAACATAGTAACATATGCTAACAGCCTGAAAATACAACAAATTCCCAACCACTTCTTGCTAGACATACAAAAATGATGGGAAAAAAATAACTACAAATTGAAATCTGGTGTGTTTTCTTTAGTTGTTAACCGAGGTTATTTGTTTGTTTTTAGAAGTTGGTGAGGACCACACAATTGTCATTTAGGCCCTAATAAATGAAAACATAGAATTGAAGGAGGGTGTACTTTCTTTTTCCCATGACTGTATGTGTATATTGTCCTTTTGTAAATTTTGAGGGACGTCCTGTTCTTGGTAATGTCACCGTGGTGCTTCATTTTCTCCACTTGTTGATGATGGCCTTCACGGTGTTACAAGTAACATCCACATGAATGCCAGGACCCAAGGTTTCCCAGCAGAACATTGCCCAGAGCATCACACTGCCTCTGTTGGCTTGCCTTCTTCCCATCGTGCATCCTGGTGCCATTTCTTACCCAGGTAAGCGACGCACAGACATCCGGCCATCCACATGATGTAAAAGAAAATGTGATTCATCAGTCCAGGCCACCTTCTTCCATTGCTCCATGGTCCAGTTCTGATGCCCACGTACCCATTGTAGGTGCTTTCGGCTGTGGACAGGGGTCAGCATGGGCACTCTGATCGGTCTGCATCTACAGAGCCCCATATGCAGCAAGCTGCAATGCATTGTTTGTTCTGACACCTTCCTATCATCGACAGCATTAACTTTTTCAGCGATTTGTGCAACAGCAGCTCTTCTGTGGGATCGGACCAGATGGGCTAGCCTTTGCTCCCCACACGCATCGGTGAGCCTTGGGTGCCCATTACCCTGTCGCTGTTTCACTGGTTGTCCTTCCTTGGACCACTTTTGGTAGGTACTAACCACTGCATACCAGGAACACCTTACAAGACCTGCCATTTTGGAAATGCTTTGACCCAGTCGTCTAGCCATCACAGAGCGGGAGCAGATTAGAGCACTGGACTGAATAGGGGCTGGAGTTAGGAGCGGCAGTGGGAAGCAAGAAGCAAGGTTGGGAAAACATGGCAGGGCTAGACGAAGCAGGAAGTACCTGGCAACGATCAGGTGACGGCATGATCCTAGAGGCACAGGGAGATGACAGGGCAAGCAATATTATAAGGAGACACAGGGAAACTGGAGCACAAACACAAAGTCATGGGGAAAACGAGCATAAATAAAACACAAGTAGGTCTGGTGGTTACCATACTGAGAGCAGGAACAATCTGGTGAAGAATGGCTGGAAAATCGGGGTTGATAAACTCTGTGGGGTTGATGAATGTATAGGCAGCATATGTGATCTCTGGAATAATTTGGAAGCACACACAGGAGAGCTCTGCCCAGCCACGTACACACACAAACAGAAGACATGCTGGAGACAGGAGGGAGAGAAACACAGGGAAACAGAATGGAAACAGATAACCAGCCACAGTCATGACAGTCCGCCCCCCCCAAAGGGAGCCACCTGGTGACCTGC
Organism: Pangasianodon gigas; assembly: GCA_022758105.1. Lineage (NCBI taxonomy): Eukaryota > Metazoa > Chordata > Actinopteri > Siluriformes > Pangasiidae > Pangasianodon > Pangasianodon gigas. Next base: position 11,040,397 of record CM040475.1, read on the forward strand.
CGGGTTTGTACGGGTGGGCCCAGTGGAACTCCCAGATGAGAGAGGGGTCCAGAATGAAAGAGCGGGGCACCGATGTCCGCTCTTCAGGTCCGTAGCCCTCCCAATCCACAAGGTACTGTAGGCCCCTCTTCTGCGGCGTATGTCCAGCAGCCTCCGGACAGTGTAAACAGGGTGGTCGTCCATGACCCAGATGGGTGGAGGAGGGATTGGAAGGAGGGTTCAGTGGGCTATCTTGGACGGGCTTTAACTGGGAGAAATGGAAAGATGGGTGGATACGCGTGGACCTGGGGAGTTTCAGTTTGACGATTGTGGGGTTGATGATGCTCTCAATAGTGTAGGGACCTATGAATCGGGGGGAAAGTTTCTTCGGTGGGGAATGTTCTTAGGAGACAGCCATACCTGTTGCCCTGGTCAGTAATTGGGGGCTGGGGTGCCGTGGCAATCAGCCAGACGCCAGTTACGATCAGCAGAGCGGAGCAGGGAGGCACAAGTCTCTTGCCACACCTTGCAGCATCGTCGAATGTGGATCTATGATCCCGTCCTCCTGTAGGGGGAACAAGGGAGGTTGGTAACCCAGGGAGCACTCAAAAGGGGACCTACCAGTGGAAGTGCTGGTCAGTGAGTTGTGAACGTATTCTGTCCACGGTAGTTGAGTGCTCCAGGTGGAGGGGTTGCACGTAGCGACACACCGCAACGCTGCTCCAAATCTTGATTGACCCACTCCGCTTGACCATTGGTCTGGGGATGGAACCCTGAGAAGAGACTGAAGGTGGGCCTGAGGTCTCGAAATAAGGATCTCCAGACTTGCAAGACAAACTGCCACCTGGTCAGAGACGATATCTAGGGGTATCCTGTGTATCCGGAACACCTGGCTGATGACTAGGTCAGCAGTTTCACGGGCTGTGGGAGGTTTGGGGAGAGCAACCAAATGTGCAGACTTGGAAAAACGATCAACAATTGTGAGTATGGCAGTGTTACCTTGGGAAGATGGCAGGCCAGTGACAAAGTCCAGGGTTATGTGTGATGTGTGACCAGGGGCGGCTGGGGACAGGCAGCAGGCGAAGGAGGCCGGCAGGCGGGTGGTGCGAGGCCTTGCCTTGGGCACATTCTAAGCAGGCAGAGATGAAGGCCTGGGTGTCAGCGTTCATAGTAGGCCACTACCGTAGGCTCTACAAGTGCTGCTATAGCAGCTTCAAGGTGCGGATGGAACCAGGATGGCAGGCGATATGGGAACTATGCCCCCACTTCAGAACCTGAGAACGCATAGAGTTAGGGACAAATAGGTGACCAGGAGGGCCATTACCTGGGTCTGGCTATGTACGTTGAGCTCTTTTGATGGCTGTCTCTATCTCCCAGTTGACAGCCCCAACCACACAGGAAGGACGTATGATGGTGTCAGGACTCAAGGGGGTTTCTTTGGGGCAAATGGACGGGAAAGTACTTTGGGCTTGGTATTCTTCGAGCGGGGGCGGTACATGATGGAAAAGTTAAACCGCCCAAAGAGCAGGGCCCAGTATGCTTGACGGGAGTTAAGGCATTCGGCCGTTTGGATATAAGTGAGGTTTTCATGATCAGTCCAGACAATGAATGGATGCTCAGCCCCCTCGAGCCAGTGTCTCCATTCCTTCAGGCCATCTTTACTGCCAGCAACTCCTGATTCCCCACATTGTAGTTGCGCTCAGCTGGAGTAAGACGGAGAGAGAAGAAGACACAAGGGTGAAGTTGCTGATCTGGGGCTGCATGCCGGGAGAGGATGGCACCCACCACTGAGTTCAAGGCGTCCGCCTCCACTGTGAATTGCCGGGATGGGTCAGGCTGAGTTAACACAGGAGCCAAGGTGAATTTCCCCTTCAGGGTCTTGAAGGCCTGGTCGGCTTCAAGAGTCCAGACAAAAGGAGTGGATGGTGAGATTAACTTGGTGAGGGGTGCTGCGACCTGACTATAGTCCCAAATGAACCGGCGATAGAAATTAGTTAAGCCTAGGAATCGCTGGAACTGTTTCAGGGAGTTGAGCTTGGGCCATTCAACGACCACCCAGATCTTCTCTGGATTGGCGCTCACTCGACCACCCTCTACTACGAAACCCAGGAAGGTGACTGAGGGGTCATGAAACACATTTTTCGGCTGGAGCTTTGGTTAGGCTGAAGGTGTTGTGGCCATTCGTGTAGCTCAAAGATCACTCTGGAGGGCCTGGGTGTTGACGCCATTAGACTTTATTCTTTTAAAAAATAAAGCTGAGCAGTTGTCTGCAGACAAAAGCTCCCAACTCTTCAGAAGGGCATTCTTATATACCTTTACCTGAAACCTCTTCCACATCCTGTTTTTAATAAGACACATACTCTCATACATGTGTATCCTGTTTTTTAACAAGACATCAGGTTACCCCATATGCTTATCTTATTGTTTAGGGAAGCCTTACTCACTTAAATTTACAGCATGTTCCTGTTTCCCACTTTACCGACATTTAGGATTCCCATGCATATGTAAGGTCATACAGGTCATTTTAGGCCTCAGTTTCTAAGCATACACTTCCTGTTCCATGCACATAGTTCTAGTCAGCAAGCCTTTTACTGAGATACTGGGTGCAATGACACATTTTGTACTATACTGGTTCCATACATCTATAACATTGAGGATTGAACATTATCAAATATGAGTACACATTTTGTGGTTAACATAGTGTGGTTAAAATATTCTATAAAAGGCATGGGGGAGAGAGAGGGTCTGATAATGCCTCATGTTCAGGACGAGAGAGATTGTTCAGGCGATCAGTGGGTAGGGTGGCACCCGGGAGCAGGTCAATGGCGCAATCATATGGGTGATGAGGTGATAAAGAGAGCACCTGTTCTTTGCTAAAGCCCTCTCCCAGGTCATGGTACTTGGGAGGAACAGCTGAGAGGTCAGGAGGGTTAGGGGCCGAGGAGGACAGACCGGCAGCTCTGGAGGGAAGGGCAGATCTCAGACACGAGGAATGACAGTGCGGACTCCAATTGCCAATTCTGCCTGTTGACCAGTCTATATGGGGGTTGTGGTTACTGAGCCACAAGTAGCCTAAAACCAGCACGGTACAGGGTGAGGGGATGAGGTTGAGCCGCACTTGCTCAGTGAGTGACTTGGGCCAAGAGTCTCCCATCCAGGGTTGTTGACAGTAATAGGGGGGTCCAAGGGCTCAATGGGGAGGCCTGACTGGGTGGCCAGCTCCATGTCCAGGAAGCTGTTGTCCATGCCCGAGTTGATGAGAGCAGGGGTACAGAGAGCTGGTTATAACACAGGGTGGATGGGATCTGGAAATGGGGAAGAGGGGCGGATGTTCGGCTCGCCAGTATTCCCCTCTACTGGTGAGACCCTCCTTTTGGTCGCTGAGGACAGGTAGCGATCAGGTGACCTGGTTGGGCACAGTAGAAACAGATGCCTGCCTTGAACCTGCAGTTGGAGTTGGAGTGAGAAGGGCCCGCCCTATCTGCATAGACTCCTCTCTGGACGGCGGTTTGGGGGATGCTCGAGAGCTGCGCATGGACTCCAAGGCCGGGGTGTCAGAAGCTTGGGCATTCAGCTGGTCGCAGGGCCGGCTGGCTCTCTCCCTGCACCGCTCTCGCATCTGGTTATCTATTCAAATGTTTAGGGAAACCAGTGAATCACATGAGTCTACTTCATCCCTGAGAGCTAGCTTGTCCTTTACTCGCTTGTTGAGGCCACTCAGGAAGCCCAACTGAAGCACTGCATCGTTCCATCCCAATTCAGCCGCCAGGATCCAGAACTCAACCAAGTATTCTGCCACACTGCGAGTCCCCTGAAAGAGGGAGAGAAGGCGTTTGGCTGCCTCGCTTCTCTGGATGGGATGATCGAAGATCTTGCATAGCTCTTGGGTGAAGGAGGAGAGGGTGGTCCACAGCTCTGGCTGCCTTTCCCAGGCAGCAGTGGCCCAGGCCAAGGCATCGCTCCTGAGCAGTCCCATGTTGTAGGCGATTTTGCCACTTTCCGAGGAGTAGGTTAAGGGTTGCTGGGCAAACATTTCCGAACATAAGAGCAGGAAGGATTTAAATTTCCCCAGCTCAGTGGTGTAGGGTGCAGGGTCAGGGTGCAAGTAAACAAAGCAGATTAGAGTGCTGGGCTGAATAGGGGCTGTAGTTACGCAGGAAACAGGAAGCAAGGTCGGTAAACGTGACAGGGCTGGACGAAGTAGGAAGTAACTGGCAACGGGCAGGTGAACGTGTGATCCTAGAGGCACAGGGAGATGACAGAGTAAGCAATATTATAACGAGACACAGGGAAACTAGAGCACAAACACAAGGGCATGGGGAAAATGAGCATAAATAAAACATAAGTAGGTCTGGCAGTTACCATACTGAGAGCCGGAACGATCTGGCGAAGAATGGCTGGAAAACAGGGGTTGATGTACTAAGTGGGGTTGATGAATGGATAGGCAGCAGGTGTGATCTCTGGAATAATTTGGAAGATGCAAACTAAATATATATATATATATATATATATATATATATATATATATATATATATATATATATATATATATATATATACAGTCAGGAATTACAGGTATTTTCAACAAAGTGAGATCAGGCGACTGACTTGGCCATTGAAGAATATTCCATTTCTTTGCCTTCAAAAAGTCTTGAGTTGCTTTCGCAGTATGTTTAGGGTCATTGTCCACCTGCACTGTGAAGTGGCGTCCTATCAGTTTTGTAGCATTTGACTGAATGTGAGCAGAGAGTATAGCCCTATACACCTCAGAATTCATCTTGCTACTTCTGTCAGCAGTCACATCATCAATAAACACCAGTGAGCCTGTTCCATTGGCAGCCATACATGCCCATGCCATAACACTGTCTCCACCATGTTTGACACATGATGTGGTATACTTTGGATCATGAGCTGTTCCTTTCTTTCGCCATACTTTTCTTTTCCCATCATTCTAGTACAAGTTAATCTTGGTTTCATCAGTCCAAAGAATCTTATTCCAGAACATGGGAGGCTTTTTTAGATGTTTTCTGGCAAAGTCTAATCTGGCCTTCAGAATGGGGCTGTGGGGATTTGTCCATTCAGCCACAAGAGCATTAGTGAGGTCAGGTACTTATATCAGGCAAGAAGGCCTGGGACACAGTTGGTGTTCCAATTCATTCCAAACGTGTTCAGTGCGGTTTAGGTCAGGACTCCAACTTCTTCCACATCAACCTTGGCAAACCATGTCTTTACACGCCTCTCTTTGTGCACTAGGGTATTGTCATGCTGGAATATGTTTGGGCCACTTCACTTCCAGTGAAGAGAAATTGGAATGCTACAGTGTACAAAGACATTCTAGACAATTGTATGCTTCCAACTTTGTGGCAACAAAGTGGGGGAAGACCCACATGTGTGTGTGATGGTCAGGTGTCCACACACTTTTGGCCATATAGTGTATTAGGTTTTCCTATTGGGCACTTGATCCTTATTTTCTTATCTATAATATATTATGTATTTACGAAGGCAGTCTACTTTATGTCACAATATTGTACATTATTCTTTATAGGGGGAAAAATAAATGGCTAAAATTATGTTAGACTTTACATCTCCACCCAAGTAAAGTAGAAAGCATTTTAACATGCATTACACTGAAAAAAAAGTAAAAGTTTAATGTTTTATCATTTTAGATTTTAGATTTTGTTTAATCACGTGTGGTGTTCTCATCATTAGAACACCCATTATTTGGTATAACCAGTAACGGCAATAAGTATATTAAAATATGAAATAAAGCATCTAAGTTCTGTGGCTGAAATATTAATCACTGATATAGGATGTTCAAATGGATATTAGTCTTGTCCATTTTCTGTTAGTGTTATGGGTTTAAAAATAAAAACAAGTCTGTAAAGTGTATAAACAGGGAGGCAGTGCAGTTATAGGGGTAGTTATAAGTTCATAATTTACATAAATTCATACTTAATGCATGCATATTTTTCTACCGATTACTGGGCATGTAATACTTTGTCAAAATTTTAAGCATATTAAGGAAATATATAATTTGGGGGCAAAATCAAGGTTCTATCACATGATCTTTCTTGATGAATAATGCTAAATTCACATAATTGTATGTTTTTCTATAAATAAATTTGTATAACAAATTCCAAATGTTTAAACAATTACCAAATGTGCATATCAGCATGTCCATATGTGCAATGTTTGTATTTTCAAATTTGCCATTTCAAAATCCTTACACATCAGGGACCCATTGCTTACCTAAAATTGTTAGCACCTCAAGTTCAAGTTGAGTTTATTGTCATTTCAGCCATATACAAGTACATAGTGAAACGAAACAACGTTTCCCCAGGACCAAGGTGCTACATAAGACGACACAGAACAACACAGAACTACAAGGGACTACATAATTTATACATAAAGTGCACAAGTGCAAACATGTGCAGACAGTACAAGACAGTACAATGACTACTGGGACAGACAATGGGCATAGTGGAGAGGCATGAGGACCATCACTGGCTACAAGACCGGCAGCCAGGTGTTGGAGGGCAATACAGACCATGCTAATGAGCTTAATCTTTTCTTCAATAGGTTTGATGTGAAGCCTCACATGCACCCCTCCTACAGCTTCACTACACATTCACAAGTCCATCCCCCTCATGTAGTGGCCACTACTCCAGATTCCTCTGGAACCATCACCATCTCAGAGGATCAAGTAAGAAGGGAATTGAGCAGGCTTAGCCCCACAAAGGCTGCGGGCCCTGATGGAATCAGCTCAAGAATACTAAAAGCCTGTGCCCCGCAACTTTGTGGTGTGCTACAATACATCTTTAACCTGAGCCTACATCTGGAGAGGGTCCCGGTGCTATGGAAAACATCCTGCTTAGTGCCGGTACCAAAAGTAGCACGGCCCTGTGTCCCCAATGACTACAGGCCAGTAGCGCTGACCTCTCACCTAATGAAAGCTT
>CM040475.1:11057497-11095108 GCA_022758105.1 Pangasianodon gigas
TTATACAGGAGACACTGTGCAGAGGAGAGTGAAATCACAAGGTACATGGAGGACAAAGACATTTCCATGTCCTGCACCTGTGACTGCATACAACCAGCACATGGGGGGCGTTGACCTGTCTGATCAGCTGTTACAGTACTACACTGCACAGCACAAAACAATGAAGTGGTACAGAAAGATTTTTCTACACTTCTTGGACGTTGGACATTTTTTTTGTCCTCACATTCTTTCTTGTAGCACTTCCCTCTCAGTCACATACCTGACTGAAAGGCTCATTATGCAGCTCATTAGGCGGGTCTTTGTCTTCTCGTTTGTGAATCACAGCATTATGCATGATCATTCACGCCCCCTCGCATATGGACTTTCTATACAAAAAGTGTCTTAGAAAATTTAAATCAATATATTGTTTTTCTCTGAATGGGTGAGCAGGATGATTTTCACATCATTTTGAAGCAAAATCTCTAGGCTACAAGATCCAGTTCTCAAAAGTCTTGTGGACAAATGTTTTGAATGAGTTTTATGGCCTTATTTCAGTAATTTTTTTTGTTGTTTTTTCAATAACCATGCATAACTGTTATTTTCTCCAAAATACAAACTTGTACATATATGCTGCTCACATATTATTGTAGCAAAGTTTGTGCTGATTACAGTGTAATCAGACTTTAGCCATTTATATTTTTATAAGCAAATGAAAAATGTCAAAACTTCTCCAGGGCCCCGAAACACCCTCAGACCCCAGAGGGTTAATAGTGGATGTACATGTTTGATAACTGATGCCACCAACTCCATCACCAGTTCCTTTGTGGTTGTCTTTGGGTTCAGTTGAACCTTTCAGACAAAGATTATTCATCCCTGGCAGTTAACTTGTGCCTCTTTCCTGTGTCACATCTACCATGGACAATCTCCCCCCAGACCGCCAGAGGCCACCCTCACTCATGTTTTTGAACCTTTCTTTTGTTGTCTGGCTGATTTCCATGTCACTCTTCCTCCCTGCTCAGCTGAGGATATCGTTCTGCCTCCTTGCTTTGCGAACAAAGTTATTCCCTCCTCTTGCCTCACTATGGCCTTTGATCCTGCATCTGGCCTTGTCATGGTCATTCCTCCCTTCTCTGGCCTCGCTGTAGTCATCACTCCCCTCTCTGGCCTTGCTTTAGATGTTGCTCCCCTCTCTGGCCTCACAGTGGTTGTTGCTCCCCCCTCTGGCCCTGGTATGGACATTGCTCTGAACAGGGGTCCAAGTTTTGGCCACTTCAGGAGCCAAGCCTTAAGGCGGGGGAATGCTATGTCATGTCCACCATGGACAGTCTTCCCCCAGGGTTCAGCGAACATTTCAGACCAAAGTTCATTCATCCCTGGGAGTTAACTTGTGCTTCTTTCCTGAATGATGCAGTGTCTGTGTGTTACATCCACCATGGACAATCTCCCCCCAGACCGCCAGAGGGCACCATTACTCATATTTTTGATCCTCTTCTTTTTGTTGTCTGGCTGATTTCATTTGTTTGTGCTCACCTGAGTTGTATTTCCCTGATTAGTTTCCCTACTTAAGTTCTGTGTTTTCTCTCCTTAGTTGCTTGCCATTTGTTTCCCTGAGAGGTCTGTATCACTGTTATGTTTTTCTTGTCATAGTCTTGTCTTGATTTTGGTTCGTTTTGCTAGTTCTTGGTTCTTTTCCTGCCTTTCGGTTGTTTGTTAGTTGCTTTATTTAATAAAGCTTGTCTGCACTTGCATCCACCTCCCTGGATTTGTTACACTGTGTGGTCCCAAGATTTTTATATTTGCATACAGTTGTTTGCTTTTTACAGTTGAGTTTGGATTTTCCCATGGTATCATGGGCAAAAAAGGCACTGTCTCTTAATACATAATAATTTATGGTCACATGAAATGTGTGGAGTTGTAAAAAACTGAAATTGAATATCTTTAGCCAAGGTGTATGTAAAATTTTGACCTCAACTATACATAGTTTTTCTAATTACTTAATCAGAAATAGAATGTCCTGTATATAATCAGTATTTATCATTATATAGAACTTGACTTGCTGCCTAGTCACTTATGTTAGCTACTGAATTGATCCTAGTATAACCCAGTGACTGAATATGAGTGGACAGCATGATGCCATTCGTGCATTTTAGAAGGCTTTTTGGGTCAAAATGGAAGTTGCCATTTTGCGAAAATTAGAGCCAGTATCTGCGCAGTAGAGACCCTGGAGCCAGAGCATACTCAGTGGATGGTAGTGGCCGGGCTGATTTTGTCAGTGTGGTTTGTTTAAAAGGGAGTGACAGGCTAACCTTACCAAGATATTTCGAGTGTTCACTAAGGCCATATAGTAAATCATAGATTATTATGAAATTTAGCTAGTGTTAGCTGCCTTGGTTTGTGCCATCACTCAGTTTATTCATGTTGGTTTGGTAGTTATCATCAGTACAACAAGCTAGCTGGGGTCTGTTACAACAGTTTACAGCAAAACAAGACATGGCTTTGTAACAGAACTGTCAGGAGCTTCAGGTGCATTTTGGAACGTTCATGCGCTTTCATGAGGCTTGCCTGCCATGCACAAAACTATCAATCACCATGTTAACCATGCCCCTTTATTTACTGTCAAATAACTCCTATAAAATGCATTCATCATAAGGAAACATATTGGGGTAAATATCAGGGTCAACTCAACTTGTAAAATCAACAGAATGCTATTCCCAAAAATAATTTGTGGAGCTGTATAGGATTCAAGATTCAAGATTTTATTTGTCACATACACAGTTATATACAGTATATAACATGCAGTGAAATGAAAACCTGGCCTACTCATCCATAGACTGTGCATTTAAAAAACTAAATTAAAAATTAGAAATAATAAGAAATAAGAAATAGAAAATGTTTGTATGGGAATGTGCAAAAAATAGGAATGTACAAAATATGCAAGTATGTTATGTGTAGTAACAATAAAAAAGTGAAGTATGCGGAGTGTCCCTTAGTGGAGTGCAGAGTGCGGTGGACATATCTGTGTTGAGGAGGTATTTATGACTCCTCATGTTGAGGAGGTATTTATTTCTGTAAAGCTGCTTTGTTCATTGTTAAAAGCGCTATACAAATAAAATTGAATTGAATTGAGCTGATGGCCTGAGGGAAGAAGCTCCTCTTGAGCCTCTCAGTTTTAGCCATCAGACAATGGAAGCACTTGCCTGATTGCAGCAGGCTGAACAGACAGTTACTGGGGTGGGTGGAGTTCTTGATGATTTTAGCAGCTCTGGTACTGCATTGCCTGGTGTAGATGTCATGCAGAGAGGGGAGAGCAGACCCGGAGAAGCGCTCAGCTAAGCGCACTACTCTCTGCAGGGCTTTGCAGTCCTGGGCTGAGCAGTTTCCATAAACCGCTGAGATGCACTGAGTCAGTGAACTTTCTATAGCCCCAGTATAGAACGTTTTCAGGATTGCTGGGGAGACCCTGAATTTCTTCAGCAGTCTCAGATGGTACAGCCATTGTCTTGCTTTGTTCACCTAGGCTTGGATGTGATGAGTCCAGGTCAGGTCCTCAGAGTTGTGTAGTCCAAGGTACCTGAAGCTGCTCACACTCCTCACAGGGGTCCCGCTGATCTCGAGCGGCGTATAGTCCCACTGCTGCCTCTTCTTGTCCACAAGTCCACAACTAGCGCCTTGGTTTTGCTGATGTTCAGAGAGAGACAGTTAGCCTGGCACCAAGCTACCAGGTTCTCTACCTCCTCAAGTTAGGCGGCCTCATTGTTGACGAGGCCTATAACCACTGTGTCTTCAGCAAACTTGACGATAGAACTGGAGCACACACACCGTCATGTGTGTATAGAGCGTAGAGCAGGGGACTCAGGACACAACCTTGTGGGGCTCCAGTTCTCCAGGTGATGGTGTTGGAGGTAGAGTGGCCCACTCTCACTACCTGGGGTCTGCCTGTGAGGAAGTCCAGGACCCAGTCACAGAGGGGGGCATTAAGTCTGAGGTCCCCGAGCTTGGAGGCCAACCTGTATGGGACTATGGTATTGAAGGCTGAGCTATAGTCTATAAACAGCAGCCACACATTGTTCCCTTTGTTGCTGTCAGTGTGGGTAAGGGTGGTGTGTAGGATGTGAGAGATTGCATCCTCAGTAGGCCTATTGGGGCGGTAGGTGAACTAGAGTGGGTTGATGGTGTCAGGGTTGGAGGAGCAGATGGAGTTTTTGATAAGCCTCTCAAAAACCTTCATGACAAGTGATGTCCAAGTGGGCTTATTGATGCCTTTGCATATGATGTCTGTTTGCTGTCTGTAAAGGATGTCTTTGTATGCTTCCTTCACTGGAATTAAGGGGCTTAGCCCAAACATATTCCAGCATGACACCCCTGCACACAAAGCAAGGTATATAAAGACATGGTTTGCTAAGGTTGGAGTGGAAGAACTCGAATAACTCGAGTGGCTAGAACAGAGCCCTGACCTCAACACATTTGGAATGAACTGGATTGCTGACTGCACCCCAGGCCACCTCACCTGACATCAGTGTCCAACCTCACTAATGCTCTTGTGGTTGAATGGGCAAATCCCCACTGTGGCATTGCGCATCTTTATTATAACTTTATTTATAATTTTTACAGCAACCGGAAGTACGTAAGACAAGTATATGTCACCCCTTGAACAAATAAAAGGGCTTGACCAGCCTCTGTCTCTCTCTGGGTCCAACGGACAACTGGGGATTCACCATAAAAGAGAGAAGCTCTTCAGATGACTTTACTGTCATCTGAAATCATATTGAGAGAAATGCTTGCCGCTCCCAATGGCGTAAAATCAACCAATGCTACACAGTAGCATTGTGCATGTTTTTGTTTCTTTTTTTTCCGTGCAAGTTTACTTTCACTTTTAATGAAAAGCGAAACAGCTGCTTTCAGCTTTGTTGGACGGCATGACCTCCACGAGTTATGAAGCTGACTGAACTTCGTCAGGAAGTGAATCTATGAACGGATCAACGTGCAAAATACATGTGAAGACAAACTAAAACAGCCGCATTCCTCTCCTGCTCACAACAAACTCCAAGTAAGACTGTACATCTGGGCAGGAAAAGATAGTGTTTACTATTGTTTCTTTCTAAGTTTTACAGTGTTGAGTAATTTGAAACTGAAAATGTTTGTTAAAATCAGAATTCAAAACAAAGGGAATCGTGCGTATCGCTGCAAATCTCGTTTTTTCTCTCTTTGATCTCTCTGATCTTTGCATGTGATCTCACTCTGTGTTTACTAAGACAGTCACTCAGTCACTGATCTCCATTTATGTAGAGGAAAAATAAGATCTAAACTTATTCTCGTTATTACCATTAATGATTCTGCACTTTGGAACTTATTTTGTCATTGGAGATACTTTTATAGTTTCTATCACTGGTCATCCACCAAGTTTTTTTTTTTTTTTAAAGTTTCCACCATATTTCTATTCCCTATTGTTTTCCTTTGCTGTGTCTGAATATCCCTACTACCCTACTATACAGTAGGCGAAAACAGTACTCCAAGGGAGTAGTATGTCTGAATTCTCAGTATTCATAAAACAGTAGGCGAGAAATCCCCAGATGACCTTCTGCTTCTGCTGAGATTCGGCAGTATGGAACCAGTGGACACTGCGCTATCCCATAAGACTTTAAAGCTTTTAGAAACCAAGTGATTTTTGTTCTCAACTAAAATTGAGGTGTTAATAATTTTGACTTGTTTAAAGGTTGGTCATTTTAATTTCTAATTAAAATTCTAAACTTAAATGGTATGTTCTAAGAGACTGATTAATAAGACTGATTTAATGAGCCTAAACATTTTGAGATTGATTGATACATTGCTGGTATGTACCTTGTATTTCCAGTGCTTCCTGTATAGACAGAACCATTTCCCTTACATCAGTAACCCAGTGCCTTAACCAGTGAGCTGTCACTAACCCTATTTTGGAAGGACGTCACAGATATGACTGTACTCATAGTTTCCTTGTGCTTCTTTGATTAAGGATGAGGACGATGACTAGCCACTGAGCTATACGGAGCCTCCATGTTGCCTGGTCTTAGCTTGTAGATCATTGATTACACTTGAGCCATGTCTGCTCCCATGTTTTGAGATATAGTTGTTGATTCATCTACAAATTAACTCTTTGTTTGAGGACATTCATCTCTACTGACCTGTGCTGAGTCGTTTTCTATTCACTGTACTGTGCTCTTTTCTGGCCGAGTAAGTTCTTCCTTCGGCATTTTCTCCTATGAATAATTCACATTACCTGCCAACTAGATAATTAGTGGCACTTGTAGCTAATGCTTTGCTGTCTTGGTTGAGTGGTTTTCTCTCAAAATACTACACACTGTTTATGCAATACAAAGCCCTGTAGTGTTCTTCTAAAATATTTGTAATATACAAGAAAGTATACTGAATGAGGTAGAATGGAATGAGAGGAAGCTACCTCCAGCTTTGAAGGACAGGATACCTGTATCTCTGTCCCAATATGCTAAGTAGATAGCTCTATACCGTGTTCATGTAGCCTTATGTGTAGAGATGAGAAGGAGAAAGGTAATGATTTCTGTATGATGGCAGTATATATTGTACTTACTGCATCATTTGGTGCTATGTGACTTAAGGATGTATTGAGGTATCACACAGTGCCCCTGGTGGTTAGGAAGCATGAAATAGAGATGCACCAGTTTGAGTATCAGGTTTACAGTACGTCTAAAATACACTCACCGTCCACTTTAATAGGAACACCTGTACACCTGCTCATTTATGCAGTTATCCAATCAGTCAATCATGTGGCAGCAGCGCAGTGCATAAAATCATGACGATACAGGTCAAGAGCTTCAGGTAATGTTCACATCAAACATCAGAATGAAGAAAAAGTGTGATATCTATGACTTTAACTGTGGCATAGTTGTTGGTGCCAGATGATCGGGTTTGAGTATTGCAGAAACTGCTGATCTCCTGGGATTTATACACACAACAGTCTCTAGAGATTGGACAGTGAGTGTATATCAATACTACAAAATTATATTCCTACTCTCTGAACTACAAATTTTCACTAGTTATGGAGTGACTCATAAGTTAATAAATAATATGCTATAAGGTGAATTACTGAATAATAAGATGGGAGTTTAGGGGTTAAGTCATAGAGTGGGCCAGTGTGCCAATACATAATTGCCAGATGTGAATGACTTATCTCTGTCCTGGCCAAAAAAACAGTTCTCAGTTTCTCTTGTTCTCTTTCCTTGGACCAGGCTATACCTCAAAACATGGGAGCATGTAGAAAAGATGTGCACTATGTTTGATTTGTTTGTGTGTAACTGTTTATGTGTGTGGATAAGGGTGTGAGAATGGGAGAGAATGCTGTCAAAATTAGGAAGAATAACATCTCCACCCAGCAGCAGATGAGAGTGAAAAAGAAACGTCAGGGAGATGGAACAGGGAATATGTGTTGATTCCTCACAGAGCATGTGCCTGATGGCCTTAACAGAACTGCACCAGCTGTACTTACACAACCAGTGTAATTTCACATTTTATTTACTAGAACAGATGGAAATTGGACTTCTACTTAAAGAGTATCACTAATAAAGGAAATAATGATATGGCAATTAAATATTAAATATTCATATAATAGTTTTAATAATCATGTGTAATATTATCAAAATGGATTATGGATGTTTACATTTTTAGATCTTGTTGGGAACCAAATGTCCCCACAAAGATAAGTATATCTGAGACTTTTGACCTTCTGGGGACATTTGGCTGGTCCCCAAAAGGACAAATGCCAAAAAAAAAAAAAAAAAACTTAATTAATTCTATTAAAAGAAAAACCTATGTGTTACTGGGGTTAAGGTTAGGGTTAGATTTAATTCTAAGCATAGCAGTAATTAGGTCTAATTATGTAAGCATTAATGTGTGTGTGTGTGTGTGTGTATTAGACATGGTCAGCACAGTATGATTTTGGTTCCTATGGACACACCTGGTGTGAGGAAGGTCCGACCTCTTACTGTGTTTGGACAAGATGGTAAGCTCCAGTGTTTATCCGTTTATGCGTCTCTCTGCAATTTTACTGTCTTTTCAACCATTCTGTTTTTTGTACAGTTTTATTATACTTAAATGTTTTCTTTTTTCCATTGTCAAAATATATGCACCTCTTTAACACAAAACTCACCTTTACATTAAAGAGGTTATGTTTCAATTAAAAAGGGGTTTTGTGTCTATTAAATATTAATATTGTAAATAATAATAACTATTAAATATTTTATATTGCTCAATTGCTGCTATAAAGATCAATTTTGCAATTGCACTTTATATAACATACACCTTATATAATACACACTTCCTGTAGGATAAAAAGATTAACTTTGGCATGAACTCACTCCCTGTGAGAATTCTTTTGGCATGTCTTATCCATGGACCTCCTTGCTGTGTACATGTGCTAAGATAAAAAGTAGTATGCACTTGCAATGCTGATTCTGTGTCGGTGTTGGTGATATTTATCTTCCGCCTCTTTGATCTCTACAGATGCATGTCATGGTGGCCATTTTGAGATACACTTTGACAATGTACATGTTCCAGCATCCAACATTCTTCTAGGTGAGATAGTAAATTTAGACCAGGAGTCTATATACAGTGGCTTGCAAAAGTATTCAACCTTAAAAACACTGCCTGATATATGTATTCACCCCCCCAGATTCCGGAAGCTCCTGATGAAAGAGATTGTCGTAATGCGGACACAATTGACTTATAATTGGCATACATCTGTGAAATATTAAAGCAGCTCCAATTTTCTGAACAAAATTCAATTCAATTTAATTTTATTTGTATAGTGCTTTTAACAATGGACAATGTCACAAAGCAACTTTACAGAAATAAATGGATTCACAAAAAAAAATATATTGTAAATATGTGAATTTATCCCTAACGAGCAAGCCAGAGGCGACGGTGGCAAGGAAAAACTCCCTGAGACAATATGAGGAAGAAACCTTGAGAGGAACCAGGCTCAAAAGGGAACCCATCCTCATCTGGGTGCAACGGATAGTGCAATTATAAATAAATCCCTTCTATTATTGTGTACTATATGGACAAATAGTGCAATTGTGCAACCAGTAAATTCATCACAGTTTTTCGCAAGAAGTCTGGTTGGTTAAAATCTATCCACCGTTCACTGATGGAGTCCTGAGTACAAAGGTGCTCGTGGCAACTGCAGCCCCAAAGCCACTACAGCAATTGCAGTCCCAAGCCATTATAGTACAGCTCCCCATATGTGATCCCCAAGCCATCTCCACAGCCCCCAGGTGGCACCATCCCGAGCAATCCAGATGGTTCTTCAGGCCGTCCATATGGGGCCACCCCCAGCAGCAGCGAGCGAACTCAACCGATGAGAACTCCAACCAGAAGTAGGGCATCAGGATGGGTCAGGCAGGTCCGGGGAGCAGAAGGGGTCAAGATCACTGGCATCTCAGAAGTAGCATGTGTAGCTCGACAGAGAGTGAGGGAGAGAGAGGGGGGGAGAGAGAGAGATTGTTAGGTAAGCTTTTGTCCTCTAATGGTTAAGGACAATGTACTTTGCGTGCAGAGTGCAAGCAGGGACTCCGGCAAGACTAGCTATGACAGCATAACTAAAAGGGAGAGCCAGAAGCTAACACATGAGGGCACCCTGGGACATAAGGCAGCCAGCCACTCCACTGTCGACAAACCTGAGTGAACGCGTGAGAGTGGGGGGACGACAGCAACCAAACATCCCAGTTCACCACAACACTCTATGCCTGTGAACCCTCCAGACCTGCCCCTGTACCTAAGAAAAAACTATTCACAAAAGGCTTGACTAAACAAATATGTTTTCACCCTAGACTTAAACACTGAGACTGTGTCTGAGCCCCGAACACTAAATGGAAGGCTGTTCCATAACTGTGGGGCTTTGTAAGAGAAAGCTCTTCCCCCAGCTGTAGCCCGCACTATTCGATGTACCAACAAATAGCCTGCACCTTTTGATCTAAGTAGGTGTGGCGGATCATAAAAAACCAAAAGTTCGCTCAGGTACTGTGGTGCAAGACCATTTAGTGCTTTATAGGTCAATAGTAGTATTTTATAATCAATATGAAATTTGATTGGGAGCCAATGCAGTGTGGATAAGATAGGGGTGATGTGGTCATATCTTCTGATTCTAGTAAGGACTCTCGCTGCTGCATTCTGGACTAACTGGAGCTTGTTTATGCATCTACTGGAACATTCAGACAGTAAGGCATTACAATAATCCAACCTAGAGGTAACAAAAGCATGAACTAATTTTTCTGCATCGTGTAGTGACAATATATTTCTTATTTTAGCAACATTTCTGAGATGAAAGAAAGCAGCCCTAGTTATATTATCTAAATGAGCTTCAAAAGAAAGACTAGAGTCTGTAATCACACCAAGGTCTTTTACTGCTGCACATGATGAAACAGAAAGGCCATCCAGAGAGCTTACTTCTAACTGCATGTGGTCCTAGTACAAGTACTTCTGTCTTGTCAGAATTAAGTAAGAGAAAGTTAATAAACATCCAGTTTCTAATGTCTTTTACACATTCCTCAACTTTATTAAGCTGGTGTCTGTCATCTCGCTTTGCTCAAACATACAACTGTGTGTCATCAGCGTAACAGTGGAAGCTAATACCATGTTTACGAATAATTTTGCCCAGAGGTAGCATATATAAAGAAAAGAGCAGTGGGCCTAAAACAGAGCCTTGCGGGACACCAAACTTTACCTTAGTATGCGAAGAGAAGTCACCATTTACATTTACAAACTGATAACGATCATTCAAATAAGACCTGAGCCAGGAAAGGGCCGTTCCCTTAATGCCTACTACATTTTCCAGTCTATCGAGGAGAATAGCATGATCAATGGTATCAAAAGCTGCACTAAGGTCAAGCAGCACAAGCAAGGAGACACAACCCTGATCAGAGGCCAGGAGTAAGTCATTTACAACTTTTACCAGTGCTGTCTCTGTGCTATGATGAGGCCTAAATCCTGACTGATACATTTCATGAATGTTATTCCTATGTAAGTATGAGCATAGCTGCTGTGCTACAACCTTTTCTAGGACCTTGGAGATAAAGGGGAGCCTCAGTTGAATTGTTATTAAAGATACTGTCAGTATGAAGGAAAAAAAGTGAAAATGAACACTAAGGAGTATTCTAAGGAAATTAATGATAGGGTAATAGAATTTCATAACTTGAGAATAGGGTGTAAAATTATATCTAAGAGGTTGGACATCCGAGTAAGCACTGTTGGATCAATAATGAGGAAGTGGAAGCTGCATCACACCGCCCAAGCACTACTTAGACGAGGCCACAGTGAGGCCAACAGTCACCCTGAAGCAGTTACACAGTACGGTAACTGAGAGTGAAGTGAAGGCGCACCAGACAACCATTTCAAGAGCTCTCCATAATTGAGGACTGCATTGAGGAGGGTGGCTAGAAGGAAACCATTGCCCAAGAACAGCCACATGAAAGCACAATAGTGAGCCAGTGAAGATGTGTTTTGTTTTTTTTTTTAGGTGTGATGAGACCAAAATCAAGATACTGTATTTGGGGAAGTTCCAAAGTGCTATGTTTGGTGCAAACTTAATGCAGGCCATAACTCAATTAACACCATCCCTACAGTGAAGTATGGTGGTGGCAGCATCATACTCTGTGGGCACACAGAACCTGGTCGTCTTATGAAAATTGAATTACAGGAGAACCTGTTCAGTCTTCTTAATAAAAAAAAAAAAGAAAGAAAAAAAACCTTAAGCTTGGAAGAAACTTCACCTTTCAGAAGAACAGTGGTCCCAAACACAAGGCCAAAGCAGTGCAGGAGTGGTTATAAACAAAAAAGATGAATGTAATCTAGACAAACCTGATGACTTTTTTCGAATTGTTTTTTCGAATTGTTTTGCCGGGATCTTCTTGCCTGCGTCGGCATCTTAACTATACTGTTTCTTTCTTTTTTAAATCAATAATTTTGCGCTATCGTTTTCATCTGTTGTATTTTTCACGTTCTCTTCTACCGTATTTTCGTTTTTCTTTCTCTCGAAGAGCGCTTTTGTATTTTGTCAAGACAGCGAGTGGAGGCAATCCTCACCGGATCCACGCCGTCTAAAATAATATCAACAAATCTTCAACTAAGGTGCGTGAAACAGCATGTCGAACATTCAGCTTGTTCAGTGTGTTGAGAGCAGGATGTTTAGTCACTCTTCCTCCGTCGTTAGTAATAGCTTTATTTGTGATAAATGCATGTTAGTTAGCTCTCTGACGGAGAAGATTGCAGCATTAGAGGTGCGCATCCAGGCTCTAGAGAGGGTTAGTGAGAGTGAGAGCAGCGTAGTTTCTGTAGGGGAAAGTCTGGATGCCTTAGGCGGAGTTAGTAATCCCCCAACTCCGGCATTAGAGCCCTTACAGCGGGGCGAATGGGTGACGACTCGGCGGCATAATCGCAAAGCCAAAGCTAACGCTAAGGCTCGCCGACGGGAGCACCACTCCTCTCCGCTTCACGTGTCCAACAGGAAGCACCCACTGAGAAACCTGAAAGAGCTCTGGTTATATGTGACTCTACGTGAAATTAGCTAGGCCTTTAGGGGCACCAGCAGCTTTAGTTAGGTGTATACTGGGAGCCAGGGCGCCAGACATAGCAGGTAATCTTAGGGTCTTAGGCAAGCACAGGTTTTCAAAGATAGTTATTCATGTAGGAGCTAATGATATACGCCTTCGTCAGTCTGAGGTTACTAAGAGTAACATGGTAGAGGTGTGTAAATTAGCGAAGGCGATGTCCGATGCTGTAATATGCTCTGGCCCCATCCCAATGTGGCGTGGCGATGTAGCTTACAGCATGTTATGGTCGCTGAACTGCTGGATGTCCAGGTGGTGCTCCGAAAACAATGTGGGCTTTATAGATAATTGGACTATCTTTGAGGGCAAGGCTGGCCTGTTAGGGCGGGACGGTGTCCATCCCACTCGAGAAGGTGCTGCCCTCATTTCTTGCAGCATAGCACATAGCCTCAGAACAGGCCTAGTTAATCGGTGACAATCCAGGGCCAAGGCCAGGGAGCAGACAAGCAGGCTAAACCGACCATCTGCTAGCTGCACTGAGTCATTACTTAGGTTCCACCGTATTGAGACTGTGTCTGTTCCCCGAGCTAAACAAAATTATAGACATACTCAGACAGTTTGTTTTAGTAACCTAATTAACATAAAATTAAATCAAACCGAATGCATAGCCAGCACCGTTGATCTGAAGCTAGGACTGTTGAATATTAGATCTCTTATGTCTAAAGCGCTTATTGTTAATGAAACCATTACTGATCAGGAGTTTGATGTGCTGTGTTTAACAGAAACGTGGATTAAACCAAATGACTTTGTAGCATTAAATGAAGCTAGTCCTCCCGGGTACAGTTACATACATCAGCCCCGTCTAACTGGCAAAGGAGGAGGCGTCGCAGTCATCTATAATGATAATCTAGGCATCACACAAAAACCTAGTCATAAATTCAATGCATTTGAAGTTCTTTATACTAACATAACATACGTAGCCACTAAAAATAAGTCTACCCAGGTGATTCCAGTAATTATTATTTACTCCCCTTGAAGAGACTGAACTAATTTCACTAGTTTCATCATCAAAATCATCAACCTGTATACTAGATCCTTTACCTACTTGTTTCCTCAAACAGATAATTCCTGAAACAATCAAACCTCTTTTAAAGATAATCAGTTCTTCCCTTAGCATTGGCTATGTACCTAAATCTTTTAAATTAGCAATTATCAAGCCCTTGATTAAAAAACCTGACCTTGACCCCTGTCAGCTGTCCAACTATAGGCCAATATCAAACTTCCGCTTTATCTCCAAGATCCTAGAAAAGGTTGTAGCACAGCAGCTATGCTCATACTTACATAGGAATAACATTCATGAAATGTATCAGTCAGGATTTAGGCTTCATCATAGCACAGAGACAGCACTGGTAAAAGTTGTAAATGACTTACTCCTGGCCTCTGATCAGGGTTGTGCCTCCTTGCTTGTGCTGCTTGACCTTAGTGCAGCTTTTGATACCATTGATCATGCTATTCTCCTCGATAGACTGGAAAATGTAGTAGGCATTAAGGGAACGGCCCTTTCCTGGCTCAGGTCTTATTTGAATGATCGTTATCAGTTTGTAAATGTAAATGGTGACTTCTCATACTAAGGTAAAGTTTGGTGTCCTGCAAGGTTCTGTTTTAGGCCCATTGCTCTTTTCTTTATATATGCTACCTCTGGGCAAAAATATCCATAAACATGGTATTAGCTTCCACTGTTACGCTGATGACACACAGTTGTATGTTTGAGCAAAGCGAGATGACAGACACCAGCTTAATAAAGTTGAGGAGTGTGTAAAAGACTTTAGAAACTGGATGCTTATTAACTTTCTCTTACTTAATTCTGACAAGACAGAAGTACTTGTACTAGGACTACATGCAGTTAGAAGTAAGCTTTCTGATTACATAATAACTCTGGATGGCCTTTCTGTTTCATCATGTGCAGCAGTAAAAGACCTTGGTGTGATTATGGACTCTAGTCTTTCTTTTGAAACTCATGTAGATAATATCACTAGGATTGCTTTCTTTCATCTCAGAAATATTGCTAAAATAAGAAATATATTGTCACTACACGATGCAGAAAAATTAGTTCATGCTTTTGTTACCTCTGGGTTGGATTATTGTAATGCCTTACTGTCTGGATGTTCCAGTAGATGCATAAACAAGCTCCAGTTAGTCCAGAATGCAGCAGCAAGAATCCTTACTAGAATCAAAAGATATGACCACATCACCCCTATCTTATCCACACTGCATTGGCTCCCAATCAAATTTTGTATTGATTATAAAATACTACTATTGACCTAAAAAGCACTAAATGGTCTCCCGCCACAGTACCTGAGCGAACCTTTGGTCTTTCATGATCCGCCACGCCTACTTAGATCAAAAGGTGCAGGCTATTTGTTGGTACCTCAAATAGTGTGTGCTACAGCTGGGGGTAGCGCTTTCTCTTACAAAGCCCCACAGTTATGGAACAGCCTTCCACTTAGTGTTTGGGGCTCAGACACAGTCTCAGTGTTTAAGTCTAGGCTGAAAACATATTTGTTTAGTCAAGCCTTTTGTGAATAGTTTTTTCTTAGGTACAGGGGCAGGTCTGGAGGATTCACAGACATAGAGTGTTGTGGTGAATTGAGATGTTTCGATGCTGTCGCCCCCCCCCCCCCCCCCCCACTCTCATGCGTTCACTCAGGTTTGTCGACGGTGGAGTGGCTGGCTCCCAGGCTCCCAGTGGCTGGCTGCCTTATGTCCCAGGGTGCCCTCATGTCTGTGTTAGCTTCTGGCTCTCCCTTTTAGTAATGCTGTCATAGCTAGTCTTGCCGGAGTCCCTGCTTGCACTCTGCACGCAAAGTACATTGTCCTTAACCATTAGAGGACAAAAACTTACCTAACAATCTCTCTCTGTCCCTCACTCTCTGTCGAGCTACACATGCTACTTCTGAGATGCCAGTGATCCCGACCCCTTCTGCTCCTCCTCGCTGCCTGACCCATCCTGATGCCCCTTCTGCTCCTCCTCGCTGCTTGACCCATCCTGATGCCCTACTTCTGGTTGGAGTTCTCATCGGTTGAGTTCGCTCGCTGCTGCTGGGGGTGGCCCCATATGGACTGCCTGTAGAACCATTTGGTTTGCTGGGGATAGTGCCGCCTGGGGGCTGTGGAGATGGCTTGGGAATCACATATGGGGAGCTGTACTGTAATGGCTTGGGACTGCGATCGCTGTAGTGGCTTCGGGGCTGCGGTTGCCACGAGCACCTTCGTACTCAGGACTCCATCAGTGGACAGTGGATAGATATTATCCAACCAGACTTCTTGCAAAAACTGTGATGAATTTATTGGTTGCACAATTGCACTATTTGTCCATATAGTACACAATAATAGAAGGGATTTATTTATAATTGCACTATCCGTTGCACCCAGATGAGGATGGGTTCCCTTTTGAGCCTGGTTCCTCTCAAGGTTTCTTCCTCATATCATCTCAGGGAGTTTTTCCTTGCCACCATCGCCTCTGGCTTGCTCATTAGGGATAAATTCACAGGGATAAATTCACATATTTACAATATATTTTTTTTGTGAATCCATTTATTTCTGTAAAGCTGCTTTGTGACAATGTCCATTGTTAAAAGCACTATACAAATAAAATTCAATTGAATTGAATTGAACTTTTAAGGGGGTTAAATACTGTTGCAAGGCATTGTACATTAAAATTTGTTTGCTGTAATTTATGCACATGTATTACAGGACCTGCCAATTTGGAAATATGTTTTGAGTAGTGTTTGTAACTCTTTGCAGGTGAGGGTCGGGGGTTCGAGATAGCTCAGGGTCGGCTGGGGCCGGGTAGACTGCACCACTGCATGAGGGCAGTTGGACTGGCAGAGCAGGCACTGGAGCTGCTGTGTCAAAGATCTGGTAGCAGAAGCACCTTTGGCAAAAGACTGTACCAACATGTATGTTTCTTTCTATAGGCATACAAGTTTTTAATACAGAAATGGGACTGCTACTGAATTAGTACAACTGGTCACACACTGTTATAATAAATTCTTTCATTTAAATAGTGGAGCAGTGTTAGCTTTTACTAGTGGCCATAAAGTTAATCTTCATTCATATATTCATTGTTAATAACTGGTCCGGGTTATCCTCGTAAGGGTTGTGATGGATCCAGAGCCTATCCGAGGAACATTCACACACACACACCCACACACACGCTCGTTAACACCTAGGAGCAATTTCGAATAGCTAGACCACCTACATGCATTTTTTTTGGGAGGTGAGAGGAAACTGGTGCACCCGGGGGAAACCCATGAATACACAGGGAGAACATGAAACCCAAGCTCAGGATTGCGTACACTATATCACAATTCACCCAAAAAAGGAACATTAAAGAAAAAGAATGGCGCTTCTGTTTTGTTTGGCATGAATAAACCTTAAATTCACCTTTAGTCCTTTAGTGCTACACATCATTTTCATTGTCCTACTTAAATTAATTAACAGTTGTTGACCAAGATCAAGAAAAATTGTTGTTGTTGTATGAGGACCAAACTGTATGTTAACACTCTAACATATGGTCACAGAGCTAACAAATGTTCATGTGACAATGTATGCATAGGGCTTGTTTTAAAAATTAATCATTGGAATTGCCTCTCACTAGTTAGTAACTACAGACCTTGAGTTGAGTGTAATAGCTTTGTCTGTATTTGACCTTTTTTGTTATATTTTTTGTGTATTGCTCCTGCCTCGTGTAAATGTAGCTTGTGTTTACATTTGGAACGTAGGAGGTGGTGGCTCATTGGATAGCAGAGTGTCGCATTGCTATTGAGCAGGTGCGACTATTGGCTCTCCATGCAGCTTATATACTCGACACACAAGGGAACAAGGCTGCAAGGAAACAGGTAACACGCACACACTTGTAGTTATGTTCCATTAACTCACTAGCGCAGTCAAAGCACTTCTGCAAGTCGCTCTGGTTAAGGGTGTCTGCCAAATGTCATAATTGTGAGGTTGAATAAGCTTTGGGAATCCAGTGAAATTTAGACTAAAATATTTAGTTGTCGTCTTTGTTAACTACACCTACACTAAATATAACTAAAGATTCACATCTATTTAAAAAAAATACTAAGATTAAAAACAAAATCAAAAATGAATACTAGACAGCACTGCTGCCAGTGTAGCCACTAGCTGTCCTGTAACGCAGCTATCTTTAGCTAACTTTATTAAAATAGCTTGCCCTACATTGTCCCAACACCTAATTTTGAAAAAAAAAAAAAAATCTAAGACTAAAAATAAAATCCATCATTTTTGGTCCAGTGAGACTGTGAGTAAATGCCCCCTGCAAAAATGATGTTTGGCCATGTTGTCCTGCTTTAATATCTTTATTGTCATTGTACAAAGAAATAGAATAAATTGTAGTGTGTAGAGTGTGTGGTTGTGCTAATCTATTTAATATAATTGTAAAGTAACAATGATAATTTGGCTCAGTATCCTGTTATTATCTGTGATAATACACAATAAGCTTAGCAGTAGATACAGATGAAATAAAAAATTTACACATCCTGGTGTGTAAAATTGCAAGTTTTTGTGATGTAAAAAAAATGAAACCAAGATAAATCATGTCAGATCTTTTTCCACCTTTAAGGTAAAATAGCAATCAACAAAATTCAAGTGGAAAAACAAATGTTTTAGTTCAAGTTCAGTATATTTATATAGCACATATAAAAACAGCCACACGACTGACCAAAGTGCTGTACAGAGGTTCAGAAAAAGAGTAAAATAAAATGAAGAAATCAGCACTACTAAACACAATTAAGACAGGGTCTAGCCCCAATAATACAATGACTAAGAAAATATATTAGTATTCCTAATATATAAGACAAGGGGGGCAGAGTATATACATTTTGAAGACAAAATAATAGGCAAATACCATAATAAAAGATTATTTATAAGCCAAGGAAAACAGATACGTTTTTAGGAGAGACTTAAAAGTGGTCAAAGAAGGGGCTAATCTAATCTCTAAAGGCAGGTTATTCCACAACCGCGGCCCAACCACTGAAAAAGCTCGATCCCCTCTGCGTTTGAGTCTGGAATGTGGGACTAAAAGAAGATTCTGATCGCTAGATCTTAGACTTCTGAAAGGAGTATATGGGTGCAACAAGTCAGATAAGTAAGTGGGGGCTTGATCATGTAATGATTTATATACAAATAAAAGAATTTTAAAATCGATTCTGAATTTGATAGGAGCTTACAAAGATTTCATTGTGGAATGATATCAATCAGGAGAGGGGTACAAAAGAATTTCCAAAACATTGATGAAAGTACCAGATGAAAACTCATCAGGGAGGCTGCCAAGAGACATACTGCAACATTAAAGGAGCTGCAGGAATACCTGACAAGTACTTGTCACTCCCTGCATGTGACAACAATCTCTTGTATTCTTCACATGTCTGGGCTATGGGGTAGGATGGCTAGACCATTCTTATAAAAACATCCAACCCTAACTACATTGTGCCAAATCCATGTGGCAAAAAGTGTTATGATCTGATGATACCAAGGTAGAACTTTTTGGACATAATTCTAAAATATATATTTGGTGAAAAAACAAGTCAGCTTATCACCCAAAGAACACCACACCCATGGTGAAGTCTGGTGGTGGCAGCATCATGCTGTGGGGCTGCTTCTCTTCAGCTTGAGCGGGGGGCTCTTTTCAGGATGGAGGGAATCATTTATAGGTCTAAATACCTATAATATCTATTTTGGCACAAAACTTGCACCCTTCTGTTAGACAGCTGAAATGAAGAAAACTGTCACTTTCAGGCAACAACCCAAAGCACAAATCCAATTCAACAAAGGAATGGCTTCAGAAGATCAAAGTTTTGGAATGGTCCAGAGCACAGATCTAAATCCTATCAAAAACCTGTGGCATGACATGAAGAGAGTTGTACACAAATCCGGTCACAGTTTGATATACAGTCAGGTCCATGAGTATTTGGACAGTGACACAATTTTCATAATTTTGCCTCTGTACACCACCACAGTGGATTTGAAATGAAGCAATCAAGATGTGATTGAAGTGTAAACTTTCAGCTTTAATTCAAGGGGTTTAACAAAATATTGCACTAACTGTTTAGGGATTAATGCCATTTTATTTCCATATTCTCTTTTCACAGACTCAAAAGTAATTAGACAAATTAACAATTATAAATATGAGGATTATTTTTAATACTTGGATGCAAATCCTTTGCATTCAATGACTGCATGAAGTCTGGAACCCATGGACATCAACAAATGCTGAGTTTCCTCCCTTGAGATGCTTAGCCAGGCCTTTACTGCAGCCGCCTTCTGTAGCTGCTTGTGGGTCTTTCTGCCTTCAGTTTTGTCTTCAGTATGTGAAAAGTATGCTTAATTGGGTTGAGGTCAGGAGACTGACTTGGCCATTCAAGAACATTCCATTTCTTTGCCTTAAGAAGCTCTTGGATTGCTTTCGCGGTATGTTTTGGGTCATTATCCATCTGTACTGTGAAGCACTGTCCTATCAGTTTTGCAGCATTTGACCGAATTTTAGCAGAAAGTACAGCTCTATGCACTTCAGAATTCATCTTGCTACTTCTATCAGCAGTCACATCATCAATAAACACCAGTGACCCAGTTCCATTGGCAGCCATATATGCTCATGCCATAACACTGCCCCCACATGTTTGACAGATGATGTGGTATGCTTTGGATCATGAGCCCTTCCTTCCCTTCTCCATACTCTTCTCTTCCCATCATTCTAGTACAAGTTAATCTAGTACAAGTTAAAAAGAGTATTACTAGTGGTTTGCATCTTGAGGTAAACCCTCTTTATTTGCATTCATGACGATGTCTTGATTGTAGACCTTGTCAGAGATATGCCTACCTCCTCAAGAGTGTTCTTGACTTGGCTAGATGTTGTGAAGGGGTTTTTCTTCACCATGGAAAGAATTCTGTGATCATCCACTTTAGTTTTCTTCCGTGACCTTCCAGGCCTTTTGGTGTTGCTGAGCTCGCCTTCCTTCTTTTTCAGAATGTACCAAATTGTAGATTTGGCCACTCCTAAAGTTTCTGCTATCTCACTGATAGGTCCGTTTTGTTTTTTCAGCCTAATGATAACCTCGTTCACTTGCATTGAAACCTCATTGGACTGCGTATTTGAGAGTTCCCATGAACAGCTACCAAATGCAAATTCAACACTTGGAATCAACTCCCGACCTTTTATTTTCTTAATTTGTCATGAAATAGCGAGGAAACAGGCCACACCTGGCCATAAAACTGCTTATCAGTCAATTGTCCAATTATTTTTGTGCCTCTGAAAATGGAGGGACTATGTAAAAATGGCAGTAATTCCTATATTAATTGCAATATTTTTGTTAAGCCCCTTGAATTAAAGCTGAAAGTCCACACTTCAGTCAGATCTTGATTGCTTCATTTCAAATCCATTGTGGTGTACAAAGGCAAAATTACGAAAATTGTGTCCAAATACTTATGGACCTGACTGTATCTGGAGCATTTTCGCAAGGGAGAGTGGAATGAAATTGCCAAATCAAGATATGCTAAGTTGAGAGACTCTTACCCAAGAAGACTGAGTGCTATATTACAAGCAAAAGTTGCTTTAATAAAGTATTAGTTTAAGGGTGTGCAACCAGGTTATCAACCAGGGTGTACTGAAATGAAGGGAGTGCTAACTGCAGACACCCTCAATTGGTTAGTGTCACTGTGATTGTCGGGGGAGAAAGAGTAATACCACCCCTTCCACCCAGAGAGCACAGTCAGTTACGCTGTCTTGAACTTCTGGCCAAGGATGGCTGTGGCATTATCGAGATTCAAACTCACAATCAGTAGGAGTAACACTTTTTTTGTTGTGCTGTTTGGAAGACCCTGTTGTCCATTTCTATAGATGTGTCATACAGTGCCAGACACCACATAGGCAGGTCTGTTTGAGATACTGAATAACTCGATATGGTTTGAGGTGACTGTCTGATTCTGACATTGAGTTTGCACTTTGATAAACTGGTAGCTATAGGGGAACTGTTTATTTATTTATTTTTTTAAATCATATACATTCTACCTCTGACAACTTTTTCATACATATTTGCAGCCAAACGACTGCAACAAGACTGTACCAACAAAGACCACATTAATGTCATCAGTTTTGTGTGTGTATGTGTGTGTTTGTGTGTGTGTTCCTCACATTGTCTCCTGTAGATTGCGATGATAAAGGTAGCAGCTGGCAGGATGGCTTGTAAGGTGGTGGACTGTGCCATTCAGGTACATGGAGGTGCAGGAGTATCTGATGATGTCCCCCTTGCACACATGTGAGTAGGAAGGTCTAAATATCTCTCAGGTGTTTTTGGTGGTATTAATGTTTCTCCAATGGTATACCATGCCACTTATAATTTACCAGTGTAAAGCAAAATATGAAAAAAGAAAATAGTTAACACATTAATTGTATGCTCAAAAAGTTGACTAGTCTCACTTGAAAAATTGACACTCTTGTGATGTTCTCTGTTGGGACAATGTAGGGTAGGGTATTTTAATTAAGTTACCTAAAGCTAGTTGCATTACAGGATAGCTAGTGGCTACACTAGTGGGAGTGCTGTCCAGTTTTCGTTTTGCATTTTGTTTTTAGTTTTAGTATTTTTTTTTTTCAAAAATAGGTGTGATTATTTAGTTATATTTAGTGTAGATTTAGCTGACAAAGACTGCAGCTAAATATTTAGTCTGATATTTATAATGTTCTTAAAAGGAAATTCTTACATTTTTCTTGTTTTAATTTAATAAATATCCGTTTGTGGCTTCCCACCTTACAGTTATGGCATTTGGCAGACACCCTTATCCAGAGCCACTTACAGAAGTGCTTTGAAGTCTCTATCAATAAATGCATCCTCATACTGGGTAACTAGGTCAGGGACTAAGAGTACCATCAGTCTAAAAACCCTATTGTGGAGGTTAGTATAGTATGAAAAACACACAAGACATACATTTTTTAAAATAACAAAGTGCTAATTTAAGTACTTCATGAAGAGGTAGGTATTTGAAGAAAGCCAGTTCATACATCTAGGGGAAGTTCATTCCAGCACCGGGGGGAGTGGGGGGGACTCCATATTAATGCTCATGGTTTTGGAATTGGATGTTAAATCAAGAAGCACATGTGGGTGTCATGGTCAGGTGTCCACATACTTTTGGCCATTTAGTGTAATGAAGTCAAATTGTTGCACTGTAAAAGTGCACACCCATTTGTTTTTACATGCAAGTAAGTGAAGAGTAAACTGCCCAGTATTCCATACATCTATTGTACCTCCAAAATAACACTGTGTTAAAATAACGCATTTACTTACGCTAGTCACTTCCTCAATAAATGCATCCTCATACTGGTTCCAAATTTTCCAAATTACTCAAAAAATCACAAATTTTCCAAATTTTTGCCACACTTAAACACTCCCACATGACTTTTTTGATATTCTCAAAAGATAATAGATAGAGCTAATAACTGTACATATAAAACTGTAAAAGTTTGAAATTGCATGTGAACTCATTTCGACTGTGTCCCTCATTTGCTCTCTGACAAGCATGCACTTGTATCCAAAACCTCATGCCTCATGGTTATCCTGGAAGAGACCACTCTCATCAGAATAGAACTGTTTCATCATAGGATCATGCTGTAGGAAAAAGTCCATCAGAATAACATTGTATTCATTTGCAGTGACTCTTTCCAATTGGAGGAAAGTGAAGCCAAATCACATCCAAATGCAAAATGCCCCCCTAGCATAACATCAAGTTCTTATGAGAGAATTTTGTCAGGGTAAAGGTAGTTTCATAGATTGTTTGAGTGTAAAATTTGAATAATTTGGCTTCTTTTATCAATCTTGTAGTAAAGTTGTATGCGAATGTTTGCATAAGCCAAACCGAACAAAAAATTTCCACCGCGTTTACAAAATTTTTCAGAAATGCTGTTTTTCTTCATACTTGCATGTATATGTTGATCAACTGTAAAGTGCAAAGCAAGTTCCTGAAAAATTCTAAATTAAGAGACAAATTACAGAAAACTTGAATTAGGTGCGAAGTAAGTGAGGTGACAAGAAAATGGTGTGACATGGTTTTGTTTTTCTTTATTTTTTCATATTCTTTAATTAATGCCAGTAATATGAAAGGACTGGGTTTCACAAAATTTTCTTGATGGCATTCCTAGTCCCTGACCTAGTAAACTAGCATGATGATGTGTTTTTTATAGAAACTCCAAAGCACTTCTGTAAGTCACTTTGGATAAGGGTGTTTGCAAGATGCTATAAATGTACTAAAAGTAAGCAATTTAAAATCGACAGTATATTTCATTTATAAAAGTGCAGTAATCCATGCAAATTATATGATATGAAGCCGATCAATCAAGGTTTACATTCGTTAGTCTTCTTATGCATAAATTTACACACCCTCAGGAGCATGAGTAGAATACAGACATTTTTCTGAAGTTATGGGATTTTCAACAGTACCAAATTTCTTGTGAAAATGATCCTACAGAATGAATTACAAATTAATCAGTTCCTGTCCAGCTTATTAAATGAGGCCCACTGTGTGTTTATTTTATGCAGTTATTTTTGTACATTCTCTATATTGTGTGGAAGAAAATAAATGGTGTGGTTGTGTCAGATGCATAGTTCACATGTGTAAATTATACACTAAGGTTATGTGTTTGTGTGTAGGTATACATATGCACGAACTCTGCGTTTAGCTGATGGTCCTGACGAGGTTCATCTGTCCTCCATCGCCCTAATGGAGCTCAGGGATCAGCTCCGACGAAGAGCTGCTAAACTCTAAACTAACCACTACTGAAACCTTTATTTAATCAGTTATGAAATCTTAATTCACTTTAGGCAAATTATATTACTCAGCATAAACCTAATAATTCTTTACTAATATAAGTAATTTATTCATATTGGCCAAAAGCATTATAGTGATAATGATAAGGTGGGGTCCAAAAATCTGAGAGCACTAGTGAAAAAACTTCTATTTTGCATTCTTTTCTAATTTAATACAACAATTTTCATTACAAATTATATTATTGAAGACAACTTGAGTGAAAAGTAGAATCTTTTGAAATATTTACAAGAATTTCAGAGTTTCTTAGTATTTGATATGTCCCCGTTTTGCTTTAATAACAGTGTGCACTCGAGCTGGCATGGACTTCACAAGTTTGTGCAAAACCTTATGATCCATTTTAGATAAAAAATCCATTGGCATGTCATCTGAACACATGCTTCAATAGAAGAGATTAGGCATGAGGTAAATCTGACCTTTTGTACAAAGAATTTAACATGGTCAATATCACAACTTGCTTACATTTAAATAGGGACCTAGAAATAGTGCAGACTCTTGAATATTAATTATTCAAGATATTGATAATTTACTTTCTTTTTTTGCAATATTTGAAAATTCTAAAACCTTCAGTTTTATTTTCAATTTTAAATGGACCCGTGTGTGTGTGTGTGTGTGTGTGTGTGTGTATACACTCACCGTCCACTTTATTTTGAAACACCTGTACACCTGCATATTCATGCAGTGATCTAATCAGCCAATCATGTAATAGCAGCACAGTGCATAAACTCAAGCAGATACATGTCAAGAGCTTCAGTTAATATTCAGATCAAACACCAGAATGGAGAAAAAATGTGATCTCTGTGACTTTAACTGTGGCATGGATGTTGGTGCCAGATGGGCTGGTTTGAGTATTTCAGATACTGCTTTCACACACAACACTCTTTAGAGTTTACATAGAATGATGCAAAAAACAAAAGACATCCTGTGAGGGAAGGGTCTGCAGGCTGAAACACCTTGTTGATGAGAGAGATCAGAGGAGAATGACTGGTTTAGACTGGTTTGAGCTGACAAGAAGTCTAAAATAACCTATTGTGTGTTCTGAGATGCTTTTCTACTCACCACAATTGTAAAGAGTGCTTATTTGGGTTACTATATCTTTCCTGGCAGCTCGAACCAATCTGGCCATTTTCCACTGACCGCTCTTATCAACAAGGCATTTCCACCCACAGAGCTGTCGCTCACTCAGTGTTTTTTGTTTTTCACACCACTCTAGAAACTAGAAACTGTTGTGTGTGAAAATCTCAGGAGATCAGCAGTTTTTGAAATACTCAAATCAGCCCATCTGGTACCAACAAACATGCCAGAGTTAAAATCACAGAGATCACATTTTTTCCTCATTCTGATGTTTGATGTGAACATTAACTGAAGCTCTTGACCTGTATCTGCATGATTTTATGCATTGTGCTGCTGTGATTGAATGACTGTACATTGAATGACTGAACAACTGCATAAATGAACATGTGTTCCTAAAGTGAGCTTATAGTGTACAGAGTACACAGTGTGTGTGTGTGTGTATATATATACACACACACACACACACACACACACACCGATCAGCCATAACATTAAAACCACTGACAGGTGAAGTGAATAACATGGATTATCTCGTACAGTGGCACCCGTCAAGGGGTGGGATATATGATGCAGCAAGTGAACAGTCAGTTCTTGAAGTTGATGCGTTGGAAGCAGGAAAAATAGGCAAGCGTAAGGATCTGGCAAGGGCCAAATTGTGAGGGCTAGACAACTGGGTCAGAGCATCTCCAAAAAGACAGGTCTTGTGGGGTGTTCCCGGTATGCATTGGTTAGTACCTGCCAAAAGTGGTTCAAGGAAGGACAACCAGTGAACAGGCGACAGGGTCATGGGTGCCTAAGGCATGTTGATGCACATGGGGAACCAAGGCTAGCCTGTCTGGTCCAATCCCACAAAGCTACTGTAGCACAAATTGCTGAAAAAGTTAATGCTGGCTATGATAGAAAGGTGTCATAACACACAGTGCTTGCTGCAAATGGGGCTTGCTGCAAATGGGGCTGCGTAGCAACAGACCGGTCAGAGTGCCCAAGCTGACCCCTGTCCCCTGCCGAAAGTGAGCATCAGAACTGGACCATGGAGCAATGGAAGAAGGTGGCCTACTCTGATGAATCACATTTTCTTTTACATCATGTGGACGGCTGGGTGCATGTGCGTCTCTTCCTGGGGAAGAGATGGCACCAGGATGCACTACGGGAAGAAGGCATGTCGGTGGAGGCAGTGTGATGCTCTGAGAAATGTTTTGCTGGGAAACCTTGGGTCCTGGCATTCATGTGGATGTCACTTTGACATGTACCACCTACCTAAATATTGTTACAGACCAAGTACACCCCTTCATAGCAATGGTATTTCCCAATGGCAGTGGCATCATTCAGCAGGATAATGCGTCCTGCCACAGTGAAAAAATTGTTCAGGAATGGTTTAAGGAACATGACAAAGAGTTCAAGGTGTTGACTTGGCCTCCAAGTTCCCCAGATCTCAATCTGATCGAGCATCTGTGGGATGTGCTGGACAAACAAGTCCGATCCATGGAGGCCGCACTTTGCAACTTAGAGGACTTAAAGGATCTGCTGCTAAAATCTTGGTGCCAGATACCACAGCACACCTTCAGAGGTCTTGTGGAGTCCATGCCTCAACGGGTCAGAGCTGTTTCGGTGGCGCAAGGAGGACCTACACAATATTAGGCAGGTGGTTTCAATGATATGGCTGATCGGTGTGTATATATAGTATGTAATCCCTCACTGATTATTCTGTGGTAGCAGAGCTGGTGGAAATTCTTGCAGATTCTGCAAATGTGCAAATGTGATGTGCTTATAGAAATAAATATGTAACAGGTCATTTTCAGATTACTGGTTACTCACATAAAACTGTTTTTTGTGCATTTAAGAGTCTCTGGCTGAATTATTTTAAATATAAAACTCTGGTCAAATCTGTAACTGCATGCTGAATCTCTGGAACACTAAAAAAACCACTGTTAGACCCTCAAGTAAGATCTTAACCCTTCTGCGTGCCTGGACTGTATCCTGCCACACCTGTAGGTCACTTTAGATTAACCTGACTGCCAAATAAATAAGAAATAAATGTAAGTTAAATCTGAAAAGAGAAAAAAAAAAGAATTCATGAAATGAAAGTACAGTCAGGACCGGAAGTATTTGGACAATGACAGAATTTTTGTGATTTTGCCTTTAGACACCACCACAGTGGATTTGAAATAAAACAATCAAGATGTGATTGTTGACTGCCTGAAGTCTGGAGCCCATGGACATCACCAAAATCTGAGTTTCCTCCCTGGAGAAGCTTTGCCAGGCCTTCACTGCATCCACCCTCAGTTGCTGCTTGTTTGTGGGTCTTTCTGCCTTCAGTCTTGTCTTCAGTAAGTGAAAAGCATGCTCTATTGGGTTAAGATCAGGCAACTGTATGTTTAGGGTCATTATCCACCTACACTGTGAAGCGGCATCCTATCAGTTTTGTAGCATTTGGCTGAATGTGAGCAGAGAGTATAGTCCTATACACCTCAGAATTCATCTTGCTACTTCTGTCAGCAGTCACATCGTCAATAAACACCAGTGAGCCCGTTCCATTGGCAGCCATACATGCCCATGCCATAACGCTGTCTCCACCATGTTTGACACATGATGTGGTATACTTTGGATCATGAGCTGTTCCTTTCTTTCACCATTCTTTTCTCTTCCCATCATTCTGGTACAAGTTAATCTTGGTTTCATCAGTCCAAAGAATCTTATTCCAGAACATGGGAGTCTTTTTTAGATGTTTTCTGGCAAAGTCTAATCTGGCTTTCCTGTTCTTGAATGTTACCAGTGGTTTGCACCTTGCTGTAAACCCTCTGTATTTACATTCATGAAGGCGTCTCTTGATTGTAGATTTTGACAATGATCCGTCTATCTTCTCCAGAGTATTCTTGACTTCTGTTGATGTTGTGAAGGGGTTTTTTTTCACCAAGGAAAGGATTCTGCGATCATCCACTTTAGTTGTCTTCCATGGTCTTCCATGGTCTTCCAGGCCTTTCGATGTTGTTGAGCTCACCAGTGCTTTCTTTCTTTTTAAGAATATACCCAACTGTTGGTTTGGCCACACCTAAGGTTTTTACTATCTCTATTATAGATTTATGTTGTTTTTTCAGCCTAATGATGGCCTCCTTCCCTTGCATTGAGATCTCATTGGACTTCATATTGGTAGCTCCAGTCGAACAGCTGCCAAATGCCAACTCAGTACCTGATATCAACTCCAGACCTTTTATCTGCTTCATTTGTCTTGAAGTAACGAGGGAATGGACCGCACCTGGTCAATTAACTTCTTGTCAGTCAATTGTCCAAATACCTTTGAGCCCCTGAAAATGGAAGCACCTTGCTTAAAA
The DNA here is from genome assembly GCA_022758105.1 of Pangasianodon gigas. Lineage (NCBI taxonomy): Eukaryota > Metazoa > Chordata > Actinopteri > Siluriformes > Pangasiidae > Pangasianodon > Pangasianodon gigas. The sequence continues at coordinate 11,086,323 of CM040475.1, forward strand.
TGGCTGTAATTCCTAAATGGTAAATGCCATATTTTTGTGGAACCTTTTAAAATAAAGCTGAAAGTCTGCACTTTGATGACATCTTGATTGTTTTATTTCAAATCCATTGTGGTGGTGTATAAAGGCAAAATCACAAAAATTCTGTCATTGTCCAAATACTTCCGGACCTGACTGTATGTGGAACATATAGTCCTCATGGTGGTAGGAATCTGCATTATTTTTTTTCTTTGTGGTTATGTGACAGGTTCCCATGAGGAAAACTGCTTATGTGCAAGAATTGCAGCTTTTATTTAAAAAAAAAATTAAGGAACAGGTAAAAAATTAATTAATTAAGATATAGTTGCAGTACTGTTTAGAGACAGCAACATAGTACAAGTCACTTGAATTATTGCATAAAAATAGAATTAAAGATGGGTTAGCTTGCCAGTTTAATTTGTGAAATGATTATTTTCAGTATTTTATGTATGTGTTTTTTTTTATTAATTTGGTGAGCAACAAATGTCCCCACAAGAATAAATTTATCTGACATTTTTGACCTTGTGGGGACATTTTATTGCCACAAAAACTGCATGTTTTATTTAATATGCCTGAATTTAGCTGGTCTCAAAGCAAATTTGCTTTTTCACAAAAAGAAGAACATTTTATTTAAAAACAAAAAGAGCCGAACATTTCCTTTTGGTAACAGAGGTTAGGATTATGTGTTATTGTAGAATTATTTCCACTGAATAATATGCATCAATGAAAATACTCCACAAAAAAGTAAAAACTGTATGTGTGTGAGAGAGATTGAGTCCGTGGGACAGTACATTTGTGCGCCCAAATTTTACTCACACAGAGTCATTCGGATTAAGAGGTAAGTGATGCCATGTGTAGCTGGAGAACCGTTTAAACTCTGAGTAGTTCTTTCCTTATTTATCATGTCTGATTTGGCAAATCTCTCTCTCTCTCTCTCACTAAATTGCTTTGTCTTAAGTCTAAATATTATTAAATTAAATGATCAAATAACACATGACTGAACACCAAATGATTGACAACTTTAATACATCATCTCTCACTGTTTGAAGTTTGATATAATGAATGTTTAATCAGCAGTAACTTTAATCAGAAATTGACACCAGACCAGAAAATATTCTTGAAAAGTACTCTGTATAGACTTGTATAATTTAGTATATTAGAAGAACAAAGAATCCTTTTTATAAAGGTTTAATAAAATTGAATAAAAAAAACACTTTCAGTTAAATATACAGGACTATAATTGCTTTAAGCTGGGTATTTGATTGCTACAGCCTGACATTGTGGAGGTTTGAGTTGCACTTATTAATATGTTCTACACGAAAATATCTTCTGCATTTGTAGATCAACAGGCCCAAATTCTGCAAAAAAAAACTGATGCACTATAAAATAGTAAATGAGTACTTGATCTCTTCCAGTGTCCTATAAATGCTGAGCTTTTTTTTTTTCCTGTATGAATGTTTGTGTTTTCTTGTATTTTACCATTTGATCAGTGGATCGCTGGCATTTTCCAAACAATATACACAGTAATACCTTAAGGATGACAGTGAAGTAGTCCAATTTAGACTTTTGCCTAGGACAAAACCTTAAAAATTTGACAACAATAAACCTTATAGAAGCCAGATTACGGACAGTGATAGGAGTTACTGTGATGATAAGCAAAAACTGACTTTTAATTAACATTTCAACTATTTTTACCTTGAAGCATAAAAAACCTTCAAGAAACACCTTAAATGACAGCATGTAAGTGAACACTCAGATGGACTAAATATAGATGACCTTAATATGTGCATCGCTGTATTTGCTTTTGGATTGTTTTTGACCTTTTCCCTACAAACGTCCCGCTTCATGAGCAGACTGCGGCTTTTGTGTTCTTCTTCTTCCTGGTTGCACTTCTCCTGGGCCTCTGCTTCACTGTCTAAAACAGTAATATTCAGGTTCAGTTGTGTAGTCATTTCTGTTTCTACATTTTTACTGCAAGTGTGTATGTGTGTGCTTGACTGTGAGATTCCAGTTAAAGCAGAAACTTATTCAAACACATGCTGTTGCTCTCTCTTTTCTGGTTAGAGTTAGGTTTCAGATTAATCTTATGTATGTTTTTGTTATAACTAGGGTTATGTTTATGGTTATATGTCTAACTCTAGAATTAAACAGATTCTTTTACACAACCATTTAAGTTCATGATTGGTCTCTTAAGTATTGTGGAATATATGTATGTATATAGGATGTATTTGTGTGTGCAATGAATACAGTGTTGCATCTACCATTCTAGAAGGTATGGCCGGATCAGCAGCAGCAGCTCCAGCATGCCTTCGAGCTCTCACTACCTGTAAGAAAAATATCCAAAAATACATTTGCCAAGTCAAAATTTATATTTGCCATGCTGAAAGCGATATGCTTTGTATTTTTTTTAATTAACCTCATTAAACTGAAATAAAAGATGAAATTATGCTGAACAACCTCATTTGTTTACCATAGCAAACACATTTCTGCTACCACATAAGATATCAGCTCTATAATCTCTGTAGGACCTCTATAATCTCTGATGATAAATCCACATCTGAGATACATCATCCCAGCCAACAGAGAGCACCCTCAGCTAAATAGCTAAATACTAACTACTGATCATGCACATATTTTCCATTTCCAGTAGTGATTATCTTGTTATATAAACCCCTCTCACACTCATGTTATCATTGCCATGTTAAGCCATACCCCATAAAGTGTGAGCATTTTCTTGTGTCTCGTGTATTTCCTGTCACTGTATTTTGGATTTCTGCTCATGTTTTGATGAAAGGTCTCAGTGTTTGGATTTTCTTGTGCATCTGACTAAGCACATTTGAAAAAAAAAAAAAAACTGCAATTGGATCCAATTTGAATTTAGGTTTTTGTCACAGATCTCTTGATGAGAAAATGGTACCTACTGATTAATTAATGGTTAGGGTAAAAGGTAAAGATTAGGATCATAACTGGGGTCATTGTCATAGATACGTACTGGCAGAGGACTCATAGGGTTGTGACTGAGCAGTGAATAACTGCCCACTCGTGACCTAGGAGGCAATGGTCTCTTCTTACTGCTGTTCAGATGACGCCGTGATCTGTCAGCCTGAAACAGTAAAACACAGTATAATAGATATTCATCTTTTTTATTTCAAGTGCATACATAAACATAAATACACACCTGAATTAGAGTGTTGGGGCTGCCCTTGGCTGTAAAGGCTCCTGGTAGGTTTGCTTGGCTCTGGTGAGCTCCCCTCTCATGGTCTGGGTTTGTGTGCCTCAAAACCCTTGACTGAAATAGATACGGGTTACTTGTATCTCTTGGTTACATTTTAGCTTTTGTTCATTGAAACCATGCAAATATTGTATAAACTAGGTAGAGCCATATCTCATCATCCTCACACAATTTTACCAATGTACATGGCTCATAGTCCAAAATTTTTGCTCATGATTATGTTGATTTGGTGTAACTATGCCAAAGTAGTTATTATATAGTGTAGTCATCCACTCAAATCAAATAACAGTAGCGTTAGTTTTAATAAATGTACCATAAACCAGTAGGTATAGCTCTAAATGTGCTAAAAGTCAATATAGTTATTCAATGTATTGAATCTATTATGGTTATAAAAACTTTTTAAAAATCTTTGTTTAAAAAGCTTATCTAAATCAAATAGGCTCTTAAATATTTTTAAATTTAACATTCAAGGATGGTACATGTCTTTTTCCTAATACCCTCCTCCCACACTCCCCCATCCCCCAGTAAACGAAAAAGTTAATTTTGTATAATTTTTTTCCTGAAATTTACAGCAAACAAAATATGTGTATGCTTTATTACCATCATTAAGCTGAAGTGAAAAAAGATTAAGACACACACACACACAATTACACGCACATTATTACATCCCCATATATAGAAACGCCTAATCCTTAGTTAGAATAATGTTGGATAGAAGCAGCTATTAAATGTAATAAATCTATCTTGATCAGATTAAGCACTAAGAAATGCTGCACTTTGGTGATTATCATACATAACTTCATAAAATATGCCATGCCGTCTAACAGGTATCAAACATTAGATACAACATTTACCCAAACAGAAAGTCAACTTCATAGTATGTTCAGACATCAGTTTGGTTTTAACTTAAGGGTTCTACTGTCTCTTACTCCTGTCTAAAAAACAGGAATGGTGGGTGGACTATGACATTATGCCGAGTGGAAACTTTAACAAACCACTTACTGATGGAAAAGCCAAGGAAAGTTGGAACCATTCTGTTCTATTCATGGTTTTTCTGGTCACCTAGGCTGGTAGAGCGAGACACCCCCCCCCCCCCCCCCCCCCCCCATCTTTGTCTTCACTACTCCTTTTAATTTTTATATGTTTTCCTGATACCTCAAGCTTTTTATGGTCTGCTCTGTTCTGACCACAAGCTCCGCCTTGACCACTGTGATGCACTTTTGCCGGAAAGAAATAGTTGTGGTCAGTTCAATTCAGTTGAACTTTATTGGCTTACACACCAAAAAAGCAATATTGCCAATGCATTTCAAACATTCTCTATCATAGGTTTTGATGTCTCCTAATAGAAACAAACAGTACACAGAACATATTGATGAATTTATATGCATTCTAAGAAATTCCTGTCTCTTTAATGATACTGTATCCTCAATATGTGGGAATATTTTACATATCTTACAGCCAAAGCTGTGATATTCCTAAGAATATTTTTTATTTAATTTGTTATGGCATGCAAAACTGCTTACCATATATGACTATCCCAAATGGTATGCATGGTTCAACTGTATTTGTAAGGTATTTCTCTTTAGATAAATTTTTATAAGTATATATTTACAAATACCACTTTTTATAGCCAAAATATTAGGGTTTTACTGTTTTCCCACTGGTTATATGAACTGTCTAAGAATTTTAAACCTTCATTTTTTTGGTCACAGAATCCCACTGTGGCTTTTGGTGGCTTTTTTTTTTTTAACTCTATTTTCTACTTACTGCTACCTACAGTTGATTTAGGTATAAGAACGAGAACCTAGTTTTTACCATATTTTGGAGTTACAGAAGTCTAGTAATAAAGATTATAGAATACAGAATGACATGAAACCATTTTACTAATACTTTATACCATCCACAGTTGGATGAGTGTAGATGAGTTTGAAATCTCAAAATGCAAAAAAAAAGCCCTTACCTTTACCCTTTCGACCTGGCCACTGTCACAATCCATGCCCCCATCTGCACAGTCTAGAGCGTATGTTAGCAGGTAGCCCTGCATACACAGCAGGAAAACCCACAATATTGTGTTCATCGCTATAAGAGAGTGTGTTTGTGAGAAAGAATGAGTATGGAAGACTGTCAGCTCGGCAGTTTTCTTTCTGCGTTTTATACTCCCAGCTCTAATGGAGACCAGATGGGAGACGAGGAGGAGAGGCAAAGCAGAATAAACACACACACACACACAGCTCTGACCTCAGGTATTCCCTTACACAACATATAGCATAAAGACGTGACCAGAATGTCGGACACGCTTTTTATTTTATGGTGCAGACACAAATTGAAGAAACTGGCCCAGTCAAACAGGGTTTTGGTTGAGAGCAAAACAGTGATTACAGCTTGTATATTCTTCATGTCCTCCCCAGAGAATGTAAAAGGCTGGCAGAAAGATTTGTAGGGGTTTGGAGAAGTGCTCCTCACCAGCTGCATGCTCTAGCCACATAATAGTCACATTCCAGGCTTGTGGGGACTTTGCAGTGTTTTCTTTGAAGTGGACTGTGCTATTATTTGAGGGCGTGTAGGAGGATGAGTTCCAAACGATTACCCAGACAGACACATTGCAAAGGTTCAGGCAGCTGTGACATTTGGAGTCAAGAATAAAACACACACTTACAAAGAGGGAGCTGGGAGTTTATTTGTCCTTCCTAGCTGGCACTTTGGCTGGCACATGCCATGTATTCACATTTAGTGCCGAATGTATGTTTTAATTCTTGCTGCCAGATGACAGACGTAGCAGCTGCAAAAACCTTCCACCTTAGTGTCAAAGACATCTGAGTAATGTGTGCATGTCTCACTCTCTCTTACTCACACGCTCATTTTCATTTCGCTTAGAGTTGGAATATGTTACAAAGACTCATTGTCTCATCGATTCTCAGCCCAAGGGGAATTGGTGAACACAGCATGAGCTGCAATACTGATGAGTTTAAGAAGACGTTTCATTACTCATAAGAGTGGGTCTTGCACTTGCATAAAACCGTTAATCTAAACAGGTCCACTCAGCATTTCCTACCCTGACTTCAGGCTCATGAAGAAATGCTGACTTTGTGAGACTGAATGTAAATTTCACCTTTGCTTAAATCTGTCCCAGCACAGCATTTTTAAAAACTAAATGAAAAAAATTGTACTTATTTAATTAAATTTTTACTTATTTATTTTTTAAAATTAAAGAAGTAATTTTTGATTAATGACCAAATATTGTCATTCATTGTAGTCAGAATTGACGATCCACACTGAACAAATCTGTCTGTTATAAACTTGGTGGCATTACCTTAGGCTGGAATTATTGCAGTAGAGTTGAAAGGTGTGGCTTCATATCGTTCATGCAGGGGAAGAAGAAAATAAATCCACCCATGCCACATATCCTCATTTATTTAACTTGCTGGTGTGTTTTGTCCTTGTTTGGTTTAATTGTATCGTTGACCACAAAATAGCAGGACCAAGGACAAAATAACTCATACACAGTGTGAAATTACTTACCTTATGACTTTGGGTGGATCTTCAGCTGAAGGGCTATGTATAGGAAAATTAAAAAAAAATACAGGCAATTTATTTAGTTATTTATTGTCACTGTGCATTTCTTTGAATAACTGTATTTGCTTAGAAACTAAAATCCCTGTTACTTTTAGGCAGTTACTACTCCAGCTCTGCCTTTTACATGCTACCTGATCATCCTACCTGTTGTTCCTTGTCATTAATCTCAATCTTAATCTTTAATCTGTGGGTAAATGCCCCTGTTTGTCTGCACTGTCTGTAAAGTCTTAAATGCATTTAATCTCTCTCTCTCTCTCTCTCTCTCTCTCTCTCTCTAGTTTTATTGTTTCCCTGTTTTCTCATGTATGACTAGAATTTGCCTCCTGGTGACCTGATCCCTGCTCTGGAATATGACCATGTTTCTTGGATATGCCCTAATAATGAAAGTCTGCATCACTTAAGTCCTACTGGCTATGGCTCACATTTGTTACACCTTCTTAAATGTACTCAGTGATACATTTTGTCACAATACATAAAAAGTAACTTATTCCAAATTCATCCTTAAGATACAAGGACAATGGTGAATTTTGGATGGTGAATATGGCACTTTTTATTCTTTACATATATAATCAGGAACACATAGCCATAAATGCATACATAGTTAGGGATCAGCATGAATGATCCCTGAATTCTGATTACTGCCTTTATAAAACATATCATAGACTGAATTCAGATACTTCAGTATTGTATCTGAATGTGTAACTCTTCTTCTTGTATTGCATAACATTCCAAACCTGCATACCAAGTTTCCTCAGACTACAAGAGGGTCAGGAGTTAGGGTCAGGAGTTTAAATGGGAGCATTGTGAGTTTGAGCAGAACCATGCAGATTTTAATGAGACAGTGTGGCTGGAACAAGATCTGTGCTTTGTTGTTTCCAGATCAGTTCAAGCTGATGGAATTGCTGACTCCCAAACCCTGATTCCTGATGACCTGGCACTGTTTGCCAATATCTACAGTTAGACTCCTGGGGGTTCCATTTAGTTTGACTATCTAATTAGAACACCACTTCCTGTTCTGCAGTGTGAAATCATCGTATGACTCCCAGGCTTGCAGACCCAAAATCATTTTATTAAGATCCATAGCATATTGCATTCAAATGATACTCAGTTACATGCCTTCATGGTGTTTTTTTTTTTTGTTTTGTTTTGTTTTTTTTTGTTTTTTTTTGCCTTTCTTTGATAGACCCAGCCTCACCACATTTGGTTCTCGGGTCATTGTCTGCCTTACCAACAGCATAGACTCATCAACTTCATGCACAACAGAGCCAATTCACTGATCCACATCCCAGTCATGGAACATATCATAGCCTGTGGGTGAGTCTCTGTCTGTACTACTGCTGTAAATGTACGGAGATAATTTTATATATATTATAAAATTGTGATTTATATATTACTGTGCAAAAGTCTTAGGCACCCTATTTTTTTTAGTACAAACTTTGTTATAGATTTTTATTTTAAGACTTCTACATTATTGATTCAGTACAAAAACATTTTAGATTTCCAAACATTAGTTTTCCAGCACAAAATTAAATGTTACAGAAAAATGTTTGTATGTCAGTAAAGAAAGCAGCGTATTACATAAGAGACCACTTTTCAGACAAAAAAAAACATAATGAAGGCTGCTGGGTTTTGCTGCAAAAATAAGAAGCAAGTGTAACAGTCAAAGTCTCCAGAAGAACTGTGGCTGGTTCTGCAAGATGCTCAGTAAAACTTACAGCTAATTTCCTTATAGAACTGCACAAATTGTACCTGAGACTACTATTTTTTTTAAAGTGAAGGATTGTCACACTTTGTTTCATTTATTACTGTTTACTGCTCTTTATAGTATTTTTTTTTAATGTAGAAACATTTAATTTCATTATTTTGAAGGCATCTTCAATATGCTGATGCATATATATATATATATATATATATATATATATATATATATATATATATATATATATATATATATATATATATATAT
>CM040475.1:11095208-11128790 GCA_022758105.1 Pangasianodon gigas
TTTGCGCAGCCTGGTGGCCAATCTTCACTGATTGCACATTCCACCCGTAAGAGCAGAGTGTGAAGGTTGAATTAGCAGAGCAATAGCACACCTGTACATAAAATATTGCAATGCACACAACATAATGGGAGACATATCAGAGTTCAAAAGAGGACAAATTGTTGGTGCGCGTCTCGCTGGCGCATCTGTGACCAGGACAGCAAGTCTTTGTGGTGTATCGAGAGCCACGGTATCCAGAATAATGTCAGCATACTACCATGAAGGACGAACCACATCCAACAGGAGTAACTGTCAACGCAAGAGGAAGCTGTCTGAAAGGGATGTCCGGGTGCTAACCCGGATTGTATCCAAAAAACATAAAACCACAGCTGCCCAACTCACTGCAGAATTAAATGTGCACCTCAGCTCTCCTGTTTCCACCAAAACTGTTCGTTGGGAGCTCCACAGGGTCAAGATACATGGCCGGGCTGCTATAGCCAAACCTTTGGTCACTCGTGCCAATGCCAAACATCGATTTCAATGGTGCCAGCAGCAGAAATCTTGGGCTGTGGACAATTTGAAACATGTATTGTTCTCTGATGAGTCCACCCAAGAAGCCGTTAAGATGGTGGAGGATCACTTGGTGGCAGTCCCTGGTCCAGGCACCTCTCTTCCCTCCCTCTCTCTCTCTTCTCTCCATACTCCTCCCCCAGTCCAAGCTACCCAGAACCGAGGTGCAGGAGGCCCTGAAAATGCAACCCCCTGTTCCCCCCCTCCCCCAAACCTGGTTTTGTCGCCACTTTTCCTCCCCTCTTTTCCTCCCCTCTTTTCCTCCTTCTCTGATGTCTCCCCCAGCCCCCTCTCTCTCCACACAGGTGGAACCTTCCATGCCCACCAGGATCCTGGCAGGTTTGCCAGCGTGGCGGGGAAGCTGGGCATTTCCAGGATCAGCATTCCCTCATGGAAGTGGGAAGACTGATCCGGATCCTTCACGTGCCGCAGGCATCACCTGATCAAGCAGGAACATACTGCGTGTAACCAGACCACCATTCATCAAAGCCTGATTCAATGTGGGGCATTGGGAAATGCACAATTGGTGAAGGTGAGGTGTGTGCATGGGGAGTATCCACTGGTGCCAGTCATGATTAAATTCTGCGGGCAAAAGCATAAAGTGGATGCAGTGGTTAGTCCTCTCCTCACCCATCCACTAATACCTGGGACAAATTGGCCAGAATTTCAGGCATTAGTAAGAGAAATGTTTGTGAATGGGTCCTGCAGTAGTAAGCCAGTGTGTGGAATGTGAGCAGCATTGGCTGGGGAGGAGGTGCCAGGACCATCGACATCAGCTCTGCATCAGGGGATACGGAGGGTGGGGAGGGCTCCTCCAGAGATTCCCCTGGGGGATTTCCCCTTGGAGCACTGCTAGAATTCCGCCTGCCTCCTGAGTCTTCCTCCTCAGACACCAGGTTCTACAATTCTCTATTGTTAATGGGGTGGGTATGGCTAACTTTCAGAGCACCTCCCAATCCAAAATCCATTGACCAATATAGATTTAAGGTGAACGCCTTCTTCTAAGACCCCCCACGTACCCCCCCCCCAAAAAAAAGTACAAAAGCAAAGCAAAATGTGTCAGAAGCAAAAAAAATAATAAAGCATCAGACATATTCACAAATATAAAAAAAATTTAAGCAAAGAGTGAGAGTGTGAATCAGGAGTAATCCTTTTGAAAAATTAATTTCGATTTCATTCTCATTACTTGCATTCGCAAATATTTTTTACATTTTGATAATATTTTGCTTGTGGATTTTATTATTTTATTTGAAATAAAATAATGTTTGGCACAACATTAACTCCATATTCTGTTAATGGTTCAATCTCTGGATCTGAGAATGGTTTGGCTATTCTGTCTGCATAAGTCTACCTCATTTCCTGGCTTCTGTTTCTGTCAGCCTCAGCTCCTTTCAATACGCTTGGCTAAGTTCACACCTGATATTAACATCTATCTCAAGTGATCTGATGACAGGAGTGACAGACAAGATGCCCATTCACACTTGCAATTTTCATGTGTCTTGATTGCTTCTCCACTGACCACCTGTGATCAGATTTTGAGTTTGGCTGGGGGCACATCTGGACACAAACATTCACAATAAATCCTCTGTCTTTGATTCTGGAAACAAGGCATCATCTGTCTCTATTTAATTTCAGGCCCAACTCCTGACCCAGTTTTGGTCTCTATCACTGATCAAAGCCTTCTGTAATACCAGTTTTATGCCCTGAGTCTAATGTTGTCTGAGGGCCAGTTCAGTCCCAGGCTCTGATTCTATGTTGTATCTGTTCCAGATCCCATTCCTGCATTTACCTGTCTCTTGTGCTGACTCATGATTACTGTGGTTCTTGGAATGTCCTCATGCCTCATCTCCTGTTTGTTATACTGTGTTTAGTATGCAAGTTCACATTTGTTTTATTGAGGTCAAGATAATTTTTCTCTTTAGCCATACAGCATGGGTGTTTTAAAGTATCTGAAAGGGAGAAATGTAAGTAGGTTTAGTGGCTTTCTTCTTTGCTTGGAAGGTTAACCTCAAATAACCCATTATGTTACAGCAAAAAAGCATACACACTGCACATGATATAATGACCCACATTGTGCAATTTTCTCTTAGTCACCTTTTTAGTTTTTAGGAGGCTTAATTTGGCATAACTGAATTTATCATTTATTCCAATTAGGTAGGAGGAGAGGCATGTAGAAATATTAAACATATTTATTATAATTCATTACACTGCAGACTGTGTTGCTGAAGTATAACAATAATCTATACCTACAATCTGGTCAAATATACAATTTCTACAGTGTAATGTATATAGGGTAAAATTTCAACATTTCAGTAAGTGCTTTATCTTGGTCAGAGTTACAGTGGATCTGGAGCCCATCACCTCTTGGAACAAGTTACAGTATCTTAGCCAGTCCACCTACTGGCATGTTTTTGGAAGGTGGGAGGAAACCAGAGAACACAGAGGAAACCCACACAAAAAAAAAGAGTTGAAAGAAAATAGCAATAATCTATTATTTGAATTAACAATGAGCTTGTGAATATTATACTAAAATGTCAAAAAAAGAGATTGTAGAAACTGTTGAGGAGTATGCTAAATACTGAGTAAGATGCATGTTTAAAGCTAAACCTAATGACCTAATGTAAAACAGCACTGAACCAAAATCCTATCCACAATGCCTGCTTGATTCAATGCACTGCCTTTAAACTGTAAGAAAACAAGGAATCAGAGTGCCCATTATTAGTGATATTACACTCACTGTCCACTTTATTAGGAATACCTGTACACGTGCTCATTCATTGAGGAGTCTAATCAGCCAATCATGTGGCTGCAGTGTAATGCAAAAGTCATGCAGATACAGGTCAAGAGCTTCGGTAATGTTCTCACATCAAACATCAGAACGAAGAATAAGTGTGATCTCTGTGACTTTGATTGTTGCATGGATATTGGTATCAAATGGGCTGGTTTGAGTATTTCAGAAACTGCTGATCTGGGATTTTCACACACAACAGTCTCTAGAGATAACAAAAAACATTGCGTGAGTGACAGTTCTGTGGGTGGAAATGCCTTGTTGATAAGAGAGGTCAGAGGAAAATGGCCAAATTGGTTCGAGTCATCAGAAAGTACATAGTAACTCATTTAATCACTCTTTACAACCGTGGTGGGCAGAAAAGCATCTCAGCATGCACAAAACATCAAACCTTGTGGTGGATGGGCTACAACAGCAGAAGACCACATCAGGCTCCACTCCTGTCAGCCAAGAACAAGAATCTGAGGCTATCATGGGCACAGACTCACCCAAACTGGACAGTTGAAGATTAGGGAAAAAAACCACCTCTTTTTTTCCAGTCTTAAACTGTCCAAAGTCTGTGTCCATGACAGCCTCAGATTCTCGTTCTTGGCTGACAGGAGTGGAACCCGAACATAGCAGTGGTATGAAAACCCAGAATGTGAGAATATGACCTCACCAAGAGATCGAGTATAGAGGGAGAAAAGAAGAGGACCTAGTACTGAGCCTTGTGGGACACCAGTGGATAGTCTATGTGGAGTAGATGTGGATCGGCAAGATGGCTTGCAGGATCTCTTCTGTTGCTAGATAAGAAAAATGTGCCAGTGAAAGAGAAGGCTAATCCTGAACCTGTAGTGTAGGAGTTGGGGTAGGAGTGAAGGTTTGGCAGATTTTTTCAATCTTCCCATCATAAAAGGTGACAAAGTCTTCAGCAGACAGGGAGGACAGAGCAAGAGGAGCCAGTGGATTAAGAAGAATAAAAAATATGAATAAAACATCCTTGTAGAAGGGAGTCTTAGCAGAAGTCACTTCAGATGAGAATTTGAACAGGAGAGTGCAGGGGAGCGGGAGAGAGGTATTGACAGCTGATTTTAGGCAGGATAGGAAGGGTGATGGTGAAGGATACCAAGTGATGATCAGAGATGTGGGGATGTCTGTAGCTGGAGAGGGGCGACTGAAGACCAGGTCCAGGACATTTCCTCCCTTGTGTGTGGGAGGGCAGCTATTGAATGTCAGGGAGAAGGAATACAGAAGAGGGAAAAGGCAAGTGGACTGCAGCTTGTCGGAGGGAAGTTTGAAGTCTCTGAGGACAGTGAGGGGGTGCTGTCAGTAGGGAAAAGACTGGGGAGCATATCCATTTCTTCAAGAAAATCTCATAGGGGACCAGGAGAGTGGTAGATGACAATGATGAGAAGGATCGGAGAGGTAACTGTAACTGCATGGAATTCGAAGGATGAGATGTTGAGATGAGACAGGGGAAGAGGTGTGAAGCAGCATCTCCAAGAAAACACCAAACCTGTACTGCCACCCCTGCCAGTTTCTCATGGAGTGTGAGAGAAAGCATAAGCAGAGGATAGAGCAGCCGGTGTAGCTGAGTTCTGTGGAGAGATCCAGTTCTCAGTTAGTGCCAGAAAGTTGAGAGAGTAATGGGAAGCTAAAGCTGAGACGAAGTCAGCTTTCTTTACAGTTCCAGAGCCCACATAGCAACACTGAGACTGAGACAACAGTTAAGGGTAGATGAGGTTACTGGTAGTTTGAGAACTTCTTGTGCAGAAGTGGTGGCCTCTCCAAAAGTGGTGGCCACTTGAGACTCTCTCCTTGCTGGTGACCACATTTTGGAATGAACTTCCCCTGGCTGTGTGAGATCTTTTCTGTCTTCAGGTACAGACCATAAGCCCATCTCTCTCTTTCAATGTATGGGATATGTTTAAGCTCCTCTGGCTCCTAATAGCAAGCTGAATTTGCCTTACTTTTAAAAATACAGTTGAGTGAACACTGGCATGTGTTATGGGTTGCATACACTAGTCGCTGCTATGGGTGCTGGCGACTAGTCAGGCGGCAGAACAAAACAGCAAAGCAGATGGTAAAGAAAGCAGCTAAATGTACATTAGTTGTTAGTTTGAAAATATTTCAGACTAGATGAAATCAAATTTCCAGAATTATTTTCTGATGCTTCTGAGTTGAATATAGTTTAAAAATCTTCCAGATGCTGCTGTAGACATCACATTCCCCAACCATCATTAAGCTAGGATTTTATCAGTGAGCTGTAAGAATCCTCACTGCATGCTCAATTATTCAGTGATTTCAGCTGAGCTGCCAGCATGTCCACACGAGTGTGTTTTAAGAACTGTTACATCCTTACATAGTGTAACAGTTGATGATAGATGATACACATCATTTGCAATATTGATTTTTCACCACTCACGATTGACCATTTGAAAAAAATCATGCATTTACACAAGAAATTTGATATTCATGAAAATCCCATAAACACAGAAGACATGCTCCTGAGTTTGTGTAAATTTACACATAAAAAGACTAACTAATGTAAACATCGACTTGATTGACTTCAAATCATATGATTTCATTGGACTACTACACTATTATATATGGAATATACTGCCAAGTTTAAATGGCTTATTTTTATTACGTTTACAGCATTTAGCAGATGCCCTTATCTAGAACAACTTATAGAAATGTTTTGTAGTCTCTATTAAAAACACATCCTAATGCTAGTTCACTCGGACAGGGACTAAGAGTACCATCGAGTAAATTTCATTATTATATTATTGTACTATTGTATTGTATTATTTATAACAACAGAAACGCCACCGTGTAAAAAAAGGATGAGCTGGTCTGTTTGTGCATAACCATAAGCCATAAAAAATTTGTCAGCTGACAGAAGATTTAATATTATATATCATCACATATTTTTATTGGCATAGAAGCGAGTCAAAATAACTTCAATTTCTGCCTTTTAGCCTTTACTCTGATCATTCATTTCGTGCTCCCAGCTGTCTGTGCGCTTGAATTTTTATGGAATTTTGTGGACCACAAGTAAATGAGCAGTGTTGGGAATGCATTTCCCAACACATTTGATCACCCATTTTATGGGTGATCAACATATTCACATGAGTATGAAGAAAATCAGCTTTTCCAAAAGATAAACATGATGGAAAATGTTGGCTTTTGCCAACAGTTACACACAACTTTACCAAAAGATTGATAATTGAGGCTCATTGTGCAGTGCAAATGCATGCAAAGGGTAGTCAGATTCTGACCAGGGCACACAAAGTGTGATTGTTAGATTGAAAGCTAATTTCATTTAACAATGTTTAGAAGGTATTTTGTGCCAAAAATAAAATTAAAATGCAAACCCCATGTGCCATTTCCTTTCCCATTTGTGTGCACAAAGATGGTGCCAAAATGAAAAATGAAATGAAATAATGCCATTTGCATTTAAATTTTCCATGTAAGCATGCAACAGTACTGTCAAACATAAAAATAAAATCAAAACATTTTGTGGCCATAATTAAAATTAAAACACTAACAGGAAAAAGAAAAGCCAAACTACACTCTGACTTTTTGTTTTCTTAACAAACTATAAAATGAGAGCCAAAATTAAAAATACAATGCATACTTTGTTGTTTTTTTTCATAAGTCATTTAGGCTACATACCTGACAAAATACAAATTAAAAAATAAAATGGATAAATAAAATCAAAATCAATTGCAATGTGCAACTATGCAATTCCATTTTCAGCATCGGCCAAAATGAAAAGGAAAATGCAAATGATCACTGGCACCAACTGCTGGTCATTTACTTTTCACTTTTCATTTTCAAGTTCACCATTATGCTTAGTAGCTATAGGTGTGGCTAAAACTTAGGTCACACCTACTCTGAATGTCAATGTGGAAAGATGGGAGGGGGGCTAGCAGAAGCATGCAAGAGATGGCTAGAGAATTAATCATTAGCAGGATTGTAAAGGTTGATATAGAAGTCCAGAAAGGCCATAAGTCATTTTTTTTATTGTGGTCTCAAGATAACAAAATTTTTTAAATTTATCCATTTTATTTTTTAATTTGTATTTTGTCAGGTATAGTCAGGTCCATAAGTTCAATTAAATTAAATTTTATTTGTATAGCACTTTTAACAATGGACATTGTCACAAAGCAGCTTTACAGAAATAAATGGATTCAAAAAATATATTGTAAATATGTGAATTTATCCCTAATGAGCAAGCCAGAGGCGACGGTGGCAAGGAAAACCTCCCTGAGACAATGAGGAAGAAACCTTGAGAGGAACCAGGCTCAAAAGGGAACCCATCTTCATCTGGGTGCAATGGATAGTGCAATTATAAATAAATCCCTTCTATTATTGTGTACTATATGGACAAATAGTGCAATTGTGCAACCAGTAAATTCATCACAGTCCAGTTGGTTAAAATCTATTCACTGTCCAATGATGGAGTCCTGAGTACGAAGGTGCTCGTGACAACTGCAGCCCCAAAGCCACTACAGCAATTGCAGTCCCAAGCCATTACAGTACAGCTCCCGATATGTGATCCCCAAGCCATCTCCACAGCCCCCAGGTGGCACCATCCCCAGCAATCCAAACAGTTCTTCAGGCCGTCCATATGGGGCCACCCCCAGCAGCAGCGAGCGAACTCAACCAATGAGAAGTAGGGGATCAGGATGGGTCAGGCAGGTCCAGGGAGCAGAAGGGGTCAGGATCACTGGCATCTCAAAAGTAGCATGTGTACTTGACAGAGAGAGAGAGAGAGAGAGAGAGAGAGAGAGATGGAGAGAGAGGGAGAGATTGTTAGGTAAGCTTTCGTCCTCTAACGGTTAAGGACAATGTACTTTGCGTGCAGAGTGCAAGCAGGGACTCCAGCAACACTAGCTATGACAGCATAACTAAAAGGGAGAGCCAGAAGCTAACACAGACATGAGGGCACCCTGGGACATAAGGCAGCCAGCCACACCACCGTCGACAAACCTGAGTGAAAGCGTGAGAGTGTGGGGGGCGACAGCATCCAATCATCCCAGTTCATCACAACACTATGCCTGTGAACCCTCCAGACCTGCCCCTGTACCTAAGAAAAAGCTGTTCACAAAAGGCTTGACTAAACAAATATGTTTTCAGCTTAGACTTAAACACTGAGTTTGTGTCTGATCCCCGAACACTAAGTGGAAGGCTGTTCCATAACTGTGGGGCTTTGTAAGAGAAAGCTCTACCCCCAGCTGTAGCCCTCACTATTCGAGGTACCAACAAATAGCCTGCACCTTTTGATCTAAGTAGGTGTGGCGGATCATAAAACACCAAAAGTTCGCTCAGGTACTGTGGCGCAAGACCATTTAGGGCTTTATGGGTCAATGGTAGTATTTCATAATCAATACAAAATTTGATTGGGAGCCAATGCAGTGTGGATAAGATAGGGGTGATGTGGTCATATCTTTTGATTCTAGTAAGGATTCTTGCTGCTGCATTCTGGACTAACTGGAGCTTGTTTATGCATCTACTGGACAGTAAGGCATTACAATAATCCAACCCAGAGGTAACAAAAGCATGAACTAATTTTTCTGCATCGTGTAGTGACAATATATTTCTTATTTTAGCAATATTTCTGAGATGAAAGAAAGCAATCCTAGTGATATTATCTACATGAGTTTCAAAAGAAAGACTAGAGTCCATAATCACACCAAGGTCTTTTACTGCTGCACATGATGAAACAGAAAGGCCATCCAGAGTTATTATGTAATCAGAAAGCTTACTTCTAACTGCATGTGGTCCTAGTACAAGTACTTCTGTCTTGTCAGAATTAAGTAAGAGAAAGTTAATAAGCATCCAGTTTCTAAAGTCTTTTACACACTCCTCAACTTTATTAAGCTGGTGTCTGTCATCTGGCTTTGCTGAAACATACAACTGTGTGTCATCAGCGTAACAGTGGAAGCTAATACCATGTTTATGGATAATTTTGCCCAGAGGTAGCATATATAAAGAAAAGAGCAATGGGCCTAAAACAGAACCTTGCAGGACACCAAACTTTACCTTAGTATGAGAAGTCACCATTTACATTTACAAACTGATAACGATCAGTCAAATAAGACCTGAGCCAGGAAAGGGCCGTTCCCTTAATGCCTACTACATTTTCCAGTCTATCGAGGAGAAGAGCATGATCAATGGTATCAAAAGCTGCACTAAGGTCAAGCAGCACAAGCAAGGAGACACAACCCTGATCAGAGGCCAGTAGTAAGTCATTTACCACTTTAACCAGTGCTGTCTCTATGCTATGATGAGGCCTAAATCCTGACTCATACATTTCATGAATGTTATTCCTATGTAAGTATGAGCATAGCTGCTGTGCTACAACTTTTTCTAGGACCTTGGAGATAAAGGGGAGGTTTGATATTGGTCTATAGTTAGACAGCTGACAGGGGTCAAGGTCAGGTTTTTTAATCAAGGGCTTGATAATTGCTAATTTAAAAGATTTAGGTACATAGCCAATGCTAAGGGAAGAATTGATTATCTTTAAAAGAGGTTTGATTGTTTCAGGAATTATCTGTTTGAGGAACCAAGTAGGTAAAGGATCTAGTATACAGGTTGATGATTTTGATGATGAAACTAGTGAAATTAGTTCAGTCTCTTCAAGGGGAGTAAATAATAATTACTGGAATCACCTGGGTAGACTTATTTTTAGTGGCTACGTATGTTATGTTAGTATAAAGAACTTCAAATGCATTGAATTTATGACTAGGTTTTTGTGTGATGCCTAGATTATCATTATAGATGACTGCGACGCCTCCTCCTTTGCCAGTTAGACGGGGCTGATGTATGTAACTGTACCCGGGAGGACTAGCTTCATTTAATGCTACAAAGTCATTTGGTTTAATCCACGTTTCTGTTAAACACAGCACATCAAACTCCTGATCAGTAATGGTTTCATTAACAATAAGCGCTTTAGACGTAAGAGATCTAATATTCAACAATCCTAGCTTCAGATCAACGGTGCTGGCTATGCATTCGGTTTGATTTAATTTTATGTTAATTAGGTTACTAAAACAAACTGTCTGAGTATTTCTACATTTTTGTTTAGCTCAGGGAACAGACACAGTCTCAATAAATTGATCTGATGATTTTGATGATGAAATTAGTGAAATTAGTTCGGTCTCTTGAAGGGGAGTAAAACATTGTAATTGTTGATCTGATGTTGTTATATTATTATCTACAGGGTTAGTTATAAAACTGTCCGGTTTTAAATTAATAGTCTGAATTTTTTGCCAGATATTTTCAATTTTACCACTGAAAAATTTCATGAAGTTATCACTGCTATATAATGATTGTGTGCATGTTTCTATTGTGGTCTTATTCCTAGTTAATTTTGCTACAGTATTAAATAAGAATCTAGGATTATTTTTGTTATCTTCAATTAGGGTGGAGAGATACATTGATCTAGCAGCACTAGGAGCTTTTCTATAGCTCAAAAGGCTCTCCTTCCATGCTATTTGAAATACTACTGATTTAGTTTGAGGTCATTTACATTCTAGTTTTCGAGTGGTCTGTTTTAAAGTTTGTGTGTGATCGCTATACCAGGGTGCTAGCTTTTTCTCTCTAATTATTTTTCTTTTAAGTGGAGCTACCTTATTTAGCGAGTTGCAGAACGTTGATTCTAAGCATTCAGTTGCCTGGTCAAGTTCTTCGGGATCAGATGGTGATCCAATCATGGTTGATAAATCTGGGAGATTACTGAGAAAACTCTGTGCAGTTGTTGACATGCAAGTACGTTTGACACGGTGACGTGATTATAGATTATCATTATAAATGACCGCGACGCCTCCTCCTGTGCCAATTAGACGGGACTGATGTATGTAACTGTACTCGGGAGGACTAACTTCATTTAATGCTACAAACTCGTTTGGTTTAATCCATGTTTCTGTTAAACACAGTACATCAAACTCCTGATCAGTAATGGTTTCATTAACAATAAGCGCTTTAGACGTAAGAGATCTAATATTCAACAGTCCTAGCTTCAGATCAACGGTGCTGGCTACGCATTCGGTTTGATTTAATTTTATGTTAATTAGGTTACTAAAACAAACTGTCTGAGTATTTCTACATTTTTGTTTAGCTCAGGGAACAGACACAGTCTCAATACGGTGGAACCTAAGTGACGACTCAGTGCAGCTAACAGACGGTCGGTTTAGCCTGCTTGTCTGCTCCCTGGCCTTGGCCCTGGATTGTCACCGATTAACTAGGCCTGTTCTGAGACTATGTGCTGTGCTGCAAGAAATGAGAGCAGCACCTTCCCGAGTGAGACGGACACCGTCCCACCCTAAAACGCCAGCCTTGCCCTCAAAACTAGTCCAATTATCTATAAAGCCCACACTGTTTTCGGAGCACGGAGGCATCCAGACTTTCCCCTACAGAAACTACGCTGCTCTCACTCTCACTAGCTCTCTCTAGAGCCTGGATGCGCACCTCTAGTGCTGCAATCTTCTCCGTCAGAGACCTAACTAACATGCATTTATCACAAATAAAGCCATTACTAACGACGGAGGAAGAACGACTAAACATCCTACACTCGACACACTGAACAAGCTGAATGTTTGCCATGTTGTTTAACGTACCTTAATCGAAGATTTGTTGATATTATTTTAGATGGCGTGGATCCGGTGTGGATGGCCTCCGCTCGCTGACAAAATACAAAAGCGCTCTTCGAGAGAAAAAAAAATGAAAATACGGTAGAAGAGAAAGTGAAAAATACAACAAATGAAAACGATAGCGCAAAATTACTGATTTAAAAAAGAAAGAAACAGTATAGTTAAGACGCCGACGCAGGCAAGAAACTCCCGGCAAAACAATTCGAAAACAGGAAGTGACGAGGATGAGGAAGAAGAAGACGCTAGCAGGTAACAGATAGCAGATAAGTATTTGGACAGTGACACAATTTTCATAATTTTGCCTCAGTATACCACCACAGTGGGTTTGAAATGAAACAATCAAGATGTGATTGAAGCTTAGACTTTCAGCTTTAATTCAAGTGGTTTAACAAAAATATGGAA
This sequence comes from Pangasianodon gigas, assembly GCA_022758105.1. Taxonomy (NCBI): domain Eukaryota; kingdom Metazoa; phylum Chordata; class Actinopteri; order Siluriformes; family Pangasiidae; genus Pangasianodon; species Pangasianodon gigas. The sequence continues at coordinate 11,107,587 of CM040475.1, forward strand.
TTAACCATTTAGGAATTATAGCCATTTTTACATAGTCCATCCATATTCACAGGCATAAAGGTTTTTGGACAAACTAACCTAATTATAAATATAAGGATTATTTTTAATATTTGAATGCAAATTCTTTGTGGTCATTGACTGCCTGAAGTCTGGAACCCATGGACATCATTTACATTCATGAAACCATCTCTTGATTGTAGACATTGACAATGATATGCCTACCTCCTTGAGAGTGTTCTTGACTTGGCTAGATTTTGTGAAGGGGTTTTCCTTCACCAAGGAAAGAATTCTGCGATCATCCACTTCAGTTGTCTTCCGTGGTCTTCCAGGCCTTTTGGTGTTGCTGAGCTCAGCAATGCATTCCTTCTTTTTAAGAATGTACCAAATTGTTGATTTGGCCACTCCTAAAGTTTCTGCTATCTCTCTGATAGGTCTGTTTTGTTTTTTCAGCCTAATGATGGCCTCCTTCACTTGCATTGACACCTCTTTGGACCGAATATTGAGAGTTCCCATGAACAGCTACCAAATGCAAATTCAACACTTGGAATCAATTCCAGACCTTATCCCCTTAATTCGTCCTGGAATAATGAGGAAACAGGCCACACCTGGCAAAGAAACTGCTTATCAGTCAATTGTCCAATTACTTTTGAGCCTATGAAAATGGAGGGACTATGTAAAATAATGGCTGTAATTCCCAAACTGTTAATGCAATATTTTTATTAAACACCTTGAATTAAAGCTGAAAGTGTACACTACAATCACATCTTGATTGATTAATTCCATTGTGGTGGTTTACAAAATTATAAAAATTGTCTCACTGTCCAGACACTTATGGACCTGACTGTATGTAGCTTATTGTTATGAAAAAGAAAAGACAAAGTATGTGTGACACTTTCTTATGTTTGCGTGGGAATGAGGAAACGGGAGGCAGGCTTAGAACAATTCAAAAGGGCTTTTATTCTCTTTTTTCCTGCCCGTGCTTTTCAGTCCTTTGTGTTTTACGGTCTCACTCAGAGACACACACAGTACAGTTCAGCTCAGCTCTCTCCCCGCATCCCTGCCACTCCCAGCTTTTATCTCCTCCACTGCCACTCACTGCAACACAGAATACTTAGTAGTACAACTACCCAAAGGAGCATGCTCCTCCGAACCACTCATTGCCTCCAACTCCGCCCTCCAGTCATAAACTGGTGCTTTACCACGTCCCCACTTCCACAAACCCACATTGCCTGCCTCAATTCACAAGTGAGAGAGGAAATCAGCTACAGCCCCCAGCCTGTGGACCACTTCGAACTCGAACGGCGATTTGGTCTTGGGCCTACATGCCGCATTTCCACCCATCCAGTTGCACACTCCTTTGGGTTTGCTGAGTCCTGCCCAACAGCACTTTGATGTTGAAAGTGCCACTGCCAGTCATTACTATAAATAATAATATCATATCAAATAGGCTGTGGCATAGGCAACATAGCGGCAGAGGATTCTGTATGAGTTGTTGAAATGCGGCCAGGGCTTTGAACAAACCAAAAGGAAGGGTGACAAACTGGTCTAAACCAAATGGAGTGGAAAAGGCCATTTTCTCACAGGATATTGGCGTCAAGGAGATCTGCCCTTAGTCAAATCCAGCGTTGAATAAAAGTGAGCCGCACCTAACCGATTGAGCAGTTCATCAATGCAGGGCATTGGATAAGCATCGAATTTAGACCATGTTCACCTTCCTAAAGTCCACATAGAAAAGGACCTACCTGTCGGCCTTGGGAACCAGGACCACCTGGCTGGACTAATCACTATGGGACTCCTCCATTACACCCATCTTGAGCATGGCCGTGAGCTCCTCCTGAAACACCTGTTTTTTGTGTTTGGGCAAACGGTAATGTCGTCTGCGTACCACCACCCCTGTGGGCGTCTCAGTGTGGTGTTCTATCAGATTATTGCAGAAAGGTAGTGGCCAAAACTGTCAGAAAAAAATGTCAGAAAACTACTCCTGCAGCTTGGCAACCTCTGTGATTTGGGACGGAGAGAATTGGTCTACATAGGGGACCAGAATGGATTGAGCTGTACGTTTAAGATTCACTTCCAGTCCCAGCTCCTCCTTCTCGAGAACCATCATTGCCAAAGCCACAGGGACAGCCTCTCTCCATGGTTTGAGGAGACAGAGATGGTATATTTGCAGTGCCCTGCCTCAATCTATTTACCTTACTTCATAGTCGAAATCCCTGACTCAATATTTGACCTCAAATGGCCCATGCCACTTTTGCGAGTAAAATTGCACTTTATCTCCCGGTGAAAGATCCCGCCTATTAAACAGCTGGGATTGATTGTGCCTGTAGCAAATTCTCGTGTGTTGGTTAATGCAATGTGTGGAGTTTTGCTCTCAGGTCAAGACATACTGAATTTCACTTTTACTTTGTGAAGGTCCTTCCACCCATTTTCTCAAGATGACTTCTAAGATGCCGCAGGGCTTGTGCCCATATAGCAATTCAAATGGAGTGAAGCCTGTGGAGGCTTACGGGACCACTAGTACTGCAAATAATAGGGCTCGACCCACTTATCCCAATTCTAATCATTATTGTGTAACTCCGAATCATATTTTTTGAGTGTTTGATTAAATTGCTCGACCAGGTCTTTTGTTTGCAGATTGTAAACGCTGGTATGAATCAATTTAATTCCTAATAGTTCATACAGTTCTTGAAGTGTGTGTGTGACATAAATATGGTGCCTTGATCAATCAGAATCTCTTTTGGGATTCCAACTCTGGAGATTATTTTGAAGAGTGCCACCTCAACATGCTGCATGCTGAGATTTTGCGAAGAGGCAAGGCTTCCATGTATCGTGCTGCATAATCCACTATAACTAATACAAAGCGAAGCCCTCATGCACTCCATTCTAATGGCCCAATGAGGTCTATCCCAATTCTTTAGAATGGGACCTTGATTAATGGAAGGAGTGCAGTGGTGCTTTTGTGGTGGTTGGTGGATTCATCAGCTGACATTCGTGACATGCCACACACCCATACCACCACCAGCATACATTGCAATGATGCCAGAAAAATTAAAAAAAAAAAAAAAAAAAGTTCCCAAGGGTAATTCCCCCGATGCGTGAGGGGGCTTGGACCTTCCCACCCTACAAGTTGTCCTGAGGCAATATCCCCCAAGCCGACTCTGTTCACGTCCCACATTGTGCTACTCTATTACAGGACTCATCCACACAAATTACCCTTAACAATGTTGGAAAGTCTGGCCAGTGGATGGGTGAGGCGAGGACTATCTGCAAAATCAGTGGATGGGTGAGGCGAGGACTATCTACTGCCTCTATTCTATGTTTTTGTCCCCGGAATTGAATGACAGGCAATAGTATATATTCATTCACATCCCCATGCACACACCTCATCTTCACCCGACATGCTCTATCCAGTGCCTCACCTTGAACCAAGTGTTTGTGAATTGAGGTTTGATTACACCCCAAATCCACCAACATGTGGTATGTACCCCCTGGAATACTCACAGTATTCCAGTATACACAGTGCTCCTCCAAACCACTGGAAATTACAGTTTTACAAATTACAGTAATTACAAATTACAAATGAACTATAAACTACCAGGGGAATAACAGAAACAACAGAAACTTGAGTAAACATGCAGCATCTTTATGCTTACTCTGTAATGTAAGTGGAATCAGGTTCTGCCAGGGAGTCAGAACTGAACACGTTGTATTGGCGCAGGAGAGAAAAAAACAAACAAAAAAAACAATTTAATCCCTTTCTAATGATCATCGCCATATTTGTAAATTGTTAGATTCTACACTTCGTTGTAGGCGTATGTAATCTTTTTAGGTCAAAATCTCCCTTTTTCTTTTTGGCTGAAAAACGAAAGAGCTGGTTTTTTTTTTTACCATTTTCATGCCAAAATATTTTGGTTGCATCCCTAATAATTAACTGATGTTACCTTTATGTGTGTCTAATATTAGCAAAGTCAAACACATGTTGAAAGATTTTATTTCAATTTAATGAACTCAAAATAGTCTCCATGTACCATGACAGAAAGCGAGTGCACCCTGTGAGTTAAAATCATGTGGGATTGGGAGAAAGGGGCGGGGCTTCCAGGCAGTGTCAGTTAATGTCAAAGAGTTGAAAATATCACACAGATCACTCCAGATTAATGTTTATTGGGGAGAAAAAGACTGCTGCTTATTTTTGAGTGATTTGTACTTGTACAAGTGTACGCTGATGTTAAACTGCAGAGCTTCTACACAAAATGTATAAAGGTTGGCATGAGTGGTAATATAATATAATGGGAGTACATGACACTAGATATGGTGGCAGTGTAATATTGTGTGGGGGCGATAAAATCATTATATCGCACACGCCTAATCCACAGATTTAATATTTTGCACATTTATTGCACCGGTTTATTTACTTTCATTGATAACAGTGTAGCCTAAAAAAGCATTAAAGCTGGAAATATAATTTGAAGTCTGTGTGTAGCTGTTAACTGAAGTGCGGTTTGGAGCATTCTTTGCTGTACAAATAAATCAGTGTTAAAATAGCAATGCCCTGATATATTGCTTTGAATATGGACAAGTCAAGTAGTCGACATCTTTTTTTAAATTACTGGTCAACTAGTAAAAATTTGTAGTCATGCAACCCCTAGCGTGTGTGTCTGCCACTGGTCTCCAGTGTGTGTTTGTTTTATCTCTGCTGTTTTAAGGCCTGATTGAATGACCAAATCCTGTGATTAACTGGATAAATAATGTCTGTCAATTGAATTACATAACTCGGTGGGGTAACGGCTGCGGAGCGCTATAACTACTTGATTTAGGACCAGACCACAGAAGACTATAATCGCCTCTGGTGAGAGTGGTAACAACAGTGGAAAAGAAGGGGAAAGAATCACTCTGACAACCAGGTAAGGTTGAAAACACAAAAAATGTGTAGTATTATTATTGTAACTTTGTGAAAAGATGATAAGGGGCAAATAAATTTAAAAATTCTGTGTTCTCTTGTTTCAGGTCAAAAGGGATTCTGGTTTCCCAGGTAAGTATTTGTTTTTTTTTTCTTTGGCGTTCACACTGGTTTAATATTTCTGTTGTCCAAGATCTTATGTACAGTTTCCCAAATTTAAGATCAGCGTTTCGATCAGTTCCACAGAACTATTAAGAGACCATCACTCCTCAGATGAATTGTGGTCAAAGTTCACAGAATCCAAGGAAACCAAGAAAATAGTGTCTTGATCCAGTTTATGGTGTAATTGGTCCAATAGGGAGAACACAATAAACAATCAGGAAAATTGTTTGTCCTACCGATATTGATTGACACACTTGACACTTTCTTTCAGTTTCACCAGGAAGGATCCGGTTGGTTGGCTTGCCAGTCCAAGCATTGCACCAGTACCTGGATACCTGCAAGGCAAGGACAGTTCTCCAGATACTCGAAGGAACTCTCTCTCTCTCGATTGAGGAAGAAGGAAGATGAAAGGAGAAAGCAACGATAGGAAGGGAAAGTCAAATATCAACTCACAACTGCATAACATTCAACTTACAACTCATTAAACATTTCAGTGACACATGCAGCAATACCAGTGTAACATATAACTTATGACTCTTACATAACTCTTGAATAAACATATATGACATAAAAAAATCACATTTCCACTGGTGTATTACAATATATGTATATATAATAATTTCCATTAAAATAATTGACTTTCAACTTCAACACATTGTTCGTCTAATCACTTTAGGGTTTTCTAAATTTTCTGAGCAACACGTGTGACCTAGCCCATGTGTGGCCAATACGCTCAATGCACCTACAGCATTAGCAAAACAGCATAAGTTGCAACAAAATGAAGAAACTTTAGCTAGTATGCACATTTAGTCCAATAATACCGTTACTAAACACACTTTGTTTGAGTTAAACACAGCATTAAAACACACTTTTCTCTTACATGGCACCAAATCCTTATTGTTTATCAACGAACAGCAGTTATACTGTCAGTATACATATATTTCAACACATATATTTCACTCTCTAAGTATGTATATATATATATATGGGATATCTTTTATATCACAATGAAGAAAATTGCTTTTACAAAGTGAACGTTTAGACTCCTCTGTTCAAAATTCTCAGAAGTTTCTTCACTCAAGTTTCTCCATTCCACGGTTTCTAAAGGCATCTGCACTCAGAAATGTCTACAGTCAAAGGTTTCTATATTTAATTTGTCAGTTTGAGCTCTATTTGCGTCGGAGCCCAAAATAGGCGATTGCTCTAGTTTGACTTCTGGCGCTTCTCTCTCACGCTGTCTAACGGCAGCCCGGAGGCAGGACTAACCTCCGGTTCCCTCCAATGAGCATCCTCACTCACCATGTTTCACATAAAGCCTTTATTTTAGCCAACGCAAAAATATAAATTATATTTTTATTAATCGCTTTTTAAATATCACATTTATAGTGACATCAGCATGGCTACTTATTATGTTAGACTTATCTCATCTCTTTTCACAGGATATTATTTTAACCTTTAGTGACCTGGATTACAATGTGAACAGCCTAATATAACCCCTCCCTCAGGTCTTCCATACAGTACGGTTTGACACACTCTGAAATGACTAGCAACTTAAAAGCTGAACTGTTATATCTACACAGCAAGGCCTGGCTGTCTCCAGAGATTTACAAACATCGCACTGACCGTAGCTTGCCACCCTCATTATGATCACTATGGCTTCTGCCAAAAACACTCTGATCTTGCAAACGTTGCCAATGATGGACACATTTCCTCTGTTTGGTCATCTTGGCATTGCTGCTCAGCAAGCTCTTGTGCTTGAAGCTCCAGTTCAAAGCTTCCATCTCTGGTAGCATATGCCAGACTATTCGAATTCAAATGTTAATAAGTTGCAAATCTCCTACCAGATTTTGAAATGATGTTTATCTACCTATTAGCGCTCTCTAAAAGCAATTAGGGCAAATACTTTAACAACATTATTTCTAAAAACTCCCATAGCCCCAACATTTTGTTTAATACAATTAATGCAATACTGAACCCTTTTGTCACAGCCATTCCAGAGGCAGCTGCTGAAACCTGCAGTATTCTTGAGACAATATAAGGTCACAGATTTCACCTCCAGCTCACAATCCTTCCAATTTACCTATTTGTTCTGCTTTTTTAAACCAGTTTGAGCCTGTGTCAGTGTCCTATGACAATTCAAATCTTACATACTATGAGGCCTACAACTTGTCCTTTGGATATAGTCCCCACACTTTTTATTCCAGTCCAGTTTTAGAGCACACCATAGCAATTGTCCCTTCTAAAGTATCCATTGATCTACTTTAAAAGATTCTGGTGCTGTTTCAATTTTACTGGACGTCAGCACTGCTTTTGATACAGTGGATCATACTACTCTTCTGGACCATCTTATGGTCTTACGGTTTGCCCCTTACCTTGAAGATAGTACATTTTCTCTGAGGACTGGTAATTTCTCTTCTTCCTCAGCAGCTATCACCAGTAGGGATGTTTTTTTTTGTACATGCTTCCTTGGGGCCATAGACTCCCTGTCAGCTCACATGACCAGTCTGGTCATTCACACCCAGCCCCCCCCCCCCCCCCCCCCCCCCCCCCCCCCCCCCCCCCATAAGTGTATGTATAAATAAAGTATATACAGCGCACTCAGGGTAAGCTCTCGAACTTGACTTATTAATATTTGCTATGCCCCTGGCGTGGCATGCCAGCAAAACCAGCTCACTCTGCACTTTTTCATCTCCACTCTAAGTCTACACTGGCAGCCTCACACACACACACACACACACACACACAGTGCTAGAAAACCAGAAATGCAGAGAAAGGTTATATAATTATATGTGGGACAACACGGCTCAGGTCTGCCACGTTAGTCCTTACCCCTCATCCCCAAACACCTCCTTCTCTGTGAAGACCAATGATAATCAACACCCCCACCTGCTACATGTAATGGGAAAAAGAAAGTACACCTTCCTTCACTTTTATGTTTTTATTTATCAGGGACTAAATAATAATTGTGTGGTCCTCACAAACATCTATAAACAAACATGTAACAGATTTCAATATGTAGTCATTTCTGAACTGTGTGTCCGTGTGTGACTACAAAAATATAGTCATTTTAAACACTTTTGAACCACTTTTTGATGATGTCAATTGCAGCCTAATTAGATTTTCCGCCATCTTGGATTTTTTCAAAAACTGTTTTTTCACTACTCCCTCACCAAATTTGGCTCACATCATCTTGAGACCTGTCTGAACAAAATTTATCAAAGGAAATTTGATATTTAAAACCGTTCTCATGTAAAATGCGCTAACATGCAAAAAATAGGATGTGAGGGTGTATCTCAGCAATGCATGATGTATCATCAGGAAACTTGATAAGTATCTTCAGGACCATGCCCTGAATGTACCTTGTGGTCAAGAACTATAACGACTTTTATTTTGTTCCTTATATGATTTGAAGAGTTTGTACTCAATTCACAGTTCTTTTTTTCTATAATTCCCTGGGGTATGCTGAAGAAACCAAGACCTGAAATTCAAGTGTCGACCATCTTGGAAATTCTTCCTGTTGACCATCTTGGATTTTGTCAAAAACTGGTTTTTTTTTTTGCTGCTCCTCCTACAAATTATGCCCAATGAACAGCAAAGTTGGCATACATTATATTCAGACCAACCTGGACACAATTTATCAGAAGAATGTTGATATTCCAAAAAGTTTGCCCGTAATGTGCCAACAAATCTGACAGCGAAGCCACCAAACAGGAAGTGAGGCTGTAACTCAGCAACGACCTTGCACACTGACACAAATCTTGGTAGGCATCTTCAGGACCATGCTCTGAGGCTATACAACAAATTTTGTGACAGCGCCACTTACTGGTCAAAAGTTACAATAACATGCTGATAATGCTTCCATCTAACAGCCATTTTTGCTACTCCTCCTCCAAATTTTGTCACCAAATTTGGCTCACTGCATATTGAGACCTGTCTGAACAAAAGTTATCAAAGGAATTTTGATATTCAAACCTGTTGTTGTGTAACGCCCTGGCAAATGCAAAAAATAGGATGTGAGGGTGTATCTCAGCAACACCCTGCATCTATGTATCATCATGAAACTTAATAAGTATCTTCAGGACCATGCCCTGAATGTACCCAAGACATTTTGTGTTCTCCAATCAACACCAAATTTGGCACACATCATCTTCAGAGTAAGCCTCACAAAAGTTATCAAAATGATTTTGAATATTCCAAATGGTTTGTCTGTAATGGGCCAACAAATATGTCGGCGAAGCCGCCAAACAGGGATCCTCCAAATTTCCTCCAAATCCTCCACATCATCTTGACACCTGTCTAAACAATGCTGCAGCAATGCCACCCTGCTGCCCATTTGTTCATCTAGACCTTTCCTCCTACAGTCAGAGAATTCCACCACTGTCCGTGGTAAAAACATACACATCATGAGTGAAACTATACATCACTCTTGAACCTCTTTGCCAAAAGTTATAGCTCTGCTTTCCTGTAATTGATTAGGCAACAATTGTAGCATGTCTGTGAATGTGTGGCTCACTGAGTCTGGGTGCCTGGCCCCCGAAAATTAATTATTATTATTCTGCTTCTTCTTCTTTCGCTCTTGAAGTCTATGGCAGCCCATAGAACCATACATAGGAAAGTTATGAAATTTAGTACACAGATAGGGGACAGTCTGAAATGTTACCATAGCAAATTTGAGGTCGCTATATCAAACCCTCTAGCACCACCAACAGCTCAAAGATGCACTCATGTTTATGCTAATAACTTTTGAACCACAAGGGCTAGACACAAAATTCTTTTTTCATCTGATTCCTTCCTTTTCTGCTATTTTGACAAACCTATTTTTTTTAACTCGTCCTAGACGCTTCATCAGATCTTCACCAAATTGGACTCAGATCATTGTTAGATCATGCTGGCAAAAAGTTAATAAAAGCTTTTTGATGACCAAACCGTTCTCAAATAACACGCGAACAAATTCGACAATGAGCATGCCGAAATAGAAGTGAGGCTATTTCTCCATAACGCTTTAGCGTATTCAGGCCAAACGTAGTATATGTCATAACCATCATGACTTGAGGGTACCTGCACAGTTTCAGAACAGAGCCACCTAGTGCTCATGAGATATAAAAAAAGCATATTTATGCTTTTCTGACTGTTCGTCCGATTTTCACCAAATTCGACTCAGATCATCTTCAGTCCATGCCAGCAATAATTATGGATTTCGTGTTGATAGACCAAACTGAACTGTCAGTCCAACTGACTTAAAAATTGACATGCAGTGTCTATGTCTATGTCCATCATTGTCCATGAGGACAATTGTGTATCTTAAATACATGACCGCCATCTGCCAATCACATTTCAACAGTTTTTAGACAAGGTTACCAAAGACTGATCAAAACAAAACACTTTGACATGTTTGCCTTGAGAGGTCTGTGCAAAATTTGAAAAAAAAAAAAAAAAAAAGAAAATCGGTCACCAGGAGGTGGTCACATTATACATAGGTGTTATTTGTTTTATATAATGTTGTCTTTTAGAGAAACACAAGGATCTGAGGCTGCAGCTGTGCAACTCTTTGATATATTGTGATGAAAGTTTATGTAAACATAATGCTTATAGCTTTCTGAATTTCATCCAATGGCCATGAATCTCACCTCTTTCACTTCCTTAGGTCCTACAAAAACCAGTGATATACATTTTTCTACAGTAGGCCATTTTGTCTGTACGCCATTTTGAGTCATGTCAAAAACCTACTTTTTCAGAGTCCTTCTAGACCATTTATCCAATCTTCACCAAATTTCACATAGATCACCATCAGAGCATGCTGGAAAAAAATTGATATCTCAAATATCTATATAATGCATAGTCAAAGTTGACATAAGCACCGCAGAGTGTTTTATGCAATATCTTGGCAACACTACTGCCTATTGCACTGAAACTTGATATGTAAAATCATGACCATGCTCTGATGCTTGCTTAGTTCCTTACTTTGTCTCTGTTGTGCTTGGTAATCATTACCTTTGTATGTCAGACTCTGACATTCTGCTGTCTTTGGTAATGCTGTCTATACTTTGCTCACTCCATTCCTCACTTCTTTTCTCAGAATTGCACTCTTCCTCAGCTGGCTCATATTCCCCATTACTGTTGTCACTGTCAGTGTTACTGCACTCTGACCCACTCCCTTCTGGAATCTCTTCAATCACTTTATAATGTGATATGGATGATGTATACTGCCCCTGTTTGAAAAAACAACACACACACACACACACTCACACACATATATATAAATAAAAAATGAAATAAAACAATCAAGATGTGATCGAAGTGTAGACTTTCAGCTTTATTTTATGAGGTTCCACAAAAATATGGCATTTACCATTTAGGAATTACAGCCATTTTAAGCAAAGAACTTCCATTTTCAGGGGCTCAAAGGTATTTGGACAATTGACTGACAAGAAGTTAATTGACCAGGTGCGGTCCATTCCCTCGTTACTTCAAGACAAATGAAGCAGATAAAAGGTCTGTAGTTGATATCAGGTATTGAGTTGGCATTTGGCAGCTGTTTGACTGGAGCTACCAATATGAAGTCTAAGGAGATCTCAGTGCAAGTGAAGGAGGCTATCATTAGGCTTAAAAAACAACATAAATCTATAAGAGAGATAGCAAAAACCTTAGGTGTGGCCAAATCAACAGTTGGGTACATTATTAAAAAAGAAAGAAAGCACTGGTGAGCTCAACAAAACTGAAAGGCCTGGAAGACCACAGAAGACAACTAAAGTGGATGATCGCAGAATCCTTTCCTTGGTGAAAAAAAAACCCTTCACAACATCAACAGAAGTCAAGAATACTCTGGAGAAGGCAGGCGTATCATTATCAAAATCTACAATCAAGAGACGCCTTCATGAATGTAAATACAGAGGGTTTACAACAAGGTGCAAACCACTGGTAACATTCAAGAACAGGAAAGCCAGATTTAGACTTTGTTCTGGAATAAGATTCTTTGGACTGATGAAACCAAGATTAACTTGTACCAGAATGATGGGAAGAGAAAAGTATGGTGAAAGAAAGGAACAGCTCATGATCCAAAGTATACCAATTCTGAGTTTCCTCCCTGGAGATGCTTCGATCACATCTTGATTGCTTTATTTCAAATCCATTGTGGTGGTGTATAAAGGCAAAATCACAAAAACTCTCATTGTCCAAATACTTCCAGACCTGACTATATATATATATATATATATATATATATATATATATATATATATATATATATATATATATGGGCCATTCTTCAATTGGAGTGACAAACAAGACTTGTTTTTTTAATAATAAAATGTATTGCTTTGTATTTAAAATTTGTTTAATATGCTACATCCTGTAAAATGGAAGCTTAAGGACATTTTGATTTTTAAGTAATTTTAATCAAATACTGCTGACACAACCCCTTATGTCTGTGGTGTTACCAATATTTCTTGTAAAAGATATTTTATCTCAATGAGTTTTGTATCCTGGTTAAATAAAGGTTACATACATTTGAAGTAAAATTCTGGTTTCTTCTAAAATTGCAACTTTAGGGAATGATTAAGAAAAATAAATAACTTTAACGATTCAGTTTAATTACTTTATTACAGTTTCAGTTTTTCAAAGAAATGTGTTTAATTGTTCATCTTGGCCCCTATTTCCACCAAAGGAGAATAGTTTTCTTTTTTATTTTGACATAAATAAAAAAAAAGGACATGAAAAATGGTCTGTGGTACCTTTATAGTGTTTAATCTAAAAGGTTAAAATCACTTTAAGGTCTGAAAACATTTAGATTAGAACATTAAATAGCTCTGAAGGAAAGATTTATTGCATAAAAAGTGTAATAATTAAAGGTTTATTAATCAAAATAATGAAATTCATCATTCATCAAGATTACAAGAAGAATCTGATAAAATCTGATAAAACTATATATATATATATATATATATATATATATACATAAAGGTGTAATCAGTATTATCTATTTCAATAAAGAGAGAATTTATTGCAATGTGCCTCTAGGTGCATTCTTTATTAGCAGTATCACTATTTCTTTGTTTTAGATTTCAAAGTGTTTTTGAAGGTATTCCCAAATGCCATGCTTGATCTGAACAGACATTTTGTTGAAAGGTAGTGGCTCTGGGATGAAACAAATCACTAGATCAGATCATCACTATACCACTGTATTTCATCTTTGGGGCTCAACCAAAAAACTTGTTTATGCTGTTCCTGTGCATACATTTGATTTTGATGTTGTGGTACTCTGCTTCCTGAATGATACCAGGGTATGGCTGTTCATCATAATTAAGAACACACCACTGCCCAATGTGTTTACTGTCTATGACCACTGGATGAAGTGAACAAGCTGATGATGATTGCTCAGTTCTTGCAAGATTATCCTTTTTTTTTATGCTAACACATACCTCTTGGAGTGCATAACATAGGCAATCATACAGTACACACTTTTCCTCCTTGGACTATCTGAACTTGATGGTGTTTCTGGTGAAGTCAAGGCTCTCAGTTTTGCTCTTTCTTGTCCTGTATTCCACCTTACATGCTTGCTATTTCTTCCCTGCTGCTCTCTTTCCTCTCTCTGAGAGATCTATTCTCAGTCTTTTTTTGCACTCATTGTTTTTTAAATAGGTCTGCTGTTTCTTTTGCAGGTACTCTGCACTTTGAACTGGGTCTGCATCTCTATGCTGAATATAAAGACACTGTTTTTCAGCAGCAGTTAATCTTGCCATACCTGACAAGAGTGATAAAATTATATGATTATGAATGTCCTAAGGTAAAATTTATACTTTTATTAAAAATACAACATTTCTGGTTGTATATTGTCTGTGGAGTTACTATATAGTCTGTGGTGTTACCACGAAAGACAGTAGCAACATAGACAGTAACAACACAGACAAATTAGCACAAATCTAGACTTTTCTAAAAGGGAGGCTGCCATCATGATGATTTCAAGATTTCATGACTTCAGGGGACATTTTGGAAATAAGACTGTATTTATCAAAATTTAGATTAAAATATGTCAGATCTGCAAGTTATCAGTATAACACCGCAGACTCTAATAGTGTGACACATGAAATTGTCAGAAATTTAGCAAAATTTATGAAAATTAATAAGACAGAATGAACTCACCATGCACCCCTCAGATCAAGCATCACCTGCAATGACCTTTACACACAGGAAGTAGTCCAAATAGAATTGCCCCTTTTCTTAAAGGGGTGACATCCATTGTTGTAACACCACAGACATGACGTTGGGGGACACAACTTTTTCTTAAAATATAACAAAATACGTATTAAAAAAAACAATTTAATTAAATTGTACATGTTAAATAAAATCTATATTCACAATATAACCACTTTATTTGTGTTAAAAATGTTATATGGTTGCAATTACATCCCAGGATACAGATTTTGTTACACATAAAATCTCTCAAACTGAATTAAATATGTATTTTAAAACAAAAATGTAAGGGTGCACAAACTGTTTTCACCCTACAGAATCCAAATATGCAAACATTTTATGATTTATTTGTATTTAAAGTTTATTTCCACTGTTGCAAATTGCAAAGGAACACCACTTGCCACCGTAAATGAAGAATGACCTATGTGTGCATTTTGTCATATTTTCTTCTAACAGAGTATGATGTACTGATCAAGTTTTATGTTTGTAAGACCTACGTTTTGGTCTGCATGATATGTTTTAGCAGAGAAAAAGAAGAAGTAGAAAAAAAGAAAAATCCTAAAGAAAACGATAGGCTCCCTAAAAATCCTAATAAAAACAATAAGATTCCAGCACCTTCAGTGCTTGAATCACTAAAAAATCAAGTAATATATCAAGCCATAAGGATGAGCATGAAAGGGAAAGAACGTTGTACAGAATTCTCAACAGTTACACACAGCTATGGCACACCAACCCAACATTTGGCTTTGGCTAGTGTCTTGAAACTTCTTAGATGAACAAACAAATGCAATGTAATCATGTCTCATTTGTAATGTTACATATGTTTAATGACATGTATGGCAGTCATTTTAGTGCAATGACATATTTATGGGTGGCATTCTTGTACAATGTAGAACATATGTGCTTAAATATACATGTATTTATTCATTACATTGCCCTCTGTCCTGACAGTGTTCAGTGTGTATTCAATGAGTTCTGTAGCAGTGGCAGTTACTGTCATCAATATGCTTTCTTCTCGCTCTCATTAGCCTAACCCATTTCATCTGTTTTTTTTTACTGAATATATAAATTGTATTATTTGTGAGAAAGTCTGTAACCTTGCAGTAGTTTTATAAAATTGCGTTATCCAACTGGATGAAGACAAAATAACCTCAGTTATCCTTGCTACTTCATACTTTATATATGAAACCATTTTGCATCTAAACCACTATGCGTTAAACTACCTAATAACTGCAGTTATGAAGGCAATCCTGTCAGCTATGTTTATTCTGTGTTTTTATACCATAGCCCACAGCATGGTTGAATTCTGAAATCAGTAGGCGTGCATTAATTTAACAACAGCTCTGACAGTAGGCCTGGCAGTAACATAAACTCTAGGTTTATATTATTGCACTCCTATAGTAACATCTCATATACAGCGTCTTGTACAGCAAACAAGCCAGATGATCTAAGGTTAATAATTGTCCTGGCTATGCCAGTTATTTTTGTTATGTAATCAAGAGACCTCTTGTAGTCGTATGAGGTATAGAAGGAAAATTAGAGGAAGTGACTTCATTAGTAAGAGACAATGACCCAGCAAGTTAATCGGAAGTATGCAGGAGGCCGCTCACGCTATGGGCATTATTTAATCCAAGGATATCCTCTGTTTAAAGTTACTGATAAGGCATTCCCTGTAAGTTATCCAGTTACCCAAATGGAAAATATTTCCCAAAATAGCACCCAAAGAACACCAAAAGCTTATGGAGTTAAGTGATTTGCTCTCTGAAATAGAATATGCGAAGCAAGAAGGATACTTGCCAGGGCTGTCATACGTTGATACTGCCAGGGGAGTAAAACCCACAGTAGTAGTGCTTCCCTATGGGCTTCAAGAAAAATGGATGATGGAAGGCTCTCACTACAAGTAGGAACAAAGAGTTGCTTTTTCACCGTTCTCTGTCTTTGCAGAGTTTCTACACAGACAAGCTAAAGCTCGCAATGACCCTAGCTTTCATCTCACCTCAGCTTTCATAATGCACATCAGCCCTCGCA
This sequence comes from Pangasianodon gigas, assembly GCA_022758105.1. Classification (NCBI taxonomy): domain Eukaryota; kingdom Metazoa; phylum Chordata; class Actinopteri; order Siluriformes; family Pangasiidae; genus Pangasianodon; species Pangasianodon gigas. Next base: position 11,123,863 of record CM040475.1, read on the forward strand.
GGTCACTAGTATGAAAACGTACATTCTTAAGAGTGGCAGGCCAAATAATTTTCCCATGTCTGAAAGCCATTTGTCCTCTGTGCAACACATGTCTTTCAGCAGCAGTCTTTCTAAGAATCACTTGAAAGGGGTCAACAATGAAGACATTGGTCAGTCAGTGTTTTGCCAAACCAAGAATGACAATAAACTTGCGCCTTCAGCGGAAGACCTCAGATTTCTCAGGATAATGGAGAATGAGTTCTTCCAAGATTCCACAAACAGTTGGGTAGCCCCACTACCATTTCAAAGCCAGGGCAGTGTTTGCCTAATAACCGACTATATGCCATGAGTCAATTCAAGGCTCTGAGCCACACACTCAAGAAACATCCAGAAATGAAAGCTCACTTCACTGAATTCATGTAGAAAATATGAGATAGCCACCAAACAGAGCTTGCTCCTCCAGTACAAGAAGGCAAAGAGTACTGGTATCTGCCCTTCTTTGAAGTGTACCACCCACAAAAACCTAATCAAATACATGTGGTTTTCGACTCTAGTGCCAAGTTTGTTAATGATATACTACTCTCCAGGCCAAACATGAACAACAGCCTGTTGGATGTTCTTTTGAGATTTAGGAAAAACCCAGTAGTGATTACAGCTGACATCCAGCAGATGTTCCACTGTTTCCTGGTGCGCGAGGACTGTAGAGATGTTCTGTGTTTCGTAGGGTATCAAGACAATGACCCAGAAAGGGGTTGTCGATTACAGGATGAGGGTGCATGTGTTCAGAAACAGCCCCTCACCTGCGGTGGCTATCTATGGGCTGCATAAAGCGGCTCAAGAGGGAGAAGATGAGTATGGCACAGATGTGCGCCACTTCATTGAAAGAGATTCTACATGGACGATGCCTTGAAGGCAATCTCGACTGTGGAGGAAGCCATTGAAATCCTCACAAGAACAGCGAAAATATTAGCAGCTTCAAACCTTAAGCTGCACAAAGAGGCCTCAAACAAAACTGAGGTGTTGGATGTGTTTCCAGTAGAAGACTGAGCCAAAGACCTCCAGAATCTCAGTCAGAATCTCAGGCTGATCATGGTTCACATTTAGTCCCTATTTTGAAGGATTTGGCAGACACCCTTATCCAGAGCGGCTTTCATTTATCTCATTTATACAACTGAGCAGTTGAGGGTTAAAGGCCTTGCTCAAGGGACCAGCAGTAGCAGCTGGGATTTGAATTCACTACCACATGGCTTACACGTGGGGAGGTCATGCAAGCAGTAAGAGGTGGGCAGTACTATTTACCTGCTTATGTACAAGGGCAGTTCACATAGAGGTTGTGGAAGAAATGAGTTCTTCAAGCTTCATTAATGCGCTGAGACGCTTCTTTGCACTGTGTGGTCCAGCCAAACAACTACGCTCAGACTGTGGCACCAATTTCATTGGCGCGTGTAGAGAAATGGGGATAAGCACTCCTGGGAAAGACAATACAATGCAAGAGTTCTTAAAGGCCAGAGGTGCACTTGGACCTTTAATCCTCCTCTCTCCTCACATATAGGTGGACTGTGGGAGTATATGATTGGAGTAGCACATTGCATTTTGGACCGTATGTTAGTAGTACCGTATGTAGTAGAGCAAGACATACTCATGAAGTGTTAACTACATTCTTAGCTGAGGTCATGGCCATAATGAATGCACGCCCTTTGACAACTGTCTCATCTGATCCTGGAGAATCCTCACATTCTAACACCCTCTATGCTGTTAACCCAGAAAACAGGCACATCTTCCTCACCTCACAGTGACATTAGCCCAGGGGATATGTAAAAATGCCAGTGGAAACATGTTCAATTGCTGGCTGACGAATTCTGGTACAGATGACGCAAGGAGTATCTGAGTACTCTGTAATGTCATTAAAAATGGCCACATAAAGAACTTGATATCAAAAAGGGAGATGTAGTCCTTCTTAGGGAGAGCCAAGCTAGAAGGAACAAATGGCCTATGGGCATCATAGGAAAAGCTGTTCCTAGCAAGGATGGGATGATAAGGAATGCTGAAGTGAAAGTCGTTAAACAGGGTCTGACGAAGATCTGCTACAGACCTACCTCAGAAATGGTCTTCCCCAACCTAAAGGTTCATTACTGGGTTTGCTGTCTCAGAGATGCCAAGTGGGGAGTGTCCTGGCTCTGCCAGTTATTTTCATTATGTAGTCAAGCGACCTCTTCTGGTCATATGAGGTATAGCAGGAAAATTAGAGGAAGTGACCTCATTAGTAAGAGACAATGACCCAGCCAGTTAATTGGAAGTATGCATGAAGCCGTTTGCCTTATGAGCATTATTTAATCCAAGGACATCCTCTGTTTAAAGTTATTGATAAGGCATTCCCTGTAAGTTATCCAGTTTAGTCATGGTTCATGATTGTGTGCATTTTGTGCAGTAGAAATTGTTTGATGTTACTTTGTTTGTGAAATTGTTTGAAAATGTTTGATGTTATTTAGAACAGCGTGCTTCTAATTATCAGTCTGATGCATATTTTCTCATTGTTAAACATGAGATACTGTTTTATAGAAGTAATTTCACATCTTTGGGAGTGTAGTTCATAAATTGCAGGTGGATACAGTAATTTACCAGATCTAAAGCATTTTGTTATGCTCACATGTAACATGTGCATATGTGCATATAACTTATATCTGTGTATGTATTTGTATTTTCAGTTTCACAACATACGATAAAGTTACACTCTCAACATCATCCCATGGTTCCGGGAGTCATTGTGTGAAGGTGTTAACTTGCTGGATAGTTGAATGAGGATTCAATGAGGCCAGTACAATAGTAAACAGATTTTTTATGTGCTGTTTTTTAACAAAGGAAAATATATAATCAATGATATGGTGAAGCTTTCTGTTAGAGAGTCTCCAGTGACAGTGCTTTGTAACAGTCAGTCAGATTCCCGTTTCCCAACATAGGAAAGTCTAGACTATACTACTGCAACTACACAAAGTAGTAGAAAACTATACAAAGTGGTAGTGATGTTCCCTTATATGTAAGGAAAAAACTGTTAAGGTGTAAGTGGCACTCTAGGAAGTGAGCTTTTATGGCCCTTTAAGTGGCCCTGTTCCTTTACCACTGCCATCCTCTGTTTCTATAAAATGAACTGTAAAAATAACAAGCAAAAGTACACTGCTCTTACATGATCTAAGACTTTCCCTAGTTCTTGAAGCACACCTAACCAGATACAACTAAATACCAAATCTAAGGCATTGAAATCTAAGAGTCAACCCCAAAGCCTTGGAGTTGATTCCACAAGCAAATTATATGCCTCACTTGCACATATGGCAAGCAAAATGATTTAGCATTGAAGTGTTTCAGTTAGTGAAACTTGTGGATATTTATTTGGCCTTTATTTTGAATTTGTCTGCCTATCAAGTTTATAAGTAATTTGTTGAAGTGTCTGCATTGGACTAAAAATAAAGTGTTCTAATCTAAATAAAGTGTTACCAAACTTTTTACTTTCTCAAATATTATACCAAAAACCTTTCAGCAGAATAGAGCATGGTTAACTCCTTTACAACCAAAATGGCTGATCTCATAATAATAATAATAATAATAATAATAATAATAAATGACCGTATAATACTGAGGTCAGTCTAATGTGAAAGCAAAAGTTAGTAAAAACAAAACAAAACAAGGGAGTGAAACCAGTGCTAGCAGTATGATGAAATGCTAAAATAAAAGGTGTCTGATGAATATTAAGTATTAGTGAGTTTCAGATCTTGATATGACAAGCACATATGCTGATTCACATTCTAAAAGATGGATATTAAAAATGTGAATGTTCCACAATGATCTTGAACCCTGCTGTTAATTGCAAGCCCTGTGTATCCCAACACAACAGTGGCTTGGTGAAAATGGTTAGCAGCATTTAGAGTGTTCCCATGGAATCTTCTTGTTTGGTTTAATGAGGCAGCATTTCCTAGCTTGTAATTGGGGTGTGAGGAAGCAGTGAGTGGTTTACCACACCTCTGGACTCACTTCCTTTCAAAGAAGTTCTATAGTATAATTGGTAAATGGCTCAGTTATTCAGTTTTAATATGCACAGACAGATGTGCAGAACATGAATTGGTACTTGAGTCACAATTTGTTTAGTGTTTGGTTTTGGGTTGTGTCAATCCTACTTAATGTTAGCTTAGTCATATTTGCTGCTTTTATTGTTTCTGTGTATGTGCATCTGCATATACTGCATGTGTAGCAATGCCACATATTGTTTATTATACTTGTGTTGGACTATTTAATTAATTTTAATGAGTGTCCACAAGTATTTTACCTATTAGTCTACCCCATTTATTATGTGTTTGGTCCTGCTTCACATCATGATAAGGGCTAGGTGTGGTCATTTTGAAAATGACGTCACCACGTCGCTGTCTTTGGAACACGTCGCCATGGAGATGACGTCACACGTATATAAGGAAGTAGCAGATGCTACTTGAGGGAAATTACTCTCACGGAGTTGAGCACCATTAAAAAAAAAACGTTTATGAATTACTATCGGTTTCGCCCTGTGGAATTGTCTCTTTTGGAATACCGGTTCTTTGTCAACTTTTAGTGCACAATGGTGTTTACTGGAGGGATTCACTCACGGGAACACGGACACTGGTGATGTTGATCTGGATGTACCGTTTGTTTGGGTATATTTCAGAACGGGGCATTTTGGATATATACACTGATCAGCCATAACATAATGACCACTGACAGGTAAACTTCGGTTCTCGAAGTTGATGTGTTGGAAACAGGAAAAATGGGCAAGCGTAAGGATTAGAGAGACTTTGACAACGGCCAAATTGTGATGGCTAGATGACTGGGTCAGAGCATCTTTAAAACGGCAGGCCTTGTGGGGTGTTCCCGGTATGCAGTGGTTAGTACCTACCAAAAGTGGTCCAAGGAAGGACAACCGGTGAACT
>CM040475.1:11133610-11143916 GCA_022758105.1 Pangasianodon gigas
GGAGGAACTCTGTAAAAAATGGCTGTAATTCCTAAACGGTTAATGCAATATTTTTGTTAAATCCCTTGAATTAAAGCTGAAAGTCTACGCTTCAGTCACATCTTGACTGCTTCATTTCAAATCCACTGTGGTGGTGTACAGAGGCAAAATTACCAAAACTGTGTCACTGTCCCAATATTTATGGACCTGACTGTATATACGTATATATATATATATATATATATATATATATATATATATATATATATATATATATATATATATATATATATATATATATATATATATAATATATACACATACAGTACCAGTCAAAGGTTTGGACACACCTTCTTATTCAATGGTTTTTCTTTATTTTTATTGTTTTCAACATTGTATATTAATACTGAAGACATCCAAACTATGAAAGAACACGTACGGAATTATGTAGTAAACAAAAACGTGTTAAATAACCCAGAATATGTTTTATATTCTCAATTCTTCAAAGTAGCCACCTTTTGCTTTGATGACAGCTTTGCACACTCTTGGCATTCTCTCAGTCAGGCCCCCCCAACAACAGTAAGAAGCTGTAGTACAAGCCTGGAAAAGCATTACAAAAGAAGAATGCAACAATTTGTTGATGTCAGTGGGTCACCATCCCTTGCAGTTACTGCAAGCAAGGGATATGCAACCAAATATTAAGTGTTATTTACTTTAAGACTATCTCTTCCTATAATTTTGTTCACATAAAATTGGGTGGTCTGTCACCAAAGATGCCATGTTCTAAGTAGTTTAATACATCTACATCTATATATCAGGAAATGAAAGCTGAAATTCTGAGCTATCATTTCATTTTAATTTTTTGATCTCAAACCCAAATGTCTTCAGTGTATAGCAAAGCAGCAATGTGACGAGCAGCAATGTGACAAGTACCAATGTTTTTGTAACGATCCTGTCCTAACTGGTAACAACATTTGGAAGCTTGCAAGTCACATCGCTGCTTGCAGAGTATGAGATACAGTTCCCTCTGAAAGTATTGGAATGGTAAGGCCAATTCTTTTGTCTTTGCTATACACTGAAGACAGTCTTCTCTTCAGGAGGTGAAATGCATGCTCAGTTAGGTTAAGGACTAGTGATTTGCCAGTCTAAAACCTTCAACTTTTTCCCCTGATGAAGTGTTTTTTTGTGTTGGCAGTGTGTTTTGGGTCAATGTCTTGCTCCATGATGAAGTTTCTCCCAATTAGAATGCTTTCTCTGTAAATTGGCAGTAAATTGTAAATTGGAATAGCAACAATTTTCAAGAACTGTTTTGATTGTAGACTTTTGCCTACTGATGAATTTTCAAGCTTTGAGGTGCAGCTTTTCAAGGTTGATTTTTCTACCTCCTTGCTATGTGCACTGGTTTACAGACCACCTAAATTTAATAAAGACTTCATCCAGGAATTTTCTGACTTTTTGTTCGCTGTGGTGTCACACACTGATAGACTTCTGGTTATAGGTGATTTTAACATACATGTTTGTTGCCAGTCAAAACCCTTGGTAAAAGAGTTTTTATGTCTCATTGACTTTTTTAACCTTGTTCAATCTGTCTTTGGACCTACACATCAGAAGGGTCATACTTTTGATTTGGTGCTATCATTTGGTTTTTCTGTGGCAAACCTTGAAATATGTGATGTTGCTATTTCTGATCATTGTCAAGTTGTTTTTGAATCTGTGCTGTTATGTCCATTGTTCAAATCCTATCACCCACCGTGTTATTTTAGACGTCTTAATTCCTCCACTGCCAGGTTTTTCAATTATGTCTATGTAGGGCAGTGTATTGTGTTGTCCACAAGATGTTGCTATGACACTGTTGTGTTAGGGCAGATTTAAGTATCTTTAGCGCTGTTTGAGCCTCTTGATGTACCGTAGTGTTGATACGTGTGTAGTGCGCCATCTTTTCTTCAGTTCATGTTATCAACACTATAGGTAAGTCATGTTAACAGTAGTGGAAATTTCAATTTAAAATATCTTTGTTGTTATCACTCTAAAGTTCTGTCTATTGAGATATTTTGTGTTCTAAACTGCTAAAGACCTAAATGCAGAGTAATATGGAGAGTTAAAATGTTTTTCTTTTGAGCGTGATTAATACGGGGTGGCTGATGCAGAGCTATGTATGATAATATAAGCAGCGAGAGTTTGATATTGAATTGAATGTGCATTAAAATGTACTTTACTAGATTAAAACAGATTAGTTCAGTTAGATTAAGTTGAGTTCATATTATCAACACTATAGATGCCGTGCTGTGGAATAAACGGTCAAGCCACGATCCCGAACCCCTCTGTGTCCGCGTCTCCTCTCTACCACCACCCACGAACACAACACAGCACAGAGTAGCAGCAGCGGTGCTAGAGGCTAGTAAGCACGCAGAGAGAGAGAGAGAAAGGGCTACATCTTTGGTGCCGTGACCCGGATCGTGGCACCGCTAGACTTTTTGTTTTTGTTTTTTTTTTGTTTTTTTTGCCTAGATTCAACATCTAGATACAATCCAATTACACTGCCATTTAACCTGCTTGCACATAGTAAATACACATTTACATTCTCCAATGTCGCAGCCCTATGCAAACTCAACTCAAAACATGCAGTGCTAATTTTCCAACACATCCAGTCTCCTACCGCCAGCTGAGCATGCCACAAATGACCCACCATTGCCCTTAGAACGACATACTCCACCACCCCCTATGAACTCGCTCCATGCTGACCAGTACGTGATGCCAGCTCTACACATCATATTTCCGTTGAGATGCCAGCTACGCAGCAGTCGCTCAAACCCCATCCAGTTGCATCACCATATCCAGCCCAGCCGACTAGGCCTGGCCCCCAGGCTTACTCTATTTATTCGTATCCCCCTTCTGTGCTTGCACCGAGTCTTCAGAGCCCGCCAGCGGCGAATATTACAGTTAAGCATGTAACTGCTGGGCAGGCCCTTCAAGTGTATTCCCCCAAAGCTACATTTCACACCACTCCAGGTCCAGGCTATGGTGGAACCACCCCGTTGCACCCATCTGCTAATGCATGGGTTCCCGGCATAACTCTATACAGCCCTCAGGTAGTGTTAGACCAGGCAGCCTCTGATGCTCCTCTTGAACTGTTTCCTCAACAAACCCCAATTCCCCCTTCCCACCTCAACATGCATGTTGATGCTCTCTCTCAAACTGCCCCTCCACCTACATCTGCCAGCCAATCGGCCCACCCACATGTGACACAGTTCAGGCCTCCTGCTTGAGCAGTCGCCACCCAGTACCTTCCCATGGCAGCCCATGGTGGTTTCATGCAAACTCATCAGGTGAAAAATGTTCAAGTCGGTTTTTAGGTTTGGTGGGTTACTATAGGAGGTATGTTAAGGGCTACTCTAACTTGGCTGTTCCGTTATACCGCCTCACCTCCGGTGACCCTAGAAAGAAGAAAAGAGGGACCCAGAAAAGCCCAGGCCTTGACCAGCCATTTCTGTGGACTGCTGAATGCGAGGAGGCCTTTCAGTCTTTAAAAGAAAAGCTGATAAGTGCACCAGTGCTAGGCTATCTGGACTACAGTCAGACCTTTCTGCTGCAGACCGATGCCTCAGGAATGGGGCTTGGTGCTGTGCTAGTACAGGTCCAAGATGGGGTGGAAAGGGTTATTGCGTTTGCGAGCAGAGGCCTGAGCCCACCCGAAACGAGGTATCCGGCACACAAGCTTGAGTTCCTCGCTCTCAAGTGGGCTGTGACGGATAAGTTCCATGATCACCTCTATGGACGCAAGTTCTCTGTTCTGACAGACAATAACCCTCTGAAATATGTAATGACCTCAGCCAAACTCGACGCCACAGGTCAGCGATGGGTTTCTCATTTGTCCATATTTGACTTTGACATCCAGTATCGGAGGGGACAGGATAACTCCAACGCTGATGCCCTCTCGCGTATATCCAATCAGGAGGTGGCGGAGACCCTGCGGTCCTGCCCGCAGCAGTTGAGGACTGGTGGACCGAGACATGAGGAGGCACAAACCACCCAGGAGCCTGAGGAGGTCTCAGGCGAGGACGCAGTTGTTATGGAGGAGCCTGAAAGTGGTCGGCCACTGGAGCCCAGTGAGGTGTATGTGGATGTGGGGATGGAGGCATTGCCTGCTATGACCACACAGGAGCTTCGAGCGGGGCAGAAGGAAGACCGAGTCATCGGTCCCATCCTCCACTTTAAGAGCAGGAACCACAAACCAAGCCACAGCGAGAGGATGAAAGTGGGCACCACTGGGGGTCTCCTCTTAAAAGAGTGGAGAAGGTTAGTGGTAAAAAAAGGGATCCTGTATCGCAGTGTTAGAGACTGCCATAAAGGGGTGGTGGAGCAACTAATACTGCCAGAAAAGCTGCGTGAAACCATCAAAACAGCCCTTCACAATGACTCAGGACATCTGGGATTTGAGAGGACACTACACATGATAAGGGAAAGATTTTACTGGCCAAGAATGTTCCAGGAGATCAAGGCTTGGTGCAACCAGTGTGAGAGGTGCTGCCTTAGAAAAACTCCCACAGCCAACGTCAGGGCCCCCCTTGTCAGTATCCATACCAGTGCCCCCATGGAGCTGGTCTGTGTGGACTTCTTGATGCTGGAGAAGTCCAAGGGTGGTATGGAGAATGTGCTCATTGTTACGGATCACTTTTCTCGCTATGCACAGGCCTACCCCACCAGAGACCAAAAGGCAGGCACAGTAGCCAGAGTCTTGTGGAGGAATTTCTTCTGCTGTTTTGGGTTCCCTGCAAGGTTACACACTGATCAAGGGCGCAATTTTGAAAGTGCAATTGTGAAGGAGCTATGCAAGTGTGCTGGCATCACTAAAACCCACACCACGCCCTACCACCCCCAGGGCAACGGAACCACCGAAAGATTCAACCGTACCCTGATGAACATGCTGGGAACACTAGAGCCTCACCTGAAGCCCCGGTGGCATGAGCATGTGGATGCCATGACACACGCATATAACTGCTTGCGACATGACTCCACTGGCTATAGCCCATACTACCTTATGTTTGGTAGACATCCCAGGCTCCCAGTGGACCTCATCTTCGGGTCCCCCACAATGAACCAGCCGTGTGAATACAGCAAATATGTCCAGACCCTGTATGACTCCGTGACGCAGGCCTATGCCCTGGCTAATCAGACATCTCAGCTGGCGAAAGGACAACAGAAAAAGTATTATGACAAAAGAGCTAAGAGTGAAGACTTCAGTCCAGGAGATAGAGTCTTAGTCAAGGTCTGTCATGTGGAGGGGAAGCAGAAGTTGGGAGATCGATGGGAGGCACGGCCATATGTTGTGGTCAGGAAGCAACCAGGTTTGCCTGTGTACGTGGTGCAGCCAGAGGATGGAGGAGCGGAGAGAGTGGTTCATAGAAACCTTTTGAGTGGAACGAGACGAAGGAGTGATCGTAGAGAGGGGTGAGTCAGATGGTGAGATAAGTGAGGCAGGCATTGAATTGGAGGGCGAAGAGGAAACAGGGGGTGATGGTTCAGATGAGATTCTGGACAGGGCCCTGATTGGAACAGCCGATGAAGAGGGGGGGGCAAATGAGCACAGAGGAGGCTGACATGTGGACAGAAGAAACAAGTAACGGAGAGGGAGTGCTTGTGCCTGGTAGTGGTGCCACTCAAGGGCCCAACTCTCCAAGAAGAAACCCAAGAAGAAGCCAGCATCCCCCGATTAAACTCTCACTCGAATCCCAAGTTGTGAAACTGGAGAGTGACCTCCAAAAGATAGAAAGAGGGCAAAAGTTGTGACTAAAGGAAAAAAATAAGAGGAGCAGCAGGGCACCCGCAGAGCCATACTGCACGCACCCTTATAACAGTTAGCTACCACACACACTATATACACACATCGTGTGCTATACATTCACTCAAAACACATTTATTGTTTTGATTGTCATAGATCAGACCACACTTCAGTTTTGGTTAATCAGATGGCTGGGACGCCATCCATTAAAGAAGGGGTGGATGTAGGGCAGTGTATTGTGTTGTCCACAAGATGTCGCTATGACACTGTTGTGTTAGGGCAGATTTAAGTATCTTTAGCGCTGTTTGAGCCTCTTGATGTACCGTAGTGTTGATACGCGTGTAGTGCGCCATCTTTTCTTCAGTTCATGTTATCAACACTATAGGTAAGTCATGTTAACAGTAGTGGAAATTTCAATTTAAAATATCTTTGTTGTTATCACTCTAAAGTTCTGTCTATTGAGATATTTTGTGTTCTAAACTGCTAAATTCCTAAATGCAGAGTAACATGGAGAGTTAAAATGTTTTTTTTGTTCTTTCTTTTGAGCGTGATTAATACGGGGTGGCTGATGCAGAGCTATGTATGATAATATAAGCAGCGAGAGTTTGGTATTGAATTGAATGTGCATTAAAATGTACTTTACTAGATTAAAACAGATTAGTTCAGTTAGATTAAGTTGAGTTCATATTATCAACACTATAGATGCCGTGCTGTGGAATAAACGGTCAAGCCACGATCCCAAACCCCTCTGTGTCCGCGTCTCCTCTCTACCACCACCCACGAACACAACACAGCGCAGAGTAGCAGCGGCGGTGCTAGAGGCTAGTAAGCACGCAGAGAGAGAGAGAGAAAGGGCTACATCTACATGTCTTCCCAATTGCCAAATGTTGTGGAAGTTTCATTCATTTGTGTCAACCCTGACGAACTGGTTGATCTTTCTAACAGTGCCTGTATTACTACCTTGGATTCAGTTGCCCCCTTTAGGTTACAAAGACCCAAAGTGATGCATAAGGCTCAGCCCTGGCTAGATGGGTCCACTCGTGCCCTTAGACAAGTGTGTAGGTGCGCTGAGCGCAAATGGAAGAAAGATCAATTACAGGTATCTTATGAAACTCTTAGGGAGTGTCTTAGGCAGTATCAGAGCTTTGTTAAGGAAGCACAGTTCAACTATATCAGATTTAATTGCATGAAATGCACAAAGGCCTAAGGTACTTTTTAAGTCCTACCCCTAATGGCTCTTTAGAGAGTTCCACCAGTTTTTGGTGTGAAAAAATTCTTAAATCATTTCATCCAAAAAGTTGAGGACATCAGATTTAACATACCATCTCATAGTTCTACTCTTTTAGAGACACTGTGTTATCAGAACCATCTATCTCAGTTTCAACTCGTCTCACCTTCACAACTCTTTGACATTGTTTCAAATATGAAGTCCACAAACTGTCCTACAGATGTTCTGCCTACAGATATTTTTAAAGAGGCTTTCCCAGCTTTAAGTCTGGTAGTTACTGCTATTATTAATAGCTCCTTAGAAAATGTAGTTGTATCAGCCTCTTTTAAACATGCTGTAGTCCAGCCACTGTTAAAAAGGCATAATCTCGATCAACATGATCTGAATAATTACAGACCAATCTCCAAGCTATCTTTTATCTCAAAAGTCTTGGAAAAAGTTGTTTATTCTCAGATCTCTTCGTACTTGAGTACTTTCAACATTTTTGATACATTTCAGTCTGGTTTTAGAGAACTCCACAGTACTGAATCTGTTTTGTTAAAGGTCACCAACGATATTTTACTCTCTCTTGACTCTGGCTCCTGCTGTTTTTTAATCCTACTTGATTTTAGTGCAGCTTTTGACACAGTAGACCATGAGATCCTTTTGAAAAGACTGAATCATGTCATTGGGTTTCAGGGATCTGTGTTGAAGTGGTTTGCCTCTTATAGTTAATATAGGAAATTGTCTCACCTAATGCAAAAATATCCTATGGTGTTCCCCAGGGTTCCATTTTGGGACCTCTTCTGTTTGCTCTATATATGCTTCCCCTTGGCTACATTATCCAGAAGCATAACTTATCGTATCATTGTTATGCTGACAACACGAAGCTTTATTTTCCTGTTAATACAAGCGACAGCTGTTCGGTGCCAAATCTATGTGAACGTCTCAATGACATTAAATGCTGATTGGACATGAATTTTTTGCAGTTAAATAGTGATAAAACTGAAATAATTATCTTTGGTCCACCATTCTCATCCACTGGTATTGTTAATCAGTTAGGTACACTGTCTTCCAATGTGCGTGATTGTGTCAAAAACCTTGGTGTTATTCTAGGTCCTTTGTTGTGTTTTAATAAGCAGATTAATGCTGTTGTCAAAAGCAGCTTCTTTCAGTTGAGATCTATTGCTAAAATCAAGAAGATGCTATCTAAGCGGGATCTGGAAACTGTTATTCACGCATTTATAATATCGATGCTGGACTACTGTAATTCCCTTTATTTGGGGTTGCCTAAGACTGCTCTGGATCGCCTACAAATGGTGCAAAATGCGGCGGCCAGACTTTTGACTGGCACCAGGAAGCGTGAGCACATTACTCCGGTGCTTGCCTCTCTTCACTGGCTACAGGTCAATTTCCGCATTGAGTTTAAAATTTTATTATTTGTTTTTTAAGCTTTGCATGGGCTTGCTCCACAGTACATATGTGATTTCCTTACTCAGTACACTGCCTCAAGATCTCTTCGATCATCAAGTCAATTACTCCTTTCAGTCCCACATTCACGATCCAAAATCAAAGGTGACCGGGCTTTCTCAGTGGCTGCTCCCAGGCTCTGGAATAGTTTCCCTTTTCATGTAAGATCATCCTCCTCTATTGCTATGTTCAAATCCTCTTTGAAGACTCACTTTTTTTCTTTATCTTTTAATTCAGTCTGAGGCTGTAAAATTTCCATTTGTCTTCCAGTATTTTGTATTGTTAAATGTTTTTGAGTATACATCTGTTTTATACTACTTGTACAGCACTGTGGTTTCAACTTAAGTTGTTTTTAAATGTGTTTATAAATAAACTAAACTAAACTAAGACATGATTTATATTTTAGCAGACTTGTAGCCAGTGGGTTACAGCTCTGCCATAAACCATACAGTATACTCACATAATACTTAGTATTCTATAAATGGTATGCTACCACTAACATATTTGGCATACAGTTTTGGAACACTGTTTAGTACAGTAGTATGAGTCAGCAAACTGTTAATGTTATGGTACCTGACTAGTGCACCTGGTTTCTGAGTTAACATTCTGAGCTCAGGAGTCAAGAGTACAATTGTGCAATGCAGGGGTCATCAGTAAGATTTTACAGTGGGCCAATTTCTCACAAAAACACCTCTACAACTCACAAATAAATAATGTAGGCTATCTAAGACAGGTGCAACATTCAGTGAGAGACTACATTAGGGCACGGCACGTAGTGCATTTGATATGGCAGAGAAATGTGGCAGAAAAACATAGCCAAATGTAACATGGTAAAAAATTTCTGTTTACATATTTACATGATCAGAAAACTGTTCTGATAAATGTGCATCCATTGTTCAGGATGAATTACTCCTCACTTACATACTTGCCTATACATAGTAATATTTATCCTATTCTTTTACAGATTATACTAAACTTTAAATTTAACAGGAAAACTGTGTATATGTCCATAAAAATCTTTGTTTTTCACATGGGTCTTTTCATAGTCTCATTCTGCCTTTGTGTATACTTTCTTGGTTGTGTTTTTGAGACTTTGTGATCATCTTCTTGGTGTCTGCAATACAGAAATTATAAGCCAGGTGTCTTTTCATCTAGACGCAAAGGTTCTTAATTTCCCTGGTTTCTTGTTTTCTGGTTTTACCACTGGTCATAGGCAACTGTGTTTTTTCTAATGATGTAACTTTTGCAGTTAACATGGGCCGTTAATTTTGGATAAGATTAAATAAAGGCACCAGTTGCTGTGCGTTCCACCTTACTACTATCATAAATAAAGGTTCACTTTCTCCCTTAATGTCAGTCATAGCTGTATTGGTTATGTTTAAACTGTAAAATAAATGCTATACATTGTAATTTATTCTTCCCCTATTAAAAGCAGCTTGTCAGAATTTAGCGAAAGTTAAAAACTGCTCTCAGTTAAATGTATTCATCTGCTTATACTCAAGTAAAAAAGTAAAAATGAAAAACTGAAATTAAAAGTCAGGACATTTTTCAGTATAGTTGCAAATTCTTAACAACTTGCATGAAAATTTATAAAGTATAAGGTTATGGTGGGACAAATACTTTTATTTTCAACTTTGTTTAAACAAAACTAATCAAACCACATTGCCCTTTATCAAAGTCAAAGTCAACTTTATTGTCAATTCTGCTATATGTACAGGACACACAGAGGATTGAAATTTCGTTTCCCCCAGACCCATGGTGTGAGAAACCAACATAACAAGACAAGTAATAAAAAAAAGTAAAATAAAATACAATACAATAAAATAAAATAAAATACAATATGTACACTATAGACATTCACGGCACATGTG
>CM040475.1:11144016-11159666 GCA_022758105.1 Pangasianodon gigas
CCCTCTCCACAGCAGCACTGTTGATGATCAGAGGAGGGTGCTGGGTGTGTGCTCTCCGAAAGTCGACAACAATCTCCTTTGTCTTCTCTATGTTTAGAGAGAGATTGTTGTTGGTGCACCATATGGCCAGTTGTTGCACCTCATTCCTGTAGTTTGTCTCATCATTGTTGCTGATGAGACCTACCACTGTTGTATCGTCTGCAAACTTTATGAAGAGGTTGGTGCTGTACATTGGTGTGCAGTCGTATAGAATTTGCATTCATATAGAATTTACCATGATGTCAGTTTCATGTAAGAAGAGCAAGTGAGACTAATTGTAAGTTCTTGTACAAAGGGTTAAGGCATGCATACAAACTGGTATAGATCTTTTATTGTTTTAATATTGAATATTGATAATAAATAAAGTTGAAATAAATATTAATGTGATGGATTAAATTGGTAGCCAGGCAAGTAGTTAGAAGGTCTAAGTAAAAACTAAAACTAAGTTTTTTTTTTAATTATGTATTTTAAACGTTTTTGTATGGAAATATACACCGATCAGCCATAACATTAAAAACACCTGCCCAATATTGTGTAGGTCCCCCTTGTGCTGCCAAAACAGACCCGTTGAGGAATGGACTGCACAAGACCTCTGAAGGTGTCCTATGGTATCTGGCACCAAGATGTTAGCAGCAGATCCTTTAAGTCCTGTAAGTTGTGAGGTGGGGCCTCAATTTATCGGACTTGTTTGTCCAGCACATCCCACAGATGCTCAATCAGATTGAGATCTGGGGAATTTAGAGGCCAAGTCAACACCTTGAACCCCTCATGTTCCTCAAACCATTCCTGAACAATTTTTGCAGTGTAGCAGGGCCCATTATCCTGCCGAAAGAGGCCATTGCCATTAGGAAATACCATTGCCATGAAGGGGTGTACGTGGTCAGTAACAATGTGTCAAAATAACATTGACATGAATGCCAGGACCCAAGGTTTCCCAGCAGGACATTGCCCAGAGCATCACACTGCCTTCTTCCCATAGTGCATCCTGGTGCCATTTCTTCCTCAGGTAAGCGATGCACACGCACCCATCCGTCCACATGATGTAAAAGAAAATGTGATTCATCAGACCAGGCCACCTTCTTCCATTGCTCCATGGTCCAGTTCTGATGCTCACATGCCCATTGTAGGTGCTTCTGACAGTGGACAGGGGTCAGCATGGGCACTCTGACTGGTCTGTGGTACACAGCAAGCTGCGATGCACTGCATGTTCTGACATCATAGCCAGCATTAACTTTTTCAGCAATTTGTGCTACATTAGCTCTTCTGTGGGATCGGACCAGATGGGCTAGCTTTCACTCCCCACACACATCAATGAGCCTTGAGCGCCCATGACCTGTCGCTGGTTCACTGATTGTCCTTCCTTGGACCACTTTTGGTAGGTACTAACCATCGCATATTGGGAACACCCCACAAGACCTGCTGTTCTGGAGATACTCTGAGTTGTCTAGCCATCACAATTTGGCCCTTGTCAAAGTTGCTCAGATCCTTACGCTTGCTCATTTTTCCTGCTTCCAACATAAACTTTGAGAACTAAGTGTTCACTTGCTGCCTAATATATCCCACCCCTAGACAGGTACCATTTTAACAAGATAATTAATGTTATTCACTTCACCTGTCAATGGTTTTAATGTGATGGCTGATCAGTGTATATACACATTCACTGTCCACTTTATTAGGAACACCTGTACACCTGCACATTCATGCAGTTATCTAATCAGCCAGTCATGTGTCAGCAGCGCAACGCAAAAAAAATCATACAGATACAGGTCACGAGCTTCAGGTAATATTTACATCAACCATCAGAATGAAGAAAACGTGTGATCTCTGTGACTTTGAGCGTGGCATGGTTGTTGGTAGCAGATGGGCTGGTTTGAGTATTTCATAAACTGCTGATCTCCTGGGAATTTTACACACACCTAGAGTTTATACCGAATGGTGTGAAAACCAAAAACACATTTAGTGAGCGACAGTTCTGTGGGTGGAAATGCCTTGTTGATGAGAGAGGTCAGAGGAAAATGGCCAGATTGGTTCAAGCTGCCAGGAAGGATATAGTTACTCATAGTCACTCTTTACAACTGTAATGAGCAGAAAAGCATCTCACCATGCACAAAACATTGAGCCTTGAGGTGGATGGGCTACTACAGCAAAAGACCACATTGGGTTCCACTCCTGTCAGCCAAGAACAAGAATCTGAGGCTATCATGGGTACAGGCTAACAGAAAACGGATAGTTGAAGATAAAAAAAATCACCTGGTCTTTTTCCAGTCTTCAACTGTCCAGTTTGGGTGAGTCTGTGCAAATGATGACCTCAGATTTCTGTTCTTGGATGACAGGAGTGGAACCTGTTGTGGTCTTCCGCTGATGTAGCCCATCCCTCTCAAGCTTTGATGTGTTGTGCATTCTGAGATGCTTTTCTGCTCAACACAGTTGTAAAGAGTGCTTATTTGACAGCTCGGACCAGTCCGATCATTCTCCTTAGATCTCTCTTATCAATAGGGTGTTTCAGCTTGCAGACCCTCCTCACACAGGATGTTTTTTGTTCTTCACACCATTCTGTGTAAATGGTAGAGACTTTTGTGTGTGAAAATCCCAGGAAATCAGCAGTTTCTGAAATGCTCAAACGATCCCATCTGATAGCAACAACGTCACGGTTGTGAATATGGCACAGTGGTCACATATTTCCCCATTCTGATGTTTGATGTGAGCAGAAGCTTTAAGAAGCTTTAAGACTTAAAACAGAAGCTTTAAGAATTTTGAAATATTTAAAACAAAGAAAGTAAAATAATTAATATTCAAGAGCAAATATATAATATAAGCAAATTTGTGATATTGACCATGTTAACTGCTTTGTACAGAATTTTCCTCATGCCTAATCTTTTCTTTTGAAGCATGTGTTCAGAAGACATTCCGATGGATTTGATCTAAAATGGATCATAAGGCTTTGCACAAACTTGTGGAGTCCATGCCAGTTCGAGTGTACAGTGTCATTAAAGCAAAAAGAGGACATACCAAATACTAAGAAACTCTGAAATTCATGTAAAGATTGTACTTTTCACTGAAGTTGTTGTCAATAATATGATTTGTAATGAAAATTGCTGTATTAAAATAGAAAAGACTGCAAAATAAAAGCATTTTCACTAGTGGTATCAGACTTTTGGACCACACCATATAAGGGGGAAGTGTCACATCACAGCCATCCACAAAAAACTCCCAGCAAGCATTTCGGCCTGCAATTATGGCCGCTTCGGACTTCACTACCCAGAACACACACACTCCTCTCAGTCTCTCAATCACCGAGCTTCTAATTGAACACACCTGGGTTCAGTCAGCCTCACACACACACAAACACCATTTAAAAAGAGACTTTCATTCAGTCATTCCCTTGTCTGGTTTAATCCTGTTTCTGTTCATAGTTCATAGTGTTTATTGCCTGACCTAGTTTATCCTGTCAGATCGCCTGACTTTTTGCCTGTTTTTCTAACCCTAACCCCAAACAAAAAACACACCCACCGACACACACCCACCCACCCTGGGTAAAAACATATGTGTAAGGGACACACACACACACAACTTTCAATTGCACCATAAATCCCACCATAAATACTATATAATAAATGTCAATCACACCCACCCACCCCAGATGTTAAAAACACATGCTTGAATTGACACCCTCCCGCCCACACACCCCCCCACCCCAAATTTTCCCTTCAAATACTTTACCTTTCTGCATATGGAATATTGTTGATTCTTTGAGTGCAACTATGGCCGCTTGTCCGGATTCATCGAAAAAGGTTAAATCTACTTTGGGGAGATTTTAAAAAATTTTAGAGCATGAAAATATTATGGTTATGGTTATTGTCAAGTGGTTGTACAGCCAGCTTTTTTTTCAATGCAGAAAAAAGGAGTGCTTTTCAGGTTATCTGGACCGGCTCACATCCACTGGAGCAGTGCTACTAAGACTGTAACTTTTGATGAGTGTGACAGGGAAAAGTTTTGTAAATGGTGTAAGGACTTTGACTACATTGTCAGAATGGATTTCTTTTCACCATAGCCGTACAGGTGAAAATGGAGAAGCAGTACATCTCCGCAACAGACATACCGCATCAGAACAACAAATTTCTCCAAGAACCAGGTTTCACTGCGCTTTTCCACTACTCTTACCAGTGACTGTGCATCTGATAACAAAGAGAATTGCGAAGTGAGGTATGATCGAACCAGCTGGCATGTTCTACAAAGCTACTTTAAACAAATTGACAAATTATTCTAAAAATTGAAAAAAAAAAAAAAAAAAAACAGTAGAAATAAGAGTAAAACTAGACGATCTCTTCTGATGTTATGATTTTACTAATCTGTCAAGACTGAGCAGAAAACCCAACTTCTCCCAAGACTCCACCCTAATGATGTATAAATGAAATTGCCTACATATTTGAATTAAAGCCTTCTGAGCATCTGCAAGCAGTATGGCTCATGAATTCAGACCCTATTTTTACAACTCGGTCGCTACCATGGAAAATAATGTGACCAGTTCTGGTTTTGAAGACGGCGAAAACATCCGCAAAACCCTAGGAAGAAAAATCTGACCTATCTGTCAACGAATGATGAAACTGATGGGTGCATATCCAACACCGTGCTAGCCATCATCCGTGCAGTGACAGGAGAACTTTTGGACAATTATTGATCAAGATCTGAAGGACAGCTGCCATGGCTGCGCGATTGATCACCAGAGTCTATCTGCACATGAATGCCTACAGATTGGTGAAAAAACTGTTTAAACCGTGGTTGAAATACACGGTGGCTAGAGGTCTGAAATTGTGTGGTATCAAACAAACCCCATCCCTGGAAAAATTCAAGGTATAGCTGAACCCATCATGTTCGATTGGCGAGGTGAGCCTCACATCAAAACTGTTCTGAATTAGGTTAAAGAAAAAACAAAAGAAGTCACGTC
This sequence comes from Pangasianodon gigas, assembly GCA_022758105.1. Classification (NCBI taxonomy): domain Eukaryota; kingdom Metazoa; phylum Chordata; class Actinopteri; order Siluriformes; family Pangasiidae; genus Pangasianodon; species Pangasianodon gigas. The sequence goes on from CM040475.1 coordinate 11,149,001, forward strand.
TATTCTAGTCTATTCTCAGAGAAAGGCCGGAAGACTGAGTTCACCTCTGCTCTCCAACAAATTGTTGAACTGAGAGTCAACGAACAAATAATTTTTACTGATCATCTTCCTGCTGATTTAGAAGTTGTTTCTCATCTAGAAATGTTCATGAGCAATGTGCGAGATTTACAAAAAATTGGGATTCTTTGTGCAATGTAAATACCGTGTGTCCTTTGCACACTTATGTGCAACAAGTTTTATCTGCCATGTTTGCTGAACCTTTTGAATGCGAAACTAGTCATGTATTATTCATCTTAACCTATGTATCCTCTTATGTTCTCACTATCATAACATGTAGAATACACTCTTGAATGTACTACGATAAATAACACAGCCACACGTGGGGGTACTTAACTTCTTCACTTGATTTATTTTTAACACAACTACTAATAATTACTAAAGTGGTGGTGCCACCTACAGGCACTATGGGGAGTGGCAGTATCACATACATAACATCATCTCCCCTCTTAATCAAGAAACAAACCCCAAAACATTTTCAAAACCACAACCATTATGCATTTATTTATTCTACTCTAGAGGTAGAGGGTAGACTGCCTCTTGCCTCAAGCCAGTTCGGGGATTATTCTGCCCCATGTCATAACAGACTCACTAACATAACTAATAACAGTTCGATCCAGCAGTTCCATAATCCTATATTGTCAGACGGTTGGGTGGTTTAATCACTCTTGCGGGATAACGTCTGACCTGTGCTGGTGGAATGTCAAGTTTGCCATGCTTTGTCTGACACTCTGCTGATATGTCACTGTTAACATCTTGTTCCCTTGTTGGTGGTGCAGCAGAAGTAGCATTTACAGAGGTCTGCACTGGAACAGACACATTCTTGTTATCAGGTAATTCTGTCAACTGAGTTTCAGCTGTTTGGTTTGGAATGGACAAAAGTTGATCAGCATGACGCCTCCATTCCTCAGAAGCGCCTACATCCACAGTATAAGATACTGGACCACTTTGAGCCGTCACCACTCCTGATGTCCATCTCTCTCTCCCCCTGTAATCACAAGCCAGCACATCATCACCTACTCCAAACTGTCTTGGCTTCAAACGACCAGCTCGGCGGAGATCCTGAGAGGTCTGTGAGAGTCGCACTGTGCTTGTTTTAGCGACTGAACAGCCACCACACATAACTGCGAGCAATGGCTTTCATTCTGACAATTCCTGGGTGGCCAGTGTGCATTTCCTCCAGCACTCTTTTCCGCAGCTTGTGGGGAACAACAACTCTCATACCCCGCATTAAGCACCCGTGTTGGACAGACAGTTCATTGCGCTTGGAGGTGAAAGGTTGGAGTTCATTATTATCAGTCAGGCTGACAGCTTGAGTCCCTTTCAGAACCATTTCGACAACTGTAGACAAGGTAGAGTCGCTCATAGTCTCACGTCGAATATCAGTGGCACTGACAGGGAGCTTCTCCACCTGTCCGAGATAGAACAGCTCTACAGCATCCTTTTTCTTTCGGTGTTCTACTTGTAATGGCAGATGGGAAAGATCATCAGCATTTGCGTGATGTTCAGCTCTTTTGTACTCGATGGTGTAGTTGTGCGCAGACAAAAGTAATGCCCACCTTTGCATACTTGCCGCCGCCATAAATGGAATTCCATTTTGTGGTACAAAGATCATAGTAAGGGGGCGGTGGTCTGTGAAAAGCGTGAATTTCCGTCCGTAGAGATACTGATGGAATTCCCTGACCCCAAACACAATTGCCAGAGCCTCACGCTCAATCTGCACATAATTCTGTTCTGCCTTGCTAAGTGTGCACGATGCAAAAGCTATTGGCTTTTCTTCACCGCTGGGTAACATATGGGAAATGACGGCACGAATGCCATAAGGTGATGCGTCACACGCAAGCTGAATTGTGTTCTGTGGGTCGTAGTGTGTCAAGATGTTTTGTGACACTAATTGTTTCTTAGCCTTTTTGAATGCAGCTTCGCACTCTGCAGACCATTGCGAACGTTTCCCTTTACAGAGCAGGACATTTAAAGGATATAGTCGCCAAATTGGGTATGAATCTCCCGTAATAGTTTAACAGGCCAAGGAATGATCTCAGCTGTGTGATGTTTGTTGGGGTTGGAGCATTGACAATTGCACTTACTTTTTCAGGTGACTTGTGCAAACCTTCAGCGTCAATTATGTGCCCCAAGTATTCCAGTGAGTCCTTGAAGAAGTCACATTTCCCTTTTTCAACATGCAAGCCAAACTCCTCCAGGCATCCAAGGACTGCATCCAGGTTTTCCAAGTGTTCAGCTTCAGTCCGCCCGGTAACAAGAATATCATCCAGGTAGCAATGGACATTGGGAAGACCTAGTAATACTTGGTCCATAGCTCTCTGGAATATGGCTGGGGCCGAAGCGATTCCGAACGGAAGGCGATTATACTGGAATAGCCCTTTCTGTGTGGAAATTGTGAGGAACTTCATGGACTCCTTCTCAACCCTCATTTGGAGGTAAGCATGTGACAAGTCCAGTTTGCTGAAACACTGTCCTCCCACTAATGAAGCGAACAGGTCCTCAATACGTGGTAACGGATCGTGTTCAGTGTGAAGGACGGGGTTTATCGTCACCTTAAAGTCACCACAGATGCGCACTGCTCCATTTTTCTTTACAACAGGGACTATTGGGGTAGCCCATTCGCTGCACTGTACCGGTAACAATACTCCCATTTCAGTGAGACAGTTCAGCTCCGCTTCAACTTTTGGATGCAGAGCATATGGAACTACTCTGGGCTGACAAAACTTGGGTTTGTGTTCAGGTTTCAATGCTATTATAGCTTTAATGCCCTTCATGTTTCTGCAGAACAGTTTCTAGCGTCTTCAGTTTGACTGTTTTTATTTCTTTCCAGTTGAGTTTAATCTGACGCAGCCATTCTCTGCCATAGAGTGGTGGATAATCCCCCTGCATGACATACAATGGAAGAACAGCTGTCTGTTTGCCCATTTTTACATGAACATCAATTACACCTTCAGGGTGTAATGCTTGTCCTGTATATGTTCGAAGAACAATGTCAGTTGAGCATAAGGGCAGGTGTTTCAGTATTCTGTCATAAGTCTCTGTTGAAATCAAAGACACTGCTGCACCCGTGTCCAGTTCCATTTCAAGTGGCATTCCTTCAACTTCTGGTTTCACTATGATACTGGACTTTTCTCCTGGCTGTGACAGTTTATACAGAGCTAAATCAGAGTCTGTTTCATCATCACTGCATACTGCATCAGCATCAAGGTGGTGTACACTTCCTTTTTTAACATAGCCTTTCTGCTTAGTTTCTTTCGTTGACCGTGCAGCTTTTGCTCCTTTTCCACTCTTTGCTGACATTGTTAATCTTCCTGCAAACGCGACTGATATGGCCCTTTTTTCCACATGTATTACAATTTTTGTCCTTAAACCAACAGTCATCATCACTATGGTTATCCTTTCCACATCGTTTACATTTGTTTGCAGTCTTAGTCTTTGATAAAGACAGTGCATTTACCGTCAGTGATCCGCTGAGTTGGTGCGCTTCGCGTGACGCTGTTTCCATGGACACCGCCAGCTTCACCGCTCTTTGAAACGTCAGCATAGTTTCAGTCAACAAGCGCTTTTGTGTAGCCTCACTCTTCAAGCCACACACAAATCTATCGCGAAGTGCATCATCCAAATGTCCCCCAAATTCACAATGTTCTGATAGTCCTCTAAGCACTGCAACATACTGTGTCACCAACTCGCTCTCCTCCTGATTCCGCCAGTGGAAACGAAAACGCTCCGCGACGATCAGGGGCTTTGGAGAAAAGTAGCGTATCTGCTGTAGCGTATCTGTGATGTGCTTAAAGCTCTTCTCTCTCGGCTTGTCCGGCGCGATCAGACTTCGGAGTAATCCATATGTTTTTCCTCCGATCACGCTGAGTAGCACAGGCACTTTCTTCTCGGCATCAATGCTGTTAGCTTCTACAAAGTGCTCAAATCTTTCAGTATAGGTGGTCCATGGTTCGACGCTTTCATCAAAAGCTTCCATATGGCCTATAGTAGCAGCCATTCTAGCTAACCTAGCTCACTTTAGCTACACAGAGAAAATAAAATACAAGTTCAGGTGCGCCTAACTACTCACGATTCACTGTGGTAGCTCCATGGAAAATTAATCTGATCCTCGTCGCCAAGTATGTTATGTTCTCACTATCATAACAGGTAGAATACACTCTTTAATGTATTACGATAAATAACACAGCCACACGCGGGGGTACTTAACTCCTTCACTTGATTTATTTTTAACGAACACAACTACTAATAATTACTAACGTGGTGGTGCCACCTACAGGCACTATGGGGAATGGCAGTATCACATACATAACATATCCGATACATGTTTTAAATTGCTTAGAAAGGCAATTGTTGATATAGCTAGTCTTTGATTACCTGATTGAATATTTAACGCATAAACATGTAAATCTTACATCATTAGTCTTCTGAAATAAAATGCATAATCTATACCTACGTTTGATCATTACTGTTCTGATACTCCAAATGACTGAATGATTGATGAAAAATATATATTATACACCATCAGACCCAGGGTCGTATGGTGGTATTGAGAGTTTGCAAAGAGCTATTATTGAGAAAATAGGTAAAAGCGATAATGATGCTGAGATAAAAAAAACTGGTTTTCAGAGCAAGATATAAATAAATAAACCAGTAGCTACAAAGTTTAAAAGAAACAAGGCTTTTGTAAAGAACATCAATGAACAATAGCAAGCCGATTTAGTTGATATGAGCAACGTGTCAGAGAGTAATGACAGTGCAAAATTTTTGATAACGTGTATAGATATTTTATCCAACTATGTGTGGGTACGTGTGTTACGAAACAAGACCGGAACTGAGCTTTTGATTCCATTCTAAAGGAAGGTAGAGTCCCCAAAAAACTACAAACTGACCAAGGGAAGGAGTTTTTTAACAAATATTATCAAAGCTTTATGAAAAAACACACCATTGTTCACTTTGAAATGGGTATGGGGCAAAAAGCAGCGGTGTGTGAAAGGTTCAATAGAACGCTAAAAACCAGGTTGTGGAGATATTTTACAGCTTTTAACATGATAAAATACACAGACATCGTACAGGATTTAGTTCAAGCGTACAATCACAATTACCATTCCAGCATCAAAATGAAGCCTGTTGAGGTCAACGAAGGCAATTCCTTCAGTGTATTTAAAACTCTCTATGGCTCTCATATTTAAAACTGTTTAAAGTCGGTGATGTTGTGTGACAACACGGGATCATGGTTGGGCTGAACACAGATACCCAGAGGCAGGAATGTGAATAAAAAGTGCTCTTTATTGAAGAAGATGGTGCTGGGAGGGTGTGGGGGTGAAGGCGAGCGCGGTGAGATAGGTGTTGCCCTGGTGTGAAGAGTGGCGAGCCAGCAGCAGCGGCTCTTCCGTGAGATGGGGAGGGCGTGGCGGATGCTCTCGTGCCGGTTGGAGATCGGTGTGCATGGGCGGCGGTCACTCGTCTCTGCTTACGTCTCCGTCTGGAGAAAAATTAGTCACACATTAGTAACAATACTAATCGCGCCCACCTCTTTTTTCCTGAGATTGGATGCCAGCCCTTCTGAATTAGGTCGCTCCGCCTCGCAGCCACACGCACTCCGGCTGTCCAAAACAAAGGGGGTGCTGAACTGGTGCTGTCCGCTCAGCACACCGCCGGCAGTCGTGTGAGGAGCGCTGTGTTTCTTCGGTGCGTGGGCTGCCGGCCCGCTGTCACATGTTGTTAGAATTTCCTGTTTAAAAAGACAGTTTGAAAAAGGTTACAAAATTTTAAAAGTGTTTGAAGTCTGGCACTTTCCTCACAGGTCTAACAGTCTTTTTACTGATTATATTAAAATGTTCCTAAAGACCAAACAGGAAAGTTCAGGATATCTATCCTGGGTAGTTGATGAAACCACTAAACACGAGTACATTCACAAATATGAGGATAATGAGGGGATCAAGTTGGAGCCAAACCACATTATCGTTAATCCCTCCAAAAGATCTGTGGCTAAACACGTGACCAGACAGATCAAACACAACACTGATCAGCGATCCTACTGAGTTTTTACAGTTCATGTTCTTGGGTATTTACAACGTGAACCACTTCTCTTTTTTGAATGATGATGTGCAGTGTCGTATTCATCGGTATTTTCACTACAGCATATGCTAGACTTGAACTGTACAATTTGACGGATCGATTAAATCAGCGTTGTTTGTACACCGACAGCGTCATTTTTAAAAGTAAGGAAGGTCACTGGATGCCGCCTTTGAGCGATTACTTGGGTGGACTTACCAGCGAACTAGATGATGGTGATCATATTTTAGAGTTCATAAGTGCAGCCCCTAAAACCTACAGTTACAAAACTATAAAAGGAAAAACAACAATGAAAGCTAAAGGCATTATTTTAAATTATACCAATTCTGAAGTTGTCAATTTGAAATCACTGACAGAGCTGGTGGATGAATGAGTGAAAAATCTGGATCAAACTGGTCAACTTATAACCTCGCATAACCAAATCGCGCAAGATAAAAAGGGATTTCATTTGAGAAACCATTCACAGTTAAAAAGGTTCAGGGTTGTGTACATTAAGCGTGTTTTATTACTTGATTTCACAACTCTCCTTAAGGTTATTAAGACTTGTATGTATGTATGTATGTATAAAGTTTATTTTGTTTGCTTCTGTTGATGTGTTTTGAACATTAGAATTGGAAAATATGAATGTATCTGTTTGTCATGCAACTGCCTTTTTCATGTATCGTTTGTGGACCTAGTAATAGCGGAAAATCATGTTTTATCAAAATGTTGTTGGAAAACTGTAGAGAGGTACTGTCAGTAGTTCCTGAAAACATTGTCTGGTCTTATACGTGTTGGCAAGCTATGTATGATGAATTGATGAATGGAATAATATAAAATTTCTTCAAGGAATCCCTGATTCATTGTGTGATGATGAACTATTTCCACCCAGCAAAACAAACTTATTGGTAATCGATGACTTGATAGAATCTGCCAGTAAAAACAATGAAGTAGAAAAGGCTTTTACAAAATACACCCACCACACACAAATCTGAGCGTCATCTATCTCATTCAAAACTTGTTTTTTCAAGGCAAAACTAGTAGATCAACTTGAGCACCAACTACATGGTTCTTTTTAAAAACCCTAGAGACAAATTACAGATCAGCATACTAGCCTGTCAAATGTATCCGGGTAACAGCAAGTACTTTTTAGAATGTTTTCAAGATGCCACCGCTAAAACTTACGGATATTTATTTGTTGATCTGAAAGCACAAACACCAGAAGAACTCTGTCTCCGGTCAGGGTTATTTCCACGTGAGAATCCAGTTGTGTATGTTCCAAAAAAAAAGAAAACTTTATTGAAAACAATGTCTAATCGATTGAAAAAAAACCTGTCCCATTGTTGACTTCATTATACCAGTCTTCACCATGAAGGAGAAAAGATATATTACATAATGCACCCACAGATCTCATTCTGAGCATATGTGATCTAGCTTTAAACGTGCTCACAGGGAACATACCGCTGACTACAAAACAGTACCGGGTTTAAAAAAAAAAAAACAGAAAAAATGGATCCAACTATTTGCAGATAAAAGAGCATCTGTAGAAACAAAAAGGAAAGCTATTAATCAATCTGGAGGATTTCTTCTGCCTTTCCTCAGTGTAGACATTCCTTTTATAGGTAGCTTAATTGCCTCCCATAACAATTAACATGGATACAGCAGAGAAAATGTATTTAGTCCCTCAACAACAGCTTGATAAACTTAGAAACATCACCACAGAGAATGAAAGCTTAAGAAAGACTGTTGAGAACAACTATGACGATGCAATACAACGGATTTTGTCAAGGACCGATCTGAATGATTATGAGAAGGTGAAACTCTATGCATCAGCTCTGCAAAAGTTTTTAAACTTGGTTAAACTAGGAGAGCAGGAAACCGCTCAACTGACCCTGTTCCTACCTAAAATACCAGAAAACCAAACAGAAGCGTCAGTGACAGAAGGTAACATTTGCTAACATTTCTGTGAAGAGCAAAAGAAATGCTTCGTACATTATGGAAAACATATTAAAATCTGGCGAAAATGCTTCATGGAATGATAACGGTGAATTTATTGATAACATGGTGGATTTGCTTAAGAATCTCACAGCCCCTCATAAAGTATCTGATGATCAGAGGCCTTTAGCATGGAGAGAATTATTACAGATTGTAGCTAGTCTAAATATACCTTTCTCAGCAATACCTAATAGTGATGTCCAACGCAAAATATCTGCCATAAAAAGATCTAAAGAGCTGTACCCTCAGGCATACCCCTCAACTCTTTTCCCCTTCTTCACCCCCTGAAAGTAGAGTATGATTCTTATACCCCTGAGGCCATTTTTAAATCTCCCACTCTTAACTGTTCTGTCTGGTTTGATTTTTGAAATGACTGACATCTGTTGTGATGTATTTTATGTCATTTATTTCAATAAAATAAATTTGCATCAACAATTTTCTTGTGAAATGTTGTAATTTATTATTCCACTACACACGCAATTGAAACATACCTGGAGAGTTAACACATTGTACACATGTAAATGATTGCTTTTTATTTACTCTAGGATAAATTTTTTTAACAAAAGACACTACAACATTATCATTCTATTTAAATCTTTGCTATACATAGTCATAATACGGTTAAACGAGTAACCTTTCGCTCTGTGACACAGAAAAAACACAGTTTTGCCCGCAAACAGAAGTACAATTTTGAACTTGTCCAGGATTATATTTTATTTTGCAACAGTTCTTTGTCAAAAAAATAATTAATAGAGTCAGGAAAGAGTTCGCAGTCTGGAGGGTTTCCGTACAAGTCAAAAAAACTCTAGGGAGGTTTCGTCATTAAGACATAAAGCTAGCCAGTGCACGCCCGGCATGTGTCTCGGATGTGTATTCACGATGAGCAAAGCAGGAAACTGTCTCAGTGTATTTGTAGGCAGCTCGTCACAGGCCATCACACCGCGAAATATTTTATCTATTTCAGGACAACTTCTCATAACCTCTGTTAGTTCTCTGGTATCCATGTGTTACTGGTAATCAATGAGCAGGTTTCTTCGATTGTTTATTTCTAGAATACTGTCAAAACTAGCATACACAATTAGATTAACTGTTCTCGGAAGCGCTTGTGTAAAAGCCCTGAAAAGGGAGGTATTAGTGTGAAAGATGCACAGACACTGAGCTCCAAGATGGCGGCGCGGCAGTAGCACGCAGCGGCCACTCCGGACACAAAATGGTGCTTTTTTCGTCCTTAGGCCGACTTTTTAACGGCACATGGACATCGGAGCCACCGGTGTTCATGTATATCACCGCCAGACACTTATAAACCTAAGACACAACAATACAGCCACTCTGCACGATGATCTGGTGGAGAAGCTACGCGATCTCGGCTTGCTGCGGGGACCAGGCCTCCAGCCCTCGGCGTCACCTGATGCCGGTGGCCGGGGGAGGGGACGTCGCAAGCGGTGCGCGAGAAAGCAGAAGTGCGGCAAGAGGGCGGGGGTTCGTGCTAGGCTAAAAACAAACCCTAGCCGGCCGGCTCTCCCGTCCATCCTGCTCTCCAATGTCTGCTCCCTGGACAATAAACTGGATTACATCCGACTCCAGCAAACTACGCGGCGTGAGTTTAGAGACTGCTGCGTCTTTGTTTTCATGGAGACGTGGCTCAGCGACAGAGTTCCAGACGCCGCCATTCAGCTAGATGGGCTAGCCTCGTTTCGTGGCGACAGAAACACAGCTCTGTGCGGTAAGGCTCGCGGCGGCGGCTTGTGTGTTTACATCAACACGGAATGGTGCAAGAACTCGGTGCTAGTCTCTAGTTACTGCTCATCGCTGGTGGAGTTTGTGACTGTTAGATGCAGACCTTTCTATTTACCACGGGAATTCACTACCGTCCTCATAATCGGTGTATACATTCCCCCCAGTGCTAATGCTAAGGAGGCGCTCTGTGAACTGTATGGGGCTATTAGCGAGCTACAGAATTCAAACCCTGACGGACTGTTTATTGTTGCCGGAGATTTCAACCATGCAAATCTCAAGTCAGTGCTCCCTAAATTCCATCAGCATGTGGACTTTGCAACAAGAGGGAAGAACGTGCTGGACCTTGTTTACACAAACATCCCCGGCGCGTACCGGGCGGAGCCCCGCCCCCACCTCGGCTACTCAGACCACATCTCTGTTATGCTAATTCCAGCATACAGACCGCTCGTCAGACACACCAAACCGGTTCTGAAGCAGGTGAAAAAGGAAGACTCTACACAGAGTCAACCCACGAAAGGCTGCTGGACCAGACAACATTCCTGGCAGGGTGCTCAGGGGATGTGCAGACCAGTTGGCAGATGTTTTCACGGACATCTTCAACACCTCCCTGTGCAGCACCGCTGTTCCGACGTGCTTCAAGGCCACCACCATCGTCCCCGTGCCAAAGAAGTCTTCAGTGTCCTGCCTCAATGACTACCGTCCCGTTGCACTTACACCCATCATCATGAAGTGCTTCGAGAGGCTCGTCATGAGGCACATCAAGACCCTGCTGCCTCCCTCACTGGACCCCCTGCAATTCGCTTACCGCCCCAACCGCTCA
>CM040475.1:11175084-11186595 GCA_022758105.1 Pangasianodon gigas
TTGGCATAGTGGAACGAACATAATTTCTAATTTGTAGGTATCTAAAGAAGTGTGAAGCAGGAAGGTCATATTTCTCTTTTAGCTGAGAAAATGTTGCAAAATTGTTGTCTATGTATAAATCTCTCAAGGTGAGGATTCCTTTTCTAGCCCAACCTATGAACACTGGGTCTAGTAGTGAGGGCTTAAAGGCAAGGTTACGCTTAAAGGCATAGGTCCTGCCAAAAAGTTAAGGCTCTACAATTGGCAGCCCAATAGTAGTGTTGAAAATTTGGCAACCCTAACCCCCCCAAAGACCTAGGCTTACACACATGCAGTTTAGAGATTCTATGTGCTTTAAAGCCCCAGATGAATGGCAGTACAATAGAATCTAAAGTTTTGAAGAACTTTTTGGGCAAATAAATTGGTAAATTCTGAAAAAGATACAAAAATCCGGGTAATATCACCATCTTAATGGCATTCACACGCCCCATCATTGAAAGTGATAGGGTCCTCCAGTATTTTATACTGCTTTTCAGATTTTCTAACATAGGTAAAAAGTTAAGTTTATATATATACTTAGGGTCTCTAGATATATTAACTCCAAGGTATTTCAAACTATTTGTGGCTATTTTAAAAGGAAGACTGCGCATAAAATTTGAGTCAATATTGTTAGTCACTGCAGCCCACAAGTTTTTGTTTGTTTGGTTGGTTGATTGGTTGGTTTTTTGGAGTAAATGAAGGTTTGGGTCCCTGGAGGACTAGTGGTTAGGCGGCAGCGCTCTCACCACTGCAGTTTCGATTCCCGGCCAGGGAACCAATCCCAGTGTGCAACAGTGCGGTCTCTGTGCTGGTCTCAAGCCCGGGTAAAATTGGGGAGGGTTGCATCTATGGAAGAAGTTTTCTGTTATTTTTATCAATATGTTTGTCAATCAGTATTTGAAATTAGTATTATGTCAATCAGTATCTATGCAACAGTATTGTGATCTTTTATACACTACACTGTATCATCTCAACAAACAAACTGGTGTAAACTGGTGTAACCTTGTAGGTGGTGTTTTTAAGATGTTTTTAAGATGAAGGCTACTGTCTGAAGGCTAGCATCTGAAGGCTAGTGTTTGAAGGCTAGTGTCTGAAGGCTAATGTTGTTTTAAAAAAATAAACTGACTGACCCCTCGCCATGGTTAAAACTAAGGTAAGGGGACAGTGAAATAATTGTGGCGAGAGGCAGGTGTGTGATTAAAAGAAAAAAAGAGAAAACTCCATCCAATCAGATCATTGTTTTAGAATTGTATAAAAGCATGAGCCACGACTATGTAAATCAGATGCTCTGCAGACCATCTCAGCTTTGTTGTTTGACTCAGTAAAGTCTATTGATTTTTGACATCCAGAACCCCTTGTCTTTGGAAGTCTTTTTCTCATTTTGAATTGAAGAAGTTTTTGCCACGATATAATCCTTTGGCGTTGTCGGCAGGATTGGAAAGGAGCCAGGAGGGCCGCCGCGGCTATGCTGACTGCGGACTGCACAAACAGGCCGGCCGAATGAAGGTGAGCATTTTTGCCTTTAGTTTAAGTTGTTTGTGTGGTCTGCTGCAGGTCGGCCTGGGGCGGTAAGGGCACTCTTTTAGGCTTCACCAAATTAAAGAACCAAATTAAGCAAGGGGTTTTTGATCTCAAAAAGGTGTAAACTGCATGCAGAGTATATTGCTGTTAAGTGGGCCTTGATGGATAACAGTAATATATAAGTAGTCTAAAGAGTAAAGAGTAAAGAGTTAAAAGAGTACAGAGTAAAAGAGATAAAGAGTACAGAGTAAAGAGATAGAGTCAAAGAGTAAAAGAGTAAAGAGACAAGAGAACAAGAGAAGAGAGCACACAGTTTTTGTATGTCTATGTTGTGTGAAGTTTGTATGTTATATGTTACTTGTGTTATTTGTTGGAGTTTTTAGACGTCTAAAGTGTTGTCCCTGATTGGAGGCTCTGGAGTGTTTGTCCTTTTCCTTGGTGAGTTCCTGCTGAACTTGGCCAATCTGACCCCATGTCACTCGCAGCGCTGGCTGTAAGTACTCTGTAAGCCCTCTGTCACTGAACAGGTATATCATAAGTGCCACATAGATCCTACAGTGAACGCTCCAATTCTCTGTTTTGAGTGTCGTTCTCTGTGTTAGGGATCTCGGTCTTGTGGCACTTGATATTGCTAAAGTGTGGTGTACAGTGGTTAGAGTCACTGCAGTTCTGTGACTGGGAGTGTGTGGGAGAGGTGTCCTTGTTTGACGGGTTCCGCTGGGTGAGGGCAATTCATCTGGAGTTCTAATATAGGGAGTCTTTATTGTTTACAAGAGTAAGGGAGATTAAGTTGACATGAAGTGAAGGTGTAAATCAGAAATAAGTAAGAAGGTATACTGTTGTGTGTGTGAATATCATGTGAAAGATTCCCGTGTGAGAGCGAGAACAGCAGCTGCTGTGTGTGTGTGTGTGTGTGTGTCTGTGCTGAAAAAAGTAACGAGCAGCTTGTAAATATCTTGGACACTTGCCCAATCGTTGTGCCCTGGAACAAAGGCCTGTGCATAAGCGCTCATCACAAAGTTGGTTTTACAACTTATTTGGTTATTTTCCTAATTGTAGTTGTTGTAGTTTGGATTAGAGGAATGTTTAGTAGCGTTGATGCCTAAAAAACATCATCATAGGAAGAAGAAGAAAAGTGAATTAGCTAAACAAGAGCAGTTACAATCAGTTATAAACATATTTTGGAGACAAGAAGGTCCTAGTTCAGTTTGTAGAATACATGTTCATTTGATCTCCTGTAGAAAATTTGTCCATCCCTGTGGTATAATAATCGTAAAGGCTAAAACTCACGCAAGATTAGAAGATAAGGGAAATTGGTTTGCAACCGCTTTTAAGATAATAGTGTTTCATTTGGGTGGTAATATTATTTGGACAACTAATAGTGCAATAAGTCCAGTGCAGCCATATAAAATCATAGTTCCACAAATACAGCACCATTATGATTGTTTAGATGGTGTATGGTGTTCTAGGTGTGTATTTGGCTAAATAAGGTGGATAAGTTCAGCTCGGTAGAGAGAGGCTGCAGTTACGCATGATTGAGAGCGTGGTTTTGTGCGTGTGCGTGGCTGTGGGTGTGTGCATATTTGTGTGTGTGTGTGTGAGGTATACTAAGGAGAGCATTGATTTAAGGGGAGAGGTTAAAAGTAAGAATCTTCCAAGAAACTGGTTTTGTAAGTTGTTTGGACATTCTCCTAACTGTAGCCATTGTGATCCTGATAAAGAGACTCAAGTTTTGTTGAATGGATTATGAGCTTGCTGAGAGCTGCACTAGTTTGACATCTAAGTCTCACATGTTCTATTTCTCAGTGCCACATTACTGGGATCATGATACCTTGATGTCACAAGGGTTAGTGCTTTTTAGATTAGTATACTCTTCAACAAGACCGACAGTGAAGGAGTTTTCTCCATTTACAGGCAGATTACAGCGATTACAAGTGGTAAAAGAATTAATATTTGTCGCATACAGCTTCAGTTTGATGGGCACCACCATAGGCATCATCAGGGTTTTCTGAGCATATATCAGTACAGACGTAATAAGTTGTTTGAGCAGTGCTATTCTTTTTGTTTTGACAGCACATTGAACTAAGACTCAGAGTAGTGAATGGCCATGGGATTAAATCAGGTGCTTCATGAGACAAAGGGAATTAGCAATCATTTTTGGAAAGAATCATTCTATATAAATCTTTCTGGCCAGAGGCGTTTTCTAACAGAACAGAGAAAGAATTGGTATTTAAGACGAATAATTAGAATATTGAATATAGAAGAGGTTGAAGCTGAATGGCCGTATGTAAACTGAAATAATATAATAGGGAACGCTTGGACAGTAGAAAACTTACAGGATAGTTTGGATGAATTCTGCCACAGAAGTCAGTTGTTGCATTTTGTCAGGTGCAGTATTACATCTTTGGTTGAACCCTATCTAAGGTAGGGGAAAGAGAGAGGTTTTGAAAGAGGGAAAGGTGTGACTGGAAAGGTCTTGGGCAAAGTATTCATTGAGATAGCTCCAACATTGAGGAGAGTGCATTGGACAAATAGAAGAAGAACAGCTAAAGGAGACATTATAGGGACTAGAGAGTGCATTACTTTGAGGGGATTAATAGTAACTATTATATCCAATTATAGTGAGTGTAGGTTGTCATACATACCAGCAGTGGGAGCCTCAAGAGTGCAAGGGAGTTAAACAGTGAGTTTTGTGTAAGTTCTTTTCTTTAGAATGAATGAATCTTCAGGAAGAAAATAGGGAGCAGAGAATAATGCGTAGATTACAAGAAGCTAAGGGAATTAGAACACACTTTTGGAAGGAGAATCAGTATGAGAATTTATTAAGGAGAAGGTATCCTTTGACTGAAGAGAAGAAAAATTCACTGTTAAGAAGTATAACAAAGTTTAGAAATTTAGAGGAAGTTAATGAGGAATGGCCTTACTTAGATTGGGAAGGCATAGTGGAGGAAACTGGAAGGCATCCATCTTAGGTGATACATTAGAAGAGCTAGCAGAGTCAAATCAGTTACACTGGGTAATAATAATTCTATTGCCTGTAGATATTTATCTTGAATGGGGAGAACTACAAGGCTTTGAAAGAGGCAAAGGAGTAACTGGGAGACAGTTGAATAACCCTGAAATTGAGGTGTCAGTGGTCTTAAGAAAAGTTACTTGGTTTTCTGCAAAAAGAGTTACTGAGCCATGTGAACCTAAGACTGTAGAAGGGTTGACTCTAAGACAAATCTTAGTGACTTTTATTCCAGACTGTAATAGTGAACCTTCTCCAAGCAGGTTGGCAATAGGCAGAAGCAGAATAAAGGGACCAATCATGGCATCCACACCCATAGAGTTGTTAAAAGCCAGATATCCCTTATGTAAAGAAATTATAGAGAAGTGCTCAAAGAAGTGGAGAAAGAGAACAAAAATAAGAAAACACGGTGGCCAGAGGAGGGAACATTTGATGTGTCTCTGTGTGAGGAGATGGAAACATTGATAAAGAACTACAAAGCCAAAGACAAAAGTAAAGGGAGAGAGGACAAGAGAGAGAAAGAACTGAAAGTAATTGCATATTTTAAAGCAGAAGGAGAAAATTCTTGGAAAAGCATGAAACAGGCCAGAAAAATGCTGAAAAAGACAATGAGAAGACAGAAGAAAAGATGAGAAAAATTTTCAGTGAACCACCTCCTTATGCACCTCCAAAAAACCAGCTTCCCATAATTAAAGGAACAGTACAAGTTGAAGGGAAAATAGACATGGAGGAAGATGAGGATGGGGAACCTCCCTCCACTTGTTCACCTAAAGCAGTCCACAAGACTCCTGAAGGCAAAAAACAGTGCAGACAGAAACCATGGGAACAGGAATTAGACAGTTATGCCCAATATCCTGATTTAAGTAAATATCGTGAAGAAGAGGAGCAAAGTTCCCCTGTAGATATCCCAGAGGAGCAGGAGAAGTTGTTAACAGAGATGGAAAAATTGGACAGAAGAGTAAGCACAACAATAAAATGGGCAGAAAAATATTTGGATGAAGCAGAACAATTAAGTAAGAGAAGATATTCTACAGGTTCAAAAAGATGTGATGTGGGTGAGAGAAAGCGGGTTACAGGAACATTATACATGGAGGACGGTGATGATGAAGAAACATCACGAGATGAAGGAGGAAGACAGCTCAGACCACGTGAACACTTACAAGAACCACAAAGATATGACAGTCACTTACAATTACCTATTCTGGTTAAGGGTGCTAGAGGGCACTATGTACCCTGGGCTACACAAGATCTCGATGGACTGATTACCCGTCTCCCTCATATCCACGAGGGAGCTGGGAAGTGGATAAAGGTGTATGAAGAAGAGACAATGGGCAAGCTGCTGGCAATTGGAGACATCAAAGCACTCCTTGCCAAAATTTTAGAAGGATTAAGAATGAAAGAGATCCTCACAGCTGCTAACCTACAAAGAGCAGTGAACTCTCCAGTAATGGATGGGACACAGTTTAATCAATATCGTCCACGCCTATGGCAAACACTGAGGGCAGAGTATCCATCTCGTATAGACCCAAGGTCGCTGAAAGGGGAACAGCTGGGAGAAACAGAAAATCCCACCACCTATGTGCAGAGACAACTAAAAAGATGGAGACAAGAACTGGAGAGGGATCTAGAGGCAGATCCTGTGATGTCATCATTGTTCAGAACAGCAATAATGGATGCTATGCCACCATTTGTGAAAGCTAAGCTAGAAGATGTGGTTGGCCTACATTCTAAACCGCACAAGGAATTCTGTGACCATGTGACTCATGCGGTTGAACAATACAGAAAGAATGAACAAAAGCTTAAGAATCTAGAAAGAGAACTACAAAGAAAACTGGCACAACTACAGCTTGAAGAGCTGACAAACAAAAATAAGAAAAAGGTCCAAGCGCCTGTGAAAGAGAAAGATAAAGACAAAGACCAAGTGGAGGAAGTCTCATCAGCAGTGATGGCTCCTTTGAATGCACCACCACCTCCACTACCTGCTGTCCAGCAAAGTGTGCCAGTTGCACCAGCTGTGCCAGCTGCTCCTGTAGTTCCACAACAGCCTGCAGTGCCGATTATTAATGTCTATCAGCAGCCAAATAACATGAACTGGCAAAGAAGGCACCACCAAGAGGAAGAGGAGGACCCACTTCTAGTCCTCAAGGAACATGCTGGGGATGTGGACAACCTGGACATAACAGGCGTTATTGCCCCACCAATCCATGGCAATAGCAACCTGGTGGTGAAGGGGATGGTTGGGTCCAGTCCTATCGACAATCTCCACAAGGCCCAGTGAACCCATGGAGTGGGCCTAATCAAGGATACTAGGGGTGCCCAGAGAATCCTACTGGGGAGGGTCAGCTTCCAATTCTGACAACTGATGCTGATCAAGAACCTATGCTGCAGGTTAAATTAGAGGGCAAATTAACACCCATGATGGTAGACACTGGAGCCACTTACACTTGTGTAAGTCCAAATTATGCCTCTCACCTCTCCATGTCTGGAAAATTTGCAAAGACAGTAGGATTCTTGGGACAAATGCAGCTAATTCCAATGATGACTCCAGTTAGTCTGCAGACCAAAGATCATTTGATAAAAAGGAATTCCACAGGTGGTGGTGATCACTGAAAAAGCACAGATGTCCATGAGTGAGACAGTCAACTCAGAGTCCAAGACAGCTGAATTGTTGAGAGAAATGGAAAAACAGGAACAAAGCAGGGAGCCGAGAGAAGACGCTGAAGTGCTATGTCCAGTTGTTCCTGGAGATAAAGTATACATAAGAGTGTTCAGACGAAAGTGGAACGAGCCTAGAAGAGAAGGACCATACACAGTGGTAAGAGCAACGCCTACAGCGGTGCAAGTGGAAGGTAATACTACCTGGTATCATTTGAATCACTGTCCTAGAGTACCTAGACTTAGACCCAGGAGACAAGAAGATGTTCAAACTGCCGAAGAAGAGGGAGATTTAGTAGCAGCCTCCAGGAAGCAGTCAGGAAGTAGTAGAAGATGAAGGAGAGAGAGGACCAGAAGCAGGCCCTAGTCATGCAGGGGACAGAGAACCAGGTCCAGCCCAGGCAGAACCTGAAGGAGAAGGTGAGCAAACTGTTGCATCTGATGTTCCATCTGAAACTAACGAGCCTGCTGTGCCTACTGAAGGGGAAGGAGATGAGCCATTGCCAGCTCCAGCTGAACAGGAAAGTACAATTGAGCCTGGTGATCTTGATGAGTTTCTTGCTACACTTAGCGCAGACTCAGGCCCGTCCACTAGCCAGCAAGCAACATTCTCGACAATTGACTTCTCAGCCCTTGACTGGCCTTCAGACCTTGACTGGTTCACAGATGAGTAAAGGCAGTGAGAGACTAGTTAACCCTGTGTATCAAGGAGTTACACATGAGATGTTGAATGACACTGCAAAAGAGATAACAAATGATGCATTGTTACAGATAGCGCAAGATAATAAGTGGTATAAGTGGGCTGAATACACTGCTGGTTGTTTGAATAAGGGTAATTGTTTGGTATGTTCACCTTTTCCATTGAGCAGAGTTGTAGTGGTACCGACCCCATTTGATTACAGCCATCGTGCAGAATACAATAGGCAGTATTGTTCCAGGAATTGGGATAATAGAACAGATTTCTCATACTGCCCAGCTGAGTGTTTAACCTATTTAGGCAACCCACTTTATAGTTTAGTGTATAACACAGAGGCATGGAAAGGGTGGTGCCCACAACTGGATGTTAGAATAGAGGAAAAACGTAGAGAGATACCACAGCGGTATAACATAGATTACACTTTGGAGTATGAATGCTTTAACAAGTCATATGGGAAGCATGATCTGGGTAAATTCCAAGGTAACTGTGCAGTAATGTGGCACTTGGATGCCCGCCTCTTTGGACGCACAGAATATATCCAGTGGTCTGAAGGTCATGCACTAGCTACAGTAACCACCAGTATGACAGAAGTACTGGCCTCGACTCACTTAGATGACACATGCATGAATCAAACTCTAACTCCACCATTGCTGTTTGCTCTGACTGACCAATCTCAGGCAGTAGCAGATCATTTTTGGCTCTGTGCAAGGACACACTTAAGAATGACCTTACCTAAAGACTGGAAGGGAATCTGTACTAGAGTATGGTTGATTCAAAGAACTGTGATAGTTGACTGCGGGTATGATCAGTTCCTTGAGAAAACTAGAAAGTCTCACAGAGGAAAGAGACCTTATGAGAAAGATCCTAAGGTGTACATAGACTCAACAGGTCAACCTAGAGGGATACCTGAATAATTTAAAGCAAGAAATGAGGTAAAGTCAGGATTTGAGTCTATTTTGGTATGGATAACTACTAACAAAAATACAGAGTAGCAGAACAAGCGTTGGACTGGTTATTGGCAGAAAAAGGAGGAGTGTGTGTTATGTTTGGAGAACAATGTTTTACTTTTATCCCTAACAACACTGCCCCTGAGGGAGCATTTACTATGAATAAATTGAAAAAGTTAAGGCATGAAGTAGCTGAAAATGCGGGGAGAGATCAGCATTCTTGGGATTGGTTTTCACAGTTTGGACATTGGGGAGCTATATTGACAAAAGTGGGAGTTATGATAGCAATTGTAGTACTTGTTGCAGGACTACTGTTTTGCTGAGTTGTGCCCATATTAAGATCTGTTCTTGTTCGAGCAACTGTTAAGCAGATGGCTTTTATGAACAAACCTATGCTTGATGATGATGGACTGGCAAGTGAGTCTGCTGGCGCTAGTCCAGACTGTACTCCGGACTGACCCCCTAAGCCAGATTGGATTCCAGAACAACGGAAGGAAGAGGAGGATTCCAGTTCCTCCAGTGAGGATGAATTAAAAGTAGTTATGTGATGAGCCATGCCCTGGGTGTAAGTGCTAGCCTAACCTCTCCCCAAGGGTTACCCTCTACGATACGCAAAGTATCTGGGTTGAAGAAGAAGTCATCTGAAGAAAGACTTGTACTTTGCATTTATTCTGATTATGTTGATCGTAAGCAATAACCAATTCTGAGCAATGTAACAATCAGTATGGTACTCTACATAACCGTGACAACATGGGCAAGTGCTGAACCAAATGCATGCTCATGCTTAAAACACAGTGTTGATTAGTTAATTGACAGTTAGGTTAGGGAGACAGGATCTTTTACTCCTTCCTAGTCAAGTGTGGGGGGAGATGTTTGGTCCTGTTCTCCACAGGAGAGCGGTTTCAGGATTTGGTTATTGGTAAGAAGAAGGAGTGATAAGATATTGATCACTAGTGATATATATGAAAGAACCGGATTGTGAGGCTGCTCTCTTGAGATAGGTGGGGCTTAATAAGCCCCAGAGGAGGGATGTATGGAAGAATTTTTCTGTTATTTTTATCAATATGTTTGTCAATCAGTATTTGAGATTAGTATTATGTCAATCAGTATCTATGCAACAGTATTGTGATCTTTTATACACTACACTGTATCATCTCTATGCATATGCTTTTACAAGGATATTTCTGTGAAAAACAAACTGGTGTAAACTGGTGTAACCTTGCAGGTGGTGTTTTTAAGATGTTTTTAAGATGAAAGCTAGTGTCTGAAGGCTAGCGTCTGAAGGCTAGAGTCTGAAGGCTAATGTTGTTTTTAAAAAATAAACTGACTGACCCCTCGCCATGGTTAAAACTAAGGTAAGGGGACAGTGAAATAATTGTGGCGAGAGGCAGGTGTGTGATTAAAAGAAAAAAAGAGAAAACTCCATCCAATGAGATCATTGTTTTAGAATTGTATAAAAGCATGAGCCACGACTATGTAAATCAGATGCTGTGCAGACCATCTCTGACCAGCTTTGTTGTTTGACTCAATAAAGTCTATTGATTTTTGACATCCAGAACCCCTTGTCTTTGGAAGTCTTTTTCTCATTTTGAATTGAAGAAGTTTTTGGCGTGACACGTCAGGGCATCCAGCATAAAAACTGTGCCAAATCAAATACCCAGACCAATGATCCACTGTGGCGACCAGCCAAATGAGGAACAACAACAAATGATGAAGGTTTCCTTGATGAATGTGGAGAGCAATCTCTATCCTAAAGCGCGCAACAGTGTACCATATGATGCTGAGGATCCGAGCAGTGATCTGAGTTCGTACTCAAAATCACATTGAAGCAGCTGTTTATTGGGGCTAGTATAGAGTTCAGAGAATCACATGATCGATGGCACTCACATATCTGCTTCATTTCGCAGGTTGGAATCTGCAGGTTTGATGTGTTCAGCTGCTGCATTTAGCTGATATGTAATGTTAGGCATTAATCAGTTAATCCTGTGACAGCCCTGTTGTTGTGTACATGTTAAGTCTATAGATTGGCAAAGTTCCTGAAATGTGTGGGGTTTTTCATCTGCTCTGACTATGGCAACAAGTTTGTGTGTGTGTGTGTGTGTGTGTGTGTGTGTGTGTGTGTGTGCGTGCGTGCGTGTGTGGTGACAGTACTATGTGTTGTGAACTGGCTTACTGAACTGGCACAAACCTCTTGAGTGATGCCTTTCAACTTGTTGCCTATCTTCTACAATAATAGAAGAATAATAATGATTTATAATTATTATGATGATAATAACTGATACAATGATACAATAATAAAAATAATGATTTGCCAGGTCTTTACTGCAGCCATCTTCAGTTGCTGCTTGTTTGTGGGTCATTCTGCCTTCAGATTGGTTGAGGTCAGGTGACTGACTCGGCCATTTAAGAACATTTAATTTCCAAGCTCTTGGGCTGCTTTCACAGTATGTTTTGGGTTGTTGATAGCGCTGTCCTATCAGTTTTGCAGCATTTGACTGAATCTGAGCAGAAAGTATAGCTCTGTACACTTCAGAATTCATCCTGCTACTTCTATCAACAGTCACATCATCAATAAACCCCAGTGACCCAGTTCCATTGGCAGCCAAACATGCCCATGCCATAACACTGCCTCCACATGTTTGACGGATGATGTGGTATGCTTT
>CM040475.1:11189021-11228959 GCA_022758105.1 Pangasianodon gigas
GCTGAGGAAAGCGCATCTCCCACCCTCCATCCTCACCATGTTCTACAGAGGGACTATCGAGAGCATCCTGTGCAGCTGCATCACTGCCTGGTATGGGAATTGCACTGTCTCAGATCGCAAGACCCTGCAGCGGATAGTGAGGACAGCTGAGAAGATCATCGGGGTCTCTCTTCCCTCCATCTCGGACATTTACACCTCTTGCTGCATCCGCAAAGCCACCAGCATTGTGGATGACCCCACACACCCCTCTCACACACTCTTCACCCTCCTGCCGTCTGGTAAACGGTACCGGAGCATTCGGGCCCTCACAACCAGACTGTGCAATAGTTTCTTCCCTCATGCCATCAGACTCCTCAATACCTAGAACTGACACACACACACATACATATACACACATAGACGCAACTGAACATCCTCCATGCACATGTTTTACACATGTTTTGCACATGTTTTATGCTGCTGCTGCTACTATTATGTTTACATAATAGAATACCGTATGTTTACATTACTTCAGCTATTTATACCAAACTCTGTATTATTTGAACTATTGTCACTTAGCCACTTTCAAACAGAACTGCGTACTGGTTGGTGTTGTAGTTATTGTACTGTCTTGTTCTGTCTTGTGCGTCCGCACGTTTGCACTTGTGCACTTTATGTTTAATTTATGTTTAATTTATGTAGTCCCCGTAGCTCTGTGTTGTTATGTGTTGTCTTATGTAGCACCTTGGTCCTGGAGAAACGTTGTTTTGTGTCACTATGTACTTGTATATGGCTGAAATGACAATAAACTCCACTTGACTTGACACTTGACTTGACACAACTTTCCTCAGCTCATGTGTATAATGAGTGATTCATCAACAATCTCATACAATAGGAACCAATAGCACAACAAATACCACTATGCTTAAGTGCAAGAAATATCAGAAAGTTGTACTGAAATATCACAATGAGAAATGTACATCCAACAGCAAGACAACATGTCCATTCTGTCAATAAACACTAACACTGGCATTAATGTTTCAAACTCTGAATCCCAGTAATTATGTGAAAACATAAGATAAACAAACACAGAAATCCACAAAAGACACTGCAACTCAGCATGTTCATACTTAAGACATGTCTCAACTCGTGGTAAATACATACAATACTAACGGCACATTCACTCAGTAATGAACATTTCGACAACGTAAATATAACATTGACCGTGTTACAGCACCCGCCAGACGGCTGTTAAGATGGCTACTGTGTACCGCTACTACACAGGCAAGGGCGCGGTTAGCATAACAAGGCTAATATGATTAGCGTCAGGTAATTTACTTCATTTCTTCGTAATAAACAAATATGAAGTACTGCAAATGCTTTCTTGGACACCGTCAACACCATCTATACACCGTCAACTAAAACACATGCCACCATGAACAGTCATTATGAAGCACTCATACCTGAAAACCACACCACCCCATTGCTGCGCTTCCTCCATTGGCTTCCTGTGGCTGCACTGATGCTTACCTACAAAGCCAAAAACGGACCAGCACCCACTTATCTCAAAGCACTTATCACACCTCGCACGGCACCATGTTCCCTCCGATCCTCTAGCACTGCTCGACTGGTCCCACCATCTCTCAGGGTACAAGGAAGGTATGCATCGAGACTCTTCTCTGTTCTGGCACCAAGGTGGTGGAATGAACTTCCCCTAGATGTCCGAACAGCTGAGTCACTGGCAGTCTTCAAACGATGTCTAAAGACCTACCTCT
The DNA here is from genome assembly GCA_022758105.1 of Pangasianodon gigas. Classification (NCBI taxonomy): domain Eukaryota; kingdom Metazoa; phylum Chordata; class Actinopteri; order Siluriformes; family Pangasiidae; genus Pangasianodon; species Pangasianodon gigas. Next base: position 11,190,776 of record CM040475.1, read on the forward strand.
TCATAAAGTACTTAAGTTAGCACTTACACCAAAAAAAAAAAAAAAAAAAAAAACCTTCCCAACAGAGTTTTGGACTGATGGTATTCCTAGTTTGTGACCTAGTGAGCCAATATCAGAATGTATTTTGATAGACTTCAAAGCACTATTGTAAGTCGCTCTGGATAAGGGCGTCTGCCAAATGCCATAAATGTAAATGAAAAGGGAGGTATTAGTGTGAAAGATGCACGGACACAACTTTCCTCAGCTCATGTGTATAATGAGTGGAAGAAAAGAAGCGACGTGCCCTTCAGCATACCTCAGCAGTTTAGACTCGTTTGGACTCGTTCTGTAACTACTGTACTCTTAATGCACCCAGAGTTAAAATGATACTGGCATAACATAAAATACAAAAATACATACAAAACATAACACAAAAATACTGTGCTTCAGCTGCTGAGACTGACAGTAACATTAGAAACATAAGACTATAAACAAATGGTATCATCCAACATGAAATTGTCCATATATCAAAATGCACTAACTGTGAGATCGTTAGGTGGTACTCTTCTACTGGATCTGAATTAAAGTATGTAGTGCACATTATTCCATCCGTCACACTTGTCAAAATCTGAGTTCCAAATGCATATTCCCCGATCTTATTAATGACAAATGTTGCCCACAATCATCATCAGGATTCAGGTTGAATGCAAATAAAGTATAACCATTCAGATTCTCTTCTCTGTTTATTGCCAACGCCTGAGGCTTTAGCTGCTTTCCTGATGCTAAAATTAAAGAATGGAATTCATGGACCACATTACCGGATTGGAAAACAGGTTGAAACGGTTTTGCAGGATATTGCATACCATCTACATAGAGAACAATAAACTCTGCATCGTAATGTTTAAAATTAAAAGGGTTTTTATCGTATACTCCGCTGAAGGCATCATTATCTACCATCCCAAAGATAATGGTTTTAGATAACGGTCTGAGGGAAAGATTCTTTTGTGAACAAATGTGGCTTCCTGCAGCTAGACTGAAGGTCTTCATGCAAACTCTTTCGACAGGGTATTTGGCTGTGGCGGTAAGGAGTGCTTGTGCATAACCGAGTTTTAGAGATGGTGAGAAGGTTACTTTCTTCACAAAAAGAGAAGCATTGAGTATTTTCAGAATGAAATTTGCATTTCCTTCCTTCATCAAGCAAAATTCATCTTTACTGCGAACCATTTTAATCCTCAAATCGATTCTGTTCAGTAACAGTTTATCCTGAAAAAATATATCTGAGTGAACATGTCCAATCAGAACAAAGGTGTTGCTTTCAGCACTGAATGCGGCCCTTTTTTTTAAGACCTTCGTTTCGACCATCAGGGTCAGTGGCATCCATATGCCCTGCTGTGTCTTTGTAGAATAATCCGGTGCAAAATTGTGTTTCCAGGGTATCTTTTCCATGGTTGAGAAGACATTCAAAGGTAGCGCGGTATGGGTATGTACTGCTAGATTGAGAAATAAGGCAATCCCCAAGCATTACATCCACTTGTGAAAACAGGGATGCTAGTGGGTAGTTAACAACCTCTACCTTTGCATCGGTAGCTATGTTGGTGCCATCAGGGTTCAGGATTTTACACGCTAGTTGTAAAAAAAAGTGTTGTTCAAGTCAAGGTAATCTTCACCGTTTCCAGCCACAGAGAACTCCAGGGGACCATTGTCCGTCAGAGCAGAAAGTGGAGGTATTTCGACATAAATGTAATTTCAATACTCGTTTGTGTACAAGGTATTGTAAAAATATCCAACTCTGTCTTAGTATACTCTGAGGATAGACTGTGTAAGAAAGCCATGATGTTAGAAAATGTTCAGATGCTTTCTTTTGTGAGAGATAGAAGGATACTTCTTGTCTCTCTGCTTGGTCTTTTTTACACTGGTCTTGATTTTAGTTACCTTGCGTCTTTTATTCGGAATCGTGTGTCGAGACCCGGGGGGGCGTTTAGATTTTTTACGCGCAATCGATGCGAGACCTGATCCATCTTGTTTCTGAGTTTGTGTCTTCTTCATAAAGTTGCTCACTACATCACTTACAATACCTTTGGCCGCTGTTTTTAAATGAGGTTTTGCAATAGCATACGCTCTCTTGAGGAACGGCACTGCCATTCTAAAAAGACCCTTGAACAGACCTCCTTGACCCGCCCCATACATGGAAAAGCAGGCTGGTGAACGTAATAATCCACATAGGACTGCGGATCAGCGTACCCCCTATCTATCATTTTTACAGATGGAACAAATGTTCTGATCTGAAGTGTAGTTTAGCTATAAATTTCCAGTAACTAAAAGGTATATGCTTGTTCTGATCCGATTTGACTTCGATTACTATATCGGTAATGTGGTTCTTGGTGAGCGGTACGTAATGTGGCTTATCATTAGTAATAGTGATGACTTTATTGTTTTCACCCGTTATATGTATGCATCTCAGTAATGGGACAAAGCTGTGACCAACTCGTTGATACTCAATAACATCAGTATTATGGAGGAATTTTCCTGTTATCTATATCAATATCATTTGTTAATCAGTATTATATCAATCAGTATCTATGCAACAGTATTGAAAAGTGACCTTAAATCACCTCATGTATTAACTTTCAGAGCTTCATTTATATACTACACTGTACCATTTCTAGTACATTTAGAACGGTGATTTTATGCCTATGATCCTACAAAGGTGTTTCTGTGAGAACAAACTGGTGTGACCTTGTAGGTGGTGTTTTTAAGGTGAAGGCTAATGTTGTTTTTGAAACATAAACTGACTGAACTCTCGCCACGGTTAAAACTAAGATAAGAGGATAGTGAAATAATTAGGACGAGAGGCAGGTGTGTGATTAAAAGAAAGAAGAGAAAACTCCATCCGACGAGATCATTGTTTTATAATTGTATAAAAGCATGGGCCACGATTATGTAAATCAGATGCTCTGCAGACCATCTCGGCTTTGTTGTTTGATTCAATAAAGTCTATAGATTTTTGACATCCAGAACCCCTTGTCTTTGTAACTCATTCTCTTATTCTGATTTGCAGAAGTATTTGCCACGACATAATTCACTGGCGTAGTCGGCAGGATTTGACAGGAGCCAGGAGGGTCACCGTGGCTGGGCTCGCTGGGGCAGATTGCACAAACACCGGCCGGATGAGGTGAGCATTTTTGCTTTTAGTTTAAGTTGTTTGTGTGGTCTGCTGCAGATCGGACTGGTGCGGTAAGGGCACTCTTTTAGGCTTCACCAAATTAAAGAACCAAATTGAGCAGAGTGTTTTTGGATCTCAAAAAGGTGTAAACTGCATGCGGAATATGTTGCTGTTAAGTGGGCCTTGATGGATAAAAGTAATATATAAGTAGTGTAAAGAGTAAAAGAGACACAGAGTACAGAGTTAAAGAGCAAAAGAGATAAGAGAATAAGATAAGAAGCGCGCAAAATCCTGCGGATACCGCTTCTCACCGTGTGGTTTGATGTGTAACATAGTGAACCCGCATACTGCTGTGCTAGTGGTAGAGGACTAGACAGAGGTTTAGCGGATGGCACTGCATCAAAACAGTGAGCCCGTGTGCTGCTGCGCTAGTGGGAAAGGACTAGGCAGAGATTTAACGGAAGGCACTGCACAGGGAGAAGGTCTGTACGAGCAGGTCATGCAAGAGGTGTGTACACTCAAGAGGTGTGTGAATTATAGAGAAAAAGACAAAAAATAGGGGTGTATGTCTTGTATATGTTATTTGTTGGATTGTCTCTACCTTGCTTTGATCTAGTTATCTGTCTTCTTATTTTTTAAGTGTTGTCCCTGATTGGGGGCTCTGGAGTGTTTGTCTTTTTCCTTGGTGAGTTCCTGCTGAACTTGGCCAATCTGACCCCATGTCACTTGCAGCGCTGGCTGTAAGTGCTCTGTAAGCCCACTGTCACTGATCAGGCGTATCATAGGTGCCACATTGATCCTACAGTGAACGCTCCAATTTATCAACTCACTGTTACATTTAATTGGGCACTGGTTGCTCTGTTTTGAGTGTCGTTCTCTGTGTCAGGGATCTTGGTCTTGTGGCACTTGGTATTGCTAAAGTGGTTAGAGTCACTGCAGTTTTGTGACTCGTGTGACTCCCACAGCGTGTGGGAAAGGTGTCCTTGTTTGACGGGTTCCACTGGGTGGGGGCAATTCACCTGGAGTCCTAATATAGGGAGTTTTTATTGTTTACATAAGAGTAAGTGAGATTAAGTTGACAGAACGTGAAGGTGTAAATTGTGTGTGTGTGAATATCATGTGGAAGATGCTCGTTGGAGAGAGAGAATAGCTGCTGTGTGTGTGGGTGGGTGGGTGTGTGTGAGTGTGAGCAGCAGAGGTGAGAGTTGGGCTACGCTCCTAGAATCTAATGTAAAAAAAAAACACATCCCCTTATTTCTCTGCATGATACCCAGTGTGTGAATGCAAGTTTAAGTGTGCATGAAAAAATAAACTCTGGGTTTGGCTGGATATTGGATGCGTACCTCTCCTGGACCGTCACTTAAGTGTGGCTTGGTGGAGACGGACGTGACTCTATCACGCTGACTAGAGGGAGTGAATGATGAGCTCCGTAGATAAGGAGACAAGTAATGAATGATGAGCTCCAAAGTTAATTTGGAGACTGTGTGAATGTGGGAGCCAATCAGAAAAAGGAGGGTATGCCAGCGTGTGTGTATGTGTGTGTGAAAAAGTAACGAGCAGCTTGCGAATATCTTGGACATTTGCCCAATCGTTATCGCTGTACTCTAGAGCAAAGGCCTGTGCATAAACGCTCACCCCAAAGTTGATTTTACAGCCTATTTGGTCATTCTCCTAATTGTAGTTGTTGCAGTTTGGTTTAGGATGTTTAGTAGCATTTATGCCTAAAAAACATCATCATAGAAAGAAGAAGAAGAAAAGTGAATTAGTTAAATAAGAGCAGAACATTTTCTGGAAACAAGAAGGTCCTAGTTCAGATTGTAGAATACATGTAGAAAATGTGTACACCCTTGTGGTATAATAATAGTAAAGGCTAAAACTCATGCAAGACTAGAAGATAAGGGAAATTGGTTTGCAACCACTTTTAAGATAATAGAGTTTCATTTGGGTCATAGTATTATCTGGACAACTAATAGTGCTATAAGCCCAGTCCAACCATATAAAATCATAGTTCCAAAGATACAGCACCATTATGATTGTTTAGATGGTGCATGGTGTTCTAGGTGTGTATTTGGTTAAATAAGGCAAGTAAGTTTAATATAGTGGAGAGAGAGAGAGGCTGCAGTTACACATGATTGAGTGTGTGGTTCTGTGACCTTGGATATGTGCATGTTTGTGTGTGTGTGTGTGTGTGTAAGGTACATTACGGAGAGCAGTACTTCAAAGAGCGAGATTAGGAGCAAAAATCTTCCAAGAAACTGGTTTTGTAAGTTGTTTGGACATTCCCCTAACTGTAGCCGTTGTGATCCTGATAAAGAAACTCAAGTTTTGTTGAATGGATTATGAGCTTGCTGAGGGCCTCACATAATCTATTTCTCAGTGCCACATTATTGGGAGTGGAATACTTTGAGGTCACAAGGGTTAGTGTTTTTTAGATTAGTATACACTTCAACAAGGCCAACAGTGGAGGAATTTTTCCATTTACATACAGAATATTGAGAAAAGCGATTACAAGTGGTAAAAGAATTAATATTTGTCACATGAAACTTCAGTTTGATGGGCACCACCATAGCCATCACCAGGGTTTTCTGAGCATATATCAGTACAGACGTAGTGAGTTGTTTGAGCGGTGCTATTCTTTTCGTTTTGACAGCACATTGAACTAAGGCTCATAGAAGTGAATGGCCGTTGGATTAAATCAGGTGCTTCATGAGACAAAGGGAATTAGCAATCATTTTTGGAAAGAACCATTCTACATAGATTTTTCAGGACAGAGACATCTATTCACAGAACAGAGAAAGAATGGGTATTTAAGACGGATATCTAGAATATTGAATATAGAAGAGGTTGAAGCTGAATGGCCATATGTGAACTGGAATAATATAATAGGGAACACTTGGACAGTAGAAAACTTGCAGGATAGTTTGGATGAATTCTGTCACAGAAGTCAGTTGTTGCATTTTGTCAGGGGCAGTATCACATCTTTGGTTGAACCTTATCTAAGGTTGGGAGAAGAGAGAGGTTTTGAAAGAGGGAAAGGTGTGACTGGAAAAGTTCTGGGCAAAGTAAGTATTGAGATAGCTCCAGCATTGAGGAGAGTGCATTGAATTAATAGAAGAAGAACAGCTGAAGGGGACATTATAGAGACTAGAGCATGCATCACTTTCAGTGGGTTTAATAGTAACTATTATACCCAATTATAGTGAGTGTAGGGTGTCGTACAGACCAGCAGTGGGAGCCTCAAGAGTGCAGGGGAGCTAACTAGTGAGTTTGTGTAAGATTTTTTTAATGAATGAATCCTTGGGAAGAAAATAGGGAACAGAGGATAGTGCGTATATTACAGGAAGCTAAGAGAATTAGAACACACTTTTGGAAGGAGAATCAGTATGAGAATTTATTAGGGAGAAGGTATCCATTGACTGAAGAGAAGAAAAATTCACTGTTAAGAACTATAACACAGTTTAGAAATTTAGAGGAAGTTAATGAGGAGTGGCCTTATGTAGATTGGGAAGGAATAGTGGGAAGAAATTGGAAGGCATCCATTTTAGGAGACACATTAGAAGAACTAGCTGAGTCAAATCAGTTGCATTGTGTAATAATACCATTGCCTGTAGATATTTATCTTGACTGGGGAGAACTACAAGGCTTTGAAAGAGGCAAAGGAGTATCTGGGAGACAGTTAAATAACCCTGAAATTGAGGTGTCAGTAGTCTTAAGAAAAGTTACCTGGCTTTCGGCAAAAAGAGTTATTGAGCCACGTGAACCTAAGACTGTAGAAGGGCTGACTCTAAGACAAATCTTAGTGACTTTTATTCCAGACTGTAATAGTGAACTGTCTCCAAGGAGGATGGCAACAGGCAGAAGCAGAATACAGGGACCAATCATGGCATCCTCACCCATAGAGTTATTAAAAGCCAGATATCCCTTATGTAAAGAAATTATAGAGAAGTGCTCAAAGAAGTGGAGAAAGAGAACTAAAAATAAGAAAACACAGTGGCCAGAGGAGGGAACGTTTGATGTATCTCTGTGTGAGGAAATGGAAACACTGATAAAAAACTACAAAGCCAAGGACAAAAGTAAATGGAGAGAGGACAAGAGAGAGAAAGAACTGAAAGTAATTGCATATTTTAAAGCAGAAGGAGAAAATACGTGGAAAACCATGAAACAGGCCAGAAAAATTCTGAAAAAAGATAATGAGAAGACAGAAGAAAAGATGAGAAAAATTTTCAGTTAACCACCTCCTTATGTACCTCCAAAAAATCAGCTTCCCATAATTAAAGGAACAGTACAAGTTCAAAGAAAGATAGACATGGAGGAGGATGAAGATGGGGAACCTCCCGTCACTTGTTCTTCTAAAGTGTCCCACAAGACTCCTAAAGGCAAAAAACAGTGCAGACAGACACCAAGGGATCAGGAAGTAGACAGTTATGCCCAATATCCTGATTTAAGTAGTTATCATGAAGAAGAGGAACAAAGCTCCCCTGTAGATATCCCAGAGGAGCAGTTGTTAACAGACATATTTGGATGAAGCAGAACAATTAAGTAAGAGAAGACATTCCACAGGTTCAAAAAGGTGTGATGTGGGTGAGAGAAAGCAGGTTACAGGAACATTATACCTGGAGGATGATGATGATGATGATGATGAAGAAACATGGTCACGAGATGAGGGAGGAAGACAGCTTAGACCACGTGTACACTTACAAGAACCACAAAGATATGACAGTCACCTTCAATTGCCTATTCTGGTTAAGGGTTCTAGAGGGCACTATGTACCCTGGGCTACACAAGATCTCGATGGACTGATTACCCATCTCCCTGACGTCCACGAGGGAGCGGGGAAGTGGATTAAGGTGTTTGAAGAAGAGACAATGGGCAAGTTGTTGGCAGTTGGAGACATCAAAGCACTCCTTGCCAAAATTTTAGGAGGATTAAGAATGAAAGAGATCCTCACAGCCGCTAACCTACAAAGAGCAGTGAACTCTCCAGTAATGGATGGGACACAGTTTGATCAATATCGTCCACGCCTATGGCAAACACTGGGGGCAGAGTATCCATCTCGCATAGACCCAAGGTCTCTGAAAGGAGAACAGCTGGGAGAAACAGAAAATCCCACCACTTATGTGCAGAAACAACTAAAAGATGGAGACAAGAACTGGAAAGGGATCCAGAGGCAGATCCTGAGATGTCGTCATTGTTCAGAACAGCAATACTGGATGCTATGCCGCCATTTGTAAAAGCTAAGCTAGAAGATGTGGTTGGCCTACATTCTAAACTGCACAAGGAATTCTATGACCATGTGACTCATGCGGTTGAACAATACAGAAGGAATGAACAAAAGCTTAAGAATCAAGAAAGAGAATTACAAAGAAAACTGGCACAACTGCAGCTTGAAGAGCTGACAAACAAAAATAAGAAAAAGGTCCAAGCGCCTGTGAAAGACAAAGATAAAGACAAAGACCAAGTGGAGGAAGTCTCATCAGCAGTGATGGCTCCTTTGAATGCACCACCACCACGTCCACCACCTACTGTCCAGCAAAGTGTGCCAGCTGCGCCAGCTGTGCCAGCTGCTCCCGTAGTTCCACAACAGCCTGCAGTGCCGATTATTAATGTCTATCAGCAGCCAAATAATATGAACTGGCAAAGAAGGCCACCACCAAGAGGAAGAGGAAGAGGAGGACCCACTTCTTGTCCTCGGGGAATATGTTGGGGATGTGGACAACCTGGACATAACAGGCGTGATTGCCCCACCAATCCATGGCAACAGCAACCTGGTGGTGAAGGGGATGGTTGGGTCCAGTCCTATCGACAATCTCCACAAGGCCCAGTGAACCCATGGGGTGGGCCTAATCAGGGGTACTAGGGGTGCCCAGAGAATCCTACTGGGGAGGGTCAGCTTCCAATTCTAACAACTGATGCTGATCAAGAATCTATGCTGCAGGTTAAAATAGAGGGCAAATTAACACCCATGATGGTAGACACTGGAGCCTCTTACACTTGTGTAAGTCCAAATTATGCCTCTCACCTCCCCATGTCTGGAAAATTTGCAAAGACAGTAGGATTCTCAGGACAAATGCAGCTAATTCCAATGACGGCTCCACTTAGTCTGCAGACTAAAGATAAAAAGGTGACCTTGCCTATTTTAGTATCAGAACAAACTCCTGTTAATTTGTTGAGAAGAGATGCATTGTGTAAACTTGGACTCCAAATCTGGTGTTCTCTAGAAGGAGTTTATGTAGATGTAACAGGGGTAAAAACTCAAATGGTGCTTTCTGAGCCAAAAGCTAATGTGTGTTCGTTAGGACAGGTAATTAGTGAAGTAAAGCTAGTAATTGGTATGTGGGGAAAATTTATTGAAGTGCAGATCCCGGGCGCAACAATGCCTAAGTCTGAGTCTCATTGTACAATGTTGTATGATTCATCATGTGACCCAGAGCTTGAAAAAAGGTGGTTAAAAGAAACAGAGGGTCAAAAAGTTCCCTTGGTGTCTAGATGCATAATCATAGGGAAACAGGGAGCTGCTATGCAAATAGATCCTTGTGATGATTGTATTAATGATGATTTTATTGACAAGTGGTTTCAGGTCCCTAATTCTGTTTCGCATGTCACTCTTTATGTGGGAAAAGACTGGGAATCAAAAGACTTAGGTCCCATGATGGCAAAAGCAGAAAGAAGTAAATGGGATGCTACAGAACATCCCTTAGTTTTTCTTTCAAAAGATAAGTCATATATTAAGATTTTGTGTACTACTCTCATGACAGGAATTCCACAGTAAAGGCACTGAGAGACTAGTTAAACCTGTGTATCAAGGAGTTACACATGGGATTTTAAATGACACTGCAAAAGAGATAACGTATGATGCATTGTTACAGGTAGCGCAAGATAATAAGTGGTATAAGTGGGCTGAATACGCTGCTGGAAGTTTGAATAAGGGTAATTGTTTGGTATGTTCACCTTCTCCATTGAGCAGAGTTGGAGTGGTACCGACCCCATTTAATTACAGACATTGTGCAGAATACAATAGACAGTATTGTGCGAAGAACTGGGATAATAGAACAGACTACTCGTACTGCCCAGCTGAGTGTTTAACTTATTTAGGCAACCCTCTTTATAATTTAATGCCTAACACAGAGGCATGGAAAGGGTGGTGCCCACAACTGGATGTTAGAATAAAGGAAAAATGTAGAGAGACACCACAGCGGTATAACATAGATTACACTTTGGAGTATGAATGCTTTAACAAGTCATATGGGAAACATGATTTGGGTAAATTCCAAGGTAACTGTGCAGTAATGTGGCACTTGGATTCCCGCCTCTTTGGACGCATAGAATATATCCAGTGGTCTGAAGGTCATGCACTAGCAACAGTAACCACCAGTATGACAGTAGTACTGGCCTCGACTCACTTAGATGACACTTGCATGAATCAAACTCTAACTCCACCATTGCGTTTCTCTCTGACTGACCAATCTCAGGCAGTAGCAGATCATTTTTGGCTCTGTGCAGGGATATGCTTAAGAATGAATTTACCTAAAAATTGGAAGGGAATCTGCACTAGGGTACGGTTGATTCAAAGAACTGTGATAGTTGACTGGGGGTATGATCAGTTCCTTGAAAAAACTAGAGTAAAGAGAGCTTATGAGACAGATCCTAAGGTGTACATAGACTCAATAGGCCAGCCTAGAGGAATACCTGAACAATTTAAAGCAAGAAATGAGATAATGTCAGGATTTGAGTCTATTTTGGTATGGATAACTCCTAACAAGAATGCAGAGTGGATTAATTACATTTACTACAACCAACAGCGGTTCATTCATTATACAGATGCGGCACTGTCAGCATTAGGTGAACAGTTAGATGCTACTAGTAAAATGACATGGCAGAACAGGCAAGCATTGGACTGGTTGTTGGCAGAAAAAGGAGGAGTGTGTTATGTTTGGAGAACAATGTTGTACTTTTATCCCTAATAACACTGCCCCTGAGAGAGCATTTACTGAAGCTATGAATAAGTTGAAAAAGTTAAGGCATGAAGTAGCTGGAAATGCACAGAGAAATCAGCATTCTTGGGATTGGTTTTCACAGTTTGGACACTGGGGAGCTATACTGACAAAAGTGGGAGTTATTATAGCAATTGTAGTGGTTGTTGCGAGACTACTGTTTTGCTGTGTTGTGCCCATATTAAGATCTTTTCTTGTTCGAGCAACTGTTAAACAGATGGCTCTGATGAACAAACCTATGCTTGATGATGATGGACTGGCAAGTGAGTCTGCTGGCACTAGTCCAGACTGTACTCCGGACTGGCCCCCTAAGCCAGATTGGATTCCGGAGCAAGGGAAGGAAGAAGAGGATTCCAGTTCCTCCAGTGAGGATGAAGAAGAAGTAGTTATGTGATGAGCCATGCCCTGGGTGTAAGTGCTAGTCTAACCTCTCCCCAAGGGTGACCCTCTACGATACGCAAAGTATCTGGGTTGAAGAAGTTATCTGAAGAAAGACTTGTACTTCGCCTTTATTCTGATTATGTTGATTGTTGTTGATTGATTTTTATTGCAAGCAATTATATGATTAAGCGATAACCAATTTTGAGAAATTATGTAACAATCAGAATTGTACTCTACATAACTGTGACGACCACAGGCAACTGCTGAACCAAATGCATGCTCATGCTTAAAACACAATGTTGATTTGTTTATTGACAGTTAGGTTAGGGAGATAGGATCTTTTACTCCTTTCTAGTCTTTTGTAACTCAGGTTCATAAAATGTTCCCTCAATTTTTTCACCGTCATAGTCTTGTAATTTATAAACCGGTGGGTCTCTCGGTATCTGTTCGGAAATTGTAAAATATTCATCAGTAACATATAAGTAAAATATTGCTCGTAACCTTTTTCAAACTGTCTTTTTAAACGGAAAATTCTAACAACATCACCGACTTTAAACTTGAATTTTAGTTTCTTTATTTTCGATGAAAATAGGCTATAGAGAGTTTTAAATACACTGAAGGAATTGGCTTCGTTGACCTTGATGGGCTTGTAAAAGCCTGTACAGCGTGTAAAAAGCTGTAAAATATCTCCACATCCTGGTCTTTAGCATTCTATTGAACCTTGCACACACCGCTGCTTTTTGCCCCATACCCGTAGCAAAGTGAACAATGTTTGTTAAAAAACTCCTTCCCTTGGTCAGTTTGTAGTTTTTTGGGGACTCTACCTTCCTTTAGAATGGAATCAAAAACTTTAGTTACCTCAGTTCTGGTGTTGTTTCATAACACACATACCCACGCATATTTGGATAAAATATCTATACACGTTATCAACGTTATCTATACACGTTGTCGTTACTCTCTGACACGATACTCATATCAACTAAATCAGCTTGCCATTGTTCATTGATGTTCTTTACCACTTTGTAGATATTGGTTTATGTAGACTATACGCATCTTGCTCTGATGACGTTTTTTTTAATCTCAGCGTCATTAACTCTTTTACCTATTTTTTCAACAATAGCTCTTTGCGAACTCTCAATACCACCATACAACCCTGGGTCTGATAGCGTATAATATATATTCTTCATCAATTGTTCAGTCATTTTGGAGTACCAGAACAATAATGATCAAACGTAGGTATAGATTATGCATTTTATTTCAGAAGACTAATGACGTGAAGGTTTAGATTTTTATTCATTAAATATTCAATCAGGTAATCAAAGACTTTAGCTATATCAACATTTTCCTTTATAGACAATTTAAAACACACGTACCAGATACATAGATTAAGATGCATAATACATGACTAGTTTTGCATTCAAAAGGCTCAGCAAACATGGCGGATAAAACTTGTTGCACATAAGTGTGCAAAGGACACACGGTATTTACATTGCACAAAGAATCCCAACTTTTTGTAAATCTTGCATGGTGTTCATGAACATTTCTAGTTGAAAAACAACTTCTATATCAGCAGGAAGATGATTAGTAAAAATACTTTGCTCGTTGACTCTCAGTTCAACAATTTGTTGGAGAGCAGAGGTGAACTCAGTCTTCATTTAAGCATATGTTTTTAACATCTGGGGTGGGTGGGTGTGTGTTGTGGGAGGGTGGGTGGTTGTCTGTGTGTGTGTTTTTTGTTTGGGGTGGGGTGTGATTGACATTCATTTCCACCTATTTATGGTGGGAAACTCGGGCAAATGGAAGTTACGTGTGTGTGTCCCTTACACATATGTTTTTAACATCCGGGGTGTGCGGGTGGGTGGGTGTGTATTGTGGGAGGATGGGTGCTTGTCTGTGTGTGTGTGTGTGTGTTTGTGTTTGTATATGTGGGGAAACATTCCCTTACACATATGTTTTTCACTTCAAAACCCAAAGCAGAGTTTCAAAACACATTAAAAACACATTAAGATTTTCAAATAAAACATTTCATCATTAAAGTTTGACATATACATAACAACCGTGATGACCTTTGACCTACACCTGTCAACAAACATATGACTGATGATGACCTTTGACCTAGATCTGTCAAACCAAAGATAGGAAATGTACAGGGTATTCCTCTCTCTCATGCTCAGTGTTTTGGATTGTTTGGACGTAGTTCCTGTTTGTACGTAGCTCCTGTTTTTGAATCATTTGCTGGGAGTCTCTTGCCTGTGTCAGCATTTAAACTATACTGTTTCTTTCTTTTTCATCAATTATTTTTTCGTTATCGTTTTCATCTGTTGTATTTTTCACTTTCCCTTCTACCGTATTTTTTCATTTTTTTCGAAGAACGCTTTCGTTTTTTGTCTAAAGACAGTGAGTGGAGGCCATCCACTGAAAATAATCTCAACAAATCTTTGACTAAGGGTACGTTAAACACTCAACATGGCAAACATTCAGATTGTTAAGTGTGCTGAGTTTAGTCATTCTTCCTCTGTCGTTAGTAATAGCTTTATTTGTGCTAAGTGTATGTTAGTTAGCTCTCTGACAGAGAAGATTGCAGCATTAGAGGTGCGCACCCAGGCTCTAGTGAGGTTAATGAGAGTGAGAGCAGCATAGTTTCTATAGGGGAAAGTCTAGATGCCTTAAGCAGAGTTATCAATACCCCAACTCCGGCATTAGAGCCCTCACAGCGGGGCGAATGGGTGATGACTCGGCCGCATAATCGCAAAGCTGAAGCTAATGCTGAGGCTCGCCCACAGGACCACCACTCCTCTCCACTTCATGTGTCCAACAGGTTTGCTCTCCTCAGTGAAGCACCTGCTGAGAAACCTGAAAGAGCTATGTTTATAGGAGACTCTATCTTAAGGCAAGTGAAATTAACTAGGTATTTAGGGGCACCAGCAGCTTTAGTTAGGTGTATACTGGGAGCCAGCGTGCCGGACATAGCAGATAATCTTAGGGCCTTAGGCAAGCACAGGTTTTCAAAGATAGTTTTTCATGTCAGAGCTAATGGTATACACCTTTGTCAGTAAGAGGTTATTAAGAGTAACATTGTAGGGGTGTAAATTAGCAAAGGCAATGTCTGATGCAGTAATGTGCTCTGGCCCCAACCCAACACGACGTGGCAATGTAGCTTACAGCAGGTTATACTGTAGTCGCTGAACTGCTGGATGTCCAGGTGGCACTCTGAAAACAGTGTAGACTTTATAGATAATTGGAGTAGTTTTGAGGGCAAGGCTGGCCTGTTAGGGCGGGACGGTATCCATCCCACTCAGGAAGGTGCTGCTCTCATTTCTTGCAGCATAGCTCATAGTCTCAGAATAGGCTTATTTAATCGGTGACCATCCAGAGCCAAGGCCAGGGAGCAGACACACGGTTCCCGCGGGTCATTAAAAAGTTTTAAGTTTTCAAATCTGAAATTTGAATATCCTGATCTAAAGGCCATTAAAATGTCCTAAATATGCATATTATTTTCTGCAAGGCATTAAACTTTGAGATGAGGTCTTAAATCTGATCGAAAAATATAGCCGTTTAGGCCGAGTCACAACTCGACGTTGTTACATAGTCTTGTTTACGTATGTGACATTCTGCGTGCTTCACCAGAGGTGAGCGGGGAAGGGTGTGTCGCTTAGCTTACAGTTTGTGAGTGAATTCGGCTTAATGAGGAAGTGCAAATTCAACTCTCAGTGGCTCGAAGATGAGTGGTTTCAGAGATGGTTGGCATCAACTAATGACAGCAATGAAGCCGAGTGCAATTTATGCCGCAAGACTTTTCAATTGGGTACAATGGGGATTAAGGCAGTTGAATCTCATAGTAAATATGAGAAGCCCCAGCGCAACGCTGCTAGTCAGAGTAGTGTACTGTCAATGGATTCCTATGTTGCCGCTAGTAGCAGCTCTTCTCATCAGGTGAACACTAAAGCAAACACAACTGCAAAACAGGCTTCTTCACTTGTTAGTTTTGCACCACCAGAAAAACTGCTGTGGACTCCTCACACTATAAATCGGCACCATTCCTACAAATCAAATGATGAGATCCATGCAGTTTTTAAAGCAATATTTCCTGATTCTGAGTACGCAAAGCAGTGGTGGACAGTAACGAAGTAAATGTAATTCGTTACTGTACTTAAGTAGCTTTTTCGCGTATCTGTACTTTACTGAAGTATTTCCATTTGGGGAGACTTTTTACTTTAACTTCACTACATTTCAAAGTCAAATATCTTACTTTTTACTCAACTACATTTTGCGAAATCAGTCGTTCCTTTTTATTTATGAGTGGATAAAAACTTAACTGGTCGAGCACACGGCAAGCCACCAATCAGGGTACAGCGCGCACTCTGTTTTGAACTTGTTTTGGTTGCCGCTTGGTGGTATCTACTTAGTGCGAATACAGTTCAGCGTTAGTGCAACAGCATAACATTTTGAGAGTGCCAGTGCCTTCATAAATGATGGAAGAAACTCCTGACTCTAACTTGCCACAACACCCGTGGCCTTATTTGCACGATTTTTTTGAAGTCTTTGAAAAGAAGAAAGAGTCCTTCATTTTCAATTGCCTTCTCTGCCTGCCTCGGCCCTGTAAAATTTCTTCTTACAAGAATTCTCCTTCAAATCTAAGGAAACACGTAGAGGAAAGCCATTTTCATTCTGATGGTCATTTTTAATTGAGTAATCTAACAGTAGCTCGCAGAAAACGGTTTCACTGTGTATGTTAAGTTAGTTGTTTTTACCGAAGTTTGCAGTTTTTGAAGCTGAGTGCTCCGGTATTGTGAAATGACAATCAATGTTAATACTTTATGTTGGAATATAAATTCTATTTTGACCTAGTTTTGCATGCAGCGTATAATGCTTAAACAGTTGGCAGGTGGAGTGGAGTGCTCCTTATTAACCGAGATTGTTATTTTTTCAAATGTTCAGCTTCCAAAGACTGTGATCTAAGCCTGTGCTGAAAATATTGTACTCTGTTGCTTACATCTATGACACGCTAAAACCACATGAAATATTTATTTTATTTGTCAAAGGGAGGGAGACTGATCTCTGGATATGTAGTTCATTTTTTCAATGTTTCCTTTTTGCAGAGAAAGCATGGTTGAGATGAAGACTAATATGAAAAAAGCAATGTCAGAGATAGATTTCATAGCAATGACAACAGATTGTTGGAGTTCAAGGAGAAGAGGTTTCATCGGCTTGGTAACGATAGAACACTAGGAAACTGAGCATATGCTTCGCAAAGAGTATACTGACTGAAAGTATAAAGTGTGTATGTGAGTGTGAGCCTGATTGAAACCAGGGGTGCTGTGTTAGAAGCTGGGTGAGTGTGAGCGGGGAAGTGTATGTGTGTTCTGGGTATTGGAGTCTGTGGCGGCCATATTTGTAGGCCGCTGTGCTTTCTGGGAAGTTGAGTCCGTGAAAGGCTGTGACATGATACAAGCAGTTGGTTGTTTACCACTTTAACCAGCACTGTCTCAGTACTGTGATGGGGCCTAAATCTTGACTGAAAGATTTCATGAATATTATTCCTATGCAAGTTTGAGATAAAGGGTAGGTTTAATATGGGCTTATAGTTAGACAGCTGATAAGGGGCGGGTTCAGTTTTTTAAAATGTTTTTTTTTTTTTTTGTGGTTTGATGACTACTAGTTTAAACAACCTAGGTACACTATATGGCCAAAAGTTTGTGGACACCATCATCACAACCATATCTGGGCCTTCCCCAAATTGTTGCCCTAATGTTGGAACCACACGATTATATAGCATTACAGTTTCCCTTCACTGAAACTAAGGGGCCTAGCCCAAACATGTTCAAGCAGGACATTGCCCCTGTGCACAAAGTGAGATCCATGAAGACAAGGTCGGAGTAAAAGAACTGGAGTCAGCAGGCCACCCAAACACTGCCTTCTATCCCCACTGAACACCTTTGGAATGCCAACTGCGCCCCAGACACACATTCCAAAATGTAGTCAAAAACCTTCTCAAAAGAGTGGAGGTTATTATAACAGCAAAGGGGTTACTAAATCTGGAATTGGATGTTCAGAAAGCACAATAAGTATGGGTGTGATGGTCAGGTGTCTACAAGCTCTTGACCCTATATTGTATATAGCCTAAGTTGAAATGAGTGTATTTATTAATTGTGTATGGGATATTACCTCCGTGGCCACCAGCAATAATATCATAAATATAGTGAAACACTATATGAAGAGCACAGTAACAAGATTGGCAGTTTAAGGCAGTAAATTTGAAGCACAGAGACACAAGACACTGGTCTTTAAAAAAACAGACTAGACTTTATTACTATTCTAAAACACAGAAACTAATCTAACGCAATCACACACACGTACACGCACACACACACACACACACACGTGAACAGGGGTGAAAATTGCTTTGAAAAGAGTGAATGAAATTCCAAGTTTCTAGCAGTTTCTCAGACCATGACCTGAACGAACCATCAACTTATCAGTTTAATTTAACATTTGCTTTGTTTAGAAGGGCTTTAAACTTGTATTAAATGCACCAGTTCAGCGAGAATCTGGAGGTACTATACTTGCGTTTGGTTTGCCAGGGATTCCCTCATTGCGTTGTTGTTTGGAAGGAGTTTCCGGCGATGCTGATTGGTCGGCGGTCTGGTTGGCCTTATGTAGCGTCTCGAAAGACAAGTGAGGAAGATAAACAGAGTGAGGCGCGAACCCGGCGGAGTCTCGTAGGCGGGTTGCAAAACTTTGATGAATAGTCCACAGCGGTGCGAAGGCGAGAGTTGGAGGCTTTGCAAGAACCAGTCTGGATGCGGAGTCTCGGAGCAAGTGTGACCTCCTCGTGATGAACTTCTAAAGCTCTTGGTTGATGAGACTTCCTTCAGATGTGGATGGAGACTCTCTTGAGCTGTTAGTTGAAGAGAACTCCTTGAAGATGTTGGTAGAGACTCTCTGAAGATGTTGATGGACTCTCGCAGAGATGTGTTGGATGAGACTCTTGCAAAGATGTGTTGGATGAGACTCCAAAGATGTGTTGGACTCTCTCAAAGATGTATTGGATGAGACTCAGAGTTTCCTTTGTGTCAGGGGGTTTTAACCCTTTCCAGTTGGGCTGACCCCAAAATGTTTGCTCCAATCAGCAGGATCTTGGGTGTAAACTGTATTCTCCTCCTCTGACACTAATTAACATTCTGGTCTCTGAGTTATGTGCTTTGCAAACTTTGCACAAGGTTAAGTTAGAACTTTGGCAAGGAATTTGGTAACATGCATGTAATACATTGTACTCAACTTCACGTTATACCAACCCTTAGGAAATTCAATAGAGATCACACACATACCAAACATGACATACCTGCTGTTACTGATACACACACGAACACTATGATCCCTGTTAAACGATCAAAAAGCATCATAATGACCTGGTGGCTATAAGCATGACACATATACGGAATGACATTAAAAGAGGCAACAAGTTTCCAAACTATGGTGCATCATCTTAAAAGTCATTGTCCTTACAGGAGATGTAAAGTAGCCTTATGTAGTCTGTTAAAGCTGGGTTCTGTGGAATGTGTGAAGGGTGGTGAATTTTGTGTTCCTGGGGAGAAAAAAAGGTCTCATTCCATGAGGGTCCTTGGGTGAGTCCCTCCTTTTTCTGTAGTTATCAGTTTTACCATCGTGTTGGGTGAGCCATCTGGTCTTGGCCAACGGCCTAGATCAATAAGTATGACAGAGGTTCCTCTTGGCTGAGAGGGTTCGTCCTCTGGTCAGGGATGTCCTATCAGTTGCTGATTGTTCACAGGACAGCTGAAATCCAGCAATCAGTAAACAAGCGGTAATTAACTTGGGTCTGCAAAGTCTGGGAGCAGGATTCCTAGCTTTATGGCTTCTTTGCTTTCCTTGCCTGTTCACTTCAGATCCTACATCATCACAAAGCAGCTTTACAGAAATCTTGATATAAATTTTAAATATTAAATTTATAAATTGATCCCCAGTGAACAACCCAGAGGTGATGATGGCAAGAAAAAACTCCCTGAGATGACATGAAGAAGAAACTTTGAGAGGAACCAAACTCAAAAGGGAACTCCTCCTCATCTGGGTGACAGCATCCAAACATCCCTCTTCACCAAAACACCCTGAACCCTCCAGATCTGTGCCTTTACCTAAGAGAAAAGCTTATTAACAAAAGGCTTGATTAAACAAATATGATTTCAGCCTAGACATAAACACTGAGATTGTGTCTGAGTCCCAAACACTAATTGGAGGGGTGTTCCATAACTGTGGGGCTATGCAAGAGAAAGCTCTGCCCCTTGCTGTGGCCTTCATTAAAGAAGTGAGGCTAGATGAGGGTGGAGCAGGCTAGACTCAAAAAGAAAAGAAAAGCGAAGAAAAGAAAAGAAAAGAAAAGAAAGGAAAAGAAAAGAAAAGAAAAAAATAGGCTAGATGAGGGTGGACCAGGCTAGACTGGTGATTCTTTGTGTCATGGGTTTTTAACACTTTCTGATTTAACACTTTCACACCTTTAATGCTGCAATCTTCTTATCACAAATATAGAGCTATTTCTAATGATGGAAGAAAGAATGACTAAACATCCTGCACTTGAAACAATGAACAAGCACAAGGTTGGCCATGTTGAATGTATTACACATACACTTTGTTGTTGCTTCTCGGTGAGAATTTCAGGTCCATCCAATGGGGATGGCCTCTGTTTGCTGTCTATAGACGAAAAAACATTCTTTTGAAAAAGAAGTGGCGGCAAAAGTGAAAAAAATTACAATAACTGATAATGTTTGCACAGAAATGACTGATGATTAAAAAAAAACAAACAAAAAAGGTATAAATGTTTAGATTAGTTTAGAGCCTGAACCAGGCATCACCAAATGTTATAAAGATTGACTCCAAAATATCTATCTATCTACCTACCTACCTACCTCCCACCCTCCCTCCAGGGTTGGGCTGAATACTTAAATAAAGTATACATAGCTGAATACTCAATACTCTCTCTTAAATGTAATCAGTAACATATTCAGTTACACTACTTAAAAAGGTTAACTTATTCAGCTTACTTTTAGAATTCTTTTAGAAAATATATATTTTAAAAGCACAGTTGGAAGAATTGTGATGTGTGTGTTTGGTAATCTGTTTTATTTTGCTTCTTACTGATCAGTGTTTTTTGGTGGTAGCTTGTTAGAAGTAGTGAGTTTGTTAATTACTTGTTTATTGTATAGAAATAAAAGCAACAAAATGGATTGATGACAATCCCTTCACATTCACGCACATTAGGTATTAAGTATTGTATAATAAATTTAGACACTTTGGACCAATAAATTTAGACATTTTGGATTGTTTAACAATATCTATAGGATTGGGCACGTGGGAAGATGCTTGAAGCAAGAGGAGCTGCCAACTGAAAGTGTGACTTCATTTATTTATTGAATTTTTTTCACGCAGCATCAGGACTCTATGACAATCAGTCTTAACACTCCGATCACTCACTACCCTTCCTTCCCCAAGCACACAAGCGCACAAACACACACAAACACACACACACAATCACACACATACATACAGGAACTGAAAGAAATAAAATAACATTTTACATCTACTTTGACTAATCTTATCATCTCTTCTGCTGCCCTCTAGAAAACTGTGTTTTCTAGAAAGCTAAGAGATTTTTTTTCTCTGCCTTTTTATGGTCATTAGCAGAGATGTATTATAAAACAATTTCTAACAAATTTTATAAAGTAACTGTATTCTAAAAATAGGCATTTCAAATTTTCAAAAAGGGCTGAATACAGTTACTTTATTTTTGGATTCTGAATACGTACTGCCGTTACTTTTATTCTGTTACAGCCCAATCCTGTTTATCTCAAATACTAAATCAGAAGCCTCTTTTTACAGGTAATGGAGGGAACTGCATTTGTGAACAACATATTACAGCAAAAAAAAAAAAAAAAAAAAAAAAAAAAAAAAAAAAAAAAAAAAAAAAAAAAAAAAAAAAAAAAAAAAAAAAAAAAAAAAAAAAAAAAAAAAAAAAAAAAAAAAAAGGTCTCATGGGTAATGACTTTGAACGAGGACCAGGAGAAGTGCTTGCATGATTTTCTTCAAAGGAGAACTGATGCTGGTCTCATGGTTGAGGAAGAAAGATTGAAGATAAGAGATCAAATAAGAGGGTGCTGATAGTCAGACCAAGCATTAAAGAGAAATGAGATGAGAGTGATGAAAAAGAGGGAAAGCAAGGGAAGGTAACATTGTCCTGGGGTAGATATCCAGAGCACCACAGCCTTGCAGCTGCTCCCATTTTCACTCCACTGAGGTCAGTTCTGAAGTAGCATGTGGTCTGGACACAACTGTTTGATATGTTCCCATAGTTACTTCTCTACAAGACCCAAACAGATCAAAGTGGACCTCAAAACCAATTTGTAACCTCAAACTAAGCTTGAGTTACTCTTATGCAAAAGCTGTGACTCCACCCCTCCCTTTTTCTTTCTTTGTCCTTCAACTAGTATATTCATGTTTCATGCATATGGAAATTTACCCAAAATAGTGCATAATTAAAGGGTTAGTTTTTCATCATACACAGTGAACACCCTATTTTACACATATGAATAAAAATATAGAGTAAAATAATAAGAAATAAAAACAAATTCCCTTTGAAAAAAAGTGATTTAAAAAAGCATTAGACATGCCAAAATAAAGAAATAATAAAAAAGATGATAATTATATATATATACATACACACATATACATACACACACACACACACACACACTCTCTCTCTCTCTCTATATATATATATATGAGAGAGAGAGAGAGCGAGGGAGAGCTGGGGTATTTGGAGTCAACCCCTTGAACTCTTTGTCATGTTCCTCGAACCATTCCTGAACAATTTTTGCAGTGTGGCAGCAGCTCAAACTCAGCTGAAATTGGGTCATGCAACAGGACAGTCATCCCAAGAAGACCAGCAAATCAGCAACTGAATGGCTAACAAAGAAAAAATTCAAGGTGCTGGAATGGGCAGGTCAAAGTCCAGGCCTCAATTGAGATGCTGCCGTGGGATCTTAAGAGAGCTGTGCATATAAACGAATGCTCTCAAACATCAGTGAACAGAAGCAATGTTGTAAAGAAGAGCGTGCCAAAAATTTCCACAAAACAATGTGAGAGACTGATAAACTCCAGCAAAAATGTTTACTCCAGGTTTTTGTTGGTGATTCTATGTGTTACTGAATTATAGGGTGTACTTATTTAAATACACAGAGTGTTTCTCACCCTGGATTGAGCATAACATTTTTAGACATATCTTTGAAGTCAATAGATTCCACATTGAAAATCACAATTCATTACAACCTGACTTGGAGTACAGTTCTTCACATCCCAGGCACTGCAAAAATTCCATTCCTTATTCACAGCTAAAGCATCTGCAGTCAGAATGAATAATTTCTACAGAAAAGTAAGGAAATATTTAAATATTTTAACAAATATGGATTCCTGTGAGAATGTCATAGATAATGCCATGTCCAGTATTAGCACTATTGAGAGAACAGATGAATTGACCTCTACAGATTCTCCTGCTAGGACAGAGAGAATTCCTTTGGTGCTCAGTTATCATCTCACTCATAAAACAGTGATGGAAATTATACTTTAAAAACTTCAAAATCCTCCAGGATGATCTTGAGACACCTACAGACAAAAACATCAAAGACCTGCTTGTGAGGAGTGAATTAAATGATCAGGCTAATAGAATCTCTGGCACTCTTGCATGCAACCATTCTAGATGTTCCACATGCAAATTTAACACAGCCACTAAAATCACAGGCCCTAAAAAGCATTTTTTTAATTACCCATCACTCCTCATGCGTCACTGCAGGAGTTGTTTATTTACTTTTCTGTAAGAGATGTAATCAGATATACATCAAAGAAACCAAGAGGAGACTGGCTAATCGTTTTGTCAAGCACCTTCTTACCATCAGAATGAAGGATTTCATCTTTCCGGTGGTAAGACTCTTCAGCACAGATAGACATAATATTAATTACATCTCTGTATGCATTGCCAGTTGTTGTTATGAGAGCAATGAATTGAGGAAGTGTAAGGAGAAGGAGCAGCTCACCAACACTCTCAGAACTTTCTCCCATGGAATGAATGTCATGTTTTGAATACAGCCATTACATCATCAAGCATTTCAAATATCCACTGTTTTCACTACAGCCCGAGATGCACTCTGCTTACACAGCTTACAAAGGACTTTCGTCCAAATGTTCTGGTCGTTGGAAACTTTGTGCACTATGCTAAACTTTTTCACAACTCCACAGATTTCATGTTAACATACATTTCCTGTGTCAATTAGTCAATTAGGATATCTACTTTATTTCCATAAGACTTAATTTCAAAATAATAGCTAAGAGGCAGATATATTTCATCTTTTATTTACTACATCAGATTTTCAGTGGGTCAAAAGTTTACATACACTTTATTAGTATTTGGTGGCATTGCCTTTTAATTGCTTAACTTGAAGTTTCCAGTAGTAGCCTTCCACAATCTTCTCACAATATTTTCCCAGAATTTTTGCCCATTCCTCCTGACAGAACTGGTGTAAGGTTTGTGGACCTCCTTGCACAGACATGCTTTTTTAAATTAAAATAAATTTTTTTAAATATAAAAAACATTTCTTCAAGATCCAGGTCAGTGCTTTGTCTTTAAGCCATTTTGTTTGGAGGAATGCTTAGAATCATTGTCCTGCTGGAAGACCCAGTGACCAAGGTTTAACTTTCTGGCTGATGTCTTGAGGTGTTGCTTCAGTACTTCTAGATGATGATCCTTCCTCATGATGCCATCTATTTTCTGAAGTGTACCAGTCCCTTTTTCAGCAAAACACTCCCATAACATGATGCTGCCACCCCCATGCTTCATAGTTGGGATGGTTTTCTTTGAGTTAAAAGCCTCACCTTTTTTCCTCCATACCATAGTGCTGATCATTATGGCCACAGAGTTCAATTTAAAAAAAAAAAAAAAATCTGACCACAGAACACTCCTCCACAAGGCTGGTGATCACCTGCAAACTTCAGTCTGGCTTTTTTATGCTGGTCTTGGAGTAGGGGTTTCTTCCTTCTGTGACAGCCTTTCAGGCCATGCCGATGTAGAACTCTATTAATAGTGGATGCACATATTTTGGTACCTGATGTCTGATGTCTAGGGGTTCAGTTGAACCCTTTGGTCCAAAGTTTGTTCATTCCTGGGAGTTCATTTATGCCTAATTTCTGCCAAGATTTTTATATTTGCATACAGTTGTTTGTACAGATGTTCATGGTACCTTCAGTTGTTTAGAAATTTCTCCTAAGGAAATATCAGATTTGTGCAGGTCTGCAATTTTTTTTTTGAGTTCTTGGCTGAGTTGTTTGTTTTCCCATGGTATCAAGGGCAAAAAGGCACTGTCGCTAAAAGTAGGTTCTTTTACAGCCACAGGTGCACTCCCAATAAACCCCTAATTATGACAATTGGCCAAGCAGAAGCTTTTAAAAGTCATTATATCAATTTCTGGAATCTTTCAGACTATTTAAAGAGACAGTAAATTTGGTGTACGTAAACCTTTGACCCACTGGAATTCTGATATAGTGAACTGAAGTTTAAATAAAACTGACTCTGATTGTTTTAAAATTATCTCTGATGTGAACAAAGTAGATGCCCTAAATGACTTTCCAAAAGAAATGTATGGTGACATGAAATGTGTGAAGGTACAGACATAAAAAATATGTTTTTATGATTTATTATTTTCCTTAGATTACTGATTTTTGTTATGTTTTGGGTCCCTGGAAGACCAGTGGTTAGGCCTCTGCGCTCTCACTGCCCGGGTTCGATTCCTGGCCAGGGAACCACAAGACAGTGCACTCCCAGTGCCAGTCCCAAGCCCAGATAAAACTGGGGAGATTTGCGTCAAGAAGGGCATCCGGCATAAAAACTGTGCCAAATCAAAATATGTGGAACAATGATCCTCCATGGCGACCCCTAAAGGGAGCAGCCTAAGAAAAAAAAAAAAACCTTTGTTTTATTTTCTCAATTGATTTCTGCTTATCTATTTCTGTATTTCCTTGTTCTAATGATAAGGAGGGGGCTGTCATTCAAGTTTCACTGTGTCCTCTGTGTTCCCAGTGATTGACTGATATCAGATTTCTGAGATATGTAAATGTTTCACTCCAACACTGATTATTTTAAATAGGCACTGTTTGTGTAGGACTGTTTATGTTAATTGTTGTACCATAGCATTACATCACACTAGAAAAACATGAGCCAGATACATATTAAAGATAATTTAAGTCAGATTTTCCACTTGCAATTAACGAGATCCTAGATCCATGATACGGACTGGCAGAAAGAAGCACTGCAAATCATATGCCAAGTGGTTGCTATGGAAACATGTTACCTTTTTGGATCATAAGGTATGTTCTGAAGTGATGTGGACTAGTAGACAGATCACAATATTAAACAATAAAAGAAAGCAGATGTATATGTAACAAGTATCAAGACAGCTACAACCACTAGCACATTCATGAAAACAAAAGAAGATTTATTTACTTTAAAAAATGCATAAATAGATCAATTCTGCTGAATGCAAATTGTTTGTTTGTATTTCCACACATAGTTATTGTTTTCCAGTGCTTGCAACATTAATAGGATTATTTATGGCTTTAATGCTGGTGTTGCCACAAGGTAAAATAACTGACTGGAGGCTTATGGCTGGTTTACATATCTGTTTTGAAACACATTCGCATATCTGCACAATACAGACAGGCAGTTTTTATTGTAAGCACAGACAAGCTAACATGCACAATCGCAACAGTGTTTTGTACATCTACAGTGCTGCGAATCAGGCAATTGCTAATTAGTTTTGCTGGAAAGTGACCCTTGAAATCATACTTCCATGTTTTTCCATGCCTGAATGTCATTTGTTATCAAGATATATTCTTGTGTTAAGTCACCTCATTACTTGCCTGTATGATTATTTAAATATGACAATTTCATGAATTAGATGTAGGGTTGTTTGTAGGACATTCGGTCAGCCCAAATCTGTGATCCTTTCTATGCAACTTTGAATAATGGCCAATGTAACTGAAAAGTTTAAATTTTGTGGGGGATATTGTAAAGTTTTTTAATATAAGATCATTGTAACAACACATAATGCAATTTTCTATTCATATGCCATGTGTTCACTGTGGAGTCTTTGCTCTGTTCACATGATTGCAGTTCCTGTATTATTTGTGGGAGGGCAGTGTTGATCATGATGTCTCAGGGATAAGAATAGTAATCCAAATTAACTGTGGAAATCACAGTGGGATAACTGTTCCTCTTATTCTCTACACTATATACTGTAAGTCAATTTCCATCTGTGACAGAGGACTCTGTCACCAGCTGGGACAGCACTCATACTCCTGCTCCGTTCTAGTTCAATACACATCATCTCCTCACACACTTACAGTTGTTTAGCCATTCTGTAGGGTGCACACTTGGGTCTGATCATTCTTGTGCAGAGATCCCTCACCAACACACCTCATCACAAGTGGTGTCAGAAGTGGGATGGCTAACTGCAAAACAGTGCCCATTGAGAAATGAACCAGGAAGGGTCTATGGTCCCAGAGAAAGACTGTACAGGAGGATGTGGCTTGGGACACAGTGGATGAGGAGGAGGAGGCTGGGGCCAGCCCCAAACCAACTCCCTTCAGCACACACCGGTCATGACCACCTCAGAGATGGTGACTCTGATGCCAGACTTCCTGGTGGAGCAGCAATGGAGAGAGGAGGGCCTCCTCTATGTGCTCCGAGGTCTCCGAGAGTTGTTCCAACAGCAGAGATCACCAGCGGCAACACCTATGTCAACTCAGAGCCTGGAGTTGGAGCTCCCCATCCCAGCGGCCCGTTGCAATGTGGTGACATCAGTGGAGAGACATCAGGCAAGATCCCACCCACCTGTAGACCTACTCCAGGTGACTGATCAGCTACTTGTTCTACGTCCTGAGCCCAGAATACCAGCATATCAAGAGGGGGAGGATATAGAGAACTATCTCTGCCATTTTGAGCATCTGGCAAGTACCTGGAGATGGCCAAAGGATGGTGCCACTTCTCACTGGAAAGGCGTTGGAGGTGTACATCACTATGGACGAGGAGAGGGCCATTGTATATGATGACCTGAGAGAGGCGCTGTTGGAGAAATTCAACATCGCTGCAGAGACCTTCCATCATCGCTTCAGGCAGACATTGACAACCCCAGGAGAGACACCCACTGAGACCTACCACTGTCTAAAGGGGCACTACCATCGCTGGGTTAGACTGGAGCAATGCACTGAGGAGATACGAGAGATCACCATCCTAGAGGAGCTGCTTCGTATTCAGCAGCCAGGCCATAAAGCCTTTAATTGTCCTGTTTGAAAGCCTAAACTCTATAGCTTTTGTTATGTACCAAAGAAGGAGAACAATAATGAGGACAATTTGTGTGAACTTTCTGTTCACAGTCAAGAGTGTTAACAGTCAAGAGTAAAAGGCTCTGATAGACATAGGACGCTCAATGTCCCTCATTAAGCATTGTCATGTGCCTGAAACCCTGATTAACTATGCAAACACCACTGCTATCCAATGTGTTCATGGTGACAAAAAAATGTATCCTACTGTTGAGGTTACAGTCAATGTAAATAAGCAATTATACATGATGGGTTTTGGGGTGGTGGAAAGACTGCCTGCTGATATGGTTTTGGGGTGGGATATGCTACTAAATGAGCTACTGGGAAAATCTAGTACATGTCATGCCAATTTAACTGCTGTGTCCCTCCTGGTGCTAACATGGGCCATAGCCAAGGTTGGATTGCAGCCTCAGCCAGACTTTGACGATAGTCTGATCCAGAGCAGCTATAAACTGAGAAAATCACTTTGGCAGCACCGAGTAGAGAAGTATTTGGGTACTCCAATATCTGAGGTATCCACTGAAGGTTTGGAGATCAGAGACTGGAAGATACCTGATAATATTGCCCAATTACAGGCAGCCGATATGACATTGAAACTTTTGTTTGACAAAGCATGTGTGGGGGAAGCCAAATGTTATGACTCTCGTGGCTGAAACGCATGTTGTGGAAAATGGTGTTCTCTATGTGTTATCTGATGATGTTAAGTGTCTTGTTGTCCCTAAATGTCGCAGATCCCTCATTTTACATCTTGCACACACCATACCCTGGTTAGGATGCCTAGCGCACCAGGAAACATACCAGTTCCCATTTCTATTGGCCATCAATGTACACTGATGTGCTCGCTTACTGCTCCACATGCCCTGTCTGTCAGAAAACAAGTGCTGTTTGCAGGTCAACCAGAGCGCCGCTGTATCCAGTGCCAGTGATTTCCACTCCCTTCAGAAGGATTGCCATGGATATCATTGGACCGCTGGAGAGAAGCAGTGCTGGCAACCAATACATACTGGTTATCTGTGACTACGCAACCCAGTACCCTGAAGTCTTGCCTCTATGCACGATCACCACTGCCAATGTAATCAGCGCACTTGTTCAGCTGTTTTCCAGAGTCAGTATCCCAGACAAGATCATCACAGACCAAGGCACCAACTTCACATCCTGTCTCATGAAGCTACTCCACAGACAGCTTGGCATCAACCCTATTCAAACCAGCCCATATCACCTGCAGACAGACGGACTTGTATAAAGGTTCAACCAAACCCTCAAAAACATGTTAAGAAAGTTCGTCAGTGACACCGGTATGGAATGGGATAAATGGCTGCCTTTTCTGCTCTTCAATTCAATTTTATTTGTATAGCGCTTAGACATTGTCACAAAGCAGCTTTACAGAAATAAATACATTCTAATTAAATTAAATCAAAATAAATTTTAAATGTGTGAATTTATCCCTAATGAGCAAGCCAGAGGCAACGATGGCAAGGAAAAACTCCCTGGGATGATATGAGGAAGAAACCTAGAGAGAAACCAGACTCAAAAGGCAACCCATCCTCATCTGGATGACAATGGATAGTGCAGTTATAAATAAATCCCTTCTATAACTGTGTACTACATGGACAAATAGTGCAACTGTGCAACCAGTAAATTCATTACAATTTTCCCATGAAGTCTGGTTTGTTGAACCTATCCACTGTCCACTGATGGAGACCTGAGTGCAAAACTGCAGCCCCAAAGTCACCACAGCAATCGCAGTCCCAAGCCATTACAGTACAGATCCCCATATGTGATCCCAAGCCATCTCCACGGCCTCCAAGTGACACCATCCCCAGCAATCCCAATGATCTTCAGACCGTCCATGTGGGGCCACCCTCAGCAGCAGTGAGCAATCTCCAACCGATGAGAACTCCAACCAGAAGTAGGGCATCAGGATGGATCAGCCAGGTCTTGAGAGCAGCAGGGGTCAGGATCACTGCTATCTCAGGAGTAGCATGTGTTGCTCAACAGAGAGAGAGAGAGAGAGATTTGTTTTTTAAAAACAATCTTTATTTCACACAATTGATTTTACAAATAATAAAAATATTTCTACACTGTACACCTCAATGCAAAAAAAAACCCAAGAAAAAATTAAATCCCCCTCGATCACAGTACAGAAAATGTTATTATAACACAATTGCATTTCAAAAGATGTCATATTGTTCAATACTTTATAATATTTGAAATCAACAACAATCCTGGACTTGATATAACCTTTAAACAGACACATAATATCATGACCAGGTCTATGTTCTATTCTAGTTTTCCTGCTTGTATAGATTGCAAGTTTTGCTTCACCAATCAAAAAGTTGAAAAGTCGAAATAAAAGCATTATGTGTAAACTTTTCTCCAAATTTCAAAAACACTTGAGTCAACAAGAGAAAAAGTGGTTTGACTCTCACACATTCCAAAAAACAATGAAACACAGTTTCTCTTGAACCACATAACACACACTTATCAAGAACACTTGGACTAATAACAGACATAAATGCATTAACAGCCACAGCACCATGCAAGATTCTCCATTGTAACTCTCCAGATTTCTTTTTCAATGGTGGTTTGTAAAGCACCCTTCCCACTGGTTTTATTCTTTCACCCCAAGCTTATCCCTCCAAACTGTATCAACTCTCCCATTTAAAGCAGCTTTATTACGAATTTTAATAAAACATTTACAGTTAGGTCCAGAAGTATTTGGACAATCACAGAGTTTTTGTGATTTTGCCTTTATACACCACCACAATGGATTTGAAATAAAACAATCAAGATGTGATCGAAATGTAGACTTTCAGCTTCATTTTAAGAGGTTCCAAAAAAATATGGCATTTACCATTTAGGAATTACAGCCATTTTCAGCAAAGAACTTCCATTTTCAGGGGCTCAAAGGTATTTGGACAACTGACTGACAAGAAGTTAATTGACCAGTTGTGGTCCATTCCCTCGTTACTTCAAGACAAATGAAGCAGATAAAAGGTCTGGAGTTGATATCAGGTATTGAGTTGGCATTTGGCAGCTGTTCGACTGGAGCTACCAATATGAAGTCTAAGGAGATCTCAATGCAAGTGAAGGAGGCCATCATTAGGCTGAAAAACAACATAAATCTATAAGAGAGATAGCAAAAACCTTAGGTGTGGCCAAATCAACAGTTGGGTACATTCTTAAAAAGAAAGAAAGCACTGGTGAGCTCAACAACATCAAAAGGCCTAGAAGACCATGGAAGACAACTAAAGTGAATGATCACAGAATCCTTTCCTTGGTGAAGAAAAACCCCTTCACAACATCAACAGAAGTCAAGAATACTCTGGAGAAGGTAGAAAATCATTGTCAAAATCTACAATCAAGAGATGCCTTCTTGAATGTAAATACAGAGGGTTTACAACAAGGTGCAAACCACTGGTAACATTCAAGAACAGGAAAGCCAGATTAGACTTTGCCAGAAAACATCTAAAAAAGCCTCCCATGTTCTGGGATAAGATTCTTTGGACTGATGAAACCAAGATTAACTTGTACCAGAATGATGGGAAGAGAAAAGTATGGTGAAAGAAAGGAACAGCTCATGATCCAAAGTATACCACATCATGTGTCAAACATGGTGGAGTTAGTGTTATGGCATGGGCATGTATGGCTGCCAACGGAACGGGCTCACTGGTGTTTATTGATGATGTGACTGCTGACAGAAGTAGCAAGAGGAATTCTGAGCTGTATAGGGCTATACTCTCTGCTCACATTCAGCCAAATGCTACAAAACTGATAGGACGCCGCTTCACAGTGCAGGTGGATAATGACCCTAAACATACTGCGAAAGCAACTCAACACTTTTTGAAGACAAAGAAATGGAATATTCTTCAATGGCCAAGTCAGTCGCCTGATCTCAAACCAATAGAGCATGCTTTTCACTTACTGAAGACAAGACTGAAGGCAGAAAGACCCACAAACAAGCAGCAACTGAAGATGGCTGCAGTGAAGGCCTGGCAAAGCATCTCCAGGGAGGAAACTCAGAATTTGAGTTTTGAGAACATGTGCTCCAGACTTCAGGCAGTCATTGACTGCAAAGGATTTTCATCCAAGTATTAAAATTATGGTTATATTTTCAATTATGTCACTTTGTCCAAATACCTTTGAGCCCCTGAAAATGGAGGTACTTTGTTGAAAATGGCTGTCATTCCTAAATGGTAAATGCCATATTTTTTTGGAACCTCTTAAAATAAAGCTGAAAGTCTACACTTCGATCACATCTTGATTGTTTTATTTCAAATCCATTGTGGTGGTGTATAAAGGCAAAATCACAAAAACTCTGTCATTGTGTCCAAATACTGTGTCCAAATCTAAATCTCGCAAATCATGAAGTTTTGGGACAGGGTCCTTTACATCAGGAACCAACTAGCCTTTGCCATAGTCTGTTAGCAGAGTGTTCTCCTCCTCTGTGAGCTTTTTCCTCCACATGTCTTCTATTGTTTTTGTGTGGCGAGTTGATCTATGCCCCAGCAAGACGGCTATTGCTGCTGTGTCACTTAACTCAGGACCGGCCACATTAAAAATTTGTCTCAGTTTCACAGTCCTAGAGGCACACAACATCTGTGTGAGGCCTGGCACATTGCCAGTTATATCTAAGTGAGCCCCCTGTACAAGTGGCTCCTCCAAAAGCCAGAACAAGGAGTCCGAGTTCTCTGTTCTCTTGGAGATAAAGTGTCCCCATGTTTTAAAAAGTCCACGGTAAAAAGAAGATAATCCATTCAGGTGCAGTTTCTTATGGTTCATAAAGAAAAGACGAGTATCCATTCCAAGTTGTTCCACTCTTTGTAAAATAGTTTTCTCCACATTCCTCCACACCAGATCAGCAGGGCCTGTTAAGAGTCATTGTATGAACGGCAGACGAAATGTTGCCAGTCTGCTTGGCAAATGCACCAAACCTTGTCCTCCTTCTTCCTTAGACAAAAACAATATACTTTGGGGAACCCAGTGCAGTCTATCCCAAAAGAAGGCTACTAAGATTGTTTGCAGCTGAGATAACAGCCCTAAGGGTGGAGCTACACAAAACAGCTTATGCCAGAGCATTGATGCAACCAGGTTATTAACTATTAGTGCTCTTCCTATGAAGGATAATTGTGAATGAATCCACTTCCATTTAGCCAGTCTACCTGCCATTCTCTCTATTATCTCCTCTGAGGGCAGTCGTGGCCTAATGGTTAGAGACTCAGACTTGTAACCCGAAGGTGAACCTGAAGGGAGTGGGTTCAAGTCTCAGGTCCGACAGGGATTGTAGGTGGGGGGATCGAATGACTAGCGCTCTCTTCCACCCTCAATACCACGACTGAGGTGAGACCCTTGAGCAAGGCTGCCGCAAAAAAAAAAAAAAAAGGCTGCCCACTGCTCCTGGCGTGTGTGTGTGCGCACGCACGCACTTTGATGGGATAAATGCAGAGCACAAATTCCTTGGCCACACTTCACTTCACTTCACTTCACTCCCAATTTTTCTGCTATATCGTTGTATCACCAAGATAAACTCTCAGATATTTAAAACCCCCTTTTCCCAGCTTATTCTACCAGGTAAGACTGGTAGGCCCCTGCTCTCATTTCCCCAAAGCTAATGCATTACTCTTCTCCCAACCGACTTTAGCGGCTGAGATGACTCCAAAATCCTTCATTATACACTCTATATAGTTAATATCTTGCTGCCCATTAACCATAATCATTATATCATCAGCATAGGCTGATACCCCTTAAAACCTTAGAAGGAGCACTCAAACCACCATTGATTTTCCAAACACTTTCAGTGTCCTGGTACAAAACTTTAATCATATTAATAAAATCTGATCCAAATCCAAAAGCATCTAGAGTCTTCCAATTTGTGCTCGACTTTATCAAAAGCTTTTTCTTGTCAATAGAAACAAGACCTAAATCAACACTGAAAATATTACAAACATTCAAAACATCCAGTATAAAGCAAACATTATCTAAAATGGATCTTCCAGGAACACAATAGGTCCGGTCAATGTGAACGACTTGCCCCATCACCTCTCTCAGCCTATTGGACAGAGTCTTAGAGAGGATTTTTAGGTCAGAGCATAGCAAACTTACTGGTCTCCAGTTCTTTATATCCTGTAGGTTACCTTTTTTTGGTAGCAAGGTAATCACAGCCCTTCTGCTGCTCAAAGGCAGCAACCCCTTACCTAGGCTTTCATTAAGAACCGCCAGCAGGTCCTTACCTAGCACTGCCCAAAACTCTTTTCTAGAACTCCACAGGGAGTCCATCAATTCCAGGGGCTTTTCTGCCCTCCATGCCTTGCAAAGCAGTGAACAGCTCCTGTTCACACAGGGGCCTTTTAAGCTCCACTTTTGAGCTCTCTGAGATACTGGGTAGACCTTCGTAAAAACAAGTAGGCAATTCATCCTCTCCTACATACTCACTGTTGTACAGCCCAACATAGAACAGTACAGCTCTCTTTCTTATTTCAGAGGGCTCGGCTAACTCCTGCCCATCCTCAGAGCATAAACAGCTGATTTCAAGGCTGAAAAAGAATTTGGATGGGGCATCCATCGGATGAAACCCCTTGCTCTCTAATCCCTAGGAGATCTGCAAGAAATGATTTTTTGGACTTCTTCAAAAAGGGTCTCCAAATATCTTTTATCTTTAGTAACATCGGCCAAATTTTGTAATTCAACTATTTCAGATTCTAACTTTTCCATAGATCGTGTTATATCCCGAGTGACACTGAAAGTGTATTGTTGATAAGGCATCCTCATTTTAATCTTCCCAAAATCCCACCACTGTCACAGATTTTCAAAACATTGTTTTCTCATCTTTCTCATCAAAATTATCCCAAAAAAAACAAAAAACTTCTCTAAAATTTTTATCACTTAGCAAAGAGGTATCGAAATGCCAATAGGCACTCTTAGCCATTATATTTGCTATAAAGGCTTGAAATGTAACCAAGCAGTGATCGGAAAAACCTACTGGAACAATTGAACATTTTTTCACAATATTAAAATTGTGCTTAGGGCACTAAAACCTATCAATTCTGGCCAAAGAGATAAAAATTTTCTCTTGCATGTGCCCATGAATACTGTCTAACATCATTATTAAGCCCATGCCATATGTCATACAAACTATGAGTCTCAACCAGCTCACATATTGCACGAGTTGAAGCAGCATGAGGCTCTAGATGATTTCGATCCAATGCATCATTTTCTGTGCAATTAAAATCTCCACCAAGAAACAAGTAATCATCAAAATTACAATTTTGCAAGATAGTGTTATCATTGTTTAACAAATAAACTCTTTCAGCACCATTCGTAGGAGCATAAATATTCAGGAAAAACAAAATCAAATCTTTCAAATTTTGCCTTCAAAACCATAAGTCTACCAGGTATCACCCACTTTAACTCATTTGAGATAGGCAGGAAGTTTTTGGCAAAAGGAACAGCCACCCCTCCTCTGGTTGAACTCTATGAGTAAACATATATGAGTAAACACTACTTCTCCTTCCCATTCTCTTTTCTAGTCAGTTTTGTTTAAACTGTCACTGTTTTTCTTGAACAAACATCACCTCTAAGTTCTTTTGTCTGATTAACTCTAAAAGTAATGCTCTCTTTTTCATATCTCTTACGTTACTTTATGAGGGTTATAAAGTAGATTGTCCAGAAACATGACGCAAGCAGTGACTTAAAAGGAACAAAGAGACTTATGTAGTTTCAAAACCATCTTCAGTTCTTTGTTTTAGTTTCAGTTTAGAAACAAGCTTCTTCAATCTGAACACTTCTTGTGCAGTGAATTGTTCCTTACTGTCACCCCTCATCATTATTACAACTGAATCAATGAACATTTCACAATCAGGGAAGTAATCCTCAACCTGAACATTTTTCATATATTTTGTGTTTTGCAGAAATGATCTTATTTTACCAAACCTGTAAGCACTTTGTCAGTTTCATCTACTTCTACTGTCTGTTGCCTCACTATCAAAGTCATCAACTGTACTACATTCGGTGTCGTTACTGTCTTTCCTATCGCCGGACAAGTACTTATTTGTCTCAAGTACTTATCTGTTCCTTTTAGTAGAGGGAGTTTTAAGAAGTACTTCATCCCTCACCATCTCAATATCCAAACTCTCTTCAGCCACAATAGACTCTGCCATGGCAGTAACATCATTATGCATTACATCAATTTCCTTTTCTATACTATCCACTGACATTTTCACCACTGACATTTTCACCTCCACTCTCCCCGGCATTCTCAGCCTCAACAGCCTTGCTTCCTCCACCCTCCTTATATATGTTTTCCTCAGCAACAGCAACAGTGGCCCCAGCTTCAGAAGTCCCACCCATCCTTTCATTATTTACAGGTTCAGAAACATTAGCCCTCTCAGTACACACACTTGTAATATGACCCTCTTTTCCAGATCTGAAGTATTTCATTATATCAGAGATACCAAAAACCATACAGTTAAAACCATCAATTCGAAACTTAAAGGCCACATTCAATTCATCTACGTCATTCTTTAAAACCATATACACTTGGGGTCTAAAACAAACAATGTGCTTGAGTAGCGGTGATTTACAGCCAAGCGAGATGTTTTTCATTGGGGACACTACTTTACCATGCCTTAAAAGCTCTGTAATCAAGAGTTCATCTCTCATAAACGGGGGGATGTTGGACAGAATAACTTTTTCGCCAGTTGAAGCAGTGGCATTACAGGGATGAAGGCATCTTGTATAACAACGCCATTTTGAACAATACTGTTTACTTTTTCAATAGTGTTGAGGAAAATAACAACAGCACTGTTCATACATGAAGCAGATAGTATGCTGTCGAAACCGACAACTTTTCCTACAGCCAAAGCACATTCTTCCACTGAAACATTAATCACAGGCACGAGTTTGATACTGTGTCTGCGTGACAACCAGTCCAAACTCACCCATTCTGAAGACGCCATTGCCGACCAGCAAGCGCTGGATAGCAGTGTTCTTTTTTGCCTAAAAAAACCCTCCCTAACCGGCTTTCCTATATCACAACAACACTTTGAAAATGTCTAAACCAAAACTTTTCAGCAAAGAAACATGTGAAAATTAAGAGAAAAAGGAGAAAGCTCACTCACACCAGTACCACATTCACAGCAAACTCCGCCCACTCACTCCCAGCATCCATTCAGAAAGAAAGAGAGAGAGAGAGAGAGAGAGAGAGAGAGAGAGAGATTGTTAGGTACGGTTTGTCCTGTAATGGTTAAGTACAATGTACTTTGCGTGCAGAGTGCAAGCAGGGACTCAGGCAAGACTAGCTGTGACAGCGTAACTAAGAGGGAGAGCCAGAAGGTAACACAGACATGAGGGTGCCCTGGGATATAAAGCGGCCAGTCACTCCACCTTCAACAAACCTGAGTGAACGCATGAGAGTGGGGAGAAGGCGATAGCGTCCAAACATCCCAGTCCACCACTACACTCTATGCCTGTGAACCCTCCAGATCTGCTCCTTTACCTAATAAAAAAATATTCACAAAAGGCTTGACTAAACAAAATTTTCAGCCTAGACTTAAACACTGAGACTGTGTCTGAGCCCCGAACACTAAGTGGAAGGCTGTTCCATAACTGTGGGGCTTTGTAAGAGAAAGCTCTACCCCCTGCTGTAGCCTTCACTATCCTAGGCACCAACAAATAGCCTGCACTTTTGATTTAAATAAGCGTGGCGGATCATAAAAGACCAAAATTTCACTCAGCTACTGAGGCGCGAGTCCATTAAGTGCATTATAGGTCAATAGTAGTATTTTGTAATCAATGCAAAATTTGATTGGGAGCTAATGCAGTGGATTAAGATAGGGGTGATGTGGTCATATCTTCTGGTTCTAGTAAGGACTCTTGCTTCTGCATTTTCAGACTAACTGGAGCTTGTTTATGCACCTACTGGAACATCCAGACAGTAAGGCATTACAATAGTCCAACTTAAAGGTAACAAAAGCACAAACAAATTTTTCTGCATCATGTAGTGACATTATATTTCTTATCTTAGCAATATTTCTGAAATGAAAGAAGGTTATCCTAGTAATATTATCTAGATGAGCTTCAAATGAAAGGCTGGAGCCAATAATCACATCAAGGTCTTTAACTGCTACACATGATGAAAGAGAAAGGCAATCCAGAGTTATGATGTAATCAGAAAGCTTACTTGTAACTGCATGCGGTCACTACTTCTGTCTTGTCAGAATTAAGTAAAAGGAAGTTAATAAA
>CM040475.1:11240220-11255523 GCA_022758105.1 Pangasianodon gigas
TGTGAAACCCTCCAGACCTGCCCCTGTACCTAAGAAAACTATTCACAAAAGGCTTGACTAAACAAATATGTTTTCAGCCTAGACTTAAACACTGAGACTGTGTCTGAGCCCCGAACACTAAGTGGAAGGCTGTTCCATAACTGTGGGGCTTTGTATGAGAAAGCTCTACCCCCAGCTGTAGCCCGCATTATTCGAGGTAGATCTTCTAATAGATGTTTAAATTCTTTATGCCCCCACAAAAAACTTTTATTTACCCTGCTTGAGTGATGTCACTGCTCCGCCAGAGATTTTGTAATGTCTAAGGATGGGAATAAGTTATGATGGTCCTTTCTACAGCACAAAACAGCACAAATCCAGCACAAACGAACGGCACAAGTTTGGCGATTTGGACGGCATGGGGTGGAGAGTGACGTTATTGCCCCGGATCCAATGTGTTATTTCTAAGGAGGGTAAATAGATTCATTGCAATAAGTTCATTGCAGTGGCACAAGCCGGCACAAATCGAGCACAAACAAACGGCACCGGTTTGGAACGGTTTAGACCACATGGGGTGGAAAGTGACGTAGCTGTTCCTAAAAATTTTTTTTTTTTTTTTTTTTTAATACTTAAGAAGGGATCCTAGTTACAGGGTTTCTTTTAACCTCAAAAATCGCCACAAATGAACGGCACCGGTTTTGTGCGATTTTAGACAAAATGGGGTGGAGAGTGACGTCACTGCTCCCGAAAACATACTTGTTATATCTAAGGAAGAGAAATAGTTACAGTGTTTGATTTAATGGCACAAACAACGCGACACGGGGTGGAGAGAGACGTCACACATCCCCCAAAAATAATGTTTAATATCTCAAACACCAAACCAGCACAAACGAATGGCATAGTTTTGGTGATTATTTAATTTCACGAGACGCCAACCTCACGGAGATAAGCACAATGGTTGTAGGCGAGAGCCACGACTATAAAGCCGAGGCTCCGCCCACTTGGAATGTACCATTAAACAGAGAAAGGTAGGTAACAGGTAAGTATTAGCACAACGATCCTCTACAAAAAAAAGTATAAGTATCATATACATATATACACGATTTGTTTATAATAAGATTATTCCCATTATCTCTTAATACGCATGTTAATTCTCTTAAATTAGTACGGAAAAATCTCCCTTTTCTCCCCCAGACGCATAAACACTTAAGACAGTCCAGCCGCCGGAGGCATCGTGCAGGCGCGGCGCGAGAAAACCTCCAATTTAAAGACCCGCAAACCGCCATCTGTGTTTAGCCCCTCGCACTTGCCGTACCCTTGGCAGACTGGACCCGGAAGACGCGACATGATGGACAATCTACCATACAAACAAAGACAAAGATGAACAAACATGCACAAATAAATGCAGTAATAAAAGATGTTATATTTTAACCTTATCTGGTGTGTGTGTGCTTATTGGGGAATAGCGATCAGTCGGGAAGAGTATTATGTATTGAGAATGTAAGCGTGGGTGAAATGGAGCGATAGTGCAGACCCAAGTGTGCACCCTAGGGCATGGCTAAACAACTGTATATGTGTGAGGAGATGATGTGTAGTGAACTACAAGGGGGCGGAGTATGAGTGCCGTCCCGGCCGGTGACAGAGTCACATTACCTCCCTCCTCTCCTGGATTGATACTGGACTCTGACTGTCCTTGTACTGTATGTGCAATATCTCCCACTATGTCACTTTTTGACTGCATACAATGTTTACAGTGTTCACAGTTTATTATTTTTACTAGCTTATAGCACATTAATAATCTTGCACAGTCTTTTGTCTGTTCAATGTTTACAGTTTGCTACGTTTTGTACTACATAAGAGTTCATATCTCATTTTTGCACTGTGTCTGGGTAGGAGTGTGCAACTGTAGCACAAGAATTTCGTTGTATATAGATGCTCAAGCACTCTTTATGCACATGACAATGAACTTGAAACTTCACACACACACACACACACGCACAGCATTTCCTGGCTGATTCAATCAGGGTTAAAGGAAGAAGAAAGTAGTGTAGTGATTGGGAAGTTAGTTTCAAATATGAAATTCAGTGGTGGAGAATGCAGGATTCAGAAACATGTCTAGACCTACAAAGACCTGGACAAAATGACCAGCTAACAACAGAATAGGTAATAAAATAAGCAAAAGCCCTGTAGTTCAGACATGCACCCTTGAGAGCTACACCAGCTTGGCCAGAGAGCTAATGTTTAATTAGCCATGTTTAATTTTGTTGCATTCTAATCAAGAACTGTATATATAAGTGTATGTCATAACAGGGAGTCAAAAATATCTCTGAGACCTTCTGGTGACTGGCTGCAGTACAATTTTTCCCATGTTAGTGGGAGTTGCAGTTCCACAAATTATTTTCAGAAATAGTGTTCTGTCATTTTTACAAGTTCAGCTGACCTTGATATCTCACCCAATATTTTTCCTTACGAGAAATGTGTTTTATAGGAGTTATTTGGTGATCAAAGGGCATGGTTGATGAGGTGATTGACTGCTACTTCAATGACAATCAAGAGTCATGAACGCGCATGTTTCCAACATCCAGCTGAAGTTCTGGACAGTTCTGTAACAAAGTCATTTCTTGTTCTGCTGTAAACTGTTCTTACAGGCCCTCAGCAGGACCCACTGCCTGTCTGGCTGTATTTACTGCACATTTTGACCTAAAAAATGCTTTAAAAATGCACAGTGGGAGTGAATGGCACCATGTTGTTCACTCATGTACAGCATACAATCATTGATTCTAATGCACGTTTTTTGTTTTGTCACATGCTGCTAAGAGTCTGAAAAGATGACACGAACACTGTGTCAATTAACAATTAGTTTCAATTATTGTACTTTTTATGTTGAATGTTTTAATTAATTGAAAATGGAAACCTAAGACACATATGCTTATTACTGCTTTATAGAAAATGTATCGTTTTGAGACACTGCCATGTCATATTTTATCAAAGTAGAATTTTGTGTTTTGACACGCCCCTAATAACCTGATGTCATCATCTACTATTGTAGCTCATTCGTCTCACGATTCTGAGGTGTGTTCTGAGGTGCTTTTCTGCTAATCGTGGTTGTTTAGCCCTTGTTACATTTTGAAACATCTATATTCAGACTGATTCAGATTACAGTTACTTTATAAAATTTTGTTAGTTTTAGAATACGTCTCTGCTAATGACCACAAAAAGGCAGAGATGAAAGAAAAAAAATTCTCTTAGCTATCTAAGGACAATGGCCAATCAAGGACGCTCACATGCTGCCGAAACACTGCCCAAACATTTGGCAAGTAAAATGGCGAATAAGCAACAGTAAATTTGGCAAGTAAAAATGGCGAATAAGCAACAGAAGAGATTTTCAGATTAATAGAATTTATTTATTTTCAGATTAAATAGAAGGAATATTTTAACATTTGGTTCCCAGTAATTCCAGGTAAGACATGGGATTATAACACTGCTGCCATGTAGTTACTGGTTGTTTAAGCTGTTTCTTTTAGTCCATGTAAGTGTGCCTCATATCATCTCAGGGAGTTTTTCCTTGCCACCGTTGCCTCTGGCTTGCTCATTAGGGATAAATTCACACATTTACAATTTGTTTTGATTTAATTTAATTTGAATGTATTTATTTCTGTAAAGCTGCTTTGTGACAATGGCCATTGTTAAAAGCACTATACAAATAAAATTGAATTGAATTGAATTGTG
This sequence comes from Pangasianodon gigas, assembly GCA_022758105.1. Classification (NCBI taxonomy): domain Eukaryota; kingdom Metazoa; phylum Chordata; class Actinopteri; order Siluriformes; family Pangasiidae; genus Pangasianodon; species Pangasianodon gigas. The sequence goes on from CM040475.1 coordinate 11,243,926, forward strand.
CGGCTGTTTGTGTGCGCACACGCACGCCAGGCCTATATGATCACCAATAGCCTACAATATAACTAAATCATTTAAAATTAAGTGGAAAAGTGGTTAACTTGTCTACACTGCTTTGAGCCATTTGTTCCTAGTTCTCCTAGTTCCAGTTGTTTTATAAAGATTTTTCATTGAAATCTGATGATTCTTTAACCTCTGCTGTATGTATGAAACCAATGTGTCTTTAGTATCAAAAGTTTTGCGGTATGTTTTTCTTCCCTTTCTTTCCTTCATTTGTATTCAGAATACATGTAAATGTGATCTACACAAAGTCTACACACTCTTAAAATTGCAGGTTTTTGTGAGGTAAAAAAAATGAAACCAAGATAAATCGTCAGATCTTTTTGTTTGTTTAATGTGATATAGCAACCAACAAAATTCAAGTGAAAAATAAATAGAAACATTGTAGGAAAAAAGCAAAAAGAAAAAACTTACTATAACCTGGTTGCATACTGTAAGTGTGCACACCCTATTATAATGGGGCATATGACTGTGCTCAGAATTAACCAATCGCATTCAAACTCATGTTCAAAAGTAATTATCGTAACCTGTCATCGGTGAAGTGATTCTGATTAACCCCAAATAAAGATCAGCTTACAAAGCACATATGGCTGTCTCGATCAGGAGAGGGGTACAAAAAAAAATTTCAAAACATTAGATGTACCATGTGTAGCCCCTTTAAAAATGTCAGATTCTGACAAGTGACTAAATTAAATGCAGTAACCTCTTTTTGAGAACACCTGGTCTGATCGTGTTTTGTGGATCGCCATCTCGCAGAGTGAAGAGCTACGCATTAACCTACTGATTAATCAAATAAAAGCAAACCATTTAAAGTGTAAAACAACTGAGAAGCATGTTTAAATTGTTTATTTTCAGAGGAGTTCAGAAGAGATCCCGTTCTTTGAGTATTTTTTGGGAGTTTGTTTATCTGAGTTCATCTTTAAAGTATGTAATGTGCCTAATTAACATTTTGTAACTAAAATATTATATATAAATATGGAATTATGTTAAAATATTGAACTATGTACATTGTGAGACAGATATGAGTTAGTCTGTTATATAAAAAAAAAAACAATTGGGGTTGAGTTAAAAATCAATCAGTGTTGAAATAGTTAGAAAGTTTTGCTCATTAATTGCAATGTGAAAAAAATATAATCTGATATGAAGATGCCTGGATGGTCATTTAACTGCAACAATGACTGGTTAAATCATATATAAGTGATATGCGTGCACAATTATTTTGTAAATGAGATGTATTTTGAGTTGTTAAATGTGTGGTTGTTTTTTTGGTTGAGTGTTGAAATAATAATCAGAACAGATCTGAAAACCCCTATTTGTTCCATCTAAATTGATAATTAAGTGTATTGAGTGGTGATGAGTACGCTTTCATTTATGCAGGCTGTTTTTTTTTTTGGTTTTTTTTTTTAGCGTGATTCCATTTGAATGCTGATTCTGGAAAAGGCGAGCCACAAGATCCCTGTGACATTACAACACGCCACCTAGTGGAGTAGAGTTTTCAGCTGGCTTACAAGAAGTGCTTGGAGAACAGATAAGAGATTTATGAGATTCAGACACACAGAACACTTTGAGTCATTTCAGTGATCACAAGATTTAAAACTACCTGGGCATGGACTTAAAGGACTGTGACTTTTTTTTTTTTTAAAGAAAAGTGCTCTTTGAACTTTGGGGGGTTGTTTTATTTTATTTTCATATACAGGCCTGATTGTATGTTTTGTTTGTTTTTTCCCTCTTATTCTGCACACACTTGGGAAAAAATTTAATACAGTGTAACCCTTTTTCCACCAAAAAAGTGTGGATTGCTGTCTAAAATCTTCCTTTGAACCTAGAAGATAGTGTGATGTTAGTTGCTGTGCCCATCTGATTTAATTTAGATACATAGATTTTTTTAATTGAGTACACCATGCTGTGGGGCAGCTATACACAGTGCCGAGCCAGCCAGGAGGATTTTTCATTGGCAGCTGAACCTGTTACCATTTTATTTCTACTGATCAGACATTTAGAGCTCCAATTTATAAGTTCTAAATTCAGTTGAAATTAACAGTCACTTTCTATTGTTCACTGATTTTGTACAGACATGGTTATCGAGAAGGAATTTGGTGTAGATATACAGAAGTTTCTTTGTGTGTTAAACATCTCTGAGACTGATCACAATGATGACCTAGTGTCATCTTTTGAGAAATATGGGAATGTGACTAAAGTTGTAAGGGTAGGAGAACCAGATAAGGCAGGTCACTCTAAAATAATTGTTGAGTTTGACTCTGACCAGCCCATAGATATCTTGAAGCCAGATTTCTCTTGCTACATTCCAAATGTTGCCGACCACACAATGAAATGGCTAGTTGACAGTGTAAATATCTTGGCAAAAAAAAAACTGCAAGCTCACTAAATTCAGCTCAGCTTGACAGTTCAGACTCAATCCCAGACTCAAAAAAGTGACGGAAAATGACAGCAGTGGCACTCCTCTCCTGAAAAGAAAAACAAAGTTGTTAGAGAAGAGTCATGCGTTAGCACAAGAAACCCACACTGCAGCAGTTGTCTGGCCTAAAGTACCAAAGCATACATCCAAGCACAAACCTGTCACTTGTATCTCTTCTGATGTGTTGAACCTACTTGAAGTACTATGCATAGTAGTTGAACATGTAATTAAGAATGACACTTCAGCAGCTTCATCCCTCCAAGGGTCAAAATGGCTGAAATCTTTCTCAGGTCATATTGCAAGGCCACCTGGTGAGGCAGATTTTGAAACATGGTGTTTACATGTTCAGTTAATGTTACAGGACCACCTGCCCACAGATATTCAGTGCAGAAAGATTTTGGAAAGCCTTCTCCCACCAGCATCAGATGTCAAACAGCTGGGTCTTTCTGCACCCCTGCATGAATATGTGGATCTGCTTGATTCTGCCTATGGTCTTGTGGAGGATGAGGAACTTGGCAAATATCTCATCCCCAACACTCATCAAAACTCAGGAGAGAAAGCCTCAGACTTTCTTAAGAGATTGCAGGTGCTCCTCAATTCTGCTGTAAAAAAGGAATGGTATAAAGAAGGCAGATGTTAACCGACAGTTACTCAAACAGTTCACTTAAGGCTCTTGGGATCAGTCACTGCTTTTGTTGCTTCAGCTTGAGTCAAAAACAGAATTTGCTCAGCTTTTGCCTCAGATCAGAACAGAAGAGGACAGACAAGGCACAAAGTTTGAGAGAATACAGTGACACCTAGGTAGCTCCAAAGCTTGAATGTTTACACAGTGAGTGAAATATCAATGCTCTGTGATTCAATAGCAGCCATTCTGGAGGCCAAGTGGTGCCTTACTTGGGCTATCTCGAGCTCAATATCAAGTTTCCAGTGGAAATTGCTGAAAGAGCTGCAGAGATCCACACACTAGCTCTTGTTGTTCCAGACTGTAAGACCAGCAGGGGAGTTCCTGTATTAATTTGTACCAATACCTTGGATGCTCTTTACAGGGTTTGTATCAATAGTTCTGAGGGAAACCTTCTAAATGAAACAGAGAGTCATGTATATGTAGAACTAGTAACCAAGTTGAGTAACAGACACAAAATAGATTTGAGAAATGGAAGAGTTGCAAAGTTACTGTTCCTGCTGGCCAAAAGACGGTGTTGAATGACTTTTCCAGAAACATTCCCTCACTTTCTGGAGTACCTCTCCTTGTTGAACCCACAGATCACTTAAACTTGCCTGGTGGGTTGTTGTAGTTATTTATTGACCAGCCCGGCCAAAACCTCCTTCAAAGTACCCATCCTTGTGAAAAATTGCACCAATCATGACATTACTATACCAGTAAAGAAACACATTACTAAACTTTCAGTTGCCTTCTCTTTCTCTCTGCTTCCATCAACTTCAAGTCAGGGATTCCCAGTTGGCGTGCAGTGCAATGCAGTGTGTTCAGACACTAAGAGCCCTATTACTTTTGATTTTGGTGACTCTCCATTATCAAATGAATGGAGAAAAAATAACAGAAAAGTTTAACTCAATCCCTGACATCTTTGTTGTTGGTGATCTAGACTATGGCCACACCACTGAAATCAAACACCATATTCACCTCTCTGATCCCACTCCGTTTAAACAGCGAGTGAGACCTATATTTCCATCAGACTACGAAGCAGTAAGACCCCAATTTCAAAGAGCTGCATGATGCCAACATAATCTGTGAGTCTGAGAGTCCCTTCACTTCATCTACTGTGGTAGTGAAAAAGAAAAGTGGTGCTATCAGATTTTGTGTGGATTACAGAAAATTAAACAGCCAGACTATTAAAGATGATTATGCCCTACCATACTTTGCGGAAAACTTTGCAGCCTTGACTGCATCCAAGTTGTTTTCAGTAATGGATCTAAAGTCTGGCTATTATCAAATCACAGTTGAGGAGGAAGACAAGCACAAGACAGCCTTTGTGACCCCCATGGGATTTTGGGAGTTCAATTGTATGCCACAAGGGGTCACTAATGCACCTAGCATGTTTCAATGTGTGATGGAAAAGTGGGTAGGCAGCATGAATTTGAAAGAAGTCTTAGTATTCCTTGATGACCTTATTGTGTTCTCTAGGATTTACAGGATACTCCATAAGGTTTGTGAAAGATTACTCTTGTGAAACCTCTCAATAGACTTACTGCTATCTTCCACCCAAAAGGGCACATAGTTTAAAGAAGGCTTCACATCCCTTGGTTGACTGGAAGCAGGCTTTCAAGTAGAAATGGGCTCATGGATGTGAAAATGCGTTCAAAACCTTAATAGAAAAACTGACAACTGCACCTGTTAGGGTTTGCAAACCCAAAGCAGCCCTGTATATTGCATACTGATGCCAGTTTACATGCATTTGGTCCTGCATTATATGGTCAACTTCGTGTTATCACTTACTCAAGTCGTGGACTGTCCAACTGTGAAAAGCACTATCCTGTCCATAAGCTTGAATTCCTTGCTCTAAAATGGGCAGTGACCGATAAATTCTTTGACTTTCTTTATGGTTCCAAATTTGTTGTCGTTACTGACAATAATCCTTTAAGGTATGTACTAACTTCAGCCAAGCTTGATGCAGCAGGTCACAGATGGTTGACCACTCTCTCGAGTTTTGATTTCAGCGTTGAATACAGAGCTGGTAAAAGGAATCAAGATGCCGATGCCCTGTCCAGACGGCCACATGAACCAGATCAGCAAAATCACACTTCCAAGGATGAGGATGATAGAGTTCAACAGTTCAATCCTCGTTTCGTAAAAAGGAACTATCTGAGGCAGTGTTTCCTAAAGAAGCTGTAAAGGCTATATGTCAGAGACACCAGATGCATGACAATCCAGATGCTGTAAATGGATCAAGCAGTGAACCTGTCACTGTCTCGTGATGGGTGAAGGAGCCATATCACCTGATTTTCAGAATAACACCCTCTTTCCTGGGTCTTACATGCTTCCATGTATGTCCCAAAAAGATTAGGCTCAGGAACAACAAAATAATCCTGTCATCAGTCGAGTAATTGACACTGTCAAGTCACAAAAACACCTCTCGTATATAGAGCAAAACAGCTTGAGATCAGAGAAGTCCAGTTGATGTTGAGAGTTGCAGATCAGTTTGTCCTTGGTGGAGATGTCTTGTACAGAAAACGCATCATTGGATAGGAGCCGCTATTCCAACTTGTTCTTCCCAAAACTTTTAGACAATCAGCTCTTGAAGGACTTCACGATTCCATTGGACATCTAGGCATTGAAAGGGCTGTTGCTTTTGTACGTCAAAGATTTTACTGGCCTAGGATGTTAGCAGATGTGGAAGAAAAGATCAAAACCACTGAGAGATGTATACGACACAAAGCCAAAAGAGTGCTCCTCATGTAAATATAAGGACAAGCCCTCCCCTTGAGCTAGTCTGTATGGACTTCCTGTCTCTAGAGCCAGATGGAAAGGGAGCCAAGCACATACTGGTAATTACTGATAATTTCACCAAGTATGCTGTTGCTGTCACTACTGCTGATCAAAAGGCAAAAAACAGTTGCCAAAGTACAACTACTTTGTCCCAGGGTTGCTGCACACTTTGTAAAATCATATTTAAGACTTTTTAAGACCTTTTTAAGACCCAAACCAAGAAAAATTAATACAGTTTTTGTACAGCAGAACAAACAGCCGTTAACACAGTTTTAACGTATGTAACATTTTTATTCAACAAAGCAACATAAAAACTGATACATCTCAGCATTATATTGTTCGAAAACTGATTCAACTCAGCATTATATTATTCGAAAACTGATACATCTCAGCATTATATTGTTCGTAGCTCAGAAGCCCTTCTCTGAATTTCCTTATCCAATTCATCTAGCTCCTCTCTCTTTTCCTTGTAGTGTCTTCTTAGTGTGTTAGACTTTGTAATCAGTTCTGCCATCTTCGTCCCTGCCATACTCTCAGCTTTTTCGGCAAAGCTGTCTGCATCTTTTTCTAGGGTTTCACATACACTTTGGATAGTTCTTCTTTTCTTCCGCAGAGCTTCAAGTTCATCTCCAGCAGCTTTTCTTTTGGTGATCTGCTCATCCTTTGCCTTTTTCCTTTTTTCCTCATCAAGGTGCATTCTGTACATGGTCCGTGCAGTTGCACAATAGTTTAGCAACTCTTTTGTCAGAGGTACCTGGGTCACTTCACCATACACTCTCACATAGTCACAGATAAGTCTTTGGGCAACAACTGTTTCTTCATCCATGTTACATGTTTCTACCTCTTTGTTGACAGAGAACCCACACTCTACTGTGGCCATGGGAGAGCATCAGGAGCTTCTTCATAAAACTCCAGAGCTCAGGGGATGAGGTGCTCATGTGCTGATGTAAAAACATGTCAGCTCTGGAGTTTGGTTCTGTGGGACTGAAGTTCTTGAAGCTTTCTGCTCTGGCATCATTAAAGAGGAATGTCTCAAACTGCTGTGCAATCACATCACCTGTATTTGAAAAAGAAAAGTCAATATTGGCAGTTGCGCATACATCAGACCTTATTCTGACGCATTCTAGTTGTGTGGTGGTGCCTGTTTGACAAGAAATTCTACCCTCTGCCTGTATTTAATTTTTTCTGTGTTTTAGATATTTCCTGAACGTTTCTATACAGTATATGTGTCACCCTAGCCAATAACAGCACGTAAGGTGTGAGAACGGGACTCTAAAAATGCAACCAGGTGCAAGATTGTTAGTTGTCTGTTGTTAACAGATTGTTAAATCTATAAGACGACTTGATAAAAGTTTAGCATTTACAGATTCAAAAACAAGCAAATGCTCTATCTATGCTTTAAACATCATTCTAAATCCGATCTGGAGTAAGCCGTTGACAAAAACAAAAATTTTCTACACTTATTTTATGTTGTATTTTTAAAGAAACATACCCACATTCATAAGGAGATTAAAATAAGAAATGAATAGAATAATAATCGTTTTTTTTTTGTTTTTTTTTTGTAATAGCAAAGGCTGTTCTCTCATTTAATACATTTTATTTTCATATAATCAATCACAGAAAAAATATTCTGGGTGTATGGCTGTATTTTTTGTAAAAATGATCAAAAATGCTTTACGCTTCTTGGCAAATTTATTAGAAAATGCTGGCGGGGAAAGAGTTAAAAAAAATCTTTTCTAGATTACAATTGCTGGTATAATTTTATGATGCGATGATGTACTTTGAATTTAATCAAAGCACAATGATGTACAATCCCCAGCGTTCTAAAGCAGAGCTCTAGTACAATATAACATTAACGAGATCAGGGATTATTGCAAGACGACTAGACTGAATTTTTATTTTAGTGTAAACAGTGTCGACCTGCTCCAATAGATATAATTATGTATTTCATGCTGTGTGGATATTTATATATTTTGTGTACTGTTAATGTATTTTCGCCATACCTTGAATTTGTCCAATAAATCCTCAGACGTGGAATGACCTAGGAACTCAGAACCACAGTAGCGGGTACAAACGTACGATCCCGTTTCATCCGTTGTCCAGTATCTGACGTGGAGGTCTAGTTGTTTGTTTTTTGTGGCTCTGTTCATGCTTTCGTCGAACATAACGATGAACGATTCATCATTAACTTTTGTGATCAGTTGTCTTTTTACAAACGGTGCAATACCAAACCTGGCTATGTATGCCGTTTTATCTCTGCCACAGGTGAATGCCTTTACATGCTCCGAATCAGGAAACATTGCTTGAAAAGTGTGTGGATGTCATCGTTGGACTTATACGAATGGTGTCGACTTACAGTATGCAGAACCCACAACACTTCAGCCCTCAGAGTACCGGCCGGTGAAAAACACGACGAAACACTTGGCTGGACCTCATGATTCAGTCCAACATTACCAGTCTGTGATCCAGCAGGAGTTGATGTACTAGTAGTAGGCACAGACATGTACGACTACATTGGAACTGTGCTTTTTCGAATCTCGACGTAGCGTCTGTGCTTTTCTGATTTCATGTGAGACTCCACCGCCTTAATTCCCATTGTCCCAAGTTTAAATGTTTTTTGGCACATCTTGCACGTCACCTCCAACTCGTTGCTGGCACCAGCTAACCATTCTTTATACCTCACATCATCGAGCCAAATCGCGTTGAACTTGCATTTACCCATTTTGTTCTTCTCTTCCTTTCGTGCGCAGGAGGTTGACGCTAGCGTAATTCCGCGAATGGTCATGTGAGCAAACAAATCCACAAAGAAAGATAAAAATCGTATATAGCTAATTAAATAGTTTTAATTTAGGAAAGTATTTAGATAATTCTAATAATTCTAAGATAATGTGCCATCTAAAATTTAAGACCTCTCATAAGTAAAATAAGACTTTTTAAGACTTTTTATGACCTTAAATTTTAAAAATCAAAATTAATACTTTTAAGACTTTTTAAGGCCCCGCGGGAACCCTGTGTCCATTACAGTTTTCCTGAAAGACTTCACAGTGATCAGGGCATGTGTGAAACCGGCACAAAGAAACGAGAGAATATGATATCAAAGAATCCAACTTGGAGACTGGTGATAAAGTACTTGTGAGAAATGTTGGGATTAGAGGAAAGCACAAAATAGCAGACAGATGGAGTAAAAGAGTGTACCAGATTGTGAAAAAATTTATGACTCACCTGTTTATGTCTTTGCACCCATTAATTCAGACGGGCCTGAACTCTACACAAGGGATTTACTCTTACCTTGTGGGTTTGTGCCACCTTCCGTTGATGTACCCGTTGAGACAAAAAGTAAATCAAAAGAAAAAGCAAGATAATTTTAAGAAATATCGGCCTTCATTAACCTTATCTAATAGCTGATGAACATTGATTGGCCAATGGCGGCCATATTTTTCAAGATTCACAACTGTCCATAGACACTAATGGGATCTTGGACAAAGACACTTCAATTTAAAGATTTCAAGTTGATTGGACCAATGGTTGGATTTTTAGCACCAATTTCATGTTTTGTTCTGTTATAGCACCACCACGTGGCCAAGTGCTGCCATTTTGTCCATGTGACCTCAGATTGAGCCCATACATAAGTGTTTGGTGAAAATATCTCATTCCATTCAAGAGGTATAGCCATTTCAGTAAAAGTGGCCATGCCCTCATCAATTGTCCTACACTGTTTTATTTTGGTTGAGCGAAAAACCTAGGACTTTTTAAGGATTTTTTAAGTAATTGCAAATATTTAACGAACAATTGACTGACTCCAACGGTTCTTGAGGCAAAGTTGTTCAGAATGAGGAGCTCCATCAAATAGTATGAATTACTTGTGTTTGTGTGAAACACTGTGGTATATAAAACCATTTATTGCATGAAAAAAATTATAGTGCCCCCAGTGGCCGATTAGTTTCAAATTTCTCACAGACCTTTGGAGCCAAGAGTCAAGCAAGTCCACCAAATTTTGTTCCAATCGGCCTTTGTTAACCTTGTCTAATAGCTGCTGAAATCTATTTGGCTGATGACGGACATGTTTTTCAAGATATGTGACTGTCCTCATAAATGTTGACTGGAACTTTGACAAAGACACTGCATGCATATTTTCAAGTAAATTGGACCAATGGTTCCATAGTTGGAGCCAATTTCATGTTTTTTCCTGTTATATCACCACCTCCTAGTCATGCTCAGTAATCTGGTCATCTAAGTCCATTATAGACATTTAAGTAAAAGTGGCAACGCCCACTTTAAACGTTTTGACATGCTGTCTTAAGGTTAAATCAAAAGTTCAACATGGTTTTGGTGATTATTGATAATGGGACTCCAGAGAATCTTTCTGCACTGGTTTGGTTCCAATCTGACGAATGATCTAGGACTAGTTCGCAATAGTAAGATTCACAAAAAATCCAATATGGTGGAAAATTTTTTGTGGCTGAAATGAAAGAGATATATGTTTTGTTAATCTTGAGTCAAGTATTTCAATGATATAAGACACTTGAGTCTGTGACAAATGGTTCAAAAATTATGGCCAGTTTTGTAATTTTTTTTTTGTTTTGATCACTATAGCGCCACTGTGTGGCTGATCTGGGCGAGACTTTGTGTTGTTGTAGACTATTGTAGGAGCACTGCCAACCCGCAAAGTTTCAGATCTCTAGGACTTACGGTTTGCTCTGCACGATCGGTACTAGGGCATAATAATAATAATAATAACAATAATAATAACTATAGCTGTGAGCAGCAGTTATCTGGGTTCAAGCACTTTAAGTGTTTAAGAACTTAAGAACTTTAAGTGCATGTGTAAAAAGATATATTATTTAGCAAGCGTTTAAGCACTTTTTTAAGCAACAATTTTCAGCAAATTCAGGTAATTTACCATAGAAATCTAGTATTTTTATTAACATTTATAACTGTTATAGTGTTAACTATTGCCCAATCTCTATAGAATTTTGCATGCTTTATTTTTTAGTATCATAAGATGCATGTGCTTACCTAATTTCATGAAGTTTTGAGGTTTTGTTTAGGAATTATAGGCTTTTGGGTACACTTCTTTACATCAATATTTTTAAATGACCCTGTTATAGCCATCCAAATACTAAAGTTCTAATTTTTTTTCATAATTATTGATGTAAGGAGTCAAGAACATTAAAGATACCACTTTAATTTTAGCTGTTTTTAGGACAAATTATACAGAAGTTAGAAGCAAAAAATGCAATTTTTCATATCTAGTGACCAGTAGGTGGCACTGTTCCAAAACTGCTCTTGTACCCTCAGGTCATAGTTGTTATAAGACACACCAAGTTTGGAGTCAATACACCGAAGCGTTGCAGAGATATAACCTCACATTCATTTTGACATGCTCGCTGTTATATTCAATGACGCATCAGAAATCTTTGAATAACTTTTATTCTTCATTGTCTGAATATGACCTGAGCAAAATTTGGTGAAGTACTACTATTGACCTATAAAGCACTAAATGGTCTCGCGCCACAGTACCTGAGCGAACTTTTGGTCTTTTATGATCCGTCACGCCTACTCAGATCAAAAGGTGCAGGCTATTTGTTGGTACCTCGAATAATGCGGGCTACAGCTGGGGGTAGAGCTTTCTCTTACAAAGCCCCACAGTTATGGAACAGCCTTCCACTTAGTGTTCAGG